>JAPFBL010000068.1:0-1200000 GCA_026182355.1 Hermatobates lingyangjiaoensis
AAATCACTCGTTTATTGGAAACAAACGTACATTAAACTAAGAGGTTTATTTTAAACTAAATTTTATAATAATATTGTGCAATACAATATTAATTACAAAAGAGTAGTTGCCTCAAACGAAATTTTCGAAAAAGCTTTAGTGAAATAAGCCAGTAGTGAATTAACTTTCAAATATTTCCATTTTGTTTTTCATGATGCAATTCCTTATGGAACTTATCTTCAAAAGTTCAACGAAAAGAAATTTAATTAACTTTCCCATTAACAAAACCATCACTACAAAATAAATTAGTCATCAATTTGGCTGGATTTTGATCAACAATATTTTGTGTAACTGGGGGTAATAAAGTTAAATGTTGAAGTTAATGTCAGACTTTTCATTCATAACTTTTATTTCTTGATTTAGAATATTAAAATAATTTTTTTTACAGAAAATTATTATATTTTGGGTATGAATATTAGAATTATTTTAAATGAAATGGGCAAGATCTCTTTGTTGAAACTTAAACATTTTTTAAATTCTTGGATATTGAATAAGTTTTGATTTAAAAATCAAAACATTTTAATGGAATAAATGGTAAGTTTTCTGAAAAATTTATTCAGTTATATGCCAGGTTTATACTACTTTAATTGAAGTATGAAGAAGGTTAAAAGTTTACATATTTATACAAAGTATGAGTACAAAAGTCTAAAATACTCGTAAATGTAAAGTATCAAAAATAAAAGAAATATTTTAGATTATATAAGTAATATTTTAATGAAATCAATATATTAACTTCAAGACGCTATCGAATAATCGATATATTATGGCACAGGAATTATTGACAGTTGGAAATTACCAGTTATCATGGCCTCCCATACTGCATTTTAATCAAATATTTATCAACAAACAAAGATTTAACTTTTTGAAGAGTTAGTGTTCCTCTTCAGACTTAAGCTATTTATTTCATGAACTTTTGCCACTCACCTTGCCTTCATTTCTCGGTAATCTGAGTACTGAGTACTGAAAGCACTTTTTACAAAGAAGTTTGGAGAGTAGCTTTTTATATTTTTCGATTATGAGTAAAGACATCAAGTCAGTTGTTATAAAACCACTAGCCATCGTTATATTTCATGAAACCGACTCTGTAATGTGCCATTCATTAATTGAATTCTAGTTGACTACTTATGTGTTTTTGGGATTAGTTTTTAGAACTGTTCGGGATAAGACGATATGAATTTAGTAGTTTCACACAACTCTTTTGCTTCATTGTCACTCAGTCAATAGGGATTGCATGGGCAATCGCTAAAGTTGGATAAGAAATAATTTGAAGTTATAACAAAGTAATGATAAAGTATTTTACTTAGAAATAATTGAGTTGATGTAGTTTGAGTAATGTAGGTATTAAAGGATAATAAGGGATATTAGTGAGTTAGGATTGAGTAATACTGGGAGACGCCACGCGACTGAGGGGAACGGCGTGACATTCATTGCAAGGAAGTCACGTCAACTCTTTAGCCAAAGAGGCCTACTGTCAAAAGTAATTGTGTTTTCCAACGCCCATACTTAATCCCTTTCACCTTTCTGTTTAAGGTGCAGAAAATGTAGCTCATTTATTACTTGGCACCCATTTAAGTTATGGGGGAGTCGTATTAACTGGTTGATTCTATATCAGGAGACCTAAATATTACCTCACGAAAGTTGATTATAGTAAGGAAATTTAACGAGTGTCGGACATGTACAGGCTTGAGACCGACAGTTCGGTCTCAAGCTCCCTCTGTGACGGCACGCTTGCTTTTCTACCTCCTACATGTAAAATGTACTGCCATGACTTGTATTTAAAAATATAGCCTTCAGTACTAAAGACAAGTACACTATTTTTTGCTTACCCCTGACACTTACTGTCTAAATTAAACCGTAGATTGTCAGTTCGCCTTTTTAAGTAATTAAGAAATATATATGCACACTAGCGTCCACAATGTGTCATTGTTGTTTTCACGAATGCCTACTGGTTTTCGCCTTGAGCCAGTGCAAAGGTTAGAGACTACCACTTTAAGGTTATTTAGTCATGTGATAACACCATTATTCTTATAGGACAAAGTGGAGTTTTACATTTTACCATTCTCAAGTTCATTTCAATTGATATTTTTAACGAGGGTCTCACTGCATTGACTTGGATTGACTGCTTCATGTTCTCTTTTAGAGCCGGTATTCATAAAAGCATCCCACATATACAAAATTTGTAGTCATGATCAAAGGCAACCCTGTAACCTGCAAGCTCATTCTATATGCAAGCTGCCCCGTACCTGTACATCAATCTCACCAGCTAATGTAAATACATTAATCAAGTTGTCCTTATTCGGGTACCCTTACTTATGGCACTGTTTCATTCAAAACTGCAATTCCTATTACCTTTTAGTATTAGTTTCAGAACAGAGACCTACTACTCCTGAATTATTGTGCTTTTTTTGTGGGAACGTCAGTTAATATCGCCAGTTAGTACATCAGTATATCATGTAAAAGAGCTGTTTATGTGTTCCAATTAATTACAAGGTCACTTGCCAAAAAATAATCAGTGCTAATATATTCAGATCTCTTGAAAGAAAGTCAATAGAAAAGCTAAGGCTCTATAGAGATTGGTTGGGCAAGATTTACTCTTGAAGTAAGTACTTTTACAAGATTTGGATGGCCAGTAATTTTTCGTTTTCATTGCTACTAATTCGAGAGATCTGGTAATCATGAATCCCCCTCTCAAAAAATCTCGTATATCCACATTTCTGGCATATAGAGGAGCCCTATTAAGTAAGCACATTATTTTGGCAACAAACTGCAGATTTTTTCGCCATTGAAGCATTGACCTTGAGTGGATATCAATAGGTCATAGAAAAGTAAAAAAATCATAGTAGCAATCAAAAAGTTAGACATAAGAGGAATGTAAATTTTAGAAAAGGTTATTCAAACTAATTATCATTTATTCAAATCTAATTGCAAGTCTTGATGTTATTTCTTCTTTTGTGTAACCTTCATGAATATTTGAAAAATGCGATTGTAGATGGTGGTTAGATTAGTTTCTTTTTTTTTGATTTCTAAACTCCGACATAGAAAAAGATTTTCGTGACGACTGACTGTTATTTGAACGCCTGGTGTGCAGAGTCTAGGAATAAATGACTAATTTGTGAAAAAAAGTGCTATTTCTTGATAAATAATATATTGCTTTAAAAATCGACTGCATTACATATGACAAATATATGACAAAAGTTTAATTAGTTATTCTAATAGATACAAAAAGACTAAGCTGAAATACATTAAAAACACTAAATGTGATCAGTCATTTTTATAAGTAAAATTCTGTTCAAAATTATCATTGTTATCAATTGAAATAACTTATATTTGAATATTATTAACCTGAATGCTAACAGAACTATTCAAATTGTTTGGAAAGAATGTGTATTGTTTTAGAGAAGTCATTTATTTATAATTAACCTTACCATTTTTCTATGTTTGTATAAACCCTTTAGTGGGAGTAAAATTCACTACAGATATCTGCTAATCCTAATTGGCAACACACCAAATTTCAGTGCCTTTTCTCTCTCATTTTATTTTATTTGTAATATTTTCCGCTCCATTTTTAATGTTAGTCATATTATTAATTACTTACTGTTAATTGTCGAACATTAATCTAATGCAATAAAAACAAAATCTTTTCGTTTAAATGTGTAGTTAGAGATAGTGGTGATGAAATAAATCATTTGAGTTAATAAATTGTCAATGATTTTGATTATATGTTTATATATAATAAATCTGACAATAGACCACTCACTATGATTGTTGTTTTAAATGATGAAACAAAAATAAAACAGAAGAAACCTGTACGAGTTAGAAATATATCGATGAAATCCGAAATAAGGGAAATATATACTAAGCCAGGTAGTAAAAAATTGACGAATTCATTGGGTAAAAACTTTTTCAGATAATCCTGATTCATGGAAATACTAGGGAAAGTGTTGCCTGAAGGTAGGGAAACAGTAAAGCCTTTCTGTCAAGATCATCCTCCCGGGAAACTCCTAGTCTAATGCTTTCCCTTGACTTTTCTCTAAAACAAAATGCACGCCAAAATTTAATCTTCAAGTATAATAGAACTTTTTATTCTAGATCAACCTATATGTCACTTTTTATTTTATAAACTGGTTTATTACATTTCTATACACTAACCATTGATTTTTAATTTTCATACAAAAAAATTTAGTCATTTATTTGGTTAACTATTATTTTTACACCAAGTAGGCTCTATCTCCAGAATAACCCCATGTTCCTGTTATGTTTGTGTCAATGTACCTGACATTTAATTTAGATATTTAAATAGTTAGTCAAGTAAATTCTCATTATTACGAGTATTTTACATTTGATTTACACTTTGTTTACGAACTACGTTCGTAGTAGTGTAATGGTTGTAGTGATTTATCAAGATACTAAAAGAGCGTGGTTTTTTCTTTTATTATTATTTTTTAACTAACTTTGATGTATTGTTGTTCTGGAATGTTTTAATAACATTCTAGTACAGCAAGTTATTATCGAGAAACACAAAATGAAAACAAATATTCGCTGTTCTTGTTTATTTCACCTTGATGCCATGTTCAGGAGAATAGGGGAACACAAGAGCGAAGACTTGAAAGGTTTTGCAGACTTTTGAAGTTGTCACTGAATCTTAACAACCTTGCTATCAAGAAGCAAATTATCATTGCACTTCGTTTCTTCTCTTATCTTTAACTATGACAGTTAGTACTAAAATTTAGAGCCTGTAAATGTGTGTTTTTAATTTATCTATTTTTTTTGTTTATATTAAATCTTAGTGGCTTTATTTAGTTACACAAAAAATAATAACTTGTATCTGGTAGAAATTATGAGAACTGAAGTTACTGTTTGAAACTCATTTTGGCCGTTCATATCTCATAAAAGATTATTCAATTTTCATTACCTTATTTAATATACCAGTTTTTGAAGGAGTTGTAGGTGTTATTTAAATTAAATGTTTCAATTAAAAGTAGTTTATGATTAATAATGTGATTATGGTTTCATAGTTGTTATTATAGTATTATCAATATTATGAGTGCAATAAATACAGCATTCTCAAGGGACTATTGCATCTCCTTTATTGCATTAACCATAGCACCCCAGTCAATTTCAATTCATTCAAAAAGGCCAAAATCTCCCTGCTCTACAGATATGTCTTCTGGGATTGGGTTATATGTCCCGAAACATCTCTCCTTCTGCGATGGACAATACCTTCACATGTCGTTAAACACTGTTCTCTGTAGAGTCTTTAGACACCATTGTCAACAAGACGGAATTTTTTCATGGCTTCTTAGACTTTTCACTGTTCCATTCAAGAAACGTTTCAGGATTATTCGATACTCAAAGTCGGCTGGTACTGTTGAGGCTTCTGTATCGGTTTGGCTTGCATAACACCTCAGTTTGAGAAAGATAAGAGAAATGTAATTCAAATAAGAACAATTACTTTCAGCCGTTACGCAACCCCTTCTTCTCTGTTTTCTGTCTTCTTTCTACAAGGTAAAAGGTAGACCCTGGAGGGTCGAAAGTTGGAGTTACTTAGTAAAGGCACTTCAAGGCGCTTATTCACTCCATTATTACCCGTAAAATTAAATTAGAGGTGACTTAAATATGAATTTAATGGTACTTTATAAATTATTGAGTGTTTGATATGTCGCAGATTGCACGACATCAAGGTGTGCCAGGTGTTTTTTTATTATATGCCAGTGTTTACTTTCTGCTTGGTTAAGGTTCACCTGTGTTGCTTTCAGTGCAATGCTGCTGTGGGGATGAAGGCGTTCTTCGACATGATGCATGACGGGCCACACAAGGTGATGCTGTTTGGAGCTGCATGCACCCAAGTTACTGATCCCATAGCCAAGGCGTCTAAGCACTGGCATCTAACTCAGGTAACTTATAATTGTTGTTTATAACATAAAGGAATATCGATAAAAGTGGAAGTTTTTTTTTCTGTATTCACTAGTTTTGTGTACTACGGTTGGGGCTCAAACTTTGAGGAGCAGATAAAATAATGGTTTCTTATAGCCAGAACCAGTACTGTTTTCACTTAAATTATGTTTCTATGGTCACAATCTACAGTTTTTTTTACACAGAACTAACTTTAGAGCCTGTTTCATTTAAATTAGAACTCTATTATCTAGCTCCGCAGTAAATGTAGTTAGAACTAGATCTGGAGCCGGTTTCTTTGGACCACAAATTCCGTATTCTGAATTCTAAACATATATATTTGAAGCCATAATCCGAAACGACTTACTTGAATTAAACAATCCATAGTTTCTCTTTGGGATTAACATATATAAATCTAGAGTGCTAGAACTAGATCTATAGTTTATTTACTATGGAGCCAGAAATTCCAGAACTGGAATGAAATTTCTATGATCTAGTACGAACATACCTGTTACCAGAACAAGTTTTGGCTTCCTTGACTACCTAGAGCTAGGGGTAAAAATGTTTAAAAACACCTTTACAAGTTTAATGTATGGTAGAGCTCAAAAGATAATGAAATATGTTGAACATACCTTCAGGTATTAATTTTCATTGAATTATAAATAAATTAATAAATAAATACATTTATAAATAAATTTTCTTTGAATTATAAATAAATTATGATTATTAAGTTTAAAAAGATGTACATTGTGTTTTGCTTATAGTGGCATGCGTGTTCAAAAAAGAATAGTAAAGTTATTATTATTATTATTATTATTATTAGCACAGCAGAGGTTTATTATGTACTAACGAAGAATGTTCAAAATTTCTTTCGATTTTTATTTCGAAAATCCCCTTCCACTCAACTGGTTTCGGAATTACGTATCACTTATATCGTATATTATCATGCATTCATACCTAGCATTCGGTTTTTTTCATATTGATTACCTATTTGATGGCATATTCTACCAATTTATTATACAATTATAATTCAATCTTTATCTGTTAAGTATTGTTAAGATTTAATTACTTAAGTTTAATGTGTTATTGTATCTGTTATTAAGGCTTCTTCGTATTTTTCCTTAAATCAGTGTGTTAGTGGTTTAGATAAGACATCTGTTGGTTTTTAATCAATGGTCGCGAACCTTTTTTGACCCTTCGCTCACCAAGACAAAACAAAAACATTTGCAACCAAATCTACTATGTGAACAAATCTACAGAGCTAAAAAAACGAAACACTGAAAAGTCTAATAACAATTTTTACCAATAGTAGTTAACGAGAGGCTTCTTTCATTAACTGTTAATGAGTTCACAACGGTTTCGCTGCCTCATTAGAAGAACGTTGTGTGTTGGTGTTCAATATGAATCCATATTGCAGGTAGTCGATGAATATTATCTACAGGTCTTCCTCACTTTGGGCAGTGTTACAAATAAAAATATTTGAACAGCGTTGGCGACCACTGGTTTAAATAGTTCTAATCCTTCCCTTATTGTCAGTTTGTCTTTGAAGCCTTCTATGTTGTACGCCTTCTAGTTCTTCATACTGTCAGATTTGCATCTACATGTCTTAAATGATTGTATAAATTAGAAACAGTTTTATTTAAAAAAATGAATGTCTTCAGTATAATATTATTATGGTTTCCAAAACAGTAGAGTACACAAGAGAGGTTTACGAGGTAGTATTGCACATTTTTCATTAATTTTTAAGTAGTAGTTAATTCAAACTCATTGACACAAAAGTGATTATTAAATACATTATTAATATTAGAAATCCTATTGACGACGTATAACTGCCATTTATTCAAATAATACATCTTTGTATGGATTGGTTGAATTTCATGAATTGTTTGAAACCTGATAGAGCTTACATGGGTACCTGAAGTATATTACATATAGTTATTACTTTTTCAGAAAGGAAAAACATGATCATTCCTACAATAAAACTACCAATTTTTTTTTAGTTCACAATCATCAATGATTAGAGACAATTTCAAAAATTGATATTAATATTTTGGTGTATTTAAATTTTCTAAACTTTACTTGATTCATTTATGACATTTTTACGCCTAAAAATTTAAGTGTTCGTGAAAAATAAATGTTGACTGATTAATGGATTTAGACGTTTTGGCACTCTATGAATGTATTTTTGATGTGTTTTGATGCCTTGATATATGTTAATGGGTGTACAGATGGGTGTGTTTGTTCAAATATTTTGTAAACAGGATGCAAGTGGCACGGTTTGACTGATATTAATCAAATTTGACAGATTTACAGCTTTGGATATGCAAAGTAACTACTTTTTTTTTTAATAATTATGAAGCATTTAAAAGTACTTCTTGGACTTTTATGCCAATGCAGATATCAATCTTTTGGTATACATACAAACTTAGTATTATACATATAAAACTTGTATAAATACAAGTATTGTAGTGTGTATAGCATGGTTGGTATACATACAAAACTTGAACAAAAACACCCATCCACATAAGTCAAGTCATCACCCAAAACTATGTTAACTATGTTAACTATGTTAACTATAAAGTATGTTAACTATGTTAAAAATATGTTAACTATGAAGTTCTAGTTTAGTCACATGTGTGATGTAATGTCTTGATTCTTACCATTGCTACAGGTAGAAGTAATTTATTGAAACTAGATATCTCTTCCATTGAAAGATGATACGATTGAATAATCAATAATCAGTTAAAATAACTTGAACATAACATTATTTAATATAAATATACCTGAATATTCACATTAACCTAGTTAGCAAAGTAATTGATAACACATCAGATACAGTCTCTCGGTCTTACTCCATTTAATGATTTGGTAATACTATATTCCAGACAGTCTTATTTGTCACTTATAGATTCAGATTTTTTGTGAAATACCCTAATCAATTATATTATTATAATTAAATTGCCATACAGGACTTAATTGCATGATGTTATTTGTTCATTTGGATTATTCAAAAAGTTTATCAATTGTTTTTAAGAAATACAAATATTTTTATCATTATATACAATATATACATGCTCCATTAAAGTTAATTAATTAAATTGATTACTCATTATCATTGCTAATGGGTTTACTTCATGATTAATTTCTTTTATGGAAGTTTTGTCTTCCAGAATTTATTTCACAATTTTACACATAGTATTATATATTTGTAAATTTTGGTAGCAGTTCTTCCTGTATACAATCATTGTTATAAATAAGAATAACTCATACGGAAAAAGAAGCCATATATTAATATACAATTACAGAATAATGAGAAAGTATTAAAAACTGTTTAGATCAACTCCAAGCCAGGCATGACCTCTCCAAGTAGGGCGTACCCAGGGCAAGGGCACCCTGGGTCACTCAAACCTCAACGATCAGAAAAACAACTTAAATCCCCCCACACTCTCTCAATACATTTCACTTTTCTTATATAAACGAAATATCTGTTTCAAAACTCACTCATATCTTGATATTGGCTGAGTACAGCAGAAACGTGGACTAATTTAACACGTCGAATAATTGGTGATATAGTATATACTCTGAATATGGTAACAAGAACGTCACTTAGGAGAGTTGAAAAGCATATAAAGGAGAAAGTTTCAGTCAAATGTAGTCTTATTTTTTATTATATATATATATATATATAATATTTCATAGTAAACATGTGAAATAACAATAAAAGTCTAAATCACAAACGAAATCAGAAAAACAAATAAGATAATTCAACAAAATCAGCTAGTATTCGCCATTTTTCTAATTTCTTACTCATGTTTAGACGTTTTTATTTACATAAAACAAATTCAGTAATATATGAACAATTTAATTTAATTTAATTTAATGGCTAGATTAAGTGATTAGCATTTGGTTCATTTTCTAGGATGAAAATTGAACAAAACTAATAAAAATAGAATGTGAGTTTGAAGAATTTTTTAACTAAGAAAATGAAATTTACATTGTTGTTCCTTTAAATAATGTAAATTTCATTTTCTTAGTTAAAAAATGCTTACTTCTGCCTATGAAGAAGGTTTTAAATAGAACCGAAACGTTGGCAACGAGAGTTTAATTTTTTATCCTGGAAAATTGACCGAACCCCGATTAGAGAACATACCTATATATATATATATATATATATTATATATATATATATATATATATATTAATGACAGTTGAACTACTCGGTCTATTTAGTTTGTAAAACTAGACAAATAGTACGTGTGGTTCTATTATTACAAGTTTTTGCACTGTAGCTCATTCGAATGATTGTTGGCCTCGATTCTCTAACAATTAAATCATACTGCTAGACCGCACTTCCCACATTCATGGTTATTCTTGCATATAAACTAATAATCCCTAATTTATATCTCTGAATATTGCCAAATCTAATTGTGAATAACGTTAAACTGCTGCAATCGTCTGCTACCCAAAAAGAAATTTATACAAAAACTATTAATCTTCATCTTCCTCAAGTCTGCTTCTACAAGACAAATATTTATTTCAGTTGATGAAGTTTTACTTTTTACTATAAGTGTCCTCTTATATAGCTTCAGACCAGTTACAACAACACCTACTTCTCATTCAACCTTGGCTTCGTAGTTAGCGCATAAAAACAATGGGAAGAAAGTCTCTCAAATACTCTTAATAGCAAATCTATTACCCTTCAGTATTACCTCCAGCAATCACTGTAGGCTACCTTGGACTGCACTTTGACACACGCATGGCATAGTACACACACACGACTGAAACGAACAGAGACAGACGATACAAACGCCTTATACGACTCTTAGACAGAAATTCAAGACTCACACTAACAGCCAGACTCTACACATACTATCTTGAAGCCTTCTTAGGCTTATGCCATAGAACTTCGTCGTTCTGCCAAACCGTCAAATATTCGTCCTATACAAGCCATTCAATCAAAAATACTTAGAAAACTCTCACACCTTCCATTTTACGTACAAAATATAATCATTCACCGAGATCTTAAAGTCCCCTTTCTTCGTATCTATGCAAGAGATCGCTACAAACTATTCCAAAGTAAACTAACAACTCATCAATACCCACTTGTTCAATATCTTTCTTTACTAGTAATCCTCAGAAACTTCCAAAGACTGCTAAAAAGGCAATAGCAACGTGACCTTCTTTTGTCATAAAGATTAAATATAGTTACGCTCCAATGGGTGTTCACCCGATTTCAGATACAAAATGATTTCAGCTAAAGGACAAACCGTTAAACAAAATACTTTGAAACACATGAAATTGTAGAGTCGAAGTAACCAAAAATAGAAAATGAAGCGTCCTCTAATGGTTCATTGTTTTACTTTGTTATTTTGTGGAATTTTCAATTGTAGCAAACAGTAATATGACATTAAAAATGATTACAACCAAGTTTCACTGGCTGTCATTTGTTGGTCTAGTTTATGGTGACCTTATTAAAATTTCATTGTTCAAAATGAGTAATTCGCTTGACTTAAGCAACTTTTTAAATTAGGAAAGTCGTAATAATAAAATATTAATGAACTATCTAAGGTTGAGATAGATTACTTACATAAATTCAAAACATTTTTCCTTCTACAATAATTATATATATATATATATATATATACAATTAAAAGAAACGGTCCAGCGGACTTTTTTAAAATAAAATAAATTCAAAACGAAGGAAACTTCGTTTCAATTTCAGGGCGGAGTACCGCCCTGTCTTCCTGCGGGACTCTTCGCTCTTCGCTCTTCACACCTCCTGATGACGACGATGGTCGAAATATCGATGTGAGTTATGTCTGTGTCTTTCTGTGTGTTTCCTTCGTTTTGAATTTATTATATATATATATATATATATATATATATATATATACATAAAGATTTCACATAAACACGTGAAATAACAATCAATGATCAAACCACAATAAGAAATGGGAAAACAAGACTAAGATCTTTCAACCGTAACAAGCGGTCTTCGTTGGGTTTTTGACTCAACTTTGGTTTAAAGTTGGGTTTTTGAATGAACACGTGACACTGTCACGTGACAGTGTCACGTGTTCATTCAGACTACAGTTGTTGTTAAAATCCACAGACTCTTTTTCTTTCTAAAATAATTTGTAATGTAATACTTAGTTTTTCTGCTTCAAAATTTATACTTCTGCCTATGAAAAAGGTTTTAAATAAAAACTGAAACGTTGGCAATGAGAGTTTAATTTGAACTTGAAGAACTGACCGAGTCCCGATAAACTATAGATTATGAAGAAGACCACTTGTTTAGGTGGAAAGATCTTAGTCATTATTGTAAATTCCTGTGGTTTGGACGTTGATTTCTACTCTACTCGTTTACTGTAAAATCCTGTTATATATATATATATATATATATTGTGTGTGTGTGTGTGTGTGTGTGTGTTATATATATATATGAAATATTGAATTAGAAGAGATTGTCCAAACAGATATATAATTAAAGTTACAACTAGAGGAGTTTTAATTATTCTATAGTTGTAACTTCAATTATATATATGCAGAAAAATTACAATAAATAAACTCGTGATGCAATCAATGAGTTTAAACCACAATGGAAGAAGGAAAACAATAAAAATAAATGCTCTGAGGCCTTTCAATGTATGCAATCAGAGAACCAACAAAGTAAAAACTGAAAAACTATTTAACTCAAAAATTATTTGATATATATTGATATATATGATCAATCATGTAATAAAATGTAATCCAGACACGTTATAGGATATCAGTTTTTCTAAGTTCAAATCATATATTAAGAGGCGACATTATGTTATATTTTAAAACTTCCTCAAGGACTCTAATTGGTGTTTAGCATTAAAAAGATATATTTCAGCAATTTATTTGTAAAATACTTGCTTACAATGATGAAAGGTTATGAACAAGCTTATAACAAGGAGTTGTTCAACTAGTATTAATACAAGAGGATGGGAAGTACTCTATTTAAAAGTATTTGTTTATAGATGAGATTTTATATTACCGTGATACAGTAATTGTTGGTATGTTTATACTTTCGTGCAATGCTTATAGTCATTTTGCTTCTAAAGAACACCAGAATACTTCTTCACAGAATTGGACTTTAGCGTAGCTTTGTTCCGCATTGTATTGAAGGTTAGAGGGGAGGAAAAAAGACAGTAGCGCTAGCAGCTGTCAAGGTTGTTCATTTAGGTCGCCGTGGACAAAAACACTGGAGGATTATTATTGGGATTTATGCGGCAATCAGAGCAGGCAGAGGAAACGACTTTTTGCACCGCTCTGTTAATCGCCATTCTCCTCAACCAAACCTAATCATCCCCCATCCACTGTAATTATCGTTAGTGTTTCAACCCTCTTCATAAAAGAGCTAATTTTTTACTTTACCCTTATGATAACAAACAAATAGTCGTATAACCTTTTATCAATTCTCGTGAATTCTCTTCTAGTAAACATGGTGGACTGATATTTATGGAATACTGCTACCATATAGTGATACCAAAGAGCAAACTGTTAAATCTTAAGCATCCAATATAATAATGTAGACTTCAATTTATTAACAAGAACTTAATTATTAAATACCATCATACCATAGGTTCTATACCTTGTAAATAGTAAATTAACTATATGACAGAATATATTCGTCACTTTAAAGTAGATTAACTTTCATATGTCAATATATGATTCATATGTCAAGTTTGAATAAGTAATTATGGTCATTGCATATAACAATATTTACTTTCAATTATGCATATTAATAAAATAATTAGTTATAATCATTTTATGAAGGCATATGGGCTTTGAAAATTAATGTTGAACCATGTAACATATCATGGTTTAATTTTAGATGTCAGATAATATTTGTAGAACATCCATAGTAATCTAAGTTAGTAATTACTCGTACATGAGATGGAATCAGTAATCCATTCCCAAATCCAGGATTAATTCCCCTCCAGTGATCAATTGCCTTCTCTCCTGTGATTATTACCTTTGGTATTGTACTGGAACAAAGCTGGCCTTAGTGAATGTATTCCCATGCAGTCAACGCTTATATATGCTAGATCATATATGATAAATATGGATATCCCACATGATTTGGGATGGGATTTACTCATAAGTGAAGGCCTGGATTGGTTCTTTTCTAAATTTTCTTCTACAAAGTAGTGAAATCACACCTACCCAACTAAATATCTTTGTCAAGAGTCTAAGATATATGCCAAATATATTTATGTTAATATAAATGAGCTCGAAAACATTCATCGACCAGCTAAGGTGGTACAACCAAGCGCGCACAAGCGCCTTTTCACAGCCTAGACAATAGCCAGGACTATTTTAATCTAGATTCCTTTATAAAAAATTAAGTTACAATCCTAAACATTAACAGTATAAAATAGAATAAATAATAATATAAATTAATTCAACATAAATGTAGTAAAAAGGAAAATGTATAGAAAATATAAATTTCGACATTGTATAATTATTTACAAAACAAAAAAAAATAAAACCATTAATGCAGTTTTAATAGCAAAGATTCAGGGCTGGTATGCAATCACTTTGCTATAAGTAAACGTAATATCAAACACATTGATCATGAATTGGTTTTTGTTTTATTTTAACGAAATGAGATAAACGTTGTAATATACTTTCTGGTCAAGCAGAAGCAAATATATTGATTTTGTAAGTTGAAGAAGTTAAAATCGTTGATATAGGACAATTAGATATATTATAATTATTGGGAATGACCTGAAGGCTTCATGTTCATCGGACCTGATGCTCAATGGCACCACACGTAACCCATTAAGCTTGCGTTTTCATGTTTAATATTATTTTTGGATTTTCTTTTTAAGAATTTATCTGTCTTATTATTGGGTACAGGTAGGGTTTTGCCAAAATTCTTTATCACCTTCAAGGTATTGCATTACATTCAGATAGAATGTGATCAAAAGTGTCCACAACTTGCAGACAAAGTCTGCATTATTGTTATGGGGTTAATAGAGATTTTACCTAAGTAGTTTTTAAGAAGATAAATTCTTCTTGGATATTCAACATATATTTATAAACCATCTTTTGATGATATAGTATTTTTTCTTCAAAATTTGAAGGGTAGCTGGAATGGCCTTTTTATACTAAATTACACACAGTTGTTGTTTCCACCTTTAATCTACTTTTAATTCTTCTGTAACCTCCTGTAACCTATTCCAAACTGTCCTCAGTCTCATTCCCCTGTATTATTTTGTTTTCAGGGCACTCACAACAGAGTTAACTTCTTTTTATAACTTTCATTACAAATTTTTGTAAATTTGTCAGTATACATGAAATTATACACGTGGCAGTATATACAGTATACGACAGTATATAAATAAAATTACATCAGTATACCGAAACCTCTTTCATAAAATTTCCAGCTTTTAATCCAGGTGTTCTTCAGTTATCACTGATAAGCTCTGTGTAAAATCCACACTTGCATGAATTATTCTTTGCGTAAGCATTGATTTCTTTCTAAATTAGCTGAATTAATACATTTATGTATTCCTACTTTTACTTCACTATAATAATCGAACTATAATAACTAACACTATAATTTAATAATTCAGAATATATAATAATTATTATATATTATCATAAACTGGAAATAGACTTTTTTTCATGATGCTATACTATCTTTACTGGTTGTAAAGTAAACACATTTGGTATTATTATGCAACAATTAGATCTATATGTTAGTTGTGAAGTATTTTACAGTGGAATTGACTTATTGTAGATATTTTTGTTTGTGGTAGTTTAAGTGGAAGAATGTGTTATCAATATCTCTTTCTATACTCAAGCACTTCAGAGTGATTCTTCTAGGCTTAGTCATATTTCTTTCTTGTTGACGTAATTTTTGAGCTTCTTGTGTTCTTTTGTTCTTATGATAGAAATGCCATCCTTTTTGAACATGCCTATTTACCTAAAGCTTCTCGTCTTTCAATAGATAGAAATTTTGTCATTTAGAATGATATATTACTAATCATATATTGGCAACTTATAAGATTTTTGAATTATGACATTATTTATTCAAAATTTTAAGTTTATAGAATCATTGATGAGGTGAAGAACAAATAGTGGACAAGGTACTTTTCTGTCATAAAGAATAAAAAAGTACCTTTCAAATGCTCCGTATTACTCAAGAATGGTAT
Source organism: Hermatobates lingyangjiaoensis (assembly GCA_026182355.1). NCBI lineage: Eukaryota > Metazoa > Arthropoda > Insecta > Hemiptera > Hermatobatidae > Hermatobates > Hermatobates lingyangjiaoensis. Next base: position 16,122 of record JAPFBL010000068.1, read on the forward strand.
GGTTCTTAAACGCAAACGATATATGTCTGAGAATCTTATAATTAAATCCACAACATGTAGGTTGATAGAAACCTTTTGCTCAACAGCCATTCTTCACCCTGGAGATCACCATCAAGTATATGTTTTTTTGTTTTTTTTTTTTGGTTTAGTTATAGTTTTTTAAGTATTTTATTGTTCTTACATATCATATTAATCATACAAAAAACATCTTTTATTGAATTCTCTTATAATAAATCATAAAAAAAATCCTGTTTCACTCGATTTTATGAAAAAAATATAAAAGTCAACGTAAAAAAACCCGAAATGTAAAAAGATAACAATTAGTCCGAGTAAAGTTTTCAGTTGTTATACCTTTTTTAGTGGGAAGAAAAATTGATGATCATATTTCTCTATTTTTAGATAGCTAATTTTTGTTTGCAATTTCGACAAAAAACATTTATTCTACAATAGGCTGTTTAATGTAAAAAAGATTCTTAAAATCATACAATGTCGCATAATACTCCTTTCCGTATATATAGTTACAACAAAATACGATTCGTGTCATCTACTTAAAAATTGCTAAACTTTGGTATAGTCTCCATGTTGATATAGTTAATGTATCAAAACAATGCTATGTAAAAATGTTTACCTATTATTGCAAAACATACCTTTCCCGTTACTGAATAAAACTGAATAATTTTGCATAATGCTGAATTAAAAATGAAATATGTCCAAAAGTTTGTTTCCTTATTGCTGCTAATAATTTCGTAATAATGACGTGATTTTAATACTCAATATTAATATTTGAAAATAATATTTTGGCCAAACTGTGGCTTTCTCAAAATTGAATATTGACCACATACTATTGCACACGTGTACCGCAATGGGTAGATTTCTTTACAGAACCAGTCTGTATTTGTATTGGTCAATATTGTATTTAGTCAGTATTATTATCATGTCAGTATTAGTATTTAGTCGATATTGCAATTGTATAAATGTTAGTATTGGGTAAAGTATTAGTATGGGGTCAATATTAGCATTTTGTCAGTGTTAGTATTGGTTCAACGCTAGTATTTATTCGGTTTCAGTATTATGTCAGTATTAGTATTAAGTCATTATTTGTACTGGGTCAGTATTAGCATTTAATTAGCACTAGTATATAGACAATCTAAGTATGGGGACGATATTAGTATTTTTTCAGCATTAGTATTGGTTCAACATTAGTATTTATTCAGGTTTGGTAATAGGTCAGTATTAGTATTTGGTGGATATTATAATTGAGTAAATTTTAATATTCATTGTAGGGTAAAAAGTTAATGAAATGGTCTCCACATATAAAAATTAATGGTATAAACAACGCGTTTCGAACACGTACTGTTTTTCCTTAGGTCTGAGGAAGAACACTACGTGCTCGAAACGCGTTGTTTATACCATTAAAAGTTTTATATGTGGAGACCATTTCATTAACTTTTTACCCTACAATGAGTAAATACCATATAATAAGTGATTGCACTACGTTAGAAATGTTAATATTGAGTGAATATTAGTATTGGGTCAATATTAGCATTTTGTCAGTATTAGTATTAGTTCAACATTCATTTATTTGTAGTGGTTGATTGTAATACTGCGTCCTAAGAACTATTGTACTTTCCCCTCTTCTGTGCTATAGTACCCCAGTATAGTTCAACATTACTATTAATTCAGTACTAGTATTAGCATTTTGTCAGGATTAGTCTTGGTTCAACATTAGTATTTTTTCAGTATTAGCATTAATTCATTGTTGGTATTGGGCAAATATTAGCTTATTAGAATTTTATCGGTATTAGTATTGGGTGAATGTTAGTGTGGGGTCAATGTTAGAATTGGGAACGTTATAGAAAGATCATAGGAGAGATTAAATTCATCTATGTATTTTCAACATTGTCTAGTTTGAAAAAGGAAAGGGAATAGAATAAATGAATGAGGCAGAAAAGCTAATTAAACCAATGGAAATATCTTAAAAAAGCGATGCTGAACACGTTTCATTGGGTTGGTATTGCGCATTCTACTGGTGCACATGCTGGAGTTTTAACTGCCATTAATATTTTGTCCCATCTTACCAAACAAATTGTTCACATGATAAAATTTTTTCCCATTCGAACATATTTTTCTACTATTCCTGATAGAACATTTTTTTTTTAAAGATAATTTTAATTCAAGTTTGGTAAACATTAGAAATAACATTTTTGCAACTATAATATGTTAAAAAAAATATCATATAGTATATATTTCAAAAGTGTTATAACATTTTATGTTTCTATATGAATTGCACCTAGAGTACATATCTGTAACAGTTACTGGTATCGGTCACGATATACATGATCTGTTTGTGATAACTAGCCAGAAATTACTTCCAAAACGTATGTATTATTAGGATTATACATCGAATCACTGAAGAAAATGGCATATGCTATCCTAGTCATGCCTAGATAGTTACCATATAAAAGAATGTGAATATTTGCCCTATGTGAATGCCCATGGAATTCCCTTTTGAACCTAAGATAGATCAACTTCTTTTGGGAGCCTGGATATAAAACTACTAACTTGATACGAATGGTAGTGGGGGCCTGGAGATAAAACTACTAACTTGATACGAATGGTGGTGGGGGCCTGGAGATAAAACTACTAACTTGATACGAATGGTAGTGGGGGCCTGGAGATAAAACTACTAACTTGATACGAATGGTAGTGGGGGCCTGGAGATAAAACTACTAACTTGATAGGAATGGTGGTGGGGGCCTGGAGATAAAACTACTAACTTGATACGAATGGTAGTGGGGGCCTGGAGATAAAACTACTAACTTGATACGAATGGTGGTGGGAGCCTGGAGATAAAACTACTAACTTGATACGAATGGTAGTGGGGGCCTGGAGATAAAACTACTAACTTGATACGAATGGTGGTGGGGGCCTGGAGATAAAACTACTAACTTGATACGAATGGTAGTGGGGGCCTGGAGATAAAACTACTAACTTGATACGAATGGTAGTGGGGGCCTGGAGATAAAACTACTAACTTGATACGAATGGTAGTGGGGGCCTGGAGATAAAACTACTAACTTGATACGAATGGTAGTGGGGGCCTGGAGATAAAACTACTAACTTGATACGAATGGTGGTGGGGGCCTGGAGATAAAACTACTAACTTGATACGAATGGTAGTGGGGGCCTGGAGATAAAACTACTAACTTGTTACGAATGGTAGTGGGGGCCTGGAGATAAAACTACTAACTTGATACGAATGGTGGTGGGGGCCTGGAGATAAAACTTCTAACTTGATACGAATGGTAGTGGGGGCCTGGAGATAAAACTACTAACTTGATACGAATGGTAGTGGGGGCCTGGAGATAAAACTACTAACTTGATACGAATGGTGGTGGGGGCCTGGAGATAAAACTACTAACTTGATACGAATGGTAGTGGGGGCCTGGAGATAAAACTACTAACTTGATACGAATGGTGGTGGGGGCCTGGAGATAAAACTACTAACTTGATACGAATGGTAGTGGGGGCCTGGAGATAAAACTACTAACTTGATACGAATAGTGGTGGGGGCCTGGAGATAAAACTACTAACTTGATACGAATGGTAGTGGGGGCCTGGAGATAAAACTACTAACTTGATACGAATGGTGGTGGGGGCCTGGAGATAAAACTACTAACTTGATACGAATGGTGGTGGGGGCCTGGAGATAAAACTACTAACTTGATACGAATGGTAGTGGGGGCCTGGAGATAAAACTACTAACTTGATACGAATGGTAGTGGGGGCCTGGAGATAAAACTACTAACTTGATACGAATGGTGGTGGGGGCCTGGAGATAAAACTACTAACTTGATACGAATGGTAGTGGGGGCCTGGAGATAAAACTACTAACTTGATACGAATGGTAGTGGGGGCCTGGAGATAAAACTACTAACTTGATACGAATGGTAGTGGGGGCCTGGAGATAAAACTACTAACTTGATACGAATGGTAGTGGGGGCCTGGAGATAAAGCTACTAACTTGATACGAATGGTAGTGGGGGCCTGGAGATAAAACTACTAACTTGATACGAATGGTGGTGGGGGCCTGGAGATAAAACTACTAACTTGATACGAATGGTGGTGGGGGCCTGGAGATAAAACTACTAACTTGATACGAATGGTAGTGGGGGCCTGGAGATAAAACTACTAACTTGATACGAATGGTAGTGGGGGCCTGGAGATAAAACTACTAACTTGATACGAATGGTAGTTCCCATATTATGACAGAACTTTTCCTATGATGTTTCATACCAGTAACCGTAGAAAGCTGTGTTCCACTGGCCAGTCATATAGAAACATCAAATGTTATAATATGCATGCTGTGAAGGGATGGGAGAGACAACAATGAAACACCTCTGAAATCTAGTTCTCAACTGACTGAGTTCCAATATATATTAATAAACAAACCTTTCCAGAATATAACTGTAATATAATATTTTTTCCAAATTTAAATCCGTTTTTAAAATCATCGTATGTTTAGGTGAGTTTTACAACATACAATTAGATGATTTCGTTAAACCAATAATCCATCCTCACCGTAAAGTGTCCTTTTGTGTCCATGAGAAATTGAAATACAGTTGGGATCTTGCATTCAGAGGTGTTGCATTGTTGTCTCTCCCATCCGTCACATATATTTAATATATAGATTTTATTATGACAAAGTTGAAAAGAATTTCTTTCAAATATATATTACATGTGGCTTAATAATATCTCTCAAAATAATAATAATAATAATAATAATGAAACAAGATTCACAAGCAACAATTTTTACCAAATAGTACAGCATTTCTCAGGAAATAAGAACTTGAGAAAGAGATTAAGATATCTCTTGTAAAAATGAGTGATAGACGTCCCTTTAGTTGGCAGTCACTTGTGCCGCATTGGCCTCAGGTGACAGCTGTGTTTTTCAATTTGTTTCATTTTTCTTGACACATGTTTTAAGCATACACGATTTAGAGACACATCAATTCAATTTCTCCTAAACTGACGTTAACTTAATCCTCTTTGGCACCAATTCATAGATGCATATACATTTCTATAGCAAATATAATAAAAAACCTATAAACAATATCAATTAATACAATTTCGAAATAAAGTAAGATGCCTTTTTTAAGCAAATTAAAGTTATTGACTACATAAAGTATTGTTAAAATGCATGGGTGGCTGGTAGAAGTCAGTCTGCCTTTGATGAACTGGTGTTTTTGTAGATAAAGTAGGCAAAGTGATAACTAGTTTTAGATCTGTTCCCAGAAAAATATTTCCGATATCTCTATCAAACTGTTTCCACAATGAAACCCTCTGGGTAAATCTGCAGTGTGTGAATTTTATTCCCGTTGTGTTGATAATATTATATTGGCATTAGGTAATATACCAAATTGCAAAGATTTGAGTATACAAGTGAACGAAATAAGTGATTTTAAAATCAAAACTGATTAATAAAGAGTAGAAACCTTTTATTCCTGAAAAATAGAACTGGTGATTAATTGATTGACGTAATTGAGTTGCTTATGTGATAAACATTGATACTGTATCGACCTGAAGGAAAACGTATTCGTATATATAACTGTATTCATTAGTCACAATACATTATCTCTTTGATAGGAATATACTAGCGTAAGAAATACTAATGTTGTAACATGTGTAATGTTAGGTGGTAGAACTTTACGTATTATGCAGCAAAATAAGTGGAAGACTACTATTTATGGAAACACACACATGTATTGTGACATATATAATGTCGGATGGCAAAACCAAGCGCATAAGGTGATATAATCATGTGTCCTGACATATGCACCGATGTAACTCTCTTACGCATGATACAAACCAACAAATTCATAGCAACACACTATTGTTGGTAAGTAAGTAAGTAGGTAATACTGTAGGTGCAGTGGCCATATATGCAAGGAAACACACATATGCCTAACATTGGGCCTTTTGTGATACCATACAATGAAGATTGATTTTACATTGGGAGTCCTAAATTTTTCCTGACTCAGGTGTATTTAGAGTAGAGATCTTTAACGAGTACCTGAAATCGTACAGGCTCTGGACCGATGGCTTAACGTCCTCTCCGAGAGACGACATGCTCAGATTTATTCACCTCCCACGTGAATAAATCAAGGGCTAGAGTGGGTATCGAACCCCGGACCCACCAGTTCAGAGGCTAACAGGTTAACCACTGAGCTAAACACTATTGTTAATAATAGATGGACCGATTGATGGCACTTAATCACCAACAACACCAACAAGTGGTGTCACACTAATGTGTGTCCTTACATATATGCTCAATGTGATACGCTGGTATGTGGCGAAATATGCGTGCTACCATCAATTAGCACAATATGCAATTACATATTAGCATATACTACCATGTAATGACACAGTATATGCTACTATCAGTGGGTAGATGACGATACATCTTTACATAATGGCATCAGACTGAAGCATTGACAGCATCACACACATGTTCCTTGTCACGGCTACGCTGTCGTGAAGATACATCAATGTGTTGAGTCACATTATAATCCAATGGGTAGATAGCAAATATCTAATGCTACATAATCATTGAGAGCTGCACATGTTTTGTAACACTAGTTGAAAAACTCTGTATTCAAGTATTATCATTATCACAATAAGACTCCCTCGTCTTTTAATATCAGAGACTTTCTTTAATATAGCAGAAGCATTAAAGATATATAAATATAAAGAATCAGGTAATTTAGTAAACGATCAAATGAAAAACAGATATTTTATTTAAATCTGAAGAAAAATGAAATGACGAATTAACAACGACAAAACTAATAAAAAAAGGATAAGATTAAATAATGCTTACTAGATAAAAGTTTTATTAAAATAATTTAATAATAGAAAAGACTAGATAGCAGTGGGAATAGGTAGGTTATATAACACTGATAACCACTCTTTGGAACAGTCCTTTGAAGATGAGTGACTCCCGAAACCGGTCGGTTATCTCCAGCAGCAGTATATGAGCTAAGACGGTTTGTTCTATTTCTAGTATTAATTACACTTTTAAGCATTCCGAAATTTCATAATATACTTGTAACAATAAGCCAGAAAACGTTCATTCGTAATCATAACTAGTCACTTGAAAGTATTTAAATTAAAATAACATATATTCCAATATTCTGCTACCAAAACATCAGATGCAATTTGATAAGTACTTAAAAACGCTAATTTATTTTTCATTTTTGTTTTTTTATATTTTCTTTTTTCCGTTCAGGTTATCAGTTATTAATTTTAAGTTTTGGAATTCAGTTCCAAAATGGAATGAAAGGTAATTGGTTGAAGACTATACATCAAAAAGATATTCTTTTTTCTGAGAAGGGTTAAAATTCCTTTTAGATTAAGAGATGGCATTGGTGCAGCCAACATCAAAGCCCTTCCCTTGCCCTTTACAGCTGTTTACTTATATTAAATAAAGGAATATTCCTCAATTCACTATTCAAAATGTAACGCAAAATAATGAGTATCGTCTTACTTCCCTTCAACCTTTGTATTTATATAAATTGTGTAAGAAAGAAACAGACATTTTAAATAAATGAAATTTTCAAATATTAAATTCAGTTACTAATTATTTTAAGAAATTTATACATGAATAAAATTTGAATGACTAACTGTATATTGTCTTAAATTTCTTTTGTTAAATTAATTTGGGAATTTTATATATCTTTTTAATGTTTAAGTTCCAAATAAAATTGTTAAATATGTTGGCTTTGAAAGTTTGATTTGAACCTGGAAAACTGACCGATTCCTGATAAATAAAATTTGTTATATATATATATATATATATATATATATATATAAAGATTTCACATAAACACGTGAAACAACAATCAATGATCAAACCACAATAAGAAATGGGAAAACAAGACTGAGTTGGGTTTTTGACTCTGACGAAGACCGCTTGTTACGGTTGAAAGATCTTAGTCTTGTTTTCCCATTTCTTATTGTGGTTTGATCATATAGATATATATATATATATATATATATCAAGAATTAACACCAGCTATGTGAAATAAAAAAAAATCATCGTATAAACAAAAATGAAATTTACAAAATTGGGACAAGGTCTTTAGTAGAAAAACTCGTTAGGTTTATTCTATAAGATAAATAGATTTTACTATCTGGAGTCATTAACAATTTCACTCACTGAAATTAACAGGTATTCTAATTTTCACCTGTGTGTAAACCTTTAAACAAGGACATCAGATTTCATGTGACATAATTTTTATAAGTATAATAGACTACCTGTGACTCTTTGTGTCACTCAGAAAATATAACAATAGGTATTGAAATTAATTCACTGAACATGATTATCAGGGATAATTTCAATTGTTGTTTCTTGTTATTAAGGCATGGAAACAGATTCTTATATGGCCCAAGCTTTTGATATAGTATGTTTAACATGATTCAAAATATATACACTGTAAGTACATTTAGCAAAATAAAAATCATTTAAAAGTAAACAAAAAAATTATTTTATCTTAAAAATAAATAAAACATCAATTCATGTTATATACACAATTAAATATATTTAAAACGAACAAAACTTGTACACTGAAATATTCAATTTATTTACCTAACATAAAATAACATTAATGAAGGAATGTGTCCTTATAATATGAGCTTTGAACATTCGTATTTTATCTGACAGTTGTGTTCAAGTTAGTTTCTAACATTTTTAACCTCTAATATAGTAGTTTATTATATATATTTGTTACATTTATTTATAATACATTTTCACTACTGCCATCAGCGAGCACGCACTCTGCTCGCTACTCTGCTCTGGCTCCATGCCTTTATTTTATTACCAATGTTTATATTTCAAAAATTTAAAATAAAAAAAAAATATTTGTTACATTTATATATAATACATTTTCACTAGGTACTGTCATCGGCGAGCACGCAAGCGACTGGCTATCCTGGCTCCATGCTTTTAGTTTATTAGCAGTGTTTATATAACGCAAATATTAAATTAAAAAAAAATTGCTACATTTATATATAATACATTTGTGCTACTTATTAACTTATTAACAAGATTAACAAACAATTAATTTGGCAAGGGAGTGATTTTTGTTAAAAATTAGTGGTTCTTCTTTTAAGTGGAGCATTGTTTATTTCATTATCCAAGAATTCTTTGAATTTATAGCTAGTAATATTCTTTTTCACACAATACTTATGACAAAATTTCATATTTCTAGAATCGCTAAAAAGAGTTGGTTAAAATTTGTAACCCTTTTTATGTAAAGCATGATAAAAAATCTTCCTGATATTTCAATATATATTTCTGCTAAACAATAGGATTCTGTACCCATAAAAACTCAATGCCACATGTTGTTAATGTTGTCAAACGAATAGGCGCTGGATGAATACATACTTTTTTATACATACTCATCCAACAACATGTAGATTTCCTTATTTCCACGAGCAATTAGTGCTGGCTTTAGAGGTTTTTAGTCTAGTCGAAGGTTTTATCCGGTTTGTTGTTCCTTTAAATAATGTAAATTTCATTTTCATAGTCAAGAAATTCTTACTCCTGCACATGAAAAAGGTTTTGAAATAAAACCGAAACGTTGGCAATGAGAGTTTAATTTTTGTACCTAGAAAATTTGACCGAATCCCCATTAGATAACACACCTATATATATAAGATGAACAATTTGTCACTACAGAGACGTACAGCTATATATATATATATATATATATATATATATATATATATATAAATTAGTAATCACACATACAGACACTGGAAGACATTTGGTAACAGATCTCAGGTATTATTCGATATACTGATATCTTTTATTCTATTTTGATCATTACTGAAAAATTGTTTTCATTCTCACATTGAAATTAATGCAATGTAAATTGTTATAGCATTTTTTTTAGAAAATGTTTTTGTTTTATATTAATTTTCAGTGCAGGCTATTGTATTATTTTTTTAATCGAAATTCCTAAAGATTGGTATTTCTCACCCAAAAGCAGGAATCTCGCTAGGGTGGCAGAGAATGGAATTTATTCCTGCAATGTGATTTCTCACTATTGAACTTTATGTTGTCTCTTTTTATTTCACCAATTGATTTTAAACATATTCTATCCTTCCTACTGAATATACTAAATCTAGTATTTAAAATATTTGTATATATTTTATGTATTTAACTCGGAGTTAAGTCACTTCACTTGTAAACCTAATTGCGTGTTGCATAGAAGTCAGTGATGTTTATGTCACAAGGTTCATATCTTCTTCATTTGCGCAACTTTTATGTACTGCATCTACATATTTTCAAATACATGCTTATTGCTAGTGTCATAGAGGTTAAAATAATTTATATTAAACAGTGAAACAACTCACTTATCTATTACGTTGATCTGGAAGTTCCTAGATAGTATTTGAAAAGGGTTGAGATGTTCCCAGATTTTAAATAGCCTATACACAACATTATTATAACGCAAAAACAATAATTCGAAATAATGGTGCAATAATTTACGCAATATATTAATTTTAATGTGAAAACTAAAAAAAAATGTCAATAATACTGAAAACATAACTTATAAACCTATTACTTGTCCAATACGTATTCGCGTGGTCTTTATCATTTCTGGGGGTACAATGATAATTCAAAGTATTCACATAAAAGAAGTTTTTTACTTAAATTACCCTCTCTCTTTCTCCTCTTACACTCTCTCTCTCTGTTACTTTTTTTTATGACTGTTTTTCTTATTTATGTTCTCTACAACTTTCAATCATTGTTTTTATCTATATTTTTATTGTGCAATCTCACTCAGTTCATCGAAACTCATTCTCTTTCTCTTTCTCTCTCTCTCTCTCTCTCTCTCTCTCTCTCTCTCTCTCTCTCTCTCTCTCTCTATCTATCTTCTACTCTACCTCTGATTTACTTCCTCCTCTTTCTGAAATTCGTGTTCTTAACGGCCATAATGAATACGAAGTATTTGAAATGTGTAGTTTAAATAAAAAACTTCTTTTGTATGAAGACTTTGTATTATCCTTGTACCTCCCCTATAATTGTTAAAACATAATTTATAAGATATACAATTTAAAAACTGACAGTCCCTGAAGCGATAATTCAAATCTGTTAGAAAATGCCTTCCAGTGTCTCTATGTGGAATTCCTAATCATATGTTACTTATTATTTAATAATAATTATTAGACTCTTTTCGATCGTTTTTATTATCCGTCTTGACGTCCACTGTTTTTTCTTCTCTCTCAGTTTATCTTTCTCTTGCTCACATTCTCCCTTTGTTTCTCTATGAATCGCTTTGTTGTACTCTCTCCTTAATCTCTCTTTCTCTTCCACTCTCTCTGTTACTTCATGTATGACTGTTTTTTTGTATACTCTACTTTCTACTATACTCTGTCATTGTGTTTATCTACATCTTTATTCCCCAATCACAATCTATCTTACTCAGTTCCTCCAAAAGTATTCTTTCTCGCTCTATCTTCTACTCTCCCTCTGATTCACTTCCTCTTGTTTCTATCTCTTTCTCCATATTCTAACTCTCTCACTCTTCCTCTTATTCTCACTTCCTCTCTTTCTCTCTCTCTTTCTCTCTCCCCCTGTCTATCTATCTATCTATCTCGACTTCTACGTATTTGCTTTATTAACATGTTCCTTTACTCTTCAACTACGCAACGATAAATGACCCAGTTTATGTGTTTAATAAAAGTCTCTTTCGTCATAGGAAAGCAATTTCTTTTATTCCCAGTGAAGATAGCAGTGAATTGTAGCCCATTCGATATGAGCCAATATTTAAATTCATTACTATATTTAGATTAATATTATTATAGCATCATATCCTTTATAGTATGCATTATTATGTTACTTCCTAATAGGAAGCAAAATGTACACTGACTCAGCTTTACACGACTGAAAATGTAGGCTTCTAGTGCGTGCTTTAATAGCTATTTGTAAGAGGTGCCTAATCTAATTACAAACGGGTATATGAGATGCAAAACAGCCGTTGTTAAGTAAACTTAGTTTATCTCTCATATTAACCAAATTTATTCCCTTTACTGATAAATCGTAAAATACTACTGCACTGGTGAATTTCTTTTAAAACAATAACACTTTGGTTTAAAAAAAACCCTAAATCAATTCCATATATATTTTTTGTTTAGATTCTAAGATCAGCAAAATTGTGTAGTACCTTCTCGTTATCAACTTCAATCCAACAAACTACTTCAAAATGAATCAATATGCAAATATTGCTAGAACTCAATCAAATCACGGAGTGAGGAACGGCTTTTTTTTAGATTCTAAAATTGGCTATCACCATTTTTATCAATTTATGTATTCAGCAATACAATTCAATTCTAATTTTGTTCTAGGTTTTCTTTGTTTTCATGATTCTAACACATGGCTGGTTTATATATTTTATTTTTTTCATACGTTGAGTGTTCTTAGCCAAATTTGCACTATGTCCATATTCAAGAGCAACTAGATACAAATGATATAATTAATGATATAAACTAGAGGAACTCTAGGAACGACTTATCGTGAAACTTATGGCCCTCCATGTAGGTGAAGCGGATAATTTGGCAAGATCGTAATAATTACGATCGGTCTGTGGGAACGATAAAGATTTTTGGTTCAAGGAATATATGTGTAAGTGTGTTGGCAACATAATTTCTTGAATTCTCTTTATTCTGGACGATTAATTGGCCTCGAGCCTGTATCCCTGGTTTAGTCAGAAATTTCTAGAATTAAAACAAATAGATCATAATTAGATTTTGCTATATCATTACCAAATATGAAAAAATGTGCAGTTTATTTTAATTTTTGTGCATGATAAAAGGAATATATTAAAGTCACAAATGAGACTGTCTAGTAGAGTGGCTAATTGTGAAAAGTATCCTCATTTATTAATTAGGTGGAGTTTAGGATTTGCAATGAAGCGGTGCAAACCAACGAATTTGCAATGAAGATATATGAGTACAGGGAACTAAATTGAAATTACTCTTACTCTAACAGCCGTAGGAATGAGTTAGCTTACCTTGCTCCTGCTGTTTGAATAGCACATGATCTAATACAAAATACTCAATAAATATTAAGTTATTTAAAAATTTTGTATAAAAATAAAGTAATACACACGTGTTTTGATGTTTTAAATGTTTGGATCACTACTACTTATGTCACAGAGGTAAAACTTTATTAACTTAAAACAGAAGAGAGAATTTTTTGATTCAAAAGCCATATACATTTTAGAGCTTCCATGGCTATTTCTGCTAGGTATAACTAAACGCGTACATTTTGAACAAGAAAACTTTTTTAGAATTATAAACCACAAACAAGTTATTGGAGAGAAAAGTTAAAAAATTGATTTTTTACAGAAAATGACCTTATTGATTTTCTATTTGCCCTAATCATTTTCGAAGCTCATATAATGCGTACAAAGACCAAACCAAATTGTACATCTCAACTACAGTACGACGGAACGGCAACGTCAGGGTTTAATATTCGTAAGAAATACGATCAAATATCTTACCTTTATATTCATAAATAATCCACCAAAACAATATGACTATTTATTTTTAAAAATCTAAATAATCTTTTATAACTTATTTGTTATGCTTGATGGAAGCAAAATATCAAACATTGATAGATCTTGGCTGACGGTTGGTAGATATATGAGGTCAAACTTCTCATCTAATAATTTGGTTCTTTTGGCTGTGTACAGCTTGCCTTATCATAGTGAAAGGTGATTCCATATTTAAGATTGCTATGGCAGCATTTCTTTTTTAATTTCTTCACGTAAACAATCGGATATATATATGAATTTTATTAACTGTTCTCAGTCTTCTAAAACCAGAACGGCTAACTATCTATATACGAAGACACTTTGAGAACCAATAACTTCTGTTTGTATTTCCTTATTTCGAGACATCAATAACTGAGATTCATATGTATTTTGAATGTCGAAGAATAATTCCATGATGGATAACCCTTGTTATTGTTATACTTCATATTTTACAAATAATGTTAAAATTTTCTTAAATTCTCTTGTCACCTTATGAGTCCAGATTTCATGATATACCTACTAAAGTGAGGAATCTCTAATACGGCGAAGTACCCTATGTGACTGCGTAGTTGTTTAATGTGCCTGAAGTCCATTTCAAAACTAATTAAGTTCATCTCTGTGCAGTCTTTCAGTTACCATCCGTTTATTATGATTGCAGGATCATCATGTTTTTCTGATTTGAGAACGACTAGTTACATGTTTAAATTAGTAATTAGTCAGTTAATACTCATGCAAGACTGATACAATTTTAAAACCTGATATATATATTTGGCATTTCAACCATGAAATATTATGACCACAAATTAGAAAACTGGAGCAGCTGATTCACTCCATGAATTCTTCTTGACATTATTTTTCTTGTTAGTGAAATCATTAAACAGGATGCAGGTAGTAAACTAGGTGTAAACTATATACGTTATACTAAATAAGTGTTCACAGTTTAAACGATGTGAACAGCTATCTATTTCACTTATTTGTTTGTAAATATGAAAGTTTTTAATTCACTCTTGATTACCAATTATAATAATAATTATTTTCAAAATAAATATGAATGAATGAATTAATTAATATTCTAATAATATAATTAAGTTCTTATCTTCTAAAAATTTGTTAACTTGAATCGTTATATTTCAATAAAATTAAGTTGAAATGAAGCCGAATGTGACAGCAGCTAACGTAGTTTTCTTTTTACTTTACTATAAGTAAAGTATAGTGATCGTGAAAAAATTCGATCTCGAGATTTTGACGGAATTACATGTTTTGAGGTCCCAGAAGTCGTTTTATGACGTTTTTACGATGATGTCTGTGTGTGTGTGGGTGGGTGGGTGGGTGAGTGTGTTAGAATTGATTGTTACCACGCTACGTTCCAGAATCTTTGCTGGATCAAGTTGATATTTTACACAAAAATCGGCCCCATAGGGAAGAAGATCCCTATTGTTTGGGAAGAATTATGCATGATGGGAAAGTCACTTTTTTTGCCAAAAACCGTTTTTTTTTAAACATTTATTTCTCCTAAACTGATAACCCTAGAATTTTGAAATTTTGACATTATCTTTGAGGTTACAAATGCAACAAATGAAAAATATATTCAGAATTTTAAAACAACAGGAAATATTTTTTTTTCAATAAAATGTACAAATTTTGACTTATAATTCAATCTCAAACCTTGTGACAGCAATACAAGCCATACTGTTTGACGCATCAAAATGAAACTATGCTTAAAAATAGAACATTATGAGGAGAATGAGTTGAGATATTTTTTTTCAAAATTACATTCGCTAAAGGGACGTTACAGCACGATTTCTGTTTTCAGAAAATTTTTTTTGACGCTAAACGGCTCATTAAAAAATAATGAAAATTTGACCAAAAATGGAACAAAAAATTAGCAATTTATAAAAAAAAACTCTTGAAGTTACAATTACGGAAAAGAGCAATAACGCTATAAAAACTGTTTGTTTATCTTAGACTAAGAGATCACCTGCTATACTTGTCCAATTTTTTATATTTTTTTAAATTGTTTACATTGACTTAGAAATTTTTTGAGTGAATCCACTGAGATAAAATTGATATTTATAAAGGAACAATTTAAAATGTTTATTGACTTATATGAGTTAAGAGGAATAATATTGTGCAGGAAAATCATAACACACACTCAGAAATAATTCGTATATATGTTATTTGAAAAAGGGGAAGTAAAATGATCTTATTAAATACTGAGAAGCCATAAAATTCCCAGTAGAATAATTCTATAAAAAACCAAAAATGTAAAAGATAATTCAAAATTGAAATCTTTCGTTTGGAGATTAATAAATGTAATTATCGTAGATCTTTAATTAACAAATCACCTTAAAACAACATGTTCTTTGCTGTTTAAGACGTTTTTCAGAGAAAAAAAGGGTATTTTCCTGTTTTAAATTTGAAAATTTTTCTTTATTATTCAATGTAGAAGGATGTCAAGTAAACGATGTAAGAAATCTACTGGCTATTTGAACAATAGCCACGTTCTCTTGTAGGAGAATATTTCGCTTCAAGAAATGTTCACTTTGGTTTTTCAAAAATATTATTACTGCTGTAGTTATACTAATGAAATTATTTGTGATGTACAAAAATAAGCTTATAAACTGATATGTCCTTCAATCACTATCTGTACTACCTCAGGAATGAAAGGCTAATAATTATATTAGATGTTTACGTTATGCGTAAATGAGACGTTATGTTTTATATACTCAAGAAATTTGAAATTAAGTTACTTATAGTAAAGTAGAGTGTAGGCCACTCCAGATTTTTTTTTTATTGTTTCATAGCATTTTATTTTTTTATGCTTTTATTTATGCAATATTCGAATAAATGAAGTAGTAGACACCAATTTTTTGGGTTCTTGAATGATCAGACCAAATGAAAAAAAATATATCCTTTTTATAATTGATAGGAAGACGTGGAATGTCTTTACCATGTTTTTTGTCCAAAAAATAGATATTTTTCTGCACTGAGAATTTCACGTATATTTGATTCCATTAAAATATGTCAAAAAAGTAGATCTGTAATGTTTCTAGAATATACACCTATAATATTCAATCTTGCAAAGACATCAACAATAAATTCAAGGGTGGTTTCAGGACATCGCAAAACTGTAAATCAGTTTTAAGATGTGCATATTCATGAACTCAGTTTTTTTTTTTAATCATGAATGAACTGTAGTTGCAGGAATATAGAGTATATGCTTTTTTTTCTCTTATACAGTATAGCATTCGTTCTGATGACGTCGGGCTTGCGTAATAATAACTGACAGCTATGTTTAAGGAATTCCTTAATCATTCCCTGCATGCAAAATTTATTACAGGACAAGTCTCCCTTTTTTTCTTCACCTTTATGAAAAAGACCTTTTGTCTATCAGTAAATTTGGCAAAACTGCCAAAACCCTTTGTCAATTTCTTTGTTGAAAGGGACACATAGAGAGCTAAAGGTAGATAAAGTTGTTTGAAAAGGGTTGCAGAAAACTGAATTGGCATAAAAAGATTCATCTCCCTTGGGATTGGGTCTCCGACAAAGACCCATCTCCGTATAACTGGACCTTGTTTATTTTTGCATTTACCTTGCCTTCTTTTTTTCTTGTTTCAGTTTAGCATAAAAGGCTTTCTTTCTGTACATATTAGCTCTCAATGTACAGATAATCTCATCAACTGGATACACAAAATTTTAAACAGTGTAAACATAGCTCAAGATTATTATTTTAATGGATAAGATGCTGCAAAAATAATGTCTCTAAGCAAACAATAAAATATTTCAAATTATAGCACAAGAGAGATTAAATGTAATGCAATTAGTACAAGAAAAAACTAAAAATAAATAAATTTTGTTCGTAATACTTCAAATAGACTAAATATTCCGACTTCCTCCAGTGTTCAATTCATTTAATTGATTATTCAGCATAAATAAGGTTCACGTTTTAGATGCAAAACTTCTTATAAATGTGCATATTTCACAACTTCTTTTTGGTTGTTTTTATTTTCTCAATGAATTCTCCATTTCTTTAGTTGCTTTTTATTCATCATATACTTTATATGTTATCACTTCTTTTAACATTTTTTTTTTCAATTTCTTCATATCAATACCCCATATTAATTGCCTCTACCGACTAGAATGCACTCAGTTTAATGCTTTTCTATCTGCTTAGCCTCCACTAATCCATGCCTCAATGTATTAATTGCCGTATGATGAATTGTCGTGGTGTCAATTACCACCTTCTTGCTATCCAAGGAACTTCAATCGGTCTTTCCATTATTTGTGGAATCTGTAATTGTACTTTATTTACTCATACAGGGATAAATGGATAGCACAAAGTCTCCACAAAAAAGAAGTTTTTTAATTCAATGTTGACGATGAATACGCATAGTATGAATTAAAAAACTTCTTTTGTGTGTACAACTAAGACTCCAGTATCAAGCGATTTTAGTTTAGTAACTGTTCCCAATTATTCAAATGCTTAAACAGATTCTAGACCCTAACTCTCATGTTGCCTTAATTCATTGTTTTCTAGACTGTAAATATAGAAGTTAGAAATATTACCTGTGTATGAGGGCATATGAGTGTCTGCTTATTCCCTTTCTTCAAAGTTTACCATCTTCTTAACAATCACACTTTTTTCTCAGACTACCAATATTTTTTTAATATGTGTTGTTGTGGATGATTTCATGTTTTGTTGTGTCGTTTTATTCAACATTCTAAATGAAAAGTCGTAAAATAAATATATTGTTATCATATTAAGTCAATGTTGCGTAGCAAAATTGGCATCCCCTAGAAAATCTCATCTCGGGGCTTGAACCACTTCTACTCTAACCACCTCTACCACCACTCCCTAGCCCACTAACCCACTCACCACCCTTCCAACACTCTTTTACTTAGTTACATCACATGAAAAAGATGATACATAACATACCAATACAACAGGATATAGATACGCACAAGAGAGTTGTTTGTTAGAAAGGTACAAAAAAGTCCAATAGTTATAGCAAACTATAGGCACTCTAGTTTCACTCATAAAGAGTGATATGACTTAGTATTTTGTAATATTTAAAAATTACAATATGTATATTTGAAATGTATATAAAAAGAAGTTCAATTATTAAGCGACTTAGAAAAAATGCAAATAATATGCTCTTTACACAAATGTTTTGATTTCATCACGTTTCCAACACTTGTTTCTTCTTCAAGTTACATCAATAGTTGTAAGGATATGTGACAACCCTTACAACTATTGATGTAACCTAAGGAAGAGAGACACTTGTATGTGTTTGAAATATATTGATAACAGTAATTATTATAATCATTATTTATTAATATATTAATTAATTAATAATGATAATAATCATTTTATATGGAGTCTTTTATTAATACTTTTCCATAAAGTGAAGAAGCTGTACGAAATTGTTGATTGCATAACTTCGGAATTATTCTATCAACTGCACTGGACAATGGCCTTTACCTTAATGCATTGTATTTATTGCATAGGTTCTACAGAGATAACCCGACTGATTCAGTTTTGTGGTAAACGTGCCAGGTTAATCACCTAACTTTCAACTGTTAAACGACCAAAGTTATTAGAGATATTGATTCTCACTATAGAATAATTGACTTCAATAATCATTTAATGTTATTAAATTAGATTTATTTTCAATTTATATCTTGAAAATTAAATGAATCCATCATAATTATTTATGTTTATTCTCTAACATTTATTACAAGGATTAAATACTCGTATATATAAATAAAAACACATAGAATGTAGAACAGGGAAGATATACTGAGATCAAAACTTTGGATCATTGTCAATACAGCCCAGAAAAAGGGTGGATGCATCTGAGAAAGAATGAATACGAAAGGGTCTCTAAACTTTGAATTTTACCAAACACAAACTCAAACACCTCACGCACATACATGCAATCAGTTTTATACTCACACAGCATATATATTTTATTGTTCAAAAATAATATATAATTACTATAAATATTATTGCGTAATCCAGATGGGTAATATTTTCCAGACTTTTGAAATCACGGAATATATACATGTGTTCTGGATTGCACACTACATGATATGGATACACACAAGACAAGGGTACGCACAAGGATGGATAATACATCCTTTTTGAAAGGTACAAAAAGACCCAATAGTTATAGCAGAATGCATGAACGGAAGGTTTACTAAACTAGGAAGGGAGCCAGACAGTGAATGCAGAAGATACTTTTATTTTTAACTATCCGTATTCCTTGTTAACATTAGTTATACAAAAAAAAGTCATCTATCATACATGGGTGACACTGTTAAAATCTAATTTGTCCATCTAATGTTGATTCAATTGATTCTAATACATCATAAATTCCCAGAAAATAGAGTAGTCTACCAAATCTCTCAGTTGATTTGATGTTTTAGAGCCCTGATCACACATTGATTAACACCTCGTCGGAGCATCATAATTATTCATCCTCCCCGTATTTCTTTTTTTTTTATCAGAACTAACCTGTCCTCATTTTTATATTTATGATCTTCCTCAGTTATATCTGTATAAAGGAAAATAACCTATCTATTTTTTGATTACTTTGTCTTTTTGAATTATCAAGTTTGTTTTGCAAAGGAAAAAATAACCTATTTAAAGAACCCTCAAGCTTTTTTTCGACATATTAGTACAGTTAGATTAAACATCAATGAGTTTAATTCAGTTAAATACTGTTATTTATTATAACCTGTTTGTATATATCATGCTTGTTTGGCATATAATAGTAAGTTTTAACTTAATAGAGATTTAATTAAGTTTAATTGATTATTACATATTGTTTAATGAAACTGGATTACTCAAATATTGCGAATTATTAAAACTGAGAAACTAAAGTCATATTGAGTAACTAAGCTGTAAATTTCTTGAGGATTAAATATATTACTAACTTATAAAATTTAATAAAAGGGCTCTACGCAAAAGAATGTTTTTATATTCAAACTACGCGTTTCAAACACATTGTGTTCATGATGAGGTAATGTTCCAATGAAAGCAGAAGAGGAGAGACAACCCTTGAACCGGAACTTCCAGTCCAAGAGTCTCAGTTCAACGGTTGTTTCTCCTTCTCTGCTTCCATTTCTGCTCTAACTACCTCTGACCACTTGATTGTGAGCACAAAGCCTTTGGAACGCGTAGTTCGAAAAAAAATCTTTTGTGTGAACAGTTGTTATTATCGTTTTATTCCAGTATTAGTAAATACCACATTACAGATTGCTCAACGAATGAGTACAGTAATCCCCTGTATAACACGGTACTCTTGTAATGCTATGTCATGTCCCTCATACTATGCGTTTTCCTATAACGTGGAACCAATCTACCATGCTATAGAGGGGATTACTGCATCTTTCAAAAGATTGATATGAAACGCACAAAGTTATTTTCATACTATATGTAGTTATATGCTATACAGTTATTTTCAAAGTTATATATTACTTGTCGATGCACTTGTGGTTGAGATGCAATGTGAGTTTGCAGTTCTAATATCTAAAAGTAAAATATTATTATCAACTTTCAGCATACCTCTTAACTTGTTAATGGAGTCGTCCGACCAGTTTCTCAAAGGCTAGGTCATCCAATTGGAATAATCGTACTCATGAAATGTAATTAAATTTAAAACAATGTCAAAGACTATACAAATTTATTTTGTTTTTGAACTGCAATATTTATTATTTAAACATAACACATTTCATTGTTCTACAAACTCAACTATCAAGCTTTCGAACTAAAATTCAACTACTTCATGCCTTTAAAAACAGACTTCCTGATGCAATTTTTATGTGGAACTAGATTGAACTTTTTACATATATCAAATATTAACTTTAATATTTAAAAAATATTACTTAAAATAGTTCAATGTAGTTCATAAACAGTTTTTTAAACTATTTCTTTTTATATTTCTAAATTCTTTCATATAGGCTAATTCTTGGTCAAAAGATTTGTACTTTTTTTTTATATAATAATGAAAAACTACATATTTTTTATATTTTCTTGTAGTAAAAGAGAAATTTGAAAATTATTATTGATTGGTTATACGATATAATATGAGTCAGAAGATTCTCACGAGTTATTGGTGAAGACTATATGTTACTGGCTGGTAGTAGTACAGTGATGCTGAACTCTTTGAGATAACTCCTTGTTCACACCATGTTAAACCACAGCTTCATTCTCACTTGCAATTTCAGACCACGTTGTGACTATTGCTAGATGAAATTGATAGTTAAAATATTCTAGAAGTACCCGTTATTCTAGGGGCCCAAAGAAAGTGCGAATACACCACAATACTGATGGTATTGCCAACTCGAAGAGTATATTATATAACTGTTGGATTTTAAATGGGAAACTCAAGAATATAATTAATCTGCAATGAAATTACGCTTCCTATCTTTTTGTAACATTGATGGCTTATATTTTAATTGCTAGGCCTACAATTTTTTTGTAATATAGTATTATTGAACCGGTATATTATTTAATTACTAAATATTTATTTACTAAAAGTTCCATTTTGTGATGGTTTCTTTAATTATTTAACAATTTATATGTATTCTTAGCATCAGACCGTGATAGTATCTAGTAGCCAAATTTTTAGTGAAAGATAAGATAAAAATAAGATAAAGATAAGCCAGTTAACAACCAATCTCTGCTACGTAGTGGATGTATAATTGTGTAATTATATAAGATTTCTATGAGAAACTTACCCAATAATTTACTGCAGTACATTAGAAGAAGAGTGAAGTTTGAACAGAAAGTATATCTTTATTTCTTACAAGAGTAATGGCTCTTGGAACACATTAATAATGTCTTCTAAAGACTACGCTTGCCTGCTTAGTTCCAGCCAACTGGATATTTCGTAAGTCTTTGCTATCATCTATCCATTACTTCTCTATTTTCTAACTTTATTAATATTCCTTTTTATCATCCTAATATTGAATCATTATCGGTCTAATCATTTCTTATATTCATTAGCAATATTTGGTTTTTAAAATTGATTCAATATTTTGTAATTTAATTATAATTTTATGAAGGCAGATACGGCTTGTACTCATGGCATGAATATCTCCGAGAATGATGTGATGTGTTGGCAAGTATTATACAGACATTTAAAAACTTTCATAGCGAACCTTTAAAAATGTTCGTACAAATTTTTAAACAGAAATTATCTGCTTTTGTTCAGCATTGGATTTATTTAATAGTTAATAATAAAGTTTCAGATATTGAACAATGATCACAGCCTAACAGGAATAGTCAACATTTTTTTTTTAATGAGCTGCATACTAATTGAACTATTTCAAAGGTCATAAAGGCATTTCAATACAATTCTTTTCAGTATTTATAATTTAACGTTTTAAGCATTGTAATAACGCCTCCTAAAAAAAGACCGTTTTTAATAAGAATAACAGAATGTAGAAAAACATTAAGTGGGCTGTAGGGTTCTCCAAATTAGAGTCTAAATTATTGCCATTATACGAGTTATAATAAATATTAAAGTAAAATTAGTAATATCAAGATAATATGATACTCGATTTAATTGAATTAATTACGTTCCAATAATTTAAATTAATTGTATAACAGTAATATAATACTCTGCCTAAATTTAATGCTGCGGGGTGAGTTTGTGGGAAAAGCCATTTGAAAGTTGATTAGCTGTTTGAAAATTACATCAGAGCAATTTCTGCAATTAGTCTACCCTACACAGGTTAAATTAGCCTAATTTTCCAGGTTCATTTACTTTTGTTTTCATAATTACAGTTAAATGGATAATTTTATTATCGCTCCATTGAGTCATCCATACTAAATTTATTCCGCCAGTAATTTGGCATACCTACTAGATGAAAATTCTAAAGAAATGTTTATTTTTATGATGTATATTCAGGATAATTTGAAAGTGGTTGCATGGAAAATATCAATATTTATTTGGTTATATTCAAATTTAAACCACAAAATAATGAAAATGTATAACAATAGTCCCGTACCAAAAATATTTTCTTAATCATAAGCCAATAAACATACTTGTATCTCTATTATGAACCTATATTTTATACCACCATGTCAAAATCATTAATTTTTAATAAATTAATAATTATTACACAAAGTGGGAAAAATAGATTGTTTTTGAAAACTGCTTTAAATAATTTTAAGTAGTTTTAGAATTCACTATCTAAGCTATAAAGATATTATTTCTAACTTACTTTCGAATTTAATGTAACAATCCTTGAATTTTACCATATAAAAGTCAAAAACAACTGTTTCAAATAGTTGGCATATCATAAATGAAATTATAATTGTAAATTAATAATTAATTAATTAATATAAATTAAATATAATTAATTATTGATAAAAAATGAATTGGGCAAAAATGTTTCGGAATAACGTTCGTCTGGAGTCTTGATTGTGTTTAAAACATGTTTAAGAGATATGAATATGTATTCGTAACAACTACATTATAACTTTGTGATATTATAACCTGTCTATACGAAGACGATATAGTAGCGAAATTATTGAGGAATGACAGAATCAGATCTATTTTCTTATCTACAACAGTGCTGCCCTGAGCGACACTTTTATGTAAACTTAGTATCTCGTTTGGATAAATCAGAAAAAATTTAAAAAATCTCAAGAAAACCACATTAAATAGAGAAATTGAAAACAATATAAATGTGTTTCATTATAAATGATTGAACTATGCACTTTACTAGTTATCATTATCCATTTTTTTATTACATCAAGTTTTTATTTTGTTCATATGAATGTTTTGTTTTCCGGACCTCTTGCATTTATTGTAGTCATGGTCAATAGTTATTGTATTATGCCTATTTTTTTGGAGTTATTGGCTAAAGCACAATTTTTTTTGTCATTATCATACTTGCGTAGAACCAAGGTTATCTTTTAAACATTGCTGAGTCTGACCTATATATGTGCACAGCATTACAATAGTCACAATGATTTAAGTACAGAACATTAATACTTATTGTTAATTAGTAATTTGGTGTCAACAAAAAATATGAATTATTACTCTTTTTTTCACCTTATATCCAATTTCTATAGTTGTACTTTTAAATATCTTTGCAATTTGTTCTGACAATTAAATAAGTTAGTGTATATTGTGGTTGAATAATATTATCAACCGCATGGGGTTGATAATGTGTTCATTATCAACACATTATAATGGGGTTGGGTGGTGTTCAGGGTTATTATCCTGTCCATTAAATGTTCTTTCAATTATATTAGTGAAGAACTTCGTATCACATGAGAAGTTAAAAACTTTATATATATAAATAAAAAAACGAAAGTTGCCTAAATTAAAATATGTTAAAATAAAAAAAAACAAACAAAATAAAAAAATGAAAAATACGTACATGTATTATTATTAATAAAATATTATAATATTTTGAAAATGGGTATAGTTTCTCGACAACTGATTCTTAAAATTGAAAATGGGTTTCGTGAGGATTTAGTCGAAAGAATTAACTACACCTGATTATAAGCCCAAGTTTTGCTAAAACTTATCTGGTATTTTGAAAAAAGCCTTGAAAATGCCGAGCAATTTTTATGAAACATCGGTTTACAATGAGTATCGTTAATTTTTTAAACCGAATCCTCAAGAATGCTATTTTGAATATTTTTAAATATATTAAATTTAAATGAACATTAAATAAAACCTATTTTTAGATTTTTATTTAATATTTTTTTTGGATTCATTAATTAATGTTATGATTATTATTTCATTGACAGCACTTGTTGCTTGTTTGCAGTTGTCTTACGCTGATACGCATCCCATGTTCACGCCAGTTCATTTTCCCAACTTCTTCAGGGTGGTGCCTAGTGAGAATGCCTTCAATGCCCCCCGACTGCGACTCATGGAGCACTTCAACTGGACAAGAGTAGGCACTATATTCCAGAATGAGCCCGATACTCCCTGGTATGTACCGTTTTTACCTTGCCTTGATATACAGTAACGATTATGTTTTAGTCTTATATTGCGAATAATTAATGAAATTATTTCATTTAATAGATTTATTTTAATAGTCAACTCTCTCATACCTGCTTAAATGCGTTAAAGTAGATGAAAATGTTGTATGAGCAAAATGAAACAAAAGGGCGAAAACGAAAAGAAAATTAAAAAATGAAAAGAAAAAGAAGAAATAGACAAGGTAGAGTAAAAGATTGCTAAAGCAAGAAAAAATATGGAGAAGGTGAATGGAATGTACAGAAAGGGGATGATTAAAAATGAAAAAAAAGACCAAAAAAAGAGCGTAAAGGAAAAGGAGACAGAGTGACTGGAGGCAAGTGTCTGTGATGTTAATATAAAAGAAAGTAGAAGTATGAGGGGTAGGAATAGTCCAAAAGAATAAGAAAGTGTGTTATAGTGGTATGCAAGCAAATACATAGAAAATAGCAAAGTAGAAGCAGAAAAGGACAAGGATTGAAGCAAAGGTAAGTGCTGAAGAGAACTTTGCGGTTGATAAGAAGGGATAAAATGAGCGAGAATGTTTAGAAAAGCGACAAACTAGAAGAAGATAATTAGGTTCAAATGATAAAGAAACAGAAGAGAAAGTGTAAGAGCGAGATGACAAGAAGTGGATGAAAGGTAAAGCAAAGCGGGAATGATTTGGTAAGGGAGAGGAATAAATAGGAAGAAAAGGAATGGAATATATAATAACCACTGAGAAAAACAGAGTGAGTATGGGAGCTTGGGTTTACAGGATTGTAAAGTAACAAGACTGATGCTGAGTGAATAGAAAGCGAGAGTGACTGAATGGCAAAATAGAGTTTGAATAAAAAAGAAATCGTGGAGTTTGTAAGGATTTTGGCAGTAAGCGCTTATGGTTATTTAATTCTGTAAGAATTTAATTATTGTTATATGATGGGTTATTAGACTTCAGTATTTAGAGTAAATAACAAATAATTGAATGGTATGTTGGCTAAATGTGGGTTATATTAAACAAGGGTGTCGTGGTGTTGGTGGCAGTTAACAGTGTTGACTGGTGGGGACTGAACAGGAATGCTCAAAGGCATTATATTGGCAAGCCTGGTTATTCATGAGAGAACAGGGGACAGTAGGCTAGGTTTACTGTCCATGTAATAGCTTCACCGCCCTTATTGTAATTCTCTGTACCTCCTTGCTTCTCGGCACGAATTCCACGTCTCCAATCCCTTTCCGACTTTATCACAAAGCCACCCCCCCTGCTCCTCCGTCAACCGAAATAGTTGCCACCTCGATTAAATCACCTTCTCATTAACTGTCCAACTGATTGTTTTAAAGTAGTTTTTTCCTGTTTTGAGGCGATTAGAAATATAGAGAAATATTGAGAGTGAGTGATATAAAATAATGAAAGGAATAGTAAAAAAAAGAAAACAATAGATACGCAAGGAAAAGAGAATGGAGTAGTGAAAGAGGTTAGCAGTGAAAAAAGGGAATTTAGTGACATTGGAATGAAAGATTCAGGGCAAAATAAAAGGAATGAAAGCTGTTCAAAAAAAAAACACTTCAACATTTTCACAAGGCAATTACTCAATTTTAAATATTTCGGAAACACTCGTTTAGAGATAAACTATTTTTTCGTTAAAATAAAAAAAATCCAAAACTACTTTGCACGAAATAAGAGCTAATGCAACGAAGCAGCACTTTAAAGTGATGAAAAATGTAAACTGAGTAGCAACAACATGAATAGTTAAGAGGCTTTTAGCTGAGAGCACATTGACATCCTGCCTAAACATTTTAGGTTGAGAATCTGGATAAAAAAAAAACTTTTTTTCGAATGTGTTACGTCAATTAAACCAAACCAGAGCATCCAGTTTACATCAATATCTAGGTGATTCAATGCTCAGGTATTCTGATCCAGCGGTCGCCAATCTTTAGAACTTCGCGGACCACTAAATGTATCATTTTTTATTTGATAAACCACTAACATGGATTTGGAAAAAAAGGTACCGTAAATATATTCATACAATAACTCTCTGAAATGTTTTAATATATATAATATAAAATACATACATAAAAGTAAAAAATATATATATAATAATAAATATATATAATTTAAAAAAAGTTGAAGAAATAAAAACTGAAGATTAGTAAAATATTAACCCTATTTAGCGTGATTGATGCTGCTTCTTATTTGACACCAGCTTGTGGAGATTCGGTTTTAATGATGTCACTGCAAGACGAAGAGCTACATATATTTCAAGCCAAGAACGGTACCAAGTTTTAATTACTATCACAGATGAAACTGGAATTGAAAATTCAATCAAAATTTCATGAAATATAAAAAAGTGCCATTATTTAATAATGGTATTTTTTATAGATATTATGTATTTCAATATCTATGAAATAGAAGCAAACTCAAGGAGATATAAATACAAAAAATGAGACATTAATTATATGCTTGACTAAAATAAAACCAAATTATAACGAAATAAAAGGAAAATATTATTTAAAAAGTTGTAACACTCATCTAACATCAAAGAGTGCTCTTGATAGTACAAGAGTGATAGGGTTAAAATAGTCAATGGGAAAGCCTAACTGTATATTAAATGTTTAATATAAAACTAAAGTAAACATCTTCAAATTATGAAAAGAAAGTTTTTTATAAAAGTTTATGAGATATTGTTGACATCTCTTACGGTGTGATTTTTGTCGTTGAGTCTAAGTTGATATTTCCTTATATCTATTTATTTCTTGTGGTGGGATTGAGGGTCCACTAGGAAGCTACATCTCTAGCATTGATTGCAATATTGTGCATCCCTAATGAATCTGCATTAGGAGTGCCAAATTTATTTAGTGTAAGGATCTTTAATGAGTATCTAACATCGTACAGGCTCGGGAACGACGACTGGCTCATAAGTTTTTTCAAATCCTGCATGAATAAGTTGAGAGCCAGAGTGACTGTAGAGTAGAGGTAAGATCCTAAGCCCGAACTCAAGTCCGAGTCCGATCCGACCCAAAATTCGGGCATGGTCGGGCCCAAAATATCAATTATTACTTTAGAGTCCCGTCACGTCTGACCGGGCTTTTCTTTCGTTAACTTTATTTTATTTATTATAAATTTATATATTATATATACTAAAACTATGCATATTAAACTAAAGAATATTGGAGAATAAACTCCAATATATACCTAACCCAGCTAGAGTCCGATGATCGAGTTCGGGTAGGGTCGGGGTAAGATATCCTCGGATCTTAGTCGGGTGTGGCTAATTTTTTTAGGCTCGATCTTTCTTCTGCTCTGGAGTCCCGGATCCAACCGTCCAAAGACAAAATCCACTGGGCTACACTGCACCTTAGTGTTTAAATCTTGGTGATAACTCTAGATTTTTAATTCGGGGATTAAAAATATTGGATCTCATTTCATCTGAAGAGGACGTAAATTAATTCATTCTGAGACTAAGATATCAGAGTCTAATGAAATATCTCTGCTTTCATTAACTCAGTTTCAATTTCATGCAACGCCAGTATGCTGTTTCCCAGCGACTAGATAACCCAATAGAGATATAGTCTGTACTCGAGTTATTACCTCAACATCTCTGAAAACAACTGAATGGATGTGTCCACTCTACTAAACTAGAGTAAAGCAAAAGAAGGCCTTTCCGATATTCAGTGTTCCATAAAAACTGAGCACAAGATAAAACCCACTTTGTTCACATAACATAACTTATAGTAACATATGATAATAACAGTTTTATTCAATTCAAGTGTTGATAATGATATTATCACAATGATTTTAAACATTCAAAATTCACAATATGTCGTACTTAGGCACGTCTGAGTTTTGACAGACAATTAATTCATTATGTTAAGCTGGAATCATGTTTTAAAATATTATTTATCAACAATGAAATTTTTCTTAAAAAAGTTGATGTATATTTTACCATGTAGTCAGATTTTCTGGACAATCCTTCCTAGAATAAGGAAAATAATGTGTAACGAAAATTAGTGTTAATGAACAAATTAATTAACTCCTACGTTTATTATTTATACGTTTATAAAAAGCACATTCCTAAGTTTATAAAAGCACAAAATTAGAGGCTTAGACTTAATGACAATTGAATGAACGTAACTCGACTTTTTGAAGAATACTTCAAAAATTAATATGGGTATAATTACGGTATGCATTTTTTACAATTTAGGTATGACTTTATAAATTGAAAATGTTACTCAGAGTTTAAAATGAAGCTGATATAAAGAAATTTGTCAGGATTAAACAAAGTTTGATAACATATTAGTCTAATTAGTGATCCTACAATGTAAAAAATAATTATTATGCTTAAAAGACTGGAGGGTTAATAAAAAAAATGTTATTCACAAACTCATTTTAGGCAGAAGTACTTTGCCTGACTCTAATAAATTGTATTTTTTAACAACTGGTTAAAACGTTTAAGAATAACGGTTGTATCTGAGACACGACATTCAGGCTTTTAGCAATATTGAACCCCCACTTGGACGGCTGTAATAAATCCCCGAGCTAGATGTCTAACAAGTTTTGGAGCCTCTCCAAAATTGAAGATCAAAATTACAAAACTAATGTATTAGGTGTGCATTAGCATTCGTCAAACAAACTGTTTCAAAGATGTTATCAAAGTCAAAAAGTTATATATGCATATATAATACTTTATAATATCTCCACATAAACTTAAAACATAACATAAAGAAAAAATAATAAATGAAGTCTAATTAGGCAAAGCCATACTTGGCTGGTTTTGTTTGTGAATGAACAAAATGACCTCTTATACAATCAAACAATTTCTTTTATACTTATATGTAAACACATATAAGTATAAGGAAAATTTACCATCTCATAAAGCCTTTATAATTAAAATTGGATATAATTTGTTGATACTATAGTACAAACTAATATACACACTTATATACGATTTTTATTCCTTCGGACAAATTACTACGTACTGATTTCTAATAACATAGTAAATGTAGTCAGTTAAGTTTATTTATAAACTTTGGGTCATTTTATTTACAAATGAAAGGATTATAATTATTCATTTACTAATTAAAGTGGGTCATTCATTGCATCAATTCCATTTATGCAATAGATTTCATAAATATATCGTATTATATTTTATATTTTCTTCTAATTTCCATGTATGAATTCAATATTTCAGTTATTTGAAAAATGATAAATGTTTAAATTTGGTTTTGCCTAGCTCAGATTAATCAAATATTGGTAAAGTGGAACGAAGGTCGATATAGAGGCTAATGAAATTATGGGTCTGTTTGTTTTTCCTTTCGGAATTGTTTGGAGTAAACAGCAGTGAGGAGTTGTTACAATGCAGACAATGAGCCTGGTTGATATGGTAACTTAGTTAAAACAATAGCGTTGTATCAAGTTAATTGAGCTAATATGAAATATATGGAATAAACCTGTACGAAGCAATATCATTACTATGTAAACTTTTATATGATGTGGAAAATATTATATTTGAATTTCATTAGCTCGAAATAGAGAAAATATATAAATACTTAAAAGTATTTTTATGTTGGATTATAAAAAAGTTGTCCAAAATAAAAATAAAAATATTTCGTAAACATTATATTGAAAAAATAAATATATAACCGATATCTGTGTGGTATCATTGCAGTTATTCTTGTGGTTGATAAGTGAACTATTAAAAGCTAAACTCCTAGGAACTGTTTATTAGTTTAATATCAAGAGAATTTTAAGACTGTCTCTAAATAATAGAATGGAAAATCTCAATTTCTAATCAGTGTTCTCGTTAAAACGGATTTGACTGAGTCGACTTTCATTTAATTAATGATTAATGATTTCATTTTTTTGTTAAGCCATACAGTATAAAAGAAAGTCAATTCCAAAGTATATGTATATTTATTGAGCTTCACTGAAAATTGATGTTACTTTTTCATGTTGTGGTAATTAATTCTGTATTGATGTAATGCTGAAGATATAATCAAATCGTTTATGGTGTTTTTAGAATGGTTTGACATTAGACGAAACCTTGATAATCAAAATCTAAACCACACTAGAAATCAGGAAAATGACTAAGATATTTCAACTAAAACAAGTGCTCTTTATCAAAGCCAAATTGATATTGATACATTTTCAGTTTAACTCTGACGATGACCAATTCATTTCGTTGAATCATTTTCGTTGAATTATATTCAAATAAAATAGTCTGGCATCATTTATTCTGCTTCTTTTACTCTTCAGAACTTCTCCTGACGTGAAAATTTCGTTCGAAATATTGATAGTAGTATATACTTCATTTTTTTGCACTCTTGATTTTTAAATTGGTAAACTCCTTTTCTTAATATAGATTAAACACAAACTTCAGTGGTGCACCAAACAGGCAAGAACAAGAAAGACTAAGAAGCTGTTTGAAGATAGCCGTTCTAAAAGTTGAAGAAGAAAGAAAAAATAAAAGTGCTTTGAGAAGAGATATAAACTTATTAAAACAGGAAAGAAGGCGATAGCAAGGAAATATGTAGTTCTAAGTTCAGTTTTAGTTTAAGGCTGATAAGGAATGAAGCGTTTGCGTCCATTACTTATAATAAAACCCAAGAAGATAATTGCATTGAATAAATTTTTCCCTATGTTTATTTATTTGAGTGTGATATTGAGAGATATTAATAAAAATACAGTTGAAATAGATAGAAAGAGAACTAGGTCTGGATTCGTCAATGTGAGGATGACTGCTATTGAAGCGAAAAAACTGTTTAGAATTACAAAACCTAGTGTGAAGGGCATTAATAAATCTCTGTTTTATGGTTGTGTCGATATCAAGTAATGCCAAGTAACTATAAGAAAAGGTGTATGTGAAGTCAATAGAAGAGTACATGAATTCAAAAGCGTGGTAAAAGCCATACGGTGAGTTTTGGCTGTGAACACAAATGAAAAAAAAAACATATCTATAACAGGCGTATAGAGGAAGACACAATGGGTGTAAATATGCTGATGTGCAAGAAGCACTCATGTATGTATTGAGGGTCACAAAAGTTAGGTAGGGGTTTATATTTTTGCAGTAAGTGTAGATCTTCCTAAAGAGATATGTCAGAACACTGTTACATGGGTCACTTAAGATTTGATTTAGACTAGTAGCTATATCACGACAGTCGAGAAAATATAGCCACAGAAGGAGTAGTCTTAAAACTAAAATATTATTTTTTTTACAAGTGTATTAGGCCATGATTCTATTAATTTATAATAAGGTCTCTGATTTATATTTATCTATTAGTCACAAAGCGGAAAATGTTGAATGTTGAAATGAGTTAACCATGAATACACAGTTCGGAAGAGGTGTCTCATCCAAGAGGGGTAAAGTTCAAATCGGTGTGATCGTAGATTTCTAGCTATAGACTCTGGTTCTGAGCGGAAGTTTTGAGTTATGGCCTATAAATCTGCACTAACTACCTCTGCTGTCCCGCGTCTTGTACATGACACCATCAAGTCAATTCACAAAGTTAGTCATCCGTCTTGACTCCTATATATAGTTCTGTTAATTGTTTTGGCTTTAGTCTGTTACTTTAATTGTCTCTGAATAGAGTTCTTTAAGAATGGACGAAAATTAAATGTTATTAAGAGCAAAAACTGTTATACTTTAATGCACATGATTTCTTTTCTTCAATAATTGAAGCTCTTTTACGTATACTCTTATTGATATAAAATGATCGAAAAGAACAACAGCACTTGATGATTCTTCTAAGGACGGTTCAAGCTGAAAATTTATAACACAACAGTGTGTTTGTCATTTATATATGTCAAACACAGTTTATGTTGGATTTATGTATATAGTTCGATCAAAGTCAAACCTACAGTAAGGAATTCAGAAATGAGACTAACTTATTTGCAAGTAGAACAACTGGTTTTCGAAAGAGTCTCACTCATCCTCATACAAGTGACGAAGACCTACTGTATTGATTGAAGAATCTGAGTTGAATTTCTAACCTGGTTACTGTGTCTTCGACTTTCAGTTTTATTTCATATGTTATAATATATATATATATTTAAAACCCAGCTGCTTCTAATGGCTTAGAACTTTATTTAACAATTCATACATCGGCATGACAATTATGTCTTTATCCTTGAGACACACTATGAAATTAGTTGCAGCTGCTTCTCGAAACCATGCAGAATTTGCCCACAAGACCTGTACTCAAAGGGAAGACCTTGTAAATAATTCAAGATATCATTAAAAGAAAAAAAAAACAAACAAATTGCTAATTCTGGAAAATTGGTTAATACAGAAAAGGAAACCGACCCTTAACATACAACTGAACAGCAGTAGCAGAGACTGTAAGCTTTTGGTTCCATTAACTTCATCAACTGGCTACCAGCTGACAACACTTGCATACCAAGGCGAAATACCAAGGCTATTCCAAGCCTAGTTTTAGCCAATCATAAACATTTAAAAAAAGTTATAAGCTATATATTATATTTATATATATAAATATATAGTATATACAAAACACTTTTTCTTTTTCTCTGAGTTTGGTCAGGGTAAATATATGGAATCACCTTTTTGCCAACGTTTCGTCTTTATTTCAAGACATCCTCAGGGCTATAAACTAACAAAAAACAATAAACAATGGACATTTTTTCATTTCTACGTTAAAAACATCATAAACAAATTGAAAAAAGAACTTACTGAAGGCTTGGTTCTGTTACATTTACAAACAACCGTTAACTGTCATTACATGTGCTGTTCCAAGCGACAAATTATTGAACAAATTATATATATAGTATATATATATATATATAAACACTTAAAATAAACTGTGACACATAACAAATACTCACTTTTCAATATTTTGACCGTAATTGCGGTCGAAATATTGAAAAGTGAGTCTTTGTTATGTTTCAGTCTATGTGTCACAGTTTATTTTAAGTGTTATCTGTCCTGCCGGACCGTTTTTCGTATATCATGGTATATATATAGTCTTTGTTTCTCTTTGAAGCTATGAGTATACCCTCATAAAAAGGAGGATGGCAAAATATTGAAATGAGTCCTTGCCAAGTTCTTTTTTCCTTGTTTTTTTTATATGTGTAGCTTTATGGGTACACATACAGATTATTTCTTAACACGACATTCTCATTTTGACTTGAAAAAGTGTTATTACTACTGTGGTAATACCAATGATATTATATGCATCAGATATATGATATACAAAACTACCTGTACCTCCAGCAATGAATGACTAATAAACATCTTCCAGTTAGATATTTGTATTATTTCTAAATGGGCATTATATATATTATATATCTAAGAAGTTTGATAATATATTTACTTATAGTAAAGCTGAGTGTAGGCTGCTTCAGATTTTTTGATATTATAATTATCATAAATTTTTCCTATAATAATGTAATATTATTTAAGAATTATTAATTAATTAGCACATTAACTTTTTTTATTTTCCTTATATTTTAAGTTAATATATTTTATAATCAGTATGGATAATATTTACAATTTCATGAAGTTTACATATATTTTTTTTATTTAGAACATTGTTTTTTACTCCTTATATATAAAATGTTCCTCATTCTATAACTGGTTGTTGCAAAGTAGATCTGGCGTTGTCTAGTAGCCTACATTAACAAATCATGCAATATACTCTTCGTATGCCATTTCCTGAGTAGTTGCATTCTTTAGTATTCTGGATTATTTAGTATTTAGACACTACTTCAATTTGCCATGATTCATGTAGAATTGATGACGTTTATTGGAAGTTTCCTGTCATTGATTCTACTTTTTACTGTAGTAAAGTATTCTCTAGTTGTTTTGCTTGTTGTGGAGATCCACCATTGTGTTTCCCATTGTCGAACGCTTCTTGTTTTCGCCCATTGTTTTAAGTAAGTGTATGAGTTAAGGCCATAGTCTGAAGGATTCTTTTCTTCCTTTGCTGCCTCCTTGGCTAGCTCGTCCGTTCTTTCATTTCCTTTAATGCTGCAATATGCTTTCACCCATGTGAATATAATTCTATATTAACTGTTCAGAGCAGGGTCAATTTCTTGTTTGATTGCTTGATGATTTTTATTATTTTTTAAGACATATTTACTTTTTTTATTTTACTGCCAGTTTTTATTTTTATATATTTACGTTAATCCGAGAGTATCTATGTCTCTAACCATGTCATGACTGTCATAATAGCTAACAGATCAGTCTAATTATTTCAGCAGTCTTATGAAAGCTGATAATTCCTTTCTGTTATCATTGTGTTACCATTGTCTTCATATTCCTGGTTGTACATTGCAGGGTGGAGCCAGCATTTGGCTTTCACTGGTATTCCAAAATAATTTTCTGCTGTTACCACACATGGAGACAAAGTATACGGTTTCCAATTTTTTAGCTTTTATGTATATTCTGTTATTCCTGCTATGATACATGAGGCATTATAGGATAAATAATAATATATTTGCTACAATACATAAATAGGTGTTTATTTGATAGTTTTATTAAACATTTGACTCTAAAACATCATTCGAATGCGCATGCCACCTTACATATTAAATACAGACTAAAAGGCGACAGCTACTAATTTTATTCAAAATAGCGTGGGTAATTTCAACCAAAGGATAAGTAGACGAATGTGTTTCAAATAAAGTACCCCTTTATAAATCAGAATATTTATAAAACTTGTTGCTCTCACAGTAACTTATTAACAGAACTAGTTAGAGTTAACAGTAACTTAAGTATTCAATGTGGTGATTACATATGTTTGGTTTTTCAGATATCCTTCTTACACACAACTAACACACACACACACACTCCATTTACTCGTATGCAAATGCCAATTTGCTGAAGTTATTTAAGTGAACACAGAGGACCTCAAACTTTGTATTTCCGTTGAACACATTATATATTATTAGCATCCAATGACAACGATTTTATTTTCCATACGTCATGCGGAGAATGAAAGTAAAAAAATTGTGTGACTATTGTGGTACTTTCAGTTATGATCTTTTTGATTTCAATTTTTAGTATTCAACCATTGTTTGCGCTCAGGGGTTTTTCCATTCCATTATTTTTCTTCAGACGAAAAATAATTAGTTGTCATTAAAACATGAAAAAAAATTAAACAATTTAATGTATTCTTCAAAATATGTTTTATTTTGAAAATACTTGATTAATTGAGTGTGTGAACTATGCTAAAAGAATTAATGAAAAATTTATGAAGGCCACAATCATTCACCTGCCTGAGCTTCTACGTATAACACAGCCACATTTCTCTCTTTCATATTTCTAAACTTATTTTTTCCTTGATTTGTTTTGTTTCTGCTGTTTCTTTTTAACTTGTCAAAAGAAATGATAGACACGTTTGCATTGTTCTTCTTCTATCTTTTTTGAAAACTTTTTTTTTTTGATATAGTCTGAAATGGGATTACTTTGAATTGATTGATGTATGAAAAGACTTTGGGAAGACAGGAAGTGGAAATGCTTTTTCGGCAAACTTTAATCTCATGCATCAACTCTAGGAAAACTTATATATATAGGTATATTCAGGAGACAAAAATTAATTTATAAATAATTTCATCAAAAATTATTGATAAATATATTGATCAAAAAAAGTTCCACACGTTACGCTTTAGAAGCACCTCATATTTATACAGACTACCAATCCTAAATAGCCAAACTACGGTTGTTAATAAAACAACAAAGGTGTTATCTGGTAACAAAAACTACAATCATTTAAAGGGGCTTTAGTAATTACTAATTAATATATATATATATATATATATATATATATATATATTAATATGCCGACCGATATATATATAAATCTATTCAATACTGACATCACAATACTAAACACAAGCTTAGCTTGATAAATTAGCTCAACCTAAAATCCAGTTTATGAGATATGTGAAAATATTAAAGAACTTTTCTGATGTTTAATCTTAAAATTCTACGTATGAGTGTTTAGTTCAACAAAATTATAGACCCAACATGGTGAATGCTCGTCGGAACATGTCGTAAGAAAATATATATTATTTATAGATTAAATACTTTAGTCTATAACTAATTTAAATTGTACTAATTAAGCAAAATAATAATTATTAATAAAACGGTAGTTAAGTTTGTAAAACTCATTCACAGCAATGTTTATTCTAACATAGCACTTCTCCTAAAGCTGACAGAAATATATATATAATCAACTCAAAAACGAAGAAAAGCAACACACAGAGAAAGAGACACACTTACTGTCTCAAATTTTCGGATGATCCGTCTTTAGGAGAAAATAGAAAGGGCAACCAAGCACGCCGGAATAGGTAGGACACAAAGTATAGAAACACACACTCAAATTTTTGGGCAATCCTTCTTCAGGATAAAAGAGAAAGGAAGATCAAGCACGTTGTAGACGCAACGGCTAGTAAACCTAGCCGCAACGGGTTAGACGACGTTGCGTCTACAACGTGCTTGATCTCCCTTTCTCTTTTCTCCTGAAGACGGATTGCCCGGAAATTTGAGTTCGTAAGTGTGTTTCTTTACTTTGTGTGCTACCTGTATTCAATTTTGAACTGTCATATATATATAAAAAGATTTCACAATAAAAACGTAAAGGAACAAGCAATGTTTAAACAAAAATAAGAAATGGAAAAAACTAAGAACTTTCAACTGTAACAAACGGTCATCATTAGAGTCGAAACCCAAATGAATGTTCAAACCACTTTAAGAAAAGGTAAAAAAAACTATGATCTTTCAGCCGTGACAAGTGGTCTTCGTCAGAGTCCAAAACCAACTGGTATACTCGTATATATTATGCAGAAAATACTGCATTAGTATATATATATACTAATTTGGAAAAAATGCTCTAAAGTCTTTCGTCAACACATTGTGGGAGCATGTGAACTAAAAAATAATGAATACTTATTAACCTAGTTGATGGAAGTCTCTAAAACTCTTGGTAACCTTGAATGTGTTTAATAATCATGTAATTGAAGAAGACTTGATCTGTTTTATTATTCCACTGACCAATACTTCATCTAATTTATAAAGTCTTAGGCTATTGTTTATTACTCATAAAGCACTTTAGGAGAAATTAATGAGCAGTTGCCTAGGACTTTATAAATTAGATGAAGTATTGACTAGTGGAATAATTAAATAAATGAAGACTTCTTCAATTATCATTAGGATCATTAAACACATGCAGAGTTACCAATAATTCCAGAGACTTTATTCGACCAGGTCACTAAGTACTTATTAATTTTTATTTCACCTGCTCTCTGACGATATGTTGACATAAGGACTTAGAGCATTGTTTCCAAATTATTTTCACTGTTGTAAATTAATCCATCCATTACATCAAGTGTTATTTGGATTATTATTCATTTATAAACTAACTTGAGGAAATGGTCCACACGGACTTATAAAACTTTAAATTACATAAAACACGTCACAGAAAAGGGAGAAAATACACACTTACTAAATTCAATATTTTGAAGCTGTTCGTCATCAGGAGAAGATTAGAAGGGATGACGAACGACAGTTCGAAATATTGAATTTAGTAAGTAAGTAATATCTCTCTTTTCTGTATAGTGTTTTGTGTAATTTAAAACTATATATATATATATATATATATATATATATAGATTTCACATGAACACGTGAAATAACAATCAATGATCAAACCACAATAAGAAATGGGAAGACGAAGACCGCTTGTTACGGTTGAAAGATCTTAGTCTTGTTTTCCCATTTCTTATTGTGGTTTGATCATTGATATATATATATATATATATATATTCACAAAACATTACATTTTTTAAAGGAAATTTTTATAACTAATTATGTATTTGTATAAGAAGATGTAAATGTTAATACTTCTTTTTTTTTTAAAAAAAAAATATCATTTGTAAGCTATGATATTTGATAAGTTTGGCCATAAAAAAATGAAGTTTTAATTTTGATTATTCTGCAAATAGGTATAAGTATGCTGCTTAAGGCTAATTCAGACGACACAAGCTATCCAGGTAAATGATAATTGTGTCTGACAAATGAGTCTAGCTTAGTAGAAAGCAGTTGATTGGGATACAGACACGACTGGTAAACGCACCCCAGAGAGTCCCCAGCCAATCGATTCTCCAATCAAAGTTTCCACTGCCATTATTCTACTAACGGTGCTTTCCTGCCAAACACTTTTGTTTTTTTTTTTGCTTTTTTTTATTGATTTCCTCAACTTTTACACCCTTTGAGTTTATATAGATATTTTATTAATGTCTCAATTTAAAGTTTACATTCGAACAAATAGAAAATAAATGATTTTTTTTTGGATTTAAAGATAAAAGAAAGCTGCATGTCAATAAAAAACCTTTTTCATCTGATCATACACTCTTTAGGTATACATAATTTTACAATATACTAAATTATTCTTAAATTATCTGTTGTTAAATAATTTACTAAGTAAAGATAAAAGCATGTGACTTCATTTTAAAACTAAATATGTTTAGGAAAATAATTCATCAAAGTCACATAATATAATCTGTATTTAACAAATGAAACACTCCACGGCCTTTATGGGTCATATTTTAAAACTAATTTGTTAGCCAAAAGTATCAAAGTAGTGCTATTAATGCTTTTGAAATTATTTTTTTCTAAAGAATAATTCTGTCTTTGTTCCCTCTTTCTTTGTGATTTTGATTTCTCTCGATTTGATCTACTTGGCTTTACCTAATGTTAAAGCGTATAGTTTATTTTCTTATGTTTAATATTAATATCAATGCAAACAAGGAACGTTTATCAACATTAGGAACAACGGTTAACCTGAGAGTCAATATTTGTTCATATTGCGTAGAATATACGATGAATCTAAATTAAAATTGCTTCCCTCTGAAATGTGTCAATCCAACATAAGCTCTGACTGAAATATTTTTACCCAGCAATCAAGTCATTGTCCAGTTAAAATGTATGTGCAAATGCATTGATTGAATTTAAAATGTTAGTATTATTGTAAAATAAATGGAATAATAAAAGTATCATTTATTAAGAAAGATAAATAAAAAGAGTATGTACTTTCATTTGTATTCTACAATACTTGAACCATTTCATTTATTTAAGAAAAGTCAAACAAACTGAAAACTTGTAAAAAGTATAAGTGGCCTGAAAAGTTAGAATGGTTAAAAGTTTTCAACCGAGTAAATATATTGGTGGAGTGATGTTGGGTTCTCTTTTGACTTTCCTTCAGACTACCTTTCAAATATAAATAACAATCCTACATTACAAATAACACTGGTAATGACAAAGAAAATCATTCCGATTCTTCATCTCGTTATATTAAACAAAATAATTGTATTTTAAATGGGAACGACAAATTTTGATGTGAGACTCTAATTTATCTCATTATAAATACGCATTGAATGTATTAAAATTATTGTTTAAATAATTACATACCATTATTTAACAATTCAAAAGTGGATCAACCTGTATGTACATTAGATTAAGTTAGGTTTCTGTTGCAGTGCCACGAGAGAACATACATAGACCGAACATGCTGCATTCCACACATTTAGATTCCTAAAGTTTGCTTTGCTCAAGTTTATTTAGAGTAGGGATCCTAGACGAGTGCCTGACATCGTACGGCTTAGTGTCCTCTTAGAGCGACTATGAATGCAGATTTTTCAGCTACCTGTACGTTGGTACGTTGTGAACAAATTGAAGACCATTGTTGGTATTGAACCGTGGATGTACCAGTCTAAATCGACATCTGTTTTCAGGTTTTCCCTTGTATTTTTTTTTTTTTTAGGTTTTTATTCTCCATTTTTTCTACCAATATTTTAGCTTTTATAAGATTATAACTTTTACAGATGTATGTTCAGACACATTCTAAAAATTTATCCACAGATAACTCATTAGGAGGAAATTAACACTTCCAATTTTGTTTATTAAAAGAGAATACACAGAGATTAATATAACTGCTAAATTAATCAAAAAAAAAAAAAAAAAAAAGGCGAAAACACTTCATTCTATACATTAGCACTTTTACAATTATTCACAAACCCATTTTTTCTGATCTTTTTACATTAATAGTTAGCTAGGAAACCATGAAATAAATGTGATATTTCCTATTAGAGTTGCCTGCAATTTAGTAATTTCTACAGCTATAACAGAGAGACAAATCATTTGGTTTTTAAATTTATATTGGATAATGTCAGTACAGATAAAATAAAAGCAAGACATCGTCATGCTTTTAAAAAAAATCGTTGTAGAAGTAACATAGTAAAATGAATGCAATGACTGACCACATACAATGAGGATAACTTTTACATGTGTGTTAGGACTGAGTTATTCCACTGAATACTATAACAAAAAACTTAAAAAATAAATTCCATATTGTTTGTATTGTATAAATATAGTGCAAATAACCCAGCTAGATTATCTATTGACGCATACTGTTCTATGTTTTCACCCAATAGAAATGTTAAAAGTGTGAAAAAGTTCTAAATTCTTTTAAAAGCATTCCCTAAGTAGTTGTGGGTTACTTGTTCAGTTGGAAAGTTGGCGATTGAACAAATGTGTCCTCACTGAGAAGTTAAATCGATTCGGTCATGGGAAGCTAGTAAGTTGTAACTGATGGGAAAGGTGGGGTCGTCAACTAGACATGGAAACACAGTTTTCCAATTAGACTGGCTCGTGTAGCCTGCTAAGTGTAAACCTCCAGCTCTGTGGAGACTAACTTCATCCGGCCAACTACAGCCATCGCATCTATTTCATTAATTTCTAAAATATTATAGAGCAATTATGACTCCGATAGCAATATATATATATATATAACGAGAAACGAGAAAAAAGAAAATAATTAACATTTAATTAAACGAGAAAATATATTAATGTTTGAATATCATAATATTTTTACAAATTTATTATTGTTGGTTTGGACATTGATTTTTATTTTACATGTTTATTATGAAATCATTATACATAGATATGACAGAGAATATTAAGAGAGAATAAGGTAAACGCACACTTCTCGAGTGGCAACAGCCAACTGAAATATCCGGCGATTTGAACGGTCCTTGGGTTTTTCTTGTCATTTTTATTCTTTTATTTGTCGCTAAACTGTACTACTGCTGCCAAACGCCACGAAACATCAGTAATCAATGTCTCACTAACAAACAACACCTTGAACTCTGACTGCTAGGAAGGTAGGTCCCCAGGAGAAGGAACGAATTGGCAAAGTGACAACAGTCCACCATGGAACTGGATACCCGATAGAACGTCGTACAGCACTGCCACGACAGGAGAAAGAAAAAAAGAGAGAATATGAAAAAATATATCGAAAAGAAATTTAAACTGGACAAAAATACAAATCGAAGAAGAGTAAATCACAAAGTAAATAAACACAAATAGAAACTTAAATTTCCAGGCAATCCGTCTTCAAGAAAAAAGAGAAAGATAGTTGGTAGCTGTACTCACTTGAAATATGCATTATTAATTAACGAACAATATTTTACTTGTATCAGTTTTTTTGCATAATTTCTCCAATTTCTGAAAGACTTTTTAATTCTCTTCGTTAAAACTGTATAAGTAGTTACATATATTAATGATCGACATGTTTTGAATGTATTACATTCATCTTCAGGACAATAATATATACATTTGTAGATTCGTGAGTTTATGTAGACAAGGTGGAATTTTAGTTAGAGGTTGAATAGTCATCGTTAGTATCATAGTCAAAATGTATCAGGGAGAATTTTGGGGGATTAAGGTAGGTTGGTTGAA
The DNA here is from genome assembly GCA_026182355.1 of Hermatobates lingyangjiaoensis. Lineage (NCBI taxonomy): Eukaryota > Metazoa > Arthropoda > Insecta > Hemiptera > Hermatobatidae > Hermatobates > Hermatobates lingyangjiaoensis. Next base: position 59,445 of record JAPFBL010000068.1, read on the forward strand.
CTGTCCTTCTACCTGGCCACTCCGGGTCGGTCAATTAGAAAAAAACGTCAATATTTTGTAAGAATTACAACGTTGAATATTTTAAACTGGTTGTTCGTCTTGAATCCTAATTGATTTCATTAATTGTAATTTAAAATGGTATTTTTTTTCTCCCAGTAATATTCATAGAGTTGACTGTCATCGATATTGTTAGTTTTGTCTTGTGACTTGCTTCTGTGTGACATTTTAGAGCACCACTGGAAAGGTGCATTGTTATTCTTCCGGACAATGAAGTCGTTGTCATATCTATATATGAGTCTTTCCAGACCCTGGGCTCTCAGATGTTAAATGAATGAAGTTTGATTAATCATTTTCTTGTTAAACACGAATTCTATTTTTCCCCCCAGTATTATTAGATTAATTTGATGTTATACCCAGGAACATAAAAACTAAAGTGTAAATGATTCCTATAAGTTTGAGTAATATTGCCGCATGGGAAATCCATTTTATCGACTGAAGGAAACATATTTTGAATGTTTTATTGATGTAGATATTTTGATGTCAACTCAACCCATCTTTGATATATTTCAGGGATTCTACCCAAACCCAGCTTATAACTTTGTGGGTGTCTATCCAATGTGTTGTAACAAATATACATGTCTCACTGTTTTGCAGACTCTAATTACAATTTAAAAACCTATTGTGTTTTGTGTGCTAAAAACCCTATTGGTTTTAGACAATTTGAAGGATAGGAAAAGTAAACAAAAGGATACATTATCATATTTCATTTCAACATTTATATTAAAATTAAACTTCTGTTCTAGGAATTATGAACATTAAAATTTGTATTATTTATTGTCATAACGTTTATTATTCTTGAATAATTCATACAAATACATTATTAGGAAATAATATATGAAAAGAACAACTGTGCATGATGCTACACCTGTAGCTATATATTGTACTTATTTGTATGTATCTAAAATCATGTAAGCCACGATTTCATATGCATTACACCTGAAAGTATTGACTATTAGTATAATACAATTTAATAAGTTTGCTCTGAATGAATTAGACCATAGTTTACTTGTAGATACGTTGAGTGTAAGTTTGTTTTTCATTTATTAACTCAACTTTTCTACTTTTAAACTTCAATATTTCTATTGAAAATTGTCATTTTCTTATGACTTTTTTTTTTACATTTTTTACTTAGCTATATTTTATAATTTTTAATAATTAGTTATTTTTAGTGTGCACATATTTTTACATCCATTTCTTACTGTTGATTTTTAATGCCCCTTATTAGTTGTCTTTTCTTCTTGATGCTTACTTTGGTACCACTGGCGCTACAGCTGAGGTAATCTTCAGTGAGTGTTGGCATTTCTCCTAATTTATCAAATGCCAAATGAGTTTACGTCGTGATTTTCTAAGTGTATTAGCTTATATATATAAATACTTCAACGTCTAAACCACTGAAAGTAATCAGAAAAATGACTAAGGTATTTCAAAAGACAACTGGTACTAATACTCCAAACTGATGGTCTGGTACTTAGTCCAATCTGATACTAATAATGAAAAAGACCACTTGTTTTGGTTGAAAGATGTTAAGTCATTTTTCTGATTTCTTAGTGTGGTTTAGACGTCTATTTTTATTTCAAATGTTTATCTTATAATACTGTTATAAGAAAATAGAAAAAAGATTAACTATTTTCTCTTTCCTTATTGTTGTTTGAACGTTGGTGGTTGTTTCACGTGCTTATTGTGATTACATAACAAGATTTCATATGAACACGTAAAATAACAATTGGTTATCAAATTTCCCCACTTCATATTGTTGTTTTATCATTGATAAAGACCGAAACGTTGAATATATATATAGTTTATCGGGACTCGGTCAGCTCTTCAGGTTCAAATGAAACTCTCATTGCTAACGTTTCGGTCTTTATTTAAAACCTTTTTCATAGGCAGTAGTATAAATTTTGAAACCAAGTATTACATTACAAATTATTTTACAAAGAAAAATAGTATGTGGATTTTCAAAATTTATACTTCTGTCTATGAAAAAGATTTTAAATAAAGCCCTAAACGTTGACAATGAGAGTTTAATTTGAACCTGAAGAACTGACCGAGTCCCGATAAACTATAGTTTTGTTTCGATTCCACGATCGATACTTTTATCAATATATTATATATATATATATATGAGATTAAATTTTCTGCCCACTTTTGTCTTTTTTGATATATATTATATATATATATATATATATATATATATATATATATCAGATATATGCGAATATTGATAATTATTTAAGGAAATAAATCACTACAATATTCCGTCATCCATCTGACACCAGGACGTTGAAACCTGTGGATTGGATAGCAAACTGTGACTAAAATTTCTTATCTGAAATCCGTGAATATAGTTAACACATTGAATAGAGAGGGACAATAATAAATAATAATTAAAAATAAAAAAAATTAGAACAAATTTCAAATAAAGCCTAAAATCAATTACTAAATAAATAAAAAATGTTTACAAAATAAATAAGATAATGATAAATATATAAATAAAATAAAGGAAATAAATAATCAGTTTTGAAATAATACCTTATAAAACTGATCAGTTTATCGTTTAACATTTTTCTGCTTTGCTTCATAAACTGTGCAGCATCTAATTGATAGAAATCATCATAAATTACTTATCATTATCATTTAATTTAAAAATTTTAATTTTTAATTTCAGTTTTAAATTTAATTAATAAATTTTACTTGGAACAGTTTTAACCACACTAATATTAATTACATGGTATCGTTATTTAGATTCTAAGTGGTATTAGTATGATTACATTCTTAATATTTTTGTCGAATTAGAGATGGTTACATTAAAGTCATTCAGTTTATCATTACGTTTGGTTATAGTAAGTACGTACATTATAGTTCTAGTGGAGACCACTACATATTTTTCTTTACTACCATAGATTGTTGTATGAAATTTCAGTCTAATTTTCCATAAATTGAAGACTAAAAGTTGTAACTTCTGACTAAATTCACCTGATAATGGCATTCATTTTGTGAATCTTTTCAAAAAGCAATTAAGTTGATAATTAATGAGGTAAGCAAAAGTATAGGGATGTTGATAGTGGTGAACATGGGCAATAGCCATTGTTAGTGAAGCTCAAAACAAAAGCTTCAAAGTAATTAATACTGCTAAAAGTACAGTGTGACAATGGCTGTGGTGCAAAATCAACCTGACCGAGTAAAGGCTTTGCATCAATTATACATTCCAGTGCGGGTCGTGCATATTTAGTTGTGTCAGTAAACGATAACACCTTTCGCAAACCATAAGCTGTCCTATTTAAATTTACTGCTAATTCAATCCTTCTGCAGTCTCTTCTAGAATATAATGAATAATATATACTATATAAATTTATTATTTAAATAAATTTCAAGTCAGTTACAGTCAATATTGCACTAGAAGTAAGCATACTATCAAACCAATAGATAGTTCCTACATTAGCAATAAGCTGCTATGATTTCTACTCTCAACATTGAAAAGTACTTCCACATAATATCAATTTTATGAAAGTAAAACGCTTTAAACCCAAGGTAATTATTCTTAACTTACATCTGCAGTTGGAAAAAACAACAAATCAGGTCTTTCAACTTTTAGTCTTTTTTCCCCATTTTATTTTGTCGTTCGATCATATATATATATATATATCAATGATCAAACCACAATAAGAAAAGGGAAAACAAGACTAAGATCTTTCAACCGTAACAAGCGGTCTTCGTCAGAGTCAAAAACCCAACTGGGTTGACTCTGTTCATCAGTTGGGTTTTTGACTCTGACGAAGACCCCTTGTTACGGTTGAAAGATCTTAGTCTTGTTTTCTCTTTTCTTATTGTGGTTTGATCATTGATTGTTGTTTCACGTGTGAAATAACAATCAATGATCAAACCACAATAAGAAATGGGAAAACAAGACAAAGATCTTTCAACCGTAATAACGCTTGTCGCAGTCTTTACATTTGATCGCATAAATGAGGTTACTTTGTAACTCCTTTGGTATTTTTTTTTCAAATTTGAAAATAAAGACTTGACTTTTCTTTTGTTATAAAATGCCAATGTAACTTCAGGTACATTTCGTTTGAAAACTTTTCTAATTGATTGTGATAAGCCCTCAACATATGGAAATTTGAAATACTTTTTATTTAAAACTTCAAGTTCAGCATGGTTTTGATTGGAATGTTCTGGTTGTTCTCTTGTATATTTATATTAAAATATTAAAAAAGATCTAAGTTCAGTTAATCATAGAAGTGACATTACCAATTTGAACACTATTTATTCAGGAGTGTTAAGTTGATTTTAGTGAAATTTAATTTTCTTAGTTCCTTTTTGTGTTCTTTGAGTGAACAGTGTTCGGTTTACATGTAATTGTAATCAGTTAGTCTGGTCCAAGTTTTTGACCAGTTAAGATGTTAGTTCACTAACTATCTATTGTTACTTCATTTTATATAATGTAAATTTCATCATTTTTCTAATTCAAAAATTCTGACTTCTGTAAGTTCATAAAAATATTTATTGCTTTTCTATTATTTCTACTTGTATATATATTTTTGTTTTTTCACAATTGTAATATTCCATTTTGATGTTAGTTATATGTTGATGTTTATATATGATTTCTTGTCATCCTTTGTTTGTAGGCCTATGAAAAAGGTTTTAAATAAAACCGAAACGTCGGCATTGAGAGTTTGATTTTGATCCTGGAAAATTGACCGAATCCCGATTTTATTATACACCTATATATATATATATATATATATATATATATATGAGATTAAATTTTCTGCCCAGTTTTGTCTTTTTTGATATAATATATATATATATATATATATATATATATATATATCAAATATATGCGAATATTGATAATTATTTAAGGAAATAAATCACTACAATATTCCGTCATCCATCTGACACCAGGACGTTGAAACGTGTGGATTGGATAGCAAATTGTGACTAAAATTTCTTATCTGAAATCCGTGAATATAGTTAACACATTGAATAGAGAGGGACAATAATAAATAATAATTACAAATAAAAAAAATTAAAACAAATTTCAAATAAAGCCTAAAATCAATTACTAAAAAATAAAAAATGTATACAAAATAAATAAGATAATGACAAATATATAAATAAAATAAAGGAAAGAAAGAATCAGTTTTTGAAATAATACCTTATAAAACTGATCAGTTTATCGTTTAACATTTTTCTGCTTTGCTTCATAAACTGTGCAGTATCTAATTGGTAGAAATCGTCATAAATTACTTATCATTATCATTTAATTTAAAAATTTAAATTTTTAATTTCAGTTTTAAATTTAATTAATAAATTTTATTTGGAACAGTTTTAATCATACAATTATTAATTACGTGGTATCGTTATTTATATTTTAAGTGGTATTGGTTTGATTACATTCTTAATATTTTTGTCGAAATAGAGATGGTTACATTAAAGTCATTCAGTTGATCATTACGTTTGGTAATAGTAAGTGCATTATAGTTCTAGTGCAGACCACTACATATTTTTCTTTAATACCATAGATTGTTGTATGGAATTTCAGCCTAATTTTCCATAAATTGAAGACTAAAAGTTGTAACTTCTGACTAAATTCACCTGATAATGGCATTCATTTTGTGAATCTTTTCAAAAAGCAATTAAGTTGATAATTAATGAGGTAAGCAAAAGTATAGGGATGTTGATAGTGGTGAACATGGGCAATAGCCATTGTTAGTGAAGCTCAAAACAAAAGCTTCAAAGTAATTAATACTGCTAAAAGTACAGTGTGACAATGGCTGTGGTGCAAAATCAACCTGACCGAGTAAAGGCTTTGCATCAATTATACATTCCAGTGCGGGTCGTGCATATTTAGTTGTGTCAGTAAACGATAACACCTTTCGCAAACCATAAGCTGTCCTATTTAAAATTTACTGCTAATTCAATCCTTCTGCAGTCTCTTCTAGAATATAATGAATAATATATACTACATAAATTTATTATTTAAATAAATTTCAAGTCAGTTACAGTCAATATTGCACTAGAAGTAAGCATACTATCAAACCAATAGATAGTTCCTACATTAGCAATAAGCTGCTATGATTTCTACTCTCAACATTGAAAAGTATTTTCCACATAATATCAATTTTATGAAAGTAAAAACGCTTTAAAACCCAAGGTAATTATTCTTAACTTACATCTGCAGTTGGAAAAACAACAAATCAGGTCTTTCAACTTTTAGTCTTTTTTCCTCATTTTATTTTGTCGTTCGATCATATATATATAATATATAATATATATATATATATACACTGTTTTTCGTTGGAAATACGATCCAAAACGGACAAATATAGTTCAATATAAACAAAGAAACATAGAGAAATCAGAAGAACACACTTACAGTCTCTAAGTTTCGGTTTGAACCGTCTTCAGGAGAGATAAGAGAGGGAAACCAAGCGCACTGGATCAGAGACGGTTGGAGACCAACAGTGTTGCCGCATGCGCGCCCGTTCACAGAAAATAAGGTAGACAGGAATCAATTTATAATTAATTTATAATTTATAATTACATTAACCATGGTTAATGGACCCATAGTTTCCAGCTACGGCTGTCTCACTGAGCGAATTTCAGCGTTCGTAGATTTTATTCTGCAACCACTAGTGAGCAGTCAACCTTCTTTCTGTAAAGATTCCTTTCACTTCCTAGATAAAATCAAAAGTGTATCCCTGCCTGAATCTCCCCCTTATCCAATCCTCCTTGTAACTATGGATGTAACCTCGTTGTACACTGTCATAGATCACAGTGAGGGCTTAACCGCTTTGCGCTACTTTCCTCTCTTCCAGACCACTCCCTCATTCGCCATCCACTGACTTCATTATCACCTTAGCCTCCTTCGTCCTCAAACACAATGCTTTCAAGTTCGATGAAGACTTTTACCTGCAAATCAAACGAACGGCCATGGGAACTAGAATGGCTCCCTCCTTCGCCAATCTGTTTATGGCCCACCTTGAAAATAGTTATTTCCAAACCTGCCACCTTCTTCCCTCACTGTATACCCGCTTCATCGATGACATCTTCTTTATCTGGACCCATGGCATTTCCGAGTTAGAAGTTTTCATCGACAACTTCAAATCTTTTTGCTCTTTCATCTCCTTTACCCATAACATTTCCAACAGGTCCACTACCTTTCTTGATGTCGATATCACCCTCAACAATAGTTCTCTCATTACTTCCGTCCATTCTAAACCCTCTAATCCCCATTTATATCTACACTTCAATAGCTGCCACCCTCCCCACATTAAGAAATCCATTCCGAGATCCCTCTCCATACGAATTCACCGGATTTGTAACAGACTACAAGATAAACACCTACATATCAATAGCCTAAAAAGTAAATTTGTAGAGCGAGGTTACCCTCTCCCCTTCCTAACAAGAAGACTGGTTCCTGCCACAACCCCACACAATCCTACATCAACCTCCTCTTCCTCTCCCTCTGGGTCACCCTACCTTATTACAACCTACTTCCCAGGTATCCACAGACTGGGTACCATCATTAAAGAACTTTTCCCGATCATATCCTCTTCCCCTGCCACCTCCAAAACCTTTCCTAATCCGCCACGCCTATCCTATAGACGTCCTCCCAACCTTGGCAATTTTCTTACGCACAGGAAGCTAACCTCCACGAGGGCAAACAGCTTGCCCTCTGGAGCGCAACTGTGCGGACGTCGAGGTTGCCTCACGTGTCCCATTATAAATCCCCAACCACACTTCACAGCTCCCCCCCATAACACCCTCTATCCTGTTGCAACTGACTGCTCGTGTACCTCCAAAAACTGTGTGTACCGTTTGAAGTGTACCAAGTGTGATTCGTTCTACGTAGGCCAAGCATCCACCAAGCTTAGTCTCCGTATGAACAATCACAGAGCTTCAGTCAATAGCCGCTCCCATCTTCCCATTGCCATACATGCCAATAGCCATGGTCTCCCTTTTAATGAGTGCTACAGGTTACAGATTCTGCGACAAATACCCCCTGACAGCAAAGACCTCACACTACGAGCCTCCGAAGAAGCCCATATTTGGCTATTAAGTGCGCGCAGTGCACCTGGCCTCAATCTAAAGCGATAATGTCTAAAAGTTCCTTGCCTTTTTCACATTTTTTAATAATTTATTTCATTTGTTATTATTATTTGTATTCTTAGTTTTATTTTACCATAGCTTAGTCAGTACTTTTGTTTATGTATCAATTTCTCTGTATCAATTTCCCTTATTTTTTCAATTTTTTCTTTTTTATATATTTATTGTATTCACATTCCATTAATTTAATGTAATTATAAATTATAAATTAATTATAAATTGATTCCTGTCTACCTTATTTTCTGTGAACGGGCGCGCATGCGGCAACACTGTTGGTCTCCAACCGTCTCTGATCCAGTGCGCTTGGTTTCCCTCTCTTATCTCTCCTGAAGACGGTTCAAACCGAAAATTAGAGACTGTAAGTGTGTTCTTCTGATTTCTCTATGTTTCTTTGTTTATATTGAACTATATATATATATATATATATATATATATATATATATATATATCAATGATCAAATCACAATAAGAAAAGGGAAAACAAGACTAAGATCTTTCAACCGTAACAAGCGGTCTTCGTCAGAGTCAAAAACCCAACTGGGTTGACTCTGTTCATCAGTTGGGTTTTTGACTCTGACGAAGACCGCTTGTTACGGTTGAAAGATCTTAGTCTTGTTTTCTCTTTTCTTATTGTGGTTTGATCATTGATTGTTGTTTCAGTGTTTATGTGAAATCTTTTTATTATATATATTATATATTATATATATATATAAATTTCACATAAACACGTGAAATAACAATCAATGATCAAACCACAATAAGAAATGGGAAAACAAGACAAAGATCTTTCAACCGTAACAAGCGGTCTTCGTCAGAGTCAAAAACCCAACTGATTTATATATATATATAAATGAATGAATATATATATATATACAACAATATGAAAGGGAAAACAGAACTAAAATCTAACTATCAACCCAACTAACATCAGTTTGGTTTTTGACTCTGACAAAGACCACTTGTTACGGTTGATAGATCTTAGTCTTGTTTTCCCATTTCATATTGTGGTTTAATCATTTCTTGTTATTTCACGTGTTCTTTCAACCGTAACAAGCAGTCTTCTTGAGAGTCAAAACCCAACTTAAACAATATTTGCAGAAACATCAAGGTGAGGGTGTGAGAGGAGTAGGAGGGAAGAGTGGTTTTTAATATGGTGTAAAGTGCAGGAAGGGACAAAAAGTCCAGGCAGGGATGTTTGAGGAAACAAAGGAGTACGGCAAAAAAGAGTAAAAAACTATCCACTAGCTGTCAACCCTCTTAGAAGAGGCCATTGCCCTCGTTAACACTGAGTCAAGCCGGAACAACCCGTTACTAATGTTTATAATATTTCATTTATTAAATTTAATTAAAGAGGACTCAATAATATTTCTTAACAACATTGATTTTTCATAGGTAATAAATTTAGCTCCGGCCCAATCAATATGATGATTTTCATTGTTTATATGCAAGAACAATTCGCTACTTTTTCCTGTCTACTTACGTTGAATTGGTGTTGTTTTCCACGTATCTTTAATGATTTACTAGTTTGACCAATATACATTTTATTACAATTATTGCACAGGATTACATAAATACCACCAGACTGCAGTTCCCTGGGAGAGTTTTTTATTAACACACTGCCTGCGTTATTAGAATTAGGAAACACTATATTATTGGTTTCATCATTGATTGTTATTTCAAGTGTTTATGTGAATAAACATATTATATATCTTATATACATAACAAGATATACATATATATATTATTTCGTAACCACAAGGAAACAGCAAGATGAAGAGGCTCTAGACTCTAGAGAATAGGTCTAAACCAGTGTTCCTCAAAGTTTTTGGAGTCAGTGCACACTTGAAGTCATTCAAATGGTTGCGGACCCACAAACGTACAAACTCTTAAGACATGTAATGACAAAATGTAAAAGAGTACAGAAAACAAATTGAAACAACGCGATACGTAGGTATACGTACCTTTATTCACAATCTATTTCTTGCTGATGATTCTAATATGCTTTAGCTATTTTTTTTAATATTAGGGCATATGAATATGAGGAACTTTCATTTGATCATCAATAGATTGTAAATTTGTTTTGTTTTATTGGACTTGATATTGGCGAGAGTTTAGAATTCTAATTCAAATAGATATGATGTTCATTTTTTGGTAAAATAGCTAATCTTATTTGACTATTGACTGGCATTCTGCTCTTATTAAAATGCAGAATTTTTCAGGTGTATGTTATTTATATTTAATTTTCATTCTACCATAAGCGGATATAGATTCTACTTCTTATTCTTCTGTTTGTGTTGAGTCAAGTCGAGCAAAGTCTAATATTTATATTAATGGGTTTCAAATCCAATCGTATTCTTCAGTGTGTATTCTTCAAAGGATACTCGTGTGAAGCAACAGAAAGCCTAATGCTGTTAGAAGACAAGAAGGATTGAGTGCTTTATTTTAGCATTTAAAAAATACGATTCATATAGCAAACTGAAAGGATACATAGGAACTCATTTTGCTACCTTTGGATCTTGAAATAAACATAGTTTAATGTAGCTTGATAAAAAAAAAATTTTTTTTAATCCGTCGTCAACATCAGCCTAGGCTTCTTTAAGTTCCTTTCAGAGTATTTCTAAGCAAAGTAAACCTGCTAGTAATGTGCAATTAAAATATAAACTCTAAACAAACTAGTAATTCTTCCTCTGTAACTTCAGATTTTCTTTTTTATCTTTCTCATGAAAAAATTTCATTTTAGTTTTTTCGTTAAGCCTTTTTTCTTTCCTTTATTTTTTTTTAAGTTTGTTTTTTTGATGTTCTTTTGAAACCTTATATTTTTTATTATGTATCTTTGTTGCTTTACCTTAAGCTTCCCTGACACCTTGTTGCAACTTCTACTATATTAGTTTGTAGTCCGTCTCTGATGAAATAGTGTGAAGGGTTTCAGAGAATATTTTTTTTGTTTCTGCTTATTCTTTGTGGCATATTGTTTCTTTCGCACGCATATACCATATTATTGAAGGTATAGTTCTAGTTAGCTGACACTTCTTTATTTACCAGCTTTTCAATCTCTCTAAATAATACAATCGTTTTCACCTGTACAATATAATATACTCCCAATGCGAAACATGTTTTAAGTTTTCACCACTAACCATCTGGAGATAAATAGCCTTGATTAGTAAATTTTTATTTATTGAAGCACTTTTAGAAGTCATTGACGAGATTAAGGAATAAAGATAATTGTTTATAATCCAGGTCAGCAAGTGGTATACGAGTAAGTACTTTCAAGAACTAACTGAAAAGGTCTTCCATAAGCTTGATTGGAACTAAATTATACTGACAGCCAATACAAAATTATTTTAGAAAATAAGTCATCGTAGACTAAGAATGATAATTTTTTTAATTTTACGCATTTGAAATGAAATACAAATAAATATTAAAGTAAGAAAAGTGAAAAGTGTAGAGTTATTTGGTTGGACTTAAGCTCAGGGAAACCTGTTCAGTTAAAACCTGAAACCATATACCTCATATAACTACCTGCTTTGTAAACAAACTTCACTAACCTCTTATCGCGTTAGTCATCTCTGTAACTATTCATGTAAACAAAATTTTAGAAAACATGATTTACTTTCTTATGATAAGGTGTTATCATTAAAAAGATGTTGAATATTGGAAATGTATCATATTGAGAAGACGAAATAACGAAAGTGTTATTTAGAATGGTTGAAACGATGACGAAGTATATCATTAATTTTTTGAATGTTCAAGATTTGCTACAAAAATACAAATATTTATATATGGGAATATTGATATGGGACTTATATAAATATATATATATATACCATGATAAACGAAAAACGGTCCGGCAGGACAAATAACAATTAAAATAAGCAGTGACACATAAACAGAAACACAACAAAGACTCACTTTTCAATATTTCGACCGTCATGGCGGTCGTCCTCAGGAGAAGAAGTGAATTGACGGAGGGACGACAGTCAACTAAAGAACTCACTGGGTGTTCTCACCCTCGGAAGAATTTATCTGAGGGATCCGGGATAGTGTATATAAATATACCAATTAAAAGAAACGGTCCAGCGGACTTTTTTAAATAAAATAAATTCAAAACGAAGGAAACACACAGAAAGACACAGACATAACGCTGTGTCTTTCTGTGTGTTTCCTTCGTTTTGAATTTATTTTATTTAAAAAAGTCCGCTGGACCGTTTCTTTTAATTGGTATATTTATATACGCTATCCCGGATCCCTCAGATAAATTCTTCCGAGGAGGTATGTATTTGACACCTTGAGGCCCGATCTACTTCTAGCCTCAATCCAGTTGCTTAAATTCCCTATTATTTTTTATTAATAATTTGTTCTTGTTTTATCTGGCTTTTATTATTTACTATATTTTTTGCATATTGTTATTCTGATTCTATTCTGCTTTCCAGGCATATTGTTAATAATGCGACTATGGCATAATAAAGGTTCTAGTGTTGTCCCATTCTGACTAGTGAAATCGTAACTGTCCCGGTCAATATTGTTAGATTCATTGAAGCCATTGTGTTCAGTTCATGAAGAAACTCTTTGTTAATATGCTTTATTGAATCGAATACACTAAATTTAAAGATACCCATATTAGGCACCTCTATTCTGGATAGTCGTTTGTTTGAATAACTGTTTCAGCAGAAAATGAAATTACCAGATATTATTCTGGGTATGCCACTTCCCCAGGGGTTATCCCTTCCTGGCCTCGTGTATTTCTCACTTCTCTCCCTTATAACCTCAAACTTCCTCCATGCATTATCTCTGCGCCCCAGCCCCGACCCTTTGGAGTAAATTGTTTAAAACATGACCCCTATAACCTTCCATTACAATCACTGCAACTTTATTTATTCACTACAGTAATATCTGTAATGCCATTAACACATTTAGGAGATATATAGAGTGTCAAAAGTTTCCCCACATAGGAAAATGTTTCTTAATATATCAATAATATATTAATGGATATATTTTGTACATACGTTACGCTTTTAGTATCCACAATCACAATATAAAACATATGGTGTAACTACATTCTCTTTTATTCCAATGAGTTTTGCTTGAAGGAAATTTAACCTTGCTTTCATTCACTGTAGCCAATCTAGATTTAAAAAAATTCAATAAAATAATAAGGTTTATTTTCTCTTTCCAGCTGCATCGTATAATGGTACTACTACTTCGAGGCAGTGATAACAGTAGAGCCAAATAAAAAACTGTCACACATATTGCTGCCATACCAACTTTGATCGAAAAATTAAACTAAATTATATAAATAAATTATTTAGTCTTAGAAGAAAACACGTAACCTATTTTCAAAAACAATGATGCCTACAGGATAAAAACAAGTTGATAAAACCAATAAACTTTATACTCCCTTTTCTTTCCTATTAATTAGAGATTGAACTATCCAATATTTGTTTCATTGGCTACAGGGATACTAATTTTTGGATATGATTGCATTTATTTTCCCTTCAGGCGATGTTCTAAACTAAATATACAAATTCATTAAAGTTTTCAAAATTTTTGTTGTTTTTCTTCATTTTTTTTTTTTGGTATTACATTTTAAGGTATAACTGTTTACTCCGAATTGTTTACTTAGAAATACAAAAAAAAATCTGTCTATCTCGAAGTAGTTTCACCAACTTAGATATAGATATTCACTACATAAAATAAACAAAGTTTTTATTTTGAAAGTTGCAAATTATATTACAAGAAAAATAGAATGGTGTAAAATATACGGAACAAGGAGTAGTAATAAAACAAAGGCTACCAAATAAACCAGGAGCCATTTCATTAGGAGACAATGATGGACTGCACTGGTCAACACCCCAATGTTTCTAAGCTGATTTAGATTAATTTAGGAGTGCTGATTACGCAGATCATACTAATTTTTTCTCATCAGGTCAAGTTATTGAGAAGTTTGATATTTTATACTTTCTTCACATTTAAATTACGCATATATCTAAATAAATTCTGGTGTCAAAACTACAATTGTCCATTCTTATTGTGATTAGTGTTAATTGATTATGACATCACAAATATTAAAGCTTTTACTTGTATTGGGATATTTAGAGGGAAAAAAACATGGCTGCATTCTCTCCTAGGCGACATTCCTTAAACAAACCAAAAGTTTTTAGCTATATTTGCGGGGAATATACGTTGAAATAAAAAAAGTGCATACGTCTTTGTATACGTCTTGCAAATGTTTTGATGTGAATAATGGAAATGTGAATTATAATGGAAGTTGAATAAAAATATTGTTTCCTAGATTTCCCTGTTTTTACTGTAGCTATTGCCTTCTTACAGAGAGGAGTATGCCACTGCAGAAAAACTAGACCTTATAAATAAAAAGTAACAGTATTTCTGGAATCAGCGCATTTAAATTAGGAAAAAACTGTTAAAACATCTTAGAAATAATGATTTTTTTTTGCTGGCCAGTGCTATGCACCTAAGTTAATCTTAAAATACCACTATTTTCAAATCAGTTAAGCTATTATTATTTATTAATTCAGTTTGATAGGATGTAGAAAGTACAAAAATTGTTAATGAAGTCATTCTATTACAGCTATTGATCTACACTCCACTTTGAAATCTGTATTTCAAAGTTTATTAATTCACCTATGAACGAAAATCATTGCAGCGCAAGGCTCAGAGACTATAGAGCAACGGAATTCCAGTTTGCAAATTAAACATAGTATTATTCAAAGGACGTGTGACGCGAGAGCATGTCTAATGCATACGGATGCGTTGAGAGATTTATGGCGGTTTGGTTCTCGTTGCCCGGATAAGAACCAAACCTCTATGCACCGGCTCCCAATCCATTTCCTTCGCATTTCCTTTCACTCGTACGCACTCTTTATTCTTCTTTTCCTTCTGCTTTCCTACATAATAGATTATACATACGAACAGTTGGACCTTTATAAGAAAAAAAAGACTCCCCAATATTTTACTATTCAGAGCTGAATAATATTTTAACAGGGTTACCAAACGTATATGATAGAAAAAATGTTATAAATCCAAAATTGTGAAACTGAAAGGAAAAAAACTGAATATTAATGAATATTTCCTTTATAAATGGCTATAAATATGTAAGTTAAACTGAAATAAACAAACCATATTATCTTGCCGAGATTATATAAAAAGTTTAAACACGAGGAAAGTTTACGCTTCCAGAGAGAGTTTTCTTTATTCACTGTTTTTACTTTACTATAAGTAAAGTATAGTGATCGTGAAAAAATTCGATGTCGAGATTTTGACGGAATTACATGTTTTGAGGTCCCAGAAGTCGTTTTATGACGTTTTTACGATGATGTCTGTGTGTGTGTGGGTGGGGTGGGTGGGTGAGTGTGTTAGCATTGCTTGTTACCACGCTACGGTCCAGAATCTTTGATGAATTAAGTTGATATTTTACACAAAAATGGGCCTTATAAAGACCAAGATCCCTATTGTATGGGAAGAATTATGCATGATGGGAAAGTCACTTTTTTTGCTAAAAACCGTTTTTTTTAAAACATTTATTTCTCCTAAACTGATTACCCTAGAGTTTTGAAATTTTGACATTATCTTTGAGCTTACAAATGGAACAAACGAAACATATATTCAGAATTTTAAAACAACAGGAAATATTTTTTTTTTCAATAAAATGTACAAATTTTGACTTATAATTCAATCTCAAACATTGTGAGAGCGATACAAGCCATACTGTTTGACGGACAAGAATGAAACTATGCCTATAAATAGAACATTATGTGTAGAATGAGTTGCGATATTTTTTTTCAAAATTACATTCGCTAATGGGGCGTTACAGTACGATTTCTGTTTTCAGAAAATGTTTTTTTGACGCTAAACGGCTGATTAAGAAGTAATGAAAATTTGACCAAAAATGGAACGAAAAATTAGCAGTTCATAAAAAAAATGCATGAAGTTTCAATTACGGGAAAGAGCAATAACGATATAAAAACTCTTTGTTTACCCTAGACCAAGAGATCACCTGCTATACTCGTACTTGTCGAATTTTTTGTATTTTTTTACATTGTTTACATTGACTTAGAAATTTTTTGAGTGAATACACTGAGATAATATTGATTTTATAAAGTAACAGTTTAAATTGTTTATTGAATTATATGAGATGTAAGAGGACTAATATTGTGGACGAAAATGATAACACTCACTCAGAAAAAATTCGTATATATGTTATTTGACAAAGGGGAAGGAAAATGATCTTATTAAATACTAAGAAGCTTATTATTATTATTATTTTAAAGATTAAAATTCTATAAAAGACCAAAAATGTAAATGATAATTCATAATCTGAATCTTTCGTTTAGAGATTAATAAATGTAATTATCGTACATCTTTAATTAACAAATCACCTTAAAACAACATTTTCTTCGCAGTTAAAGATGTTTTTCAGAGAAAAAAAGGGTATTTTCCTGTTTTAAATTTAAAAATTTTACTTTAATATTCAATGTAGAAGGATGTCAAGTAAACGATGTAAGAAATCTACTGGCTGTTTGAACGAAAGCCATTCTCTTGTAGGAGAATAAATCGTTTCAAGAAATGTTCACTTTGGTTTTTCAAAAATGTTATTACTGCTGTAGTTATACTAATGCAATTATTTTCAAATAATAAATTATTTGTGATGTACAAAAATAAGCTTATAAAATGATATGTCCTTCAATCACTATCTGTACTACCTCAGGAATGATAGGCTAATAATTATATCCCATTTAGATGTTTACGTTATGCTTAAATGAGACTTTATGGTTTATATACTCAAGAAACTTGACATTAAGTTACTTATAGTAAAGTAGAGTGTAGGCCACTCCAGATTTTTTTTATTAGTTTTTATCAGCTGGAAAAATAATGGCAGAAGAGAAGAAGCACATTGGCTACTACATAACTTTGCACAATACCCATGTATCAACAGCACGAAACAGATGCCAATTGTTCCCTATCTGCATAAGGAAGACAACATAAGTAAGAACTCAACAAGTATGTATTGTGATATTCCACTGTTTAACGTTTTGTTAATTGTTGAAACTATGAATATAGTCTGTGATGAAGTTCATTATTATGCCATTATCACTCATCTTCTCTCCCTACAACCAAATATGGAATGACACATATTGGAAAGCTATTACAGGCAGACTCAGTGAAACCCTTTAAAAATATCTATGGAACGTTGTACCAATATCTGGACGACGTAGCGATGGGATCACAACTGGGTGTCACTTTTGTTGTTATATGTGCAATTTGAATATAACATTTTCAAGGAAGATAGAGCAAAATGCTTGACATATATCGCTGATATGTGAATGATTGTTTACTAGTAGTTAAAAACTTAGAAACACTTATGGAAATAAAAAGAATGTTTGAGGGAAATTCAGTACTAAAGTTTACCCATGAAGTAGCATCAGCAACAGCAGTAACTTCTTTGATGTTCAGATATGTGCAAATGGGAACGAGTTATCAACAGCAATGTATTTCTGTTAGAGTGCATAGAAATAAGTTTTAATACCAACAGCTAATGTCCCATGAGATATAAACATTACTCAAGGGAAACATTAATAGATAAACCTTTAAAATTTCAGCAGATTGGAGCATCTTCAACGAAGTAGTAGATAATGATAGTAGGTAAACATGATTTAATAAATAATGGCTACAGTAACAGAGAATTTTACAATACCTTCAAAATACTATATCAATCAGAAGAAGATAATTAGGAAATATCAATCGATAAATGAAACTAACTACAAGGTATATTATAAAATCTAGTAACCTGAAAACTGCAAGAGAGACAACAGAAACTTATAACAATATTAAAGAATAATATCAAATGCAAAGATAAGGTAAGCTCCAACTTATTATCTATATAAAAAAAATAATTATTTTGTCTATACATTCCTTAAAACTGACTCATTTCAAGTTTTCTTTACGTTTCATACATTGGAGAAACCGAATCCACCCTTAGAAAAATTTCTGTCGGTTTGTCGGTTTGTCGGTTTGTCCGCAAAATTTTGTCACAAGTAAACTCAGCCACCATAAGACATATCAAGCTGAAACTTTTACAGTAGATTTGTGTATGTCTAACTTAAAATATAGTTTCTGAATTGATTAGAAATGCAACGTAGAAGTGAAGTTATGGATGTTTAAAGCAAAAACGTTTGTCACACGTAAACTCAGCCATCATGAGACATAGCGAGCTGAAACTTTGACACTAGATTTGTGTATGCCTAACTTAAAATATAGTCTCTAAATGGATTGATACTTCAGTACAGAAGGGAAGTTATGGAGCTTTAAGCTGGATTTTCCTAACTTCATAGACAAGTTTGTTTTGAAAATACAAAGGTGTGGCAAGTAGGTATTGTTAGTTGATATTAATTTCATTGGAGCATATGAATATATTGCGTATTTTACATCATTGAAAAGTTGTTTCCCAGAGTTGAGGATGTATTATCTATTAAGAATAAATAGTTTTGTGAGCGAGCAATTCTTCCGAGCCACTATTTGTTTCCGTTGAAGCGATTGCAAAGTCCTTTCAGAGTCCATTTTGCATTGACGTTAACTAAGTCGCAAAGGGAAACTTCATCTAACGGAGGAATTCAAGTTTTTCTCACATGGTCAACTGTAGTTGACTTGCTCAAGAGTCAGAGGTTCCAACTGTTTGTTCTTCCATGAACCTGAAGGACAGACAGCTAATGTAGTGTATACAGAGGCGTTTGCTTAACACTGTACTAATAGTGGTATTTTCTACTATTCTATAATTTCTAATGGCATTTTGGAATACCTAGTATAATAGAACTTTTGATTCCGTCATAGACGGGTACGTTTGCTAGTTCATTATAAAAAGAAGACTACTGCGAAACCTATCATAAAGAACCAGCATTAGAGAGAACAGACTTTGAAACAGATGAACCTAATATTTGAGTACTAATATACATTAGGCACCTGTAAGTGAATACTAATTAATATGCCCTTAATATACCTCATGCAAGTACACACATAACTGTAATATTTTGTATTTCTATCTATATGTTTTAGATTTAAAAAAAATAAATTGATTACCCTTAGTTAATTTATATTTCTCCAATTATATTAATCCATAAGAAGCACTTTTAGTTTTGCTTGAATTAGCATGGCTAGTAATTTGATGACAGCTCGATGTGGCAAAATCTCAAGGTAACTACTGAATTGAACTAGTTAGAACTTTCCTGCCCGGTCTGGTGGTTTTGTATCAAAATTAGATTGTATTGAACTCTGAATTCAACACCACTATCAAGCACTATAGCATTTTCAATTCATTAATACCGCTCTGTATCTATGGCGCCATATTTATAAAGGTTTAGCTTAATTTTTCTGTCTAGACGTCACTAATATTCTGGGTGTTATTAATTTTAACACTTTCTGTATAGTCATATCTCAAGAAATCTTTTCTTCTTTTTTCATCTCATCAAGTCTTTCTCATCAAGTCTATACTGATAAACTTCAGTTTATCCAGTATTTCCTTTTACATAATAATAATTATAGCATATTGAGTTCCATTTAAATAGGTTAAACATAAATATATAACTGAATAATATAGTTTTGATTTAATCTAAATAAAATATCGCTGCTTATTCTACATTATACTGTAAATTTATTTAACTTTACCATCTTTTACTTCATCAGTCATGACATATTTCTCTTTACTATATCTAACTGCTGACTTGACCATGTTACTCATACAACATTTTCAATAGAAAATAAAAAAACATATTAACCAAAGTGGAATTTACAGTGTAAAATATTATACAGAATGGGCTTTTAACATAGCGATATAAAGAACACATTCATAAAAATTATAATTAAATAGAGATAATCTAAATATTAACAACTGTTTATTGGCACATGCTTATGAACTCGACGATATCAGTATGTCAATGTACTCATTACATGCATGTATAATGTAGCAAAAATGAGAGATTAGATGTTTTAGAAATATTTAAACAAAAAATATTTCAAAAGGCCGTTATATATGAATAAAAAAACTTCCGAACGGAGAGCTTATTTAAAATTTGCTCTAAAAATATATTTTGAAATATAGAAGATAAAAAAAAGAAATTTTTTTTAAATTCACATAACAATTCAGTTATCGAATAGGATGAATCGGAATCTAGCTGTGCATGAAGATAACTCCCTAAGAGCTCTCGTAATCATTTTTTAAAAGGTCGTCACTATCGTTAACCAGTGAGATAAGGAGAAAACTTTACGATTTAAGATGTTTGATTGATCTTTAATTTTTGTTACTCACCATCCACGTAGCAGTAGCTATATTAATATTAGGCTTTCAGATTGTTATGACAGTCATAAGTCTAGTGAAATGAACAAGAATGAATCAGTGTTACGGTTATGGCGACAAGTTCCGGTTGTGCTTGCAAAGTGTATAATTCTCTTTTTCATCACGCCAAATAAAGTATATGTCCTCGTTAGCCAAGTCCCCCTGGTCCTCACCCAGGGGATTAATCAACTTTAGAGCTTTATTTCTTTCAGTTCTATATATGTCCATTTTTTTTATTCTAATTTATTATGAGCAACCCCTTTCAAGTTACAAATAGTTATCTAAGTTTTAATTGAAATTTAATTTTTAAAAACATTAACTCATCATTTATTTATTTCTTGTGGAGAATATTTAATGCCTATTTTCTTTTTCTCATCTGCTGTTCCCCATGGTTTTCATTGTTCTTTTCCTTTTTTTCAATCATCTTATCCTTTTTACTATAGTTAATTACTGATGAAATTTTAGACAACTTGATATTTCATGAACTTTTTATATAATTTGAAAAAATGTGGTTTCTCTAGCAAAACAGCAATGTTCCAATCTACAGTTAGGTAAATATACCTGCCAAGACTTCCTGCATTCCTCCAAACCATGTCACACCCCTACCAACACTCCTTGAACCCTTAGTCGTTTCTATGTCAGTCCCGTAGATCCATATCTCAAGAGTGCAAGTAGTTAAAAATCTTTGCTGCTTATAAATTGGTCATGATTTTGTATTTTGTCATGTATTCTTAAGGTTCAGGATTAATTAAGTCATTTTCCATATTAATTCCCTTGTTAAAAAACTCAATAGTACTATCCAACATTCATATATTGCATTTAAATTCACTCTGACGTTATAAATTTATAACCTCAGAGATATGTATATTTTTTAGATGTAATCTGAAGAAGAACACTATGTGTTCAAAACGCGTTGTTAGTTTACATATTAACCTTTTTTTTTTTGATGTGCAGACATAATTTTTTGAATTCCCCAATAGGAGTAAATGTACACTATGACACATTGCGCAAGTAATGAAATGTCATAATTGAATTTCGTTGAGAAATGAAAGAGCTAAAGAAGGAATTGTAAAATCGAGTAATGCAGTTCACACCAATAACCAGTTTTCAAAATTTCAATTTTTACTGATATTTATTCATTGTTTATTATGTATACAGATAATTATAATTGTACTAATATTGGATATATGATTATCTTAAAAAAATTCCTCACCCAGTCAGCGAGAAAATTTCACGTGTTTATGTGAAATCTTTTTATAAATGTATATATATTTTGAATGTTCAAACCACAAAAAGAAATTGGAAGAAAAGACTAATCGATAACAAAACTTCACAATAAACTCGTGAAACAACAATCAATGTTCAAATAGAATAAAAAATATGATAAAAGACTATTATATTCAAATATGAATAGAAAACGATGAATAATTTGTAAAAGCGAACATTTTACAATCATACATTGCTTGTGCAATCTGTTACAGTGTGGTATTTACTCATGTAAGAAAATATCAAAAAATTACGTCTCCACACAAAAAAAAGTTTATTATCAAGACTATAATGCGTTTTGAACACTTAGTGTTCTTCTTCAGGCTTACAGTAAACTTGAAGAAGAACACTAAATGATCGAAACGCGTTGCTGGTTATCATATTAAACTTTTTTTTTGTGTAGAGACGTAATTTTTCGAAATTCTTCAATATTTTACAGATATATTAAATAGCTTGTGAATTTGTTATGATTTTTTGATAGCAAAAGAATTTACAGTTGGCCTTTATTTTTCCCATAAAGTAAAATCGATGCTGTGGCAGATAAAATTTCTCAAGGGAAATCACACATTGTTACCAATACATGCGGAATTAATGTTTTATCAGCAAAGATTGTTTGGCTGAAAGGAAGAAAATCAATCTATTATTCCTCCGTATTGTAAAAAAGCTATTTGTATTTCCTGTTGAATAATGCAATTTTTTTTGTATTTTTATATGAATTGTTCTTAGTACTTGAGAAACGACAGTTATGTTTATAGGTTTAGTAATAATGAGCCCTTTTATTTTTCTAAGAATACTTGAAGTTTACATAAGACCGCACGAAGCATCATTGTTGATACATAGTATGGGCTGATCGTCATACTCAATGACCAAATGTAATGCTAATATTATTAAGGCTTCGAGTATCTAATGGCCTTGCGCACTTCATGTAGGCACTGCTTTCCTTCTGTCGTCAATCCTTTTTGCTTCCGCATTATATCATCGAAGTTATGCAACATTAAACATTGTTGGTATAGTACTCCTCATTGAATGACGGTAATTGGAACCAATGACACTGTTGTTAAGCAAAATTGTCTTTAATTAGGTTTAGTTAAAGAAATGTGTGAACATATATCAGTCAAGAAGCTCATGGTTAGCATGATTGTGAAAATACCCTTACTCTTTTCACAGTCAATCAATGTATATCACCCTTGTTTATTGTTTTACTCATTAATTTCAAGATTTTAAAAGCCTAGGCTGCATTAGGTAGTGCTGGACTGAACAAACTGAAGAGTACTTTGGTACTGAACAATTCCGTAACTCAAAGCCAATCTTCAGCAATATTCAAATGAAGCTGAAAAGCTTATTTTATCGTACTGCACACCGACGAATATTGTCTCGCTCGCGTCAGCCAAACTCCGAGAGAATAATTATAAACGAATATTAAGCTAGTAGGAAAGCTTAACGTATTCCGAGATGTCGTTAAACGAGTACATCTTTATTTGAGGAATACCTGTATATTTATAGTATAGACTTACGATATATACTTTGGATGTCTAGATATTGAAGCGAGTTATATTTGTGTTTTTGTTGCGAATAATTCATTCTGTTGAATCGAACATACCATTACTAGAAAATCGTACTAGAAAAATAAGTAGAAATGAGAAAAATAGTGTAATTGCTATCCCTTTAGGACGTAACTATGATGCTAATCAGCAAGAACTATAATACAAGCGTATTAATAAAGTTAGGAGGATATTCACAGGCTAACAATTTCTTTTTTATTTCGTCAATTTGGCGACAACGATGATTTAAACTGTTACAAATTTGATAACATCTTATGGATGAGAATGTGAAAGTAGCATTCATTACATGGGAGGAATGGCAACTATTTAAATGCAGGTATCGCTCGGCATTGGTTGGTTTAATATGTAGAGAAGTAAAAAAAAATGTCCATTACCATAAATGACATTGTTTCATTTTTGAATGTCATTCAAAATTAGTTAAAATTAGTTAGTCCCTTAAGACTGGGACTAACTAATCCCTTAATATAGTTAATGGGTTAGTTCCACTGAGGTTAGTAATAATTAGAATTAGTAATAATACATTCCGTCATACCTCGTAAAGTCTCTGTAAAGCTCGACCGGTTTCGGGTCCGCCTGGATCCCATCTTCAAGAGCACCTAACTGACTGTGAGTGTTGTTTTCCTATAACCTACCTATATATAGTATTTACATTGTGTAATCAGTGTTGTGTGTGTAGGTAATTTTTTTTTTTTTTTTTTTCTATTTCTTTAATTGTTATGTTTTTTTCTTTTCACAAAGACGACACAAGGAACTAGAAATAGATAAGGAAATAAGCAATAAAAGAAAAAAACATAACAATTAAAGAAATAGAAAAAAAAAAAAAAATTACCTACACACACAACACTGATTACACAATGTAAATTACTATATATAGGTAGGTTATAGGAAAACAAACTCACAGTCAGTTAGGTGCTCTTGAAGATGGGATCCAGGCGGACCCGAAACCGGTCGAGCTTTACAGAGACTTTACGAGGTATGACGGAATGTATTATTACTAATTCTAATAATCCCTTAATAATGAATTTCCATTTACTCATTTCCAACGGCAAAAAATCTATTCTTCGAAGTTCGAAAAAATGAGAAGATATTCATGGACAGGTAGTTTCGGTTAAAAATAATATTCTCTGTTGTTTTTAACAGAAGATACGTATATATTAGAAAGTGTAACGCCCAATTATCTTAATACATATATAAAAATATCATTACTGAATTTAAAGAACTTGTACTATTTATATTCTATTTTGTTTGCTACTATACCAAAATATTCTGGCATTCACCTGTTTGTAATGCTAGCATTTAAGATTTGATAATGTTTCACTCCCTAATTTTTTCTTCTAAAGTTATACATTACATTACAAATTCATAAATAACAACTACAACTCTACAGTATAGCAGAGGCAAAACAGCTGCACCAATACTATAGGAAACAAAAACCTACGAATTGTTATTATTACTTGTTTACTCGTCTGAAATCGGGTCTGACTAGTTATGAATAAATCTAGCATAATTATAATTAGAGGTATACTTTCTTCGCAAATATTCTATTCAATCAGACAATCCATATTTCATTCATGTTTTATGTATATAATCCACCACCTGTGATCCCTTTCATAGACAGCCTCCTGCAGTCCAATACCTTCTGGCTTGATTATTTGACACGTGCTAAGTTATTTGATTTCTGTGATTAAAACCTCACGCATGCGCTGTGTGAGAGGTGGAGTCATTTAATATTATAAGCTGTGAGGGCAGAATGGTGGATCACTGTTGCTGTATTTTTCTTAAGGTTTACATATGCCTGCTATCTTTTACATACAAGATAACGGATAGTAATATATCTGTTAGCAGAATGTACGCATACCTTTTAGTTTTTGTATTAAGTCTACATATATACGTTCTCCAATATATTTGTTTTTGTTTACGACTGTTCGTCTAACTTCACCTCAGCAATACACTGCCTATCTGGGAAAGAGGAACGCAACATCTGGTTTGAATTTATTTGTTTGCACTGGCGTAGCATGTAATTCTGGGATCTAATGAAAACTTCACTTCAGTACTCCAGTTATGTCTCATCACTTGAGCCATAAGTACATACTTCTCTTAGTGACAGCAACCTTAATCTGATTTAACCTTCTAATTCAAGGCATTCTTTCAAATCATGATAAAATACAGGCAAGGAATAAAAAAATATCTCTCATGAACCCCTGAACAGTTTTCCATTACCTCATTATATACACTTTTTTAAAAAACCTTAACTATATTCATTATTATACCATATTATAGCCATACATTTTCGTGTTTTACTATGCCTAGGAATTATTTATTTCAAAACTTCTTTTGATAATTATAAAATTACATTAGTCTACATTAATGAAACTTTTCTATTTCTTCACCAGGATCTCTGGTAAAGAGTTAAATGCCACTTTATGTACGTAAGAGTCCAGTAAAACTCTTTGACCTCCGTCTGTGTAAATGTTTAATCCATTTCGATTACTGTTAACTTATCAGAACTTTAAAAGTGAAGTTATGCTTATTTTAAACAAAGAACAGTTTTCTAAATGATTGACTCTACATGACGATTTTTACACTGATCTAATGCTACACATATTACTTGTGAACTCATAGTTCAGAAGAACAGGTATTTTAATCAAAAGTGTATAACATATGTGTCTGATATATCGTAAAGATTCCATTTCTTTAAGATAAACGACTCTCTAAGAAATAATAATTTTGGTTTCAAGCTTACTGTTCTACCCTTTGAAATATTACGAACAAACTACTAACTTAGGTTATATAAATTTATGTGATTATAAATCTTCGTATTTTTGATATATTCTGCTCGCACACACGCATACACATACACAAACGCAAACAATTCTACTTAAAAAACCCATTCTATTTGACTCCAGGAAAGTAGAAAAGTGTATGCTTTAAAGAAAAAAAATTACATGGCTTCTTTGACGTGAACGCAATATTTTCATATCTCTATATTTATTTTCTAACTTAGTTTGTTCAAGGAGGTACTCAAGAGTTTACAAACGCTTCTTTTTCAATGATATTCAGGTAATTGGGAAAAGAGTAATGAGATGAGAGATTTATGTATATTAATGTTATTAATTAATATAAATATGAATGAGTAATTCAAGTAATGAGATGAGACATGTCTTTTTATTTAATTGTATATACACTTTTGGTTTTTATATAGCTCTCTGAACCTAATAATTTATTTTTACAATGAAACAGTGTTGTTAAATAAACACCTATAATATTCCATAGTCTTTGAAAGCAGGTAAAAAATTTAACAGAAAATTAAACTTTTCAGGGCTCCAATTAATAGAAATTTTTACATTAGCTATGCCTGATACGTAAGTATAGGTTGTCAATAAATACAGTAAAACGACTGTTACTGTGGGACTGATAATACCAAAAATATATAAGCATGTTTAATACATATTTAATGTTACTTTGGCTTATCTCACGAATCTGTTTTTTTTTAATATCTACAACTATCCTGATTACCATAACCTGCTAGGACAGGTCAGGTTTTTAGTTATTTATCAACCAAATTAAATAGGATAGATAATGCAATTGTTTAAAGTTCACAAATACTGACTAACATTAGCCATACCGACATGAGTTCAAATGTAATTAAAAGAAAAAGTACAAATGAATTTGAAGAGTAAAAAGAAATACATAAATAATCAGTAACAATGAAAAAAGTGAAACTGAATTAAAGTTAGAGAATTATTTCATTTCATTATATTTCCAAGATTAGTGTTCATTTCATATGATTTATATTTACTTTGCCATATTGTTTTATTTAGGTTCTAATTACATATACATGCATATTGTTGGTGTCACAGAGCTTAGTAAATAAGATATTATTATTAACCTTGCCTATCGCCGCTGAAGTCGCCCGACCGGTTTCGCAATGGCTGCATCATCAATGGGACTTACGATACCTTTCAAAAATGTCACAGAGCAGCCATTGCGAAACCAATCGGGCGACTTCACCAGAGATATATGAGGTATGACGGTTCTAATTATATATCTTATATGTTTTCAAGTTTAACGTAGGTAATTATTCAAAGTACAATACAGTACGTTAACTGTACTGAAAAAAGTTAACTTATAAAAAATGGTTGATATTTTCTTGTTTTAGATAACCTGACAAAGCAAAACAACTTGTTCAGGTTTTAAATGAAGAATACATTGGTAATTAATATTCATAGTGACTATTCAGATGTACTGCATATATTTATGATGTTTTTTTTTTTCGACGTAGGATGTGGAAAAATCTGTTCATCAGATCCCTTAGCAAGACGTCTTGCTTAGGGTATGTGGGGTTGGGGGTCCCGACCCACTAAAAAACCACATCCTATTTCCAGGCAATACCCGACACGGAAACCGTTATATTTATGATGTAACTATGTTCTCCGCAATGCAATAAAAAAATTCTTAATTTCAAACAATTTGAATAGATAAAAATGATCTGTTCATTTCATTTGAAGTTGAAATTTAGATTTTAATTTGGTCGAAAATATTTTCTCTCAAATATTGTTTGAGGAAGCTTTATCATGACTAATTCATTTGATCCACAGACAAAGCTTATTATAAAAAAGAAAAAAAAATATTAAAAAGTCAGTGATTTAAATTAGCCGTTTTAATAAAGACGAATATTAATCAATGAAAACTGAGAATTGGTTATAATATATGAAGTGTTAAGTTTTAAAGCGTTAAATATTTTCATTTTTAATGGTTGTAGAATATTAATACTGTACTTCCCTATACTTATCTAGGGAAGAGTAAAATTAATGTGACTTTAATTAAAAACTGAATCGATGATAGTAAAGAACTAGAACTCAACGAGTATATGAGTGAGATGCATAAATTCCAAGCCAAAATTTCATACATGATGACACTGATATTTATGATCTGTCAAATTCCACGGCAAAAACTACTCACATAACATTACTCGCATGCATATTTTGTGCAAAGAGATAGTACTGTTAAATAAAGAACACCGGGTCTTAAAAGGCCAAAAGTACAAACACGAAGAAATCTTTAAGTTCTTTAGCTAATCCAAAGCAAAAAAATCTGGAGTGACATAAAAGTAAGTGAACATAACATATACAGTAACTAATGTTATCGAATCACAGAAAAAAAATAGCTTAGCATAAGTATATTACCATAACAATAAAATATTATCCAAATATAATATGATTCATAAACACAAGAAAATCTACATCTGATATTAAGTTTTGTTCAAGGATGAAGCATATATAGTAGATTGATTATAGAATTTTGTTGGACAAATCCATCATGCCATGGAAATCATCAGAAACTATGATTGATTGGCTTTGATATTTTACGTGTAATAATTTCATTCTTCTTAAATCTCATATTTACATAAATAATTTCGAAGTCAATGTAAACTATGCAAATAAATGAAAACATATCCGAAAAATATACCGGGTGATTATTCAGGTTTGTTCAAGATTCAAAAAGTCCAGGATGACAACATATGATTTTGATCTCATTATTCCTTTCAAAACGCTTCTGTAATAATAAGTTTAAAACTTTGAGTTAGGATGCAACCCAATACGTTTGATGTCTCATTATTTGATAATTTCTATTGAAAATTGAAAAAAACTCCATTGAAAATAAATTTCTATTTAATGAATTACCATGTCCTCTGGACCAGCTATTCGACTTTAAATTGCATTTAAATGCATCTACCAGTAAAAGTCCAGGTCATCAATATATCATGTCATAAAGTGGATGACTTATTCAATTTGTATGCAATTGAAGAACCAACTACTAAATGCTAGATTTCATTTTGATATGTCAAACGACATGGCTTCTATCATCCTCATAAGCATCCAGATTAAATCATAAAATGTAAACATATTCACATTTTATCAAAAAAAATGCCTGTTGTGTTAAAAAGCTAAAGATTTTTACACTTATTGCCTTTGTAGCTTCAATGATCACGCAGAAGTTCAAAACTTTAGATAGGGTTGTTTAGAAGAAAAAAATGTCTAAAAACCCATTTTTGTAAAAAAAAGTGACTTCTCTTATGCATAATTACCCCTAAACAATAGGGTTCATGTACTATGAATAGTATCTACATATACGAGTAGATCTACTATTTGTTTATAGTATCTAGAGGCATATGCTTATGTAAAATATCCATGTCATCAATCAAAAATTGTGGACTGTAGAGTGAACAGAAACTTTTGGATACACGCATACACACACACACACACACACACATACACACACACACACACACACACACACACACACACACACACACACACACACACATACACACACACACACATACACATACACCAAACAGAGACAGACATCTTCGAAAAACTATCATAAACATATTTGGTGACTTCAAAACATGTAAATACGTCAAAATCTCAAGTTCAAATTTTTTCACGATCACTATACTTAACATAATGTAAAAAGTCACATTAACTATAAATGGATTATAATATTTTATTTCTTTATTTGTTTATTCCTTTATAACTTTAGTAACTAACCAGCTTATGTGTTTCTAACATAGTTAAAATATTTTAAAACGTGTAATGAAGTAGAAGTATGACACAAGCGTGAAGATGATTCGAGATGAATTGAAACATGTCTCCAATGACCAATAATTGGAAGTCTGATGCATCAACTAGATGTGAAGATGAAAATTGTCTGTAAAAAATATGAGAAAGTTATAAAATATCGCGTTTATAGCTTCAATGTTACTATTAATGTGGCACTAACAAATTTTTATGTTAAAGGGCGTGTTGATAAAATAGTCCACATGGACATACATGAAAGAAAACACATAAATGAAAATAACGGCATACTTAGCTGATGCACGTTTGTTAACAAACTTTTCAATTTTCCGGAAAGCCCCTTTATTAATTCGATTACATAGTGAAGTATATTTCCTATAGTCAGCATGTTTCAAATCCTCACCATTCATCTTCAGGACATGAATAAGTTTTTGGGCAAATTTTTTGGTTTATATAAACAAATAGACACCGATGGGGGGAGGGGTAAATTTAAGCTCAAGGTAAGCTACTAGCCATTGATACTATTAGTGACGCGGTTTATTTTGCTACCTGCAAGAGCACTGCTTCTTTGTTATATTATTGATATAGCTTTAAAATTTGATTACTATTTTCAATCTGAATATTTAAAAGTGGTTTTAGTCTTTGAATCAGTATGGCTTCCAAAATTTTCAGTCACTTTATACCTTTAGAAACAGTTATCAGGCAAGTTTGGTGATGTTTTCAATAATATATACCTTATGGAAGGATTGATACCAAAGTTTACAAATTAAAGAATATCTAAATACATTAGGTCAGTCACTGATTCGACTTATTTCAAATGTATTGAGTATTTAAATATCATCTATGTAGCTAATATTCAGGACTATTTGCATTGTCATGTGTATATGATTTTTGATAGTCAAACTAAAAAGACATTTGAGCTTCATTACATATTATAGGTATTTCGAAAGATAACATGGTACTTATTATTTTCAATATGTTTATCATTTTTTCTTCAGTTCATTCACTGAATGTTACTTCATGTTTCAGGCTCACAACAAGCTAGTCGCTGACCTTGACCTTCTCAATTTTCAAGTTGTTGAAGCTCAAAGTTTTGCTAATGAAGTAGCCTCAGCTATAGACAAGTTGAAAGAGAAAGACATAAGAATAGTGCTCGGAAACTTCAATGAAACCTGGGCAAGAAATGTCTTCTGCCAAGCACACAAGTAAGTCCACATGTCCTTTAAAGATACATATACATATACCTATACATTATAATACATATTATATTATATATAAAGTGATAATAGCACACCGAGTACTTAAGTGGAAGCACTTCTTTGTCTTCTACAAGAGAGAGATCTGCTCTTGGCCTTTTCAGTATTCGTTAATTTGCATTTTTTTACACTTATTTATTTATTTTAAGCAAATGTGTTTACTTATTCACTTTTCATTTATTTAGTTCATTTATTAATAATTCCTCATATTTAATAAGTAATATTATTATTATTAATATTAAATACATAGTAAATGCTTTATTTTTATCCTACGTAATTACATTAACATTTAAGAATTTTATTCTTAAATGTTATATTTATTCATCTGCATTTATTTATTTTTGTTCTTATTTAATTTTTTTTTGTCTATTTTCACTCCAAAAGTTTGCTACAATGATTGAGTGTTTCTTTAAACAGAATTGAGTCCTCGGATATCTTCAGAGTGGCGTTTTCATTTGAACCCCTTTCGTCAAAATAGAGTAGCTAGTTATTATATTTTGTTGTATGTGTATTCTTTTTGCAAATGTATCTTATTTAGTAGTCAACAGAACTTTATCAGGAGCTGGTCAGTTCTTTAGGTTCAAACTAAGCTCTCATTGCCAACATTTTGGTTATGATAATAATCATAGAAACTCGTGATTATTATCCCAAATATATGAATACGAAGAACATATGGATGTGATATGAGCCTAGGAAAAAGGATTCAAAATCAGGATTCTTGATGGAATCCTGATAAAGTTTTGTTTTCTTTCTAACTCACGGTTGTTCCTTTTATCAATATCTAAATATGCATAATATAATGCATATTTGCACACTAAAATTAAGCATATTATAGGGAATGCAACATATGCTATCTTACGAAGCCTGGGTTAAATTCGTTGATAACATAATCTACAACACACTCCCTCTTAAATTCTATGTCAAAATTAGGTATACATTGGTCTACATTTTATTGTATACATTACGTATATATTGACAAAATGTTAAAAGAGAAATCCATTTTACAGGTTCATGAGTTATTGCTGCAAAAGCAATGTTTAGGCTGTCTGAGTTTCATTGGTAGATAGATCATAGGATCTTAACCCCAAATATTAACGACTTTACATATTACAAATACTGCTGTAATAGAGCATTATTATCATATGTATTGGTTGTAAAATGGAAGAGACAACCATATCGGACTTAATAAACTGTAATGTTACGTGTACGTAGGGTAACTGAAGGAATGATTGCCTGTACAACTTCCATGATAAAAAAAAAATATGATTCTCCCTGGACATATTTACTAAGAAAGAGGTAATTCTCAGTTTATGAAAACTGAGACTAAATGAAATTGAAAACTGACACTAAATGAAATTGAAAACATCAAAAATATATTAAAAAGAAATTATAATAATTTCCCCATGTGTTGCCAGGCACAATGCTCTCAAAGAATATTGTATAGGAGGTCTCAAATTGATCATAAATTATCACCTCATTTGGAAGCGTCCTGATTTCAAGAAATAAGCTCCCTTCCGTATACTGAGGGGTTAGAATATAATAATAACTTAACACCAAGAGAAGTAAGAAATACATCTCTGAATTGAAATTAGAAGCAACAAAGGGATGCACAATGTGACAGATATATCCACAATGCGCGCAATTCCAATGAGTTGGAGAAATATCTCTTACAACATACGTCTTTTCTTCATTTTATATTTCTCCTTTCTAGGTTTAAATGAGTTAAAATAATACCAAATATGTAGTTTCAGGTTTTAAGTCGTACAATCAATGACTATACAATTGTTTGTTTGATCATGTTTCATCTCCTCTACACGTTATGTTTGGTGAGATCTAAATATTCCCTAAATATTAAACGTAAATACAAGTTACCAAATAATCAGCACAGTGAGAAGGATCTCAGTACCAGTTCTGATTTAAAGCCGAAGTATAGACTCTTCTCTACTTTAATATTTTCCAAAACAAAGTCAAATTTCAGGAACTGTTTATTTCTGCAATCCAGGCCCACATTTCTCTACCCAGATATGGCCAGATATACTAAATATAATGAAAGAAATGAATTTGGAGGGCTTCAAAATTTTTAAATCCATCGAGATTTCAAAATCATTTTTTCACAATGACTACAATTTAATATACTAAAAATTGCTGGTATAACGATACATATTTGTTTATTGATATAAATAGGTAGCAGTTCTTCTTTTAACGAGGTTTTATTAAAGCTAACTACAGTCATGGCATTCACAATCTCCAGACTGGTAGATTCGATACTACCAATTTCCTGTTAACTGGAAAAAGAGCTGGAACTTCTTTTCATGTTAAAATAAAATAAACTTTTATTTTATTTAATTTATTTAACATTTCACTTGGCCAACTCCTTTACCGGTTGAACCATGTCAGCAGGAAGTTAATTTTGAGTATCGAATCTACCAGTCTGAAGATCGTGAATGCTGAGTCTCCAGTTAACTTTTATGAAAATATTCGTACATATATATATATATATATTCGTCGTCTATATTACCGTAAAAATCAGAAGAAAGATCTTACAACCGAATGAAGTGGTCTTCGTCAGAGTCAAGTTTCAACATCAGTTGAGATTTTCTACTGTGGTTTAGATGTTGATTTTTATTTATTTATTTTGAAATCTTGTTACATATACATATATTCGAATACATCGTGGAACAGACTAGCCTTCCGAACACTAAAAGCAATGAAAAGTAAAATACAGTATGACTATTCTTCTGTTGAAGTACTCGTCTATAATTAATGAAAGTTTAGTCCTTTTTATTATAAAGTATTTCTAGCATTTTCTTCTATCCGTTATGTTCCTTATCTACACTAATGGTATCCACAAAAACAAAGGCGCGATATTCACTTAATGTGTGATAGATGTATGAACTGCAGGAGCAGTTCCATTACTTTTATTTGTTTTATTGAATACTATGTTCATATAAGTGGAATTTCAGAAAACGGCTTGTTTTTCTGTGGTATTTTTTATCGTAGCTTTCAACTATTTATAAGTATAGTTATTTTAAAACATACTTAAGATAATCCCCCCCCCCCCTCCCCCTATTGCAGGGAACAGGCTCCTAGTGCAGTTATATTATAATTTAATATTAAAAAAATGTAAGATGTTTTTACAGGCAAAAAGATTTTTTAAAGAAATATTTAATAATATAAGGGAAAACAGTTTTTGCTAAAACGTGTAAATATAAATGAAAGAGTGAAATGGATTTAGTGGTTGTAAAGTAGTAAGCCTTAGAGCAAAGCTGGGACTGGCACAGATATATGTGTGTGTTTATAGAAGAAGTAGGCCCTAAAGGAGACCTAGTAGCCTGCTCTCTGTGTGTCTGATGCCCTAATATTAGGCATAATACAATATTACAGAATCCAGCGCAAAACAAACCCACTCTTTCTCTTCTCTGTAACAATTTCCTCTCTTCTCCTACAAGCTATTACATTCCTTTCAAAAGGTGTCAGCTTCTTTCTTTTAGTTTCCCACCCTGTAGTATATTATTTTATGAATAATAAACGTTTCAAGACCATCAAAAGTTATGACACGTTTTAATATTTGTTTAATTCAGTCAAAAGCAGTGATTTTCATAATAATTCAATAATCATAATAATAATGTTCTACAAATATTTTCAAAACGTAATGGATTATTACAATTGACTTTTTTGAAAAATAGTTTCTAATTTTTTTTTGTTTATGGTTTCAGGTTTGCAAATAATAAGTAATGTAACGTTCACATGTTCGCATAGTAAATATTAAATTAGATGCTCCAGTATTTAGAGACACACTTTTCCTTTCCTTTCCTAGATTATTGTCCGTTCCCACTAAGTCACCTAGACGACCACTTATCCCCTGATGAGATAGATATCAAAATGTTAAACTAAGTTAAGTCAGTTTTTTCTCTATGTGTTTGCCCCTGAGAGCTGTATTCTGGAATTTAATGAAGTGTCTTTACAGACCATTTCAGTTTATATGCATATACATTGAAACTTAAGAACAAAATAAATTAATGGAAAACAGATACCAAGACTCACATTAAATATTTCGACCCTTTTAACGGTTGTCCTCACGAAAGGATGTTGACCAAAAGGCAAGATGATGAAATCCAACTGGACACCTTCACAGATTCGTCTCGACGAGGACGAAAAAACGTAATAGAAATAGGCATAGCTGAAGACTCGTACCGAGTACAGTCTAAACGGTAGACACTATCACCAGAAATGCGGGAGAAAGGATAATAGAAATAATAACAGTTAGGATTTAAAAGATAACTAAAGATATAACCGGATTAATTATGGGACAGGTAAGGCACCCACGTTGTTCACATTGTTGCATACCTTTACACCTCACCTTGGTCGGAGAGGATTCAACAGCTCTATGGGCGAGTAAGTTGCCATATTGGGAGGTATTCAAATATATTTATATATGTTCGTATATTTGGGGAGCAGATCTTCAATTACACATATTTCATTAAACATTTGGCCTATCTTAATTCTTTCATATTTTCTTAAGTACTCCTCGAATTTTTTTGTTAATTATAATGATTTCCAACAGCAGGGAACAATTTAAATTAGTAATTAAATGTTTAAAAACTCTTAATTTTTCAAAAAATGTTTATGCCTTATAGGTTAATAGTATATCACCTGTAAACAATATGAAAATGAGATAAAACATGAAGCATTCATTTTTATGAAATTATGAAAATGAAAATGTTAAGAGCATACAGTTTTCAAATTATATTGCAATAATAAGACTAAAATTTCCAAGACGTAAAATTAATTGAAGCGGAATGTAATTACGAAACATTCTGTTCTTTAAAGCAATAATTAGAGGGATATATGAAAACAGTAGGATTGAATTCCCGACGGCAAACACACCCGACAGGATTGTAATTTACTACGCAAACACAACAACGAAACAATAGTTCGTAGTTCGTCAAAAACAATATTCAAATTGTTTAATATTCGTAAGTGTTCAGTCTATCTAAGAAACAAACCTAATATAGGTGTTAAGTTAGAGCAGAAACTGTGATTTTTAAAAGTTTTGTATATTGGTTCTACAGTATTTCTATTTCTTGAAGGTCTACCATGAATCATACTGCAGAAGTACCTGCTGAACTTTATAATAAATCTGTAATATAAAAGGAAAATAATATACTATAGCTAACAATACAAAGATCGTTCCCTGTAGAAGATCTTTAAAATTTGAGAACTTCATAAGTAATGGAAAATTTAAAAGAAATTAATATCCAGATAGATGATTATGTTTGATTTTAAAACTTTATGGAAATAGCAATCCCTATAATTTTGAAGAAAGTAAGACTTGTTGCTTAAATTCAGCCCACACAACCAGATAACAACACAACAGTAGTGAGGTCTCTTCTGTTGTTGGTGGTGAAGATATCAACTTTTCCACCACCAGCAGCTTCTGCAATGACTTAAGTTTTTACTGGTTGCTTCGTATGTACGTACTGCTTAATGTTGGGTTGCCTGTAATCTCAATATTAAGCTGGCTAGAGACAATCACAATTCACTATCACTACACGTAACACTATCATCAGAAAGTGTTAGTTCGTTTTTTCCAAACTAGAATTACCTAATTAATTACCTAATAAATTGTATTTTTACAGCTATAAATTCTAAAAATATATTTTGAATTATAATAACTAATTCAACACATGCTTTCAGCCTACCCATGGGCCATTGTCAGGTGTCAATTTAATAAATGGCCTAAATATAAAATAAAATGAAATTAAATGTTTGAGATTTACCAGGTGCTACTGTAAGGCTTCTTAACTGAAATGAAAGTGGGTAGCTTCGGCTTGGTCACTGGTAAAGTTCTTACAACTAGACACCATATTGTAGTTGCGATTCTGAATGTTAAGCTTTGGGCTCTGGTCTTTAATGTACAGACCTTCTAAAATTCAAAGCCTTTTCAGTCACTGCAATACTGAAGAACTATGGTTCCTTTCGACGGCATTGTACCGTGATTTTCCACCCGTGGTTCCATTCAGTATATTCTTTAGGAGCACCCGCACTAAGATAGACGGTTAAATGACTTATGGTTTCATTCTAATGGTACCAATATACCTCGACTGCAGGGCAGCACAGTTTGAATTTGGTATGTCCTCGTAAAATTGTAAATTAGATGACTAATCTAATAAATTATAAATTTATTTACAGAATTTAAAATTTTGTTACATTGGTTCTTAGACAACTCTAGTGTGGTATAATCGATCACCCACCCCTGGATTCCAGTTATGGAAGTTGATTCCAATATGGAAGTTACGGCCAACCCAGCCTAAAGTACTACGTGAATTGGAGGCAAACAGTAAAAGGATAGTCAAAGTACATGCTAGTGCTGAACTCAATACTATATATATATAATATATATATATATATATATATATATATATATATATATATATATTAACCAATTAAAAAAAGATAGCACACAGATAGACACAGGAATAACTCACTTCTATATTTCGACCATCGTCGTCATCAGGAAGCGAAGAGTCCCGCAGGAAGGCAGAGCAGCGACCCGCTCTATTCCTGATGACGACGATGGTCGAAATACAGAAGTGAGTTATTCCTGTGTCTATCTGTTTGTTTCCTGTGTATATATATTGCTTCTAATTGTTACAATGATTTTTAATTAATTAGTGTTAAATTTTAATGATTGTTTAAATGATTGCTTCAGGAAACAAATACTCAAACGAATCCCCCAGTCTAAACCCCCATGTCACCTTTAGGGCTTCTCAAGAGACAGTTATTTGCCTTCTTGGGGCACACTCTCCTCTTGATCTTAACCTCTACCGTTAATTAATTTTCCATTATTCTTATTAAACAAATATTTCTTTTACAATTTATATATATTATTTCTATTAATTATTATTATTATTATTATCTCATAGATTTTCATTTTTTTTAATTTTTGTTTTTATTTCTATACTTATTGTTGTCTTCATTATTATTTTTTTTATCATGTATTATAAACAAATTTTGAAGGATGTATATTTTTCTTCTCCTCCGCTGGGGGGCACCACTACTGACGTTCTAAGAGTTTCTCTGGAGGCCAGTTTGTTTCATACGGTTAAAATGAGAATATGCAGTTGGTGGAGAAAAGATGAAGCTGGTAATGTGAAGTGAAAGTCGAGTTGGGACGAAGTTCTCCTCCCTAAAGTACCCTCTCTCCTAGGGGAAT
Organism: Hermatobates lingyangjiaoensis; assembly: GCA_026182355.1. NCBI lineage: Eukaryota > Metazoa > Arthropoda > Insecta > Hemiptera > Hermatobatidae > Hermatobates > Hermatobates lingyangjiaoensis. The sequence continues at coordinate 97,838 of JAPFBL010000068.1, forward strand.
ATGTACCCCAACTGAAGGATCCTAATTTCTGGTGGAGCATGCCCACCATTTCAAACTCATTTCATATTGTGGTTTGATCATTGCTATATATAATATCGAATGATGTGTACAAACGGATCAGCTGAAACAGGTGCCAGAGAAAAAAAACGGAATTAATTTTGACAAGACGGATTTGTTTATTTCAACATCCATCTAAACAAGGAGAATAATATTTAAGCTTTAGTAACAAACTGGGTAATAGTAATTAATAAAATTAATATTTACTTCATGAGAGCACAAGTTACAAAATTAGTCTTTTTCATATTTTAATAATTTTAGATTCATAATTTTAAAGTTCTAATCTTTGTTTGTATATTAATAAAAAGAAAATTGAGTACACCCAATTAAAGTTTTGTTTTAAATTTATTTAATCGAATAAATATGAAACTTAGGTGTTGCAAAAACTAATAACGAGTCACTAAGAGGATCAAAATTGGAAAAACTTTTAATCACCGTGTTGGAGAAAGTGTTAGGTGAAATCGTGGGCTCCGTTGGAGCCAGTTATTAAAGTTGATGTGAGGAAAAGTGACGTTTAACTTGATTTCTATTTCATCAGAAATTGTTTAACAAAGTTTAATTTAGATGGCAACTCAAAATGAATATTTTGAAGTAATATTCTTTCCTTTTTTTTTCATATTTATAAGTGTTGAAGTAAGTGGTTATCAGATTAGGAGAGATGCAATTTGCTCAAAAAACCAATTAGTTATAGAATAACAATATTATATAAACTTTAAGAAAAACTGCTCAGTTATAAATTATTGCATAATAATACCTTATTTTTCATTTATATTGTTTAACAGAATGTGGTTTACATCCGACGGTAACACGGTGGGCTTGGCCTCTCTTTTTCTCTTTTCCTGAAGACGGCATCTTATATATATGTATAAGGAAAGTTACGACTACAAAACACATAAAGAGACTAGCACTTACGACTCTCGATTTTTTCAACTTTCTTACCGTCTTCAGGAGAAGAGAAAAGAAAAAGGAAGAAGAAACACAGGAGTGGAGACATGAAAGCGTCCGCCGACCAATACAAAGTGGCAATATATATATATATATATATATATATATATATGCTTTTAAAAACTGGATGTCTGTTTCCACTTGATTCAATTTCGTCTTATATTTTTCCAAATTACGAAATTTTTTCTTCAACTCAGAACGAAAAAAATTTCGTCATTTGGAAAAATATAAGACGAAATTGAATCAAGTGGAAACAGACATCCAGTTTTTAAAAGCATGTATTGAAGAAGGACTGCTCCCAACCTTTACAAATATATATATAAAATAAACTGTGACACATAGAAAGAAAGCTAACAAAGACTCATTTTTTTACACCTGTGAGAACAGTGAGTTCGTTAGTTGACTATCGTCCCTCCATCAATTCACTGCTTCTCTTGAGGACGACCTGGTCGAAATATTGTAAAGTGAGTCTTTGTTAAATATTGGAAGCAGATCTTCTCTCAAGCATATTTTATTGTAAATGATCGCAGTTTCTGCATCCACGACCTTTATTATTAGCATTTATATCTTTCTTTGTTTAGTTCATTTATTTTAACTGTAAACCTGATGATGACATATGATTGTTGAAAGCTTGTTTATTAGTGTAAGCTAAATATACATTTACACCATGTTATTAAATTCTTTCGTTCACTTGACCTATTTAATTGGAAATGTCATTGGCGAACCTGATATATAGTTTACGAACTACGATAAGGAAAATAGTCAGGAGGTTAGAATCTGTTAATAAAAAGGTCTTGAATGCCGAAACTGCGATCATATTCAATTATATGAATATGTTGGGTCTCCAACCGTCTCTGATCCAGTGCGCTTGGTTTCCCTCTCTTATCTCTCCTGAAGACGGTTCAAACCGAAAATTAGAGACTGTAAGTGTGTTCTTCTGATTTCTCTATGTTTCTTTGTTTATATTGAACTATATATATATATATATATATATATATAACTTTAAATTACACAAAGCACGACACAGAGAAAAGAATAAAAAGAACACTTACAGAATTCAATTTTTTGAACTGTTGTTCGTCATCAGGAGTAAACTAGAAGAGAGGGCGAAGTGGGATAGATCACCCCACGTCGAAGAACGGAGCGCGAATCATTGCAACGGAGAGCAACAGCTGTCCATAATTCATTTATTCCACTTATTTTTACACTAACTTCCTTTTTTTCTAGTACTTGCTATTAATTTATAATTACACTTAACTACTTAAAAACGACATGTTCCGGTCCTTCAAAAGACCCATCGGTTCAAAAGAACCTCCAAATGTTTATTTTATATATATATATATATATATATATATATATATATATATGTGCTGTTTCACTTTGGATCGGTCGGTGGACACATTCACATCTCCACTCCTGTGTTCCTTCTTCTTTTTCCTTACCTCTCCTGAATACAGCAAGAAAGCCGAAAAGATCGAGAATCGTGAGTGTTAGTCTCTTTTTTTGTTTTGTAGTTGAAACTTTAATTATAATTATTATTTAATCATGCTGTTCTTTTCTTGACCACGCTATTCATATCTTTTGAGATGTTTTTAGCCCTGAGAAAGACATAGGTATATGTCGAAACGTTGGCAAGCATTTTTTTTTTTGACATCTAGACCGAAAATCCTCAAGAAATCTCAATATATATATATATATATATATATATATATAGGTGTGTTCTCTAATCGGGATTCAATCATTTTCTAGGATAAAAGTCAAACTTTAGTTGCCAACGTTTTGGTTTTATTTAAAACCTTTTTCATAGGCTTACAAACAAAGGATAATAAGAAATCACATATCAACATGAAACGTATACACAGTATGAAAATGGATTGTTACAATTTATGAATATTACAAGCAGAAGTATTTCTGAGATACATAAAACGATATTACTTACAGAAGTAAGCATTTTTAACTAAGAAAATGAAATTCACATTATTTAAAGGAACAACAATGCTAACCGGACAAAACCTTCGACTAGACTAATAAGATAACATTACAAATAACGTCAACACTGTTCACTCAAGGGAACGGAATAAATCAAATTTCACTAAAACTCAGCACAACACTCCAGAATATATATTACTTAAATTAGCAAATTCACTTCTATGATTAATCGAACTTAGTTCCTTTTTAATATATAATCATAAAATATTTATGTAAGTTTGACGACATTTAAAAAAAAAAGTGACAGGACTGTCACTAAGTACTAAGACACAGTACTAAGGTTCAGTACTGAGGTACTGAAGCTGTATACCTTACACTATAGCAGGTAATAACCCGAAAAACCTTACGAGACAGACCCATAACACAAAATTAACAAGAGGAATGTAAGAATAAGGAATAACAAATTTGAGAACAGAAATTTATACCAGCCGACAACAGATCCTCGCAGGCAATTTAGAACCCAGGCTATTTGTATAACAAGTTGCAACCTTCCAGTGAACGTGATTTTCAGAATTGTTTTCTATTTTCATTTAATTTAATTATTTTATTCTTTATTTAACGTTTTTCAGTGTTTATGGTATATCAGTTTAGTGTTCACTATGTGTTATCCACCTGAAGATGATTTCTGAGATATTGAAAGATCCTCAGTTAAATATATTATATAGTAGATTATAGACCTAGTTCTTCAATATCTCTGGGATAACTCCTTTGAGAGTCTCACCCTACCAAAGAAAACTAGTTAGAAAACTAGAATATACCATCACAAAATTTGTTGAGGAAGCTGCCGTGCATTTTAAATTAAAAATCAAACAAAAAGTAAGAAATTAGTTAAATAATGAAAAGGGTATTGTGTTCCTTAATAAAAATTGATGGCTCTGATATTAGAAATAGGTTGATGAAAATGGTTAAGGTTTGTGCAGTCAGGAGGATGGCCGAAGTGAGAACAGGTCTCGAGTACAAAAGGGATTTTTCATCTTCATTTATTGTCTCTGTTATATTGTTCTCCGGCAGTCACGTTCTGAGATTTATTACACCAGCAATCCTCCATTAAAATGAAAATGTTGGATTTTTTAAGAATCGTGAAATACGTATGGCTGTTCATTCGGAAGAAGGCTTACTTTTAAGTAAAATAAAAAATGAAAACAAAAAGATGTTTAGAAACTCTTTTACCATTCATGCTTTTCCGAGTGTTTCGAATGTACTTCGTTTATTTATTTATTCCCTTTATTTTTGACATGGATTATAACAGATATTACTTTACTGGACCTCGTACAACTTGATTTTACTTAACAATGAAGGGCCACCTGAATCCATTCTTATCAATTTCCCAATATAATAAAGAGATTTTTCTAATAAAAAAAATCTAATTTATAGATTTCAACAACTTTTATCTTTTTATAAAGAGTAGTGAATCAAATTACAATATTTTTGATTCACTATCAACAAATTAGACTTATAATGGTATATATTTTTAAGATTAATAACTGAATTTACCGTTTCACTTCATATGCTGATATTCGAGTCGTTTTATTCTGGTTCTGGACTTTGTTCAACCTCAAGTAGAATTTGAGATTCTGCTATTTGAAGATGAACATTCTCTAAGACCAGCAGACAAGGTATAGGATTAATGTAAGTTATACTAAGCTCTGTTGTATTAACAACGTGCAAATACTTTTTTTAAGAGCTTTAACTATTCTTTTAATTTATTTACAACCAAGTAAATTCTTCTAAATATTGAATTTTTAAAGCAAATGCTGGCTGGATTTTGATTCTTAATGGAAATATAGTATAAGATAACTCTTATTTTATTTATTTAACTATTTGTATTACTTTATTCATTAATTAGTTCATGACATATAGATTTAGTCACTTTTAATTATATTCGTGGTTTACACGTCACTAATGTTACTTCAACCCTGTATTACTAACATGAATGTATCTAAAAACAGTTTAGAATATCAAATTTCACTCTGTATCAGATGTCAGCTTGAATGGATTTCTGATTATATCCACTGAAAGTATGCGCAAAGTGGTGTGCTGAATATGAGATTGATAAACCCAGGCGTTCAAAGAGCGAAAGAAATAAGATTGCCGTGTTGAATGCTCAACACTAAACAAAAACTACTTTAACTGAAAAAAATCACGTGTTCAGAAAATTCAGTGATTGTTTAAAAATGCTTGAATATTCACCACTCATTAATATTTTACATAATTTTAAATTAACGATAAAATTTACAAAATATTAATACCGTTTGCATATAATAATTTATTATTAGCAGCTTTTTATTTTTAATTCAAACATATTTTTTTGTTTGTCATAATTCTGAGGTAGTGCAGTCAGTTACTTTGCAATATTTACCGATTGCAGGGTAAAAAGTAAGTGAAATAGTCTCCGCATGTAGAGTTTACTAATATAAACAATCATACAAAACGAATTTTGGAATACCACATTTCATTTTATTCAATATTAATGAATAGTGAACCTTCCAACATTTTTATCTGATACTGAATTGACTGAACATCTGTTTTTATTAGTCTTCTTCTCGGTGCTTAAGTAGTTTACGTTCAGTATTTAGCGTTGTACTACGAACACTCATCCTTGGTTGACCTGAAGAAGAACACTACAAGTTGGAAACGCGTTGTTCATATTTTCAAACTTCTTTGTGTGGGGACTATTTTATTAACTTTTGTCATTATTTTGAATTATGGTTAAAACTCTATATTGTATTTCAATATGTATCTACCTCTAGAAAACGTTATCTTTGTAGCAGTATGCTGTTTGGTGATAGAGGGTTGTATTTAGTGATTGTTAGTAAGGAAGGATATATGACTGAGCAACCTGGTCTACTGCTCACTCATTATTCGATCCCATCTTATTGTTTGGTTATAATTTTTTTTCCTTTTATAATTACAGATGTGAAGAATTATTGTATTGCATGCTGCACGAGTTTTATAATTATATTTAATAATGAAATAGTGATTAATTTTGCTATCAACCACTGTCAGCCACGAAAAGTTTTAATCAATTTCTAAACAGTTTTGTTTTCTAAACATTAACCCTTCAATAAATTGCAAGTCACTCAGCATGCATGAAAGCAGGTATTTAAATGTAAACTCAAATATACTACAATAATAGTAATTCAAGTTTAATGAAACACACATGAATGTGTAAGAATTGAAGTAGATAATGATTTATATCTGAATGATATTTTCAAACAACATTGCATATGCTGGAATATAATGCTAAGCATAACAATAACCGTACAATGCAAAATTGTTACATTCCTACGTTTTTAATGTGCTTAGAAGGGGCACGATTTGTTCCCTAAATATTAACCATAAATTTTGTTCTGTAAAGGGTTATGGCTATAAAATGTATATAATATTTACACAAGAACTAGGTTTACAAGGTGATCAAAATGAATACGCGCCAGGTCCAGGTCATGTATACTGAATTTAAAATGTATATATTTGAATATTTTTATAATTGGAATACTATCTTAAATAATTAATAAATTATCAACGAGGTAGTACGTGTCAGGTTATGTAATAAGAAGTCTATTTATTTAACTTCTAAATTTGATAATTAACTATTTTAAATTTTAAACGTTATTACAATATTTAACAAAGCATTAAACGTAATTTTGATACATTTGATAAAGTAAAATTGTAATGATAAAATCAAACTTGGTACTATTGAGGGTGTGACGAAACAAAGATTTGCCTAACCGTGGTCAAAGCGAGTAAGTGAGATTAGGAGATCGCTGTCAAATCTGTTAACTGATAATTAAACACAGTTGACTCTTTTGACCAGATAACCCTAAAAGAGTTCAGCAATATTAGTTGTTTAGTGTACTTGTATTAAATTTTATAGGGGCTAAAGAATTAAATAACGTATTAAATAAAACATAACAAAATTAGAGAAATTATAGTCTCCAATATAAATAGCGAGTTTCAACCTCTTAGCGTTCTTCTTCAGGTTTATTCAAAACTTGAACTGTGCTAGGTAAAAAATTGATTAATATTAAATACAATGTATAAAGCAATAATAGTTATATCAAACAACTAAATTGATTACATACTGTTTTACTGGGAAATCGGAATAGGAAAATAGGAGCACGGCTGGGCGGCGGGTGTATTGCAGAGGTAAGAGGAGAGGTAAGGTTGAAAGAAATTCTAATAGGGCGTATGCATAGTCTTTTCATAAAACTTCTTCTGTGTTGATATTAGTTTCTTTTCTTTCCCTTAATGTTTCCAACTATGGCCTACCTTAGTCATGTTATTTACATTACGTTAACTTTACGATGTGTGATGGAATTTTTTAATCTCTTTTACAAATTTTTTAAATTTTTTTACGGTTTTTACATTTAGTTTTGCATAAAACAATAAAATGTAAGATGTTTACCAGTAAGCATTTTACATGTTTGACCAGCAGGTCAGGTTTTTCGAGGTTTCAGGTTTACGAGGCCAATGATGTTTTAATTCCACAATTTAATCATATATTGAGCCTTTTGAACTAATGTAGTTTGGTTCTTTTTCTTAATGTTGTTAATTACAATACAATTTTAAAAACGTGTACTTAAGCCCTCAATTTTAGTTTATTCTATTAACAGTATTTTGGTTCACTCTTGTACTAATGTATATCAAAAGAACTACTAATAACTACGCGTTTGCAACAATACCTGTGTCTAGTACAGAGGATTGTGATAACGTTTGGTTTAGTCCAATGCCCACGCCTGAGCAGACATCAGCACAATACGGTTCAGGGTTGCAGTGTGAGGTGCAGTTCATTTTCTCCCACGTGTTGTTTTGATTGGCAATACGTAATGACTAATGAATTGTGCCTTCAACCAGCAGGCATTGACCAATTTGTGAAAACTATTCTACTTTAAACGAACTCAGCTTTACCTGAGTTACCGATGAATATTTTGTCTGATGGTCCCAGATTACGTAGATCGTTCAGTCATTCACTCGTGAGGACCTGGTGCTCTGCAGTGTTATAATTTAATGTTTACTTCTTATTCATTAATTTAAAAATGAAATTAATTATGACAATGTTAATTTACAGAATTAGCTTTGTCATTATTAAAATGGTATGCGAAGAGTGTAATTTTTGAAGTATGCTTGACGTAGAGAAGCATAGGTGATAAGCATTTGAGTTATCAGCAGAAGTGAAATTGAGTAGAGAGCTGCAGTAAGATTTAGGAGAGTAAAGTAAAACAGTATTCTGTGAAGATCTCAACCAACTTTCAGCATAAAACTGATAACTAGACATAATATATGCTGGAAAAGCCAATGTAGCTAAAGCCATAACGTGAGCCGTAAAACTGGCATTAGGAACACCTGTTAACTATGCAAAATACACTCTGCGTCTCACTCGGACCGCCTCATTCAAGTTTCATGAGCGTGCAGTTTTTTCACCCTCCGCACACCACTCTTATACTACATAAAGTAGTCCACATGGCTCTAGTAAAGGTAGAATTATTTTATAACTATTAACACGTTGAGTAATGCCCATAAATGCTCAGTAATAAACTGGTGATTTACATATAATAAGGACTCGCGCTTATGATTTCTAATTTTTAACTGAACCTCGTCACAAAAAAAATATAGAGATCAAACTTGTAACTTTTATAGCATATGTATTTAAGCATTATATATATATATATACATATATATATGTTTCAGTGTAAACTATTGGTACACAGTAAATACAAGAACACACTTACATTCTTTAATTTCGGTTTAACCGTCATCAGAAGGGAAGAGATAAGAACACCAAGCACACCTGCGATTCTTTTTCTTCTATTGAACTTCGAAATGTTTATACAGATTTCTGTTTGTATTATAATCTGATGATGTAACCTGAAGATGAACATTAAGTGTTCGAAACGCGTTGTATGATAACATTCTTTGTGTTTGGCTGACTTTGCGTTTACTTCCTGTCTAATTATGAGTACATACTCCAATATATCTGCTATCACAGTTTGTGAACTAACATTTTTCGAATTGTCTTCGTCAGTAAAACTTGACTCTGAAATATGACTATGAAAAGGACTGGTTACTTTGGTTAAAAGATCTTAATCCCATTTCTGAATTCCTTTCCCTGATATAGACATTGATTTTTTGTTCGCATGTTTATAAATTATAAGTTTATAAGTTTTATAAATTTTGAAACAAATCGAGCTAGTTTTTTGTGGTGAATAATAATAGTTGTGTGGAATATAATCCAATTTTGAAGACTGATTTAACTTTGAGGTATACACTAAGACCTTTTTCGATATTGGGAACTAACATATACACTGACATCTATTTTAGAAGAATAAAATAAATCAATGGCAGATTTCACTTTAGGTCAGCTTAAATTCGTAAATTCTCAGGAAAAAAATACAAGTGAAATCCGTTAACACTAACACTTCAAAATATTCAAATCATTTAATCCTTTCAAAACAATGAAAAATATAAAGACATAAAAATATTCGAATCAGCCTAATATTTCATAACACTCATAGCATTTTTTACCATTTATTCGACATTTTCAAACCGTTTAGAACATTTAAACCATTCAAGAAGTCGAAATCATTCTATTGGCTTTCAGAATATAATTTTTCAGAACATTCTATACTTAAAAGTATTAAAAAATGAATATTATTGTGTAAACGATTTCATTGAAAGAACCTTAACATTTTATTTATATTCAAAAGTTATTAAAATCCCTGAGAATAATAAATATTTTTAAAAATTTGAATAACTTTACTGGTGAAGAACCAGTTAGATGTATCTAGTTAAAACATATAAAAACTTCCGTTATCGTTCAATCATCGGGTTTTATCAGTCAGAGAAAGAGTCAGTCAGCAAGGGTGTACAGGGTGAAAATTGTGAAGGGTGGGAGAAAAAATTAAAGAGAGAAAGAGAGAGAGAGAGAGAAAGAGAGAGAGAGAGAGAGAGAGATAAATGCATACTGTTTCATACTTTCTGTGGATATTTGGGGTTGGCCAAAATCAGGCAATTAATATTAGTCATTATTTTAGTATTAGTTATTTGTTAACTATTAAAGGCTATTAATTTTAGATAATGGAAAAAATCCTTTCTTTGCGACCCATCTTTTATCAATTTCCTTTGATAAAGAAATTAAATATTAAGTAGTTTGATAGGTTTACTTCAGACGTTGGGCTTTCTTCATCGGTCAATTGGAGAGATAAACGAAAAAAGAGAGTGATTAAGAGGAAAAGTGAAGAAAGAAGAGTGATAGAGGGAATGATAGTGAGATAGAGATCGAATTTAGAGACAGAATCATAGGAGTAGTAAGTGTGAGAGATCAAAAGCGACAGGAAGGGAAAGAGCAGAGAGGAAATGAGAATTCAGGAGAAACGTGATTGGAGATGGAAATTAATAGTGAGAGAATGTGGGAAAGAGAAGAGTATAGAAGAGTAAGAGAAGAGTGAGAGTGAAAAGAATACTTATAAATTAAAGAGGGAGAGGAATAAAGATTGTGGAGGGTAGTGAGAAGAGAGTGTGAATGCTATGGCCGGAGAGAGAGAGTGAAAGAGGTAAGAATTAGTATGAGGTTCGATCATACATCTTTTCTGGTTCACACCTATAAGATGGTTCATCAAAGTTAGATTGAGATCAAGATAATTAAAGGAAAATGACAATAATTTCTTTCTGCAATCAATATTAAATTGTTTCATTTTTTTTATTTTATTTAATAGCCTTCAGTTCACTTTCCCACCCTCCCTTCTTTGTTTCTCTTTCATCAATAATATTGAAATAGTGCCAAGTTTCCTATTAAAAGTAGGCAACTGGCAGCAAAGAGCACTTCTTTCATTTTTATTTACTTAATTCGAAGAAGGTCTCAAAGTTAGGACGCAATAAAAGCAGCTTGTTTGCTTCTTCTACTCTTTTTTCTTTTCGCGGGACTATTCAATTTTAATCCTCTTGGCTCTTAATCAATATTAATACCTTTCAGAAAAGGCCCAACTCTACTTCACAACCTGAATAATGTATTTCTTTCACAAACCATTTGCATTTAAAACAGGTATTACTTATACTGTTAAACAATGACTTAGATACCTTTGGAATAAGAAAACTGGTGATAGTTATACACTAGCAGCTGGTATTAAATGCACCTGCACAAGTCAGCTGACACAGTTTCTTTAACGTTGACTCTTATAAATATTAACAGTTTAAACCATGTTTAACATCTTAAACACATTTTAACATCATTAAAAGCTTAACAAGTTTACATTGGTAAAAATAATGCACTATTAATGATAGAGAACCCATTAACTGTGACCATGTCCTCGTTACTTAACTTCTGAAATAAAATAGAAACCGGAATATCCAGCATTACAATAACCATTCAAATGAACCAAATTTTAACTGTAATAAAATTAATAATTGAAAGTTTATTAACTTTTTGTTTCTAACCGCCGCATGCATAATTTTTCCTCTTTACTTCTGTCAAAATTTGTTTTTATCCAATTTTACTCTGCATTGAAAGTAATATATTTTCGGATAACTGAATTCCACTAGAATCAAAATCTAAAACGAATATTTACCAAAGGAAAGCCTCGTGGCTGACAGCCTCTCTTACACCTACTACCCTCAATCTCTTTTTCCCCTCTCTCTCTCTCTCTCTCTCTCTCTATCGTATTATCTTATTCTCATTCCCCGCTGTATCCCAATTAATCTTACTCTGGCTCTTTCATTCACAATCCCTACTTTCTCCCTACTCCATTTTTCTCCTGATTCCTCACTCCTTTCGAATTTACTTGAGTTTATTTGTCCATATGCGAATCACTAACCGTCAGAACTACAGGCAAATAACACTGCTAATCAACCACATTTCATCTTCAGTATCTTCTAAATGGCCACTCACTCAAATTCAATTCGATACCATAGAAGATATCTGAATATTTTCTGAGTCAATTTTTTTTTCTTTCGGATGATTCAGAAGACTTCTATAAAAAGCAAAGGATCAGGAGCATTCAGTTCTCCAAGGAATTGTTCAGAATTATAGGGACGCTAAGGGAATTTCGTACTAATTTATAACATAATTTTCTTTAAATCATGAATTCGACTGCTTTTGTGAATGACATATCCGCAGCAGTCCGACTTACTTTTAATTATTCTGTATTTATAACTGAAATTGTAAAAATAAATGAACATACTAAATAATTTGGTCTATAAGCATCTAAAATGCTATTTATACTTCGGAAAAATCAAGTCAACTTCAATATATAAAGGAAAGTGAGGGTATATCACTTGGTGTCTATCATTGTCGCTTCACTAAATGAAAATATAAACTTCATCAGTCCTTGTTCGTTGAATAACCACTCAATTGAGCCCTTTACGAACAAACTAGTGGTGTTGTATTTAGATCGGTTAGTCCACTGTTTTCTATCTCAGTGTTGCTACTAAAGGTTTATTGGTACTTGTAATGTTTTGTTATTATTACAAATCCATTATTACAATTGTTATCCATTATTAAAAATATATATTCAGTAGCCTACACTCAATATTACCGTTGGTAAACGTATGATCAAACTTATTGGCACATTGATGTAATGGTTTCATTTCTTTGAAGATTATTATATCAAAGAGATCAGTTGCAACAAAAAATAAATCATTTTTCTAGATAAATCTGCAAAGTTACTGCGGATAATACTTAATTTCATTCATTTTTAGTTTATTATTTGCTTTTCTAATACCTTAAGTTCTTAGTTTTTTTTTACGCCTTATTCATATAAAGGTAACACTCAATATGAAATTTAATATCTGTAGAGTCACCAAATAAGAGTGTTAAAATTGATTCACTTTTCGCAATAGGAAAGATAATAAACTTTTCCCAAGTCCCAAAATAAATGCAAATCTGCAGTTAATGCAAACAAATATGATTTTAAAGCAGGTCTCGCCTCTATTCTAAGTAGAGTTTTACTTTTTTAAGACTATATCGCTTATTACTATGCACTAGTTATTTTAAAGTTTCAACTTTTTTTCACTGCATACTAATTTTAATTTAAAATAGATGTCACATGCAAACATATTACAACACTATATTTCTTTAGTGCCAACAACTATTTTATGAATTTTAACACAATGTACTATGATACGCCTATTCTTCAGAACAATAATACCAAAACATTACAAGGTAATTTTATTATGACCCCATAAACGGTGGGACCAAAATTGTATTTTCAAACTTTCAGATTCAATAATAAACAAAAATGTTTATACTTTTATGTAAAACTAACTTTATATTTTACCAACAATTTTAAACTTTTTTTTAATGATAAATTTTGTCTAAAAATAACTGTCAAATTTAACAGCCTAGAATTATGAGTTCAGAAAGAAAAAATTGTACCTAAACAGATATAATTAACAATATTAAGGCTTCCCATCAGAAAATATTTCCTGAATGCTATATACTTTTTAAATATACACTTTAAAAGCTGTTTTTTGAAATCATAAAATGGTTTTGCAAATCAAACTTGAAGTGTTCACACATATTTTGAATATATACCACTCACATATATGCTCACTGAAATCATCAGGCAGTTTCAAAAAAAGACTCAGGATACTTCAAAACTTGTTGCATTATCAAATTTTGAAACAGATTTTTAATGATTGGTAAACTCGTATTTAACTTATTGTGAACAAACAACTTGAAGAGTTGAAGTACTCCTATTTAGCTCGTCTGTTACTTATTGAATAATCAATAAGTATGTAATGTTATTCTCAGTATTATCTTCCTGATTCAGCCATTTCATTAGTCTCCTTCATTATCTGTAAATATACTCGTACTTTGATATTTATACTTCTCTTGGATTAATTTTGGTCACATTTAATTTCCTTCTGCTACTCAGATCAGCGTAAATACTTAAGTATATCAGAGTATAGAAACAATACTCTTAATAGTCTATTAATAATAATTACATATAATTTAATGCTCTATGTATCCCAGAGGTTATTAGCACATGCTAAATAAAATCTCGTTATTTTATCTTGTGAATAGTTTTACTCTGGTAGATGGACAACTACCGAAATACTTGAGTGAAGAAAGAAATTTAGAAAGAAAGCTAGTACATTCTTCTTTAATTTTTACATACAGTTATGTATTGCTCCCGTAAGACCAGTCCTAAAGTACCTAGAGAGAATTGAACTTCCTGTCGATTTATATAACTGTCAAACGCAACTACAAGGAGGCCTGCGTTTGCCAGACTGGAGTAGATGCTAATGACATATGCTATATTTGCCAGAAGCTAGAATGGATAGATCCACCAACAGTTGCTATACTGGGATGATTGATAAAAAATATCCGAACAGACCAATGTGACCTTTATCTATGCGAACGGTATTTTTGAGTCTACCTATGAATTCAACAGCTTAGCATTGGAAAGAGGAGTGTTCAATGACTAAATAACCAAGAACTGGAGCTTACCTACCGAAACTTCTGCAACTCCAAATGCTATATTGCGGTAGATACAGAGGTATTAAAATACAAAATTATTGAACCTATACTTTCGAAAATTGGTACTAATGTCTCTGTACTAAGTGCTTACTATTGAACGTGTTACAATTTATGTTGAATAAGGGTTGTTGAGCTTGCTATGTGTCCTTAATTTAGTTACTGGACGTCTCAACTTTACTTAGCCAAACTCTACCACCACTTTGCTTAAGCCTGGATTAAACTTTGCAATATTGATCTCTTGTCTGGGCTTTGTATAGTATGCGAATATCGATCTCTCAAGTCTAGTAATGCCAAACACTTCGTTTTACTCAGATAAGCATAGTATGGTATAGGTAGAACACAACTATCCATGCGCAATTCAAAAGTTTACGAAGGGTTGAAAAGGGATTTTGAAAACATGCATGGTGCGAAATGATCACATATACCCACTGGAAAGGTTATGCACGTTGCAATCAAAATTTAATTTTCGACCTTTCAGTACTTACTTCAAACTTTGTTGCGGTGCTTACGGAATAGATAAATAAAACTGTTTCCAATAACTGGCAAATAAATTTCACTATATTATAACACAAGTAAAATAATTAAGGTCAAATGAAAGAATAAATAGCAACAAGAATTCTACAGTATCAACTATTCTGTATTGAACTTATGAATGAAGTTGCTTACATACAAGAAATATAAAACCAAAAGTCCAGCGACCTTTGAATATTTCCATTTACTATAGTGTCTCTCATAGTTAGCTCCATACGTTTACTAATACTAAAACAACGTGTAACCAAAATTAAAAGGAAGGCATTGGCTTTAATCTTCTTGTAGAAGAAAGTCAGATAAACAACATCGAATATAACAGATCTACTACCCTTGTAATGTTACAGGTAGTCGTACATAAGATTCACTAACTGTAGGAACAACAGCCTCGTCAAATTGTAATTAGCTTGTGAGCGCTATCATTGTGAGTTTCATTGAAACATGATAATAAGTAGAGCAATGACGATATAAGAAATCTGTAGCTCCTTAAATTATCAAGTTTCATTTTAATATATATATATTGGTAAAATGCGTGCTTATTTTAAGGTTTAAAAAAATATCATTACATATATTTAAAATTAAAATTACGTGTTAAAAACAAAAATTTAATATATAATTATATATATATTTATATAAAAAGTTACGCGTGTCCGGGTAATGAATAGGTTTTTAAAAAAAAAGGAATTTAAAATAAACTAGCTCGCACGTGATTGAAGACAAGAATCGAGTTTATTAGTCAGCTCCTTCTGTTTATAGGAGAGGCAATGTTGATACGGACTTCAACCCTCTAGTCTCTCGCGGGCCGGCGTCTCTCGCGGGCCGGCATTACTGCCCCCTCCCAGTCCTTATCAACAATGCTCTCCGTACAAGTGTCTGAGTTATATCATAAAATAACAAAACAAAACTTGACTCTAAACATAAGAAATGAATATAATGTTTTAACATTCAAAAATAAAATGACGTCCACACAAGTAACTGAATTAACATTGTTTATAGAAATTACAGAAATAACAAAAGATGAACTTCTATGATTATTTGTAAAAACAAAAATAACAAAATTAACAAAGGTAAACACACATAACTACACTATATCGTTCGCACCATTGGTGGGATTTTCCTTCTCACCCGTCGCAGTTCCTGAAAATGAACTATTTCTTGTTTCAGGGTGTCCGTTCCTATCCTCCATATCTGTGCTCTGTACCGTGGTAACGTTGCGAGTACTTCGTATGGCCCTACGTATCTCGGGTCCGATTTCCTTCGCTTCTGCCTATTCAGTTTATATACGAAGTCCCCTTCTTGTATCAACCCTACTGTTTCTTCTGCTTTCCTTTGATTATATTGCTTGGTCCATCTTTCTTTTGCTGCTTTGACTCTATTATGTAACCTTTGTGGATCCGCTTCCTTTTTCCGCAATTCAAATGGTGTTGCCTCTGTGGTCGAGTGAATACTACTGTTGTATGCTAGGACCGCTCTGGCCATTGCCACATGACCCTTTATGTTTTTTGCATCAGCCAATAACTGCAAGTGTTCCGTTAGAGTGTTATGTAGTCTCTCTATTGCTCCGTGGGACCTTGGATGACCCGGTGTACACCAATGGGGGTTTATATTGAATTCTTTTAACAGGGTTTTTATTTTAACGTTGTTGAACTCTCGCCCTCTGTCCATATAGATCGTTCTCGGGCAGTCAAACGTGGCCAAATACGACAGCAATGCCTCTTCTGTACTTTCACTTGATTTACTTGTTAGTGGCCATGCTGAGGCTAACTTCGTTAGTCTATCTATTGTTGTTAAATATTTGTTTCCGTCGTATGTAAATATATCAATTTCTAGCTCCTCAAAGGGTCCCTCGGGCGTCTGACTTTGTAATAATGGAGGTACAAGTGGTACTCTTTCATACTTCCTCCTTTTGCATATTTCACAGTCCTTTATCACTTGGGCTATCCTCTTGCCCATTTGGAGCCAGTAATGCGACCTCTGTAGATGTTTAAGGGTCTCTGTGACACCACCCGATGGTTGGTTTTTCCCCTGTGATAATTTAGGATGACCTCTTTCTGCTGCTCTTCGTCTTCTACCGTTTCTACCTGGTTCTTACAGATTATGAAATGAGCTCCTTGTCTCAGCTCTCTTTCCTGAATTAGTCGGAGTAGTCTATTTTCAAGTTCTTGTGATTCTATAAAGAAATGGTATACCTTTCCTGGCACTGTTAGTTGGTTTATGACTGTACTTAATTGTTCGTTGTTCGCTTTCGTTCCTCCTGTAATAATATTTATTTTTAAGTGGCCATATTTGTGCAATTGGGTGTTTATTATTTCTTCTGTGTCGTCTTTTATAATTATTTGATTTCTCTTGTTGTTTATTATATCCTGACTAATCTCAGCTTCCGGTCCATTTCGTTGTTCTTGGTCTTCATCTGCGTCTGGTGTCCAGTTGGCGAAGAACTCTCGCACGTCCCTGGAGGTACTTGGCTCTCTCGTACTACTTCTCGTAATGACGTTGACGTTTCTGGACAAACAGTCGGCTACTTGATTATCAACGCCCTTTACGTGCTGGACCCTGAAGTTGTATGCAGCTATCCTTTCTTTCCACTTTGCTATCCGGGCTGACGTCTCCTTTAAATTCCCGATCCACATTAGGGGCCTATGATCTGTTCTAATAGTGAACTCAGCCGCAAAAAGGTAGGGTCGGAAATGTTCTACAGTCCACACTATGCCTAACATTTCCCTTTCTATTGTGCTATACCTTTTTTCTGCTGGTGATAATTTTCTGCTGGCGTAGGCTATTGGTCGCTCTCCCTGGATAGTTTCCTGCATCAAGACTCCCCCGATAGCTTCTTGACTGGCATCTGTCATTACAATGAATGGTTTGTTTAGGTCAGGAAATTGGAGCAACAGCGGGCCCCGCAACGCCTTCTTACACTGCTCCACTGCTTCTCTTAGATCTTCTGTTTGTATAAACTTCTTTCCTTTCTTTAAACTGTCCGTCAAGGGGTTCGTGATTGCTGCAAAGTCCTTTACGTACCTTCTATAGAAACCTATCATACCTAGAAAAGCCCTGATGTCTTTGGGTCCCTTTGGATAGGGTAATCGATCTATTGCTTCAACCTTCTTAGGGTCGGGTTTCTTACTCCTTCACCTGAGATAAGGTGCCCCATAAATCTAACCTCTTTTTGATATAAGCGGGTTTTATCCATCGCTACCTTTAAGCCAAAGTCCCTTATTCTTTTCAGCACCCTTGTAACATGTTCCTTATGCTCTTCTATTGACTTACTGAACACTATGATGTCATCCATGTAGATTTGCGTAAAGTCTTCTCCCAGTCCTTCAAGCAGTTCATCCATGAGGCGTTGGAACGTGGAAGGCGCATTCTTTAGGCCAAAGGGCATCCTCAAAAATTCGAAGTGGCCTCTATCGAACGTAAAGGCCGTCTTCTCGACATCTCTCGGGTGCATCCTAATCTGGTGATACCCGGCCTTGAGGTCGAAGGTACTGAATACAGTTGCTCCTGCCATATGGTCGAGTATGTCTTCTATCCTTGGCAGAGGGTATCTTTCAAGCTTAGTGTACTTATTTAACTCTCTAAAATCTACTACCAACCGGTATTTAGGGGGTTTACCCTCCTCGACCTTTTTCGGGACCAGCCAAATAGGGCTCGAAAATTGCGACTTAGACCTCTGTATTATGCCCTGGTCCAGCATTTCCTTTATTTGCTCCTGCATTATCTTTTTCAATTGGTGTGGGTACCTTCTAGGTTTCACGTAAACAACTGTACCTTCAGGGAGTTCTATTTGGTGTTTGACCCTACCTGTAGCTGATAACCTCTGTCCTTCACTATAGAATACTTTTTCAAATTCTTTCATTAATTCACTCACCTGATGTTCTCCTGGTATCACTTTTCCACAGTTTACCGTTATTCTCTTCCCTGGTTTAACTCTCCCTTCCACGAAGTATTTCCTTTTTCCTAGTTTAATGTCCCACTTCCCTCTTTTACACTCAGGTTTTGCATTGATTCTCTCCAAAAAGTCGCACCCTAGAATAACTCCATATTTCTGGGTCTCTAAGTGGGTCACATGCACTTTCATCTCCAAGGTCTCTCCTATTAATTCTCCCATCTCTACCTGTAATTCGCCTACCAGGCTCTTCCTTCCTGCCATGGTGACCAAGGTGCAGTTGCACGGTGTCAGCCCTGAATAATTGTCCATCCTTTTTGCCACTTCATTGTCCATAATTGTGCTATCTGACCCTGTATCTACCAAACACTTAGTCTTCCATTTGGGGAAAAAAAAAATTAGGGAGCTTACCTTTATGCTATTCCTCTGTTGCTCGCCTATATACCTCTCGCCTAACCTTCAATCCTTCTTCCTCTTCTCTCGAATAGCGATCCTCCCACCACGAGTCTCTTCCAGTGAAGGCCACTTCCCTCGCTCGTACCAGCGCTCGTGTCGTTCTATCGATGTCTCTTGCTCCGACCCTGTTGACTCTGATGAGCTCCCGTCCTCTGAAGAGCCTTCCCCTTTTTGTCTTCTCCTGCCCCACATCTTCTCCCGCCGGGTTGTGTTAACTTCCATGGGCTCATCTCTTGGTGTTGGTCTATACTTGTGTCGTTCGTGGTCTCTCCTTGCGATATAAATACGGACACTCTCGCGCGAAGTGACCGAGTTCACCACACTCCCAACATCCTCTTCTTACTGGCTTCTCTCTTCGCGTGTAGCCTCCCACTGCCTCATAGCTGTTCCTCCTGGCTTGAGATCTTCTCTCTTCAAAACGTCCCCGTGGCTTCCTCTCCTGTGAATACCTCCCTTGTCCTCGATCCTCATAGGCTCTTGCCTCTGAATTGCCTATCCTGAGGTACTCTCCTCCTGGTCACAACTGCCCATCCTTCCTTTGACTTCCCTCTGTATATAACACCGTTATCTTCCCGGTCCATTTCTTCCTCCCGGATGGCATTAATTGTCTCCTCGAGACTAGTGGGCTTCATGATACGGAGGGCCATTCTCACTCGTTCTGGAGCTGCCTTGAGGAGAATTTCACTGGCTATCTCTTCATATATCGTCGTTCTCCATTTCGCTTCTTGACTGTCTGTGCACTTTTCATTTATCTTCATAGTTAATTTCCTTGTCGCATCCCCCAAATCTGCGCCCGAACTCAGCGCAGGTCTCACCATTTCCTTCCGCATTTCAAAAATTTTTAGCGCACTTCTAGCTACAGGCTTTGCGGCTCCAGCATATCTGTCCTTAAGGGCTGCTCGCACCCACTCCACTCCGCACAAAACGTAAGTCCTAACTCCAGCATCACCGTAAGGCTGACCCTGGCGAGGAAGTAGGTCTTGATGTTCTTGTCTGTAGCTGGGTTCTAGTTGAGTTGTGACTAACTGCTCGTTGATGGAGTCCATTCTCTCTATGAACAAGTCCAACTCTCGAGCATCACCCTCGAACCTCTTTATCGAATCTAATAGGTTCATCAGGTACCCTGCTTTTGCTACTCTCGCTTGTTCTATTTTCACTGCGAGCCTAACATCGGCTCCTGTTGTCTGTTTACTCGTCATGTTGGTTTCTACACTGGACACAACACTAACTATTAAACAGTTGGCGAATGATTCCGGGTTTCGGCACCAGTTACCGCGTGTCCGGGTAATGAATAGGTTTTTAAAAAAAAGGAATTTAAATAAACTAGCTCGCACGTGATTGAAGACAAGAATCGAGTTTTATTAGTCAGCTCCTTCTGTTTATAGGAGAGGCAATGTTGATACGGACTTCAACCCTCTAGTCTCTCGCGGGCCGGCGTCTCTCGCGGGCCGGCATTACTTATATATATATAAAGATTTCATATAAACACATAAATAACAATCAATGATCAAACCACAATAAGAAATGGGAAAACAAGACTTTCAACCGTAACAAGCGGTCTTTGTCAGAGTCAAAAACCCAGTTCAGTTCGTTCAGTTGGGTTTTTGTATATCTATTTTTTTGTATAAACATTTGAATATAAACATTTTGTAGAATCTAGTCGACTAAATTCTAGTCGAAGGTTTTGTCCGGTTAACATTGTTGTTCCTTTAACTAATGTAAATTTATTTTCTTAGTTAAATAATTCTTACTTCTGCCTATGAAAAAGGTTTTAAATAAAACCGAAACGTTGCAACGAGAGTTTAATTTTTTATCCTGGAAGAATGACCGAACCCCGATTAGAGAACACACACACACACACACACACACACACACACAGACACCACACACACACACACACACACAAACACACCACACACACAAATATATATATTTATATATATATATATTAATTTATATATATATATATATATAATCAAACTACAATTAGAAATGGGAAAACAAGACTAAGATCTTTCAACCATAACAAGCGGTCTTCGTCAGAGTCAAAAACCCAACTGACATGGTTTTTATATATATTGGTTTGATCATTGTTTGTTTTTTCACGTGTTTATGTGAAATCTTTTTATATTATATGAAAACATAGAGATATACAACTGTTTCCTATTAATACAGTTTTTGGATTATTATCAACAATGATGATCAAAGATAAATAATATGTGTATTCAATCTTCTTGACTCCATTCGTCAATTACATTTTTGTAGTTATTTATAGGACTTTAAACATCAAAAACTGATTTGAATTCAAGTGACAAAAAATCTTAATCATAAATATGTATTTAGTAATA
The DNA here is from genome assembly GCA_026182355.1 of Hermatobates lingyangjiaoensis. Taxonomy (NCBI): domain Eukaryota; kingdom Metazoa; phylum Arthropoda; class Insecta; order Hemiptera; family Hermatobatidae; genus Hermatobates; species Hermatobates lingyangjiaoensis. Next base: position 119,520 of record JAPFBL010000068.1, read on the forward strand.
GATATTCATATGAACTAATATATTATTAATAATATTACTTTAATTATTATATTTTTAGTATTATTAGATAGAGTGTCTTCTTTTTCTGTTATATGGTTAATTATAAATTATTTAACGAGCTTGTTTTAAATAGAGAGACGGTCAGAGGTTCCAAGTCAAGCTAACTGCTTCGTAAAATAGATTGTTCCCTGGGGAAGACCGCTTCCGAGAAAGCAGCTATAAATTATAACCGAAACCGTAAACCGAATCTTAGCGGATACCCCCTAACCAAGGGCGGCTTGCTTTAGAACTGCATAACTAACTCTCCATTCCCAGCCTGGTATTAGCAATTCACAATTTACAACTGCACTGACTTGTGAATATTTTCCCTACAGAATTAAATTAACTTTATTGAAATTTATTTCGCATCTTTGTAATAGTTTGTTCTCAATATAAGGCAAGATAAAATCTTGCTTTTGAAGTTTTTATTTTCAACACATCATTTTATTTTTCAATTACGAAATAAAATATCATGTTTGAAGCAGACATACAGTATTTTATCTTGTATATTTGATTAAATACATAATGTTTTGTTTATAATACTGAACTAATATCGCCACTGTCTTAGTTTGCAAGGTTTTAAGTAAACTGTTAATTTTTGATGTGTTAAGTTTTCCACAAGAATAGAAGACGAATTAATGCAAAAATTATTCATTAATCAACAAAATCCATTAGTGTTTTATTAGGAAACTGGAATAATAGGGTTGTTTATATAACATATAGGGACGTTTTAAGATGCGTCTGAGTTAATTTACAAAATCTCATCAAACACACGTGTTCTACTAGGAGTCTGGAATGCAGACTCCATGAAATAACATAATATTTCATGTTATTGGCAACGTTTAGAGCTTAACATCTTAAGGTTTAACCGGCAGACAAAAATATGGAGAAATACAGTGGAATAATGATTTTTTTATACAATGATAAACATGAAAAACAACAATATCTTGAGTGCGATGAAAGATTTTGTTTACAAATGTACACAATTAAATATATATATATGTAATAAAAGTTGTTATGAAAATATCTATGAAAGTAGATACTGCTATTTATGTTTCTGTTATCATTTTTTTTCATTATTAATGATATTAATAGCATCATTATCATCAAACAGACTTAAACACTAAAAGGTAGCTTAAAATGCAATGGACAGAAATACACTAGTAATCAAAATAATCTAAAATAATATGCAAAAAACTGAATATAAAAAAGATACGAACATAAAAATAGTAAATTGATAATATTTACAAGTATGTTTTTAGCGCACTATAAAAAAAACTATATCCATCTACCCAATTGTAATCAAATGGCACCAATTATACATTACGGAATATTCATTGCTATTTATTTCGCACACTAAAATCGAAAGTTTGACACCCTCTACCGAAATTTTCTTAATTCTTGGATCTGCTGTAGTGTTAAAATTATTGATAAGCACTCGTTTAAGTATAAGAAAGTCTATGGGTTCATCTCTCACACAAAATTTACATGACTGTATCAATGTATGTCCATACAATTCCTGCTAATCCAATTTGTTTAATTCAAAATCCTATAGATCTAAATATACTAAATTTATATTCAAAAAGACAAATAAATAAAAATAATGATTGTATATATTTTTAATTAAATACAAATTTATTTTTTGGTAAGTACTTCATTATACGTAGATATATTAAAAAAAAAAAATTTCAATCAGCGGTTAGAATAAAATTCAATAAATGGCATTTAACGCACTAGTTTTTATTATTAGCTTTTCTAAACCAAAAGTAATCATTCCGTTTGACACCGTAATTTGTTGGGCATTAAAGAATAATTGATTCACTATTTGTGGTTTTGGTAAAAGGATTTTCATCTTCACAAGAGAATTGTACTGTTCATCCATCACTACAACAGCAATAATAAATTACTTTCTCTTACTCTACTCGCAGACCATTAACTCATTTCTAATGAATTAACAAATCAAGTTTACTTTGAAAACAAATTTCTTTCTTCTTTTCCATTCAAGTTCTTTTTATACATTAATTATATATTTTTTGAATGTTATTCAATAATATAATTTCTAACAAATATATTTTTTATATTTTCTTTTATAAACAGATCAATAATCAGGGAGTTTTTTGCCATTGAGAAAAGAAACATATTTCATGTTATTGGCAACGTTTAGAGCTTAACATCTTAAGGTTTAACTGGCAGACAAAAATATGGAGCAATACAGTGGAATAATGATTTTTTTTATACAATGATAAACATGAAAAATAACACTATCTTGAGTGCGATGAAAGATTTTGTTTACAAATGTACACAATTATGCTCTCCATATATTTGTATAGAGCAAGTAACCTATTAGGGGCTGTTTGCATATTAGTCGACTAGCACCAATAGTAACTTAGGCACTTGGTGGTGCCCAATCAAGTAATGATCACATAAAATCTTGTATAATCCCAAGTAAAATCACAAGTGTAACTCTTGTAACCAAACCATCATGTTTCCAACATGATCACGACCGTCGATAAGAACATTTAGACCATTCAAACAGTTGTGTCATTTACATCATTATTACTTATACGAAATCTAACAATATTCCTGTTATATCAATTCCTTTACACATTTGTTATATCACATTTCATACAATTTCATTATCATTGAAAAAAAATCAGTAATTTCCCAATTTTGAACATTCTTTTTAAATATCACCATGTTCAAATATATAAAAAACAATTGCTTTTATTTTGATTTATTACTGAATCGCTTTTAACTTTGTTCAGTATATCTTGGAGAGTGCAGTGATCAGCATACTAAATTCGAATGTTAATCGTTAGTTGTAAAATATCCTTAAACCCATTTAAATGTTCCAAATAAATTCCCATTGGTGTAAAGACAACGCATGGGAATATGTTGACTATTTACGCATTCATTTTTCCACATTAACTCAATACTATATTTTTAATTTACCATTATTTTTATTAAAGGTTATCTCTACATATATTGTAGAATATATAACACATAATATATATATATATATATATAATACATAATTGTAGAAAATATATTGTAATATATATAAAAATTGATCATTATCCCCACCAGCATAAATTAAAAAATCAACCAACTTTATTTGTTTGGTTTGCAAATAAGAGGTGATACGTGGCGAACCAAGGAGGCAACCAAAGGATCAGAATAATTCAATCGTCTTCGTTACTGGCTTTTTCCCTTGTGACCGTAAACTTGGACTGCTACCAGAATCTTCACTTCCGGTTTTCCAATGTTTCCAAGTTCTTTATTTTTACTAATCTCTTAACTAATATCATATAGCTTAGCGAATAATGGCAATTTTAAGTAAATTGCATTCATTTATTTAATAATTTGCATTTATTAATGTGGAATATTTACCGAATTTCATAATTAAGCTTCTGCTATCTTTGATCAGTTCATCAGACTTGAGGTAAAATTTTCTCTTTTTTTAGGGGTACTTTATTGGAACAGAGGAGAAAATAAATTATGATTTTCAGTTTTGCTAAAATATGTAAAAATATACGATTTTGTTTAAAAAAGAATTCGTAATTCTGGCTTTTTATTTCAGTTCTCATCAAATTGAGATTAAAAATATAAAAATTCAATTACAATTTATATAAAAGGTATTAATATCTATAATTAATAACAATTAAATAATAACTGTTAGTGTATCATTAATCTCGGTCATATAATTTGGCAACTTACTCCAACGAATAGGAAGTTAGTTCTAAGGTTAGAGCAGATTAGCATTAAGGTCGTGAACACAGAAGCTGCTGTGAACTTTAACGATGCATATATATAATGCTGTGTGTTTTACAAATTGCTGACACCCCACAGAAGTGCTCACCTGGAGTGTTTACCATTTACAAATTTTTGAGCGCACTACAATATGGTTTCTTAAATCGTCTGCCTCGGCTACATTATAACCTAGTATTCATTTTCTTTGTTATGATTTTCTTAAATTTTACTCAACGTAAATATGTGGCTTATGATGCAACTCTTAATGGGAATTTGACTGGTGGTGAACCTAAAGGCAAACTCCTTATTATTATCATAGAGAAAAGAAGTGATCGTCATGAATTTTCATCTCCCAACCTTCTTAGTAGTTGCTTAACCTAAAATAACAGCCTCAGTTCTTTTCTCCGTATGACTACTGAACATATTTTCTCTTTATACAAAAAAGTTCTATTTTAATAGAAAGAGAAGTTATAATTTTTCTACTACTTTATTATAGTAGTAGATAGCAGATATTTACTGCTGAATAAAAAAGTAGATTTTTAATTCTTTTATTTTTAAATAATTATCATAAAAACAATAGAAAAAAATAATAATTATTATATAAGCCATAAATATATATATAAATTTAAACCATAAAAAAAAACACTGTCTCAAAAAAAATATATTTTTTTTTGAGACAAGACTGTCTCATAGTCTTGCTTTTTTCCCTACAATAGTTAAAAGTATATGCAATTTTTATCATTCAATCCTCGAATTATGGAAATAATGCTTAAAAATTTCAATTTTCTAGAAAGATCATACGACCATGTTAAAATTAGTACCTGCTATGACATAAGTTATCTTTTCTATGTCCAAAAATGATTGAGCGTTTTATTTTGACGAAGAATGGTCAATATTTATTAAGGTTTGATAAAAAGTTTGACTTGTAAGTTAATAACAAAAATAACATTTGGATTCACTCCCATTATGATACATTTCACATTTGTTCATCAATTTAAAAATTATTATGTGAGATGCCTCAGAACTTTCATTTTTAAATGGTATTTGATTTTCTATTTTACTGTGAGTTGCATTACAGTATTGCTGTTGAGGATTTTAGCACTGATATTCCAAAACAATTCTTCTACTAGTGACCCCTCTCCACTCTCTACTCTCTCTCTCTCTCTCTCTCTCTCTCTCTCTCTCTCTCTCTCTCTCTCTCTCTCAGATTAGTCAATGTGGATCTAATTTAATATTAATATGTTTATGTTATTGACTTTATTTTTTCAATTCAATATACACGTATCTATCAATATATCTCTATAAATTTCAAACGATCCTTTAAAATAAAATATGAAATTGGTGATTACTGTTTTTTTTTTATTTTGGGAAATCCTGTGGATACACACATAAACACACATCCACGCAACCACACGCCACAACTAATGTGCAATCAGTGGTTCTGATTGCATCATATAAAAAATGAAATATGATCAACATTGAAACATTAGAAAAATTTTAATCAAAATATTAAGCAGTGATTATATTGAATAATCAGTAATCAACATTATGGCGTATTCAATTGGTCGTAAACATTTTGAAATATCCTGCAGGCATACATACATACATACATACATACATACATACATGCATACATACATACCACCCACTCACACACCCAGACACACACACAGTCATACCTTTACATATAGTGTATACAGACTAGTTTGAAAATCATATTTCATTGGACTCAGGGTACGTCAACAAGTGTATTTCCAATGAAAACTCGATTTCAAAATTTTGACCCGAATCCAATACTTATTTTTTTTAATTTTTCATTTAGTAATCAAATTAAAGAAAAAAATAGTATTGAGAAAGAAAAACATAAAAATTAGTTTAACATTATTATATGGATTTTTTTATTTCGCATGTAGTAAAACTGAAAGACAGAGTAGAAGTAGTGACTTTTGAGTCAAACTCTGGATTTGCAATAAGTGATTTCCCTTATAGTATGTCGATATTAATGCCATATAAGGTTGGTTTGATGTAACTCTTAGCAGACAAAAAGAAATGCTGGACGGAAGGGAGGACAATAAATCGAGCTTGGCCTGGTTATGGTGTTGGAGCGTACTTTTTAACGGCCTCTTTTCTGAGCAATGGGTGGGCGTATTTCATTTAATCCTCGAGTCCAGAAGAGGCAAATACAGGCAAGGATAAATCTTAGCTCTGCTCTAGAGATCATCTTCAGAGTTCTCTCCAATACACTTCCCTTAATATATAGGGCTTACAATACCTCTTCTCTATTGATGTACTTCCTTACCTATTGAATTATCACGACAATAAATATATTTTATCATCATATAAACTGAAAATTATATACATTATATTGTTTTAATATAAAGTGTGTCCACAATATTTCTTTACAAGTTACACAATATATTACAAAAGCATTTTATAGAATATTTATAAGGTTGCTTTGTTATTTAGTGATTTCTACAAAAAATAATTACACTGAGTTTGTTTATATAATGTATTTTTTTGAAAAAAAATAATTTGTTAAACAATTAAACCCTATAATAAAAGTAACAGGTGAAGAATAAATACGTTTCTTACTTATTGAAATAAGTAACATAAGTACTCAGATAAATCACTAAATTAGATATAAGACATGTGCTACCTCTTTTGGAATATTTTTATATGAAATCAAACCAATATGTACAACGTTGATGTTATATATAGGGTTATTCACAAAAACTTGTATTGTCTCTTATCAAGTGTAACTTTTACAAACTTTAGAGTAGTTGTCATTAGAAAATGAAAAGGCTTGTTGGTGAAATATTCAATCTACTTCCTCCATGCACCTTTTATTCTCATAGATCATTTCAATGAGTAGGCAACCCATTTGTATAATTTTGGAACCAAATGACTTTCAAAAGTCAATGTATATCTAGTTATAGTTGTAAAGTTATTCTATCTCTTTATAACTATTCTATAGCATACTTTCAGTACTGCTCTTCTTTGGTAATATGAATAAAAAGAATAATTATTATAAGAAATAATTAGTGGACAGGTTTTTATGTGTTTAAAAGTCGATAACATATATTTCCATAGAAAAAAACACCTGCTAATAACAACAAAAAATTAGAACCGAACGCTTTCAGTTATTCATGTGATTACTGTTTCCATTGCATCAGTCATGTTTAATGTGAAATTGCCTGAGACACAGATTATATAATGGCTTAAGTTATTTTACCGCTAAAGACAATGACTTGATTGTTAATATCAAGTTTTTTAAATTTAGTGGAAATATCAAATATCTTCCCGCACGGTCACACTCTTTACTCTCATAACTAAGGGTCAATTGACTGTACTGTCTTTGGTGTAATGTGAAAACCTTAAAGGGATCTATACAATATCTAATGTCCCCAATCAACGGTTTGAATGATCTTACCACCGTTTACTTGTAGGTCAGGTGTGGTCAGTTACTATGAAATATTAGAGATGAAGTTTTGTTACATGACCGTTGACTTTTTACATAAGTGACAGAAAATCCTGAGCACGTCCTGCTTCATAAAGGGAGTAAAGCCATATATTATGAACTCTTTTCGATTTATTAACATGCATCTTAGCTTTGGGTCATACCATATAACAAAAGAACTGACGGTAGTTGTTTTTTAATCGGAGCTGACGGTAAGACGATACTTTTATTTCTCCCACTAGTTTGGAGACTATTTTTACCAACATACACCAAAGGTGGACTATTTTCAGATACAACTCTTAATAGTCTCATATTTCCATTAAGTTCCATTACAATTTACGATTCGTGTTAATTATTTTCCTGACATAACATATACATGTTTCATTTTTTTTTTATATTCCAGATGAAGTATTTAGTGAAAATCACTGTACAACCCAAAAACTGTCCGTTTTCCATTCTTTGTGTGTACCATTGAATTACATGTAAGCTCAATGATATGTTTCATTGTTTCATTGCATGTTCTACACAAATTGGTTGCAGCGCCTAGCCCCAAAAGGTGTGAAAATATTTTCACAAGGTCATGAAATAGTATTAAAACTTTTCAAAGCTATGAAGGTACGAGTACTATCAGAAGTAGCTATGTATGCTGGAGAAACGAAGGCTGTCTGATAGTTGTCCAGATGATAACATAACTTTTTAAAGCTGTATAAGTATTCACGAAAGTTATCTTATCTGGTGAAAACGTGATTTATGTAATGGTCATCTAACCCTTAAACCGGTGAAAGAATTCGTGGGAGTCTATGTTCAGTGAAAACCTAGGCCAATCATGACTGCCCAACCATTAAAGTTCTGACTGTCTTCAAGGATGCTCTCAGTCTGATAAGAACTTTCCTCATCAAGAACTCCTCTTGTATCATTTCAACTAGCCCTTGTCTTTTCTTCAAAATAAACCCCTGCCTGCTTGACCTTTCCTCACTTGCAGCTATTTTCAGTACTGGCTAAGTAGTCATACTCTACTTAACTTGAATAGGCAAAATTTCTGTTAGGAAAAAATCGAACCATTCATGTTGAAATTGCATAATTTGTTTTTGTAAAAGAAATAATCAAGTGGTAATTAAATGTAAGTGTAATATAGTTAGATTCATACAACGAAAAGAAGAAGCGATTGGACCAATATTGTAATAGTAAGCGAAGCATGGATCCAATTACAATGTCTATTTGAGTCTGTTAAGTGGTTGTAGACAGCGGCATGGTCGTCCACCAGGCTCATGAAGTCATTTACAGGCAGCTGCCTACACCAGTCTAGCCACAACCGATTCGTTGAAGTCACAGCAGTAATGCTCAGGCAATTGTTTCCCATTGTAGCAAACGATTTCATTGTGCCGACTGTAGGGAATAAATTACTTTAATCTTCCCCTTTATTGATGAAAGAAGAGAAATACAATTTAAAATAAGAAGAAAACATTCATTTTATAACTTAATAAACTAGGTCTAATCGGGTTTATTATTTCATGATTAGACAAAGAATTCTATTAATGTTGTGTTTTTTTGATAAATTGACTTATAACGATAAATACTATACATTAAAGTTACACACACAAACACTTATATAGATTGTATTTATAATGAGTGGACAATACTTCAATATTTCGTACTATGTATACATGAGGATAAATGTAGTTGTTAGGTACTAAAATATAGCCAATATGTACTAAAATGTGTTCTCCTCGAGTGGGACTTTTTATGTCTATCTATATACTTATAAAACTCTGATGTTCTTGTTTAAATATTTGCACACGCTCTGAAATGAATAAAACATTTCAAACATTGTTTCTAATAAAAAATTAGAATCGAACCCACGACCTTAACATTGGAGGTCCAACCTTCCGGGCCATAGGGACTTTTGTACAAAATGCTTCCAAAACCAGATATAAATGACGTCTCAAGTTTATATCATAATTTTTCGACCAAAACTATAATGATTTAATAATGATAAATTTAGAAAAGGAAATTTAATGAATAATCGATGAGAATATGAAATAATTATTTATTTATTTATTACATCAACAAATCATATTTTTTAGTAAATTTAACAGAAGTTTTAGAAATTATCAAATTAATACAAGTAAAATATTAACAGCATATAATTGTGTCCGTAATAAAAAAAAAGCCTTGTTATAATGCCTACATGTTCTTCTTTTGATGTATCTATTTCGATAAAAACGATAGAGTAAGGCTCCCAATGCATTGGAAGGTACAGGAAAGTTCTTCATAAAACTAATTCTTTTTAAATTAAGGAGTTCAGGACTAACTGCATTGGCTGTAGGAATTGACCACTTCTTCCAGTTGTCAAGAGAGAAACTGATTCTGATATCTATAATGTAGCAGTCTTACTTGTGACGCAGGTTTAGTAAATTCCATTTAACTCGCTGTATGAGAGCAGAAGATGAAGATGAGGAATACTCCAAATTTCTGATAAATATTGGTTAAAACAGAGTTGAAAAGGATGAAAATAAAGAGATTATTACTGCCGGAAGACATGTTTATCGGTGCACATAATGTTGATTAGTGTATTGAATGTATTTACTCTACATTCGCCAACTCACAAATATTATTCACAGAAAATTCTATATAAGTTCCATTATAAGCTCCAACAAGACACACAGTGAAATTAATCGTAGGTTCACTGAATCATTTTCAAGAAAAATTAAACAATATCTGTCAAATAACTCGATTGTGTAGAAACAGAACCCACACATTATCCTCAAGAATTTCTTAACTCACTAGAGTTGTCTGGATTCTCCAACATAAGCTAGAACTGGTAAAGGAAGCTCCTGCCATGTCATGAGAAATTCTGATCCACCGCGCTTATGTAATGGAGCAAGAATATTAACTAAAGAGCTTTGTGATAAAAAAATTGTTTGTTAAATTATCACATCACTGTTTCAATGAGAAATCATTTTAGTTACAAGATTGAAAATTCTTTTGTCTGAAGAGTACAACATTCTTTTTGTACAATTTAATTTCCAATTCAGTTAGAACTTGCCATGACTATTCATAAGCCTCAAGGAGAGACTGTAAAGAAATTTTTAGTTCATTTAGCTAAAGCAGTATTTCACCAAAAAGTAAGGTTAAACAAAAAGAATGCATTAAAGTTTTCTTGGAAAATACAAAAAAAAGAAATTATACAAAAAAAGTTGGAAATAGATGAGAACTGTAGTATTTGTTATATAAATGTGATTTTTGGTGACAATATTGCAGTCTTTGATGCAAATAAAAATTTTCAAACACATAAAACTTGGCCTCGTTTGATTTGCCAATGGGTCTCTAATGTGTGTTATGCCTTATATACGATCTATATCGAGTACTAATCTTAATGCATATTATACACTGGTTACGCCTTAATGATGGTGTCAATTGAATGTGGTGCACTCGCATTTATGCGACTCAAAGACATTTAAAACAGAAAGATATTTCTATTGGCTGCTAATATCAGATGAATAAATAATAAGTGACTTAGATAAATCTCTAGTCAATAAACTCCTTTCATCAGTTTCTTATTGTTCTTTGAACTTTATTAATGTTGTATAAAGAAAAAAGTTTAATCCAATGAGAGCCAATGTTCTTGTTTATGACTGGTATAAACTGATAATATTATAGTTGATGATGAAACTGGAAAAGCATCTCTTTAACTTTTTTATTAAAGTTACCACTTTTTTATAGTTGCCTAGATAATAAGTCAATATTTATTTTTTTGACATAACTATTCTAATATATTTTTTTCTTAATTAACAAAGTTCATTATCCTATCACCGTAACATTTTATTACTACTGTTTTTCATTCCCCATATAATAATTTTTTATTAACATCAGGATACCATAAAATGTCTGTATGGAACATATTCATGATTGCTATAAATAATTTACAGTAAAATAATGTAATAGACAGAGCATGATGAGTATAACTATGTGAAACTATTTTATATCTATATTAATATATACTTCTTGCAAGATGTATAGTACTTTCGATTTTGGAACATTGAGTTAGCTATGTATTTTGTTTACAACAATGTAAACACAATGTGATTGAATTGTATGCGGATGTCTTGATCTTATGTGGTTTCTTTCAGTCACATCATTTTAGCAGTTCTTTTGAATGTTTATACAAGATGAAATTATGAAATAATTTAATAGAATGATAATATGAAATCATACAAGACCTATTCACAGAATGTACCCTTCCATTAATTTTTAACATATCAGAAATCTACGTCAAATATCAATCAAACTGTCCCACTCATGATCATCATTGAATGGACAACTGATTTAATGTATTTGGGTTAAAAAATAAATAGTCTTTTTTACTCATCTAGTATATATTGAAAACAGAATTTTAAATATTTAGAAATAAATAGGATTTTTTTCATTTTTACAATAGATGTTGTTTTGCATAGAACATAATAGGAAACGTGCTAAAATAATACAGCTATACATGTTTTTTTCCAGAGTGGGAATGACTGGGCGGAAGTACCAATGGCTGATAATGGGCACGTACAGCCCTACTTGGTGGCTGGAGCCGGCCCCCTGTACCTCTGCCGTGTTGGCTGAAGCGCTCGAAGGTGTCATTCTCACGGACCTCCTCCCGCTCGCCACGACTGGGGAAATCACCGTCTCGGGCATTGTGAGTACTCTCTTCAGCCATTATTTCACACACACTTGCGCATTTATTATATAATTGAAATCTACACAAGTGGTATTGATCTCATATATGATTCATGGCTATTTCATGATCAAATGGCATGATTGTTTTTATTGTGTAGTAGGAGGTCCTAGAAGTTATATCGTTTCCGCCTCTAATGAAAGCCACGTACTTTGAACATCTATTCACAACAGTTTATTTCCTGACAGAATGTGAGCCTTCCAAATATTCGTCATGTTGATATATGTGCCTTCATTGAAGAAATGTTCTAAACACATGGCTTTCATTAGAGTCAAAAACAATACAACTTCTAGGACTTATACAATAAAAACAATCAGTTCGTTGGTCATGAAACAGCCAATAATATATATATATATGTGACAGATTCAATAATATATCGACCGTTTGATAGAATAGGTGTCTTATCTAATCGGGATTCGGTCAAATTTTCTAGGTAACAAAATCAAACTCACAGTTACATCAAAATTAGTCAAAATTAGTAAAATTAATCAAAATTATATAACAGTCTAGCCGAAGGTTTTGTCCGGTTAGATTGTTATTCCTTTAAATAATGTAAAATTCATTTTCTTAGTTTAAAAAAATTCTTACTTCTGCCTATGAAAAAGGTTTTAAAATAAAACCGAAACGTCGGCAATGAGAGTTTGATTTTTTAACCTAGAAAATTTGACCGAATCCCGATTAGATAACACACCTATATATATGTATATATAAGACTTCACATAAACACATGAAATAATAATCAATAATCAAACCACAACATGAAATGGGAAGAAAAGACTAAAATGAATGATTAGTGATTTTCTATTGATATCGACGACTTAATGTTCAGCACATCTGATAACAAATTACAACGTTCTAATGACGAGACCATCAAGCATAGTCTCATGATGGAATCAGGCTATAGATGTTAAATATTGGTGTCATTAATTGAAAGAAAAAGAACAAAAAGTACTATAAAGTAATTATAAAAGTGAGAAAGGTGAAGATGTTCTATTTAAATGAGGTTACCGAAGAATAGGTAAGCAACTCGTAAGTTATGATATTATTCAAATACATTAGCAGCGTGGAATTGAGAGGGAGAGCAAAGCTTTCGAGCATTAGGATGCAAAGTGTCTACGAACTCTACCAAGACTAAAATATGAACCCTCTACTTTTTATTAATTCTCCGATAAGGTTCCTTGCGGTTTTCATTAATATGGAAATAGGGAATTAAAACTTGAAATATTAAACACTTTATGGGAGTCGTGTTTCAAACCATTTTCTAACTATTACTTCAATTTCATCCGAGTTAGACCCCACTCTACTACTCTACTTTTATAGTTTGCTGAGATGGTGTGGTATTGGGGAGGAATCACTTAATATCCTTCAAATAAAACATCTTTAATATTTTTTAACAATTTTTATCCATTTGTTAATAATTTAGGATATTTTTAAGAAATATATATCAAACTTTATTATTCTGTAAATGTTGAACTTTGTAGATCGGAAGGTGTATTAACAGATATCCTATCACTAAGATGTTTACCTTTGTATGAAATAATTATAGCTTGTGTTAATTGAAGTAAGTTCAATATCTCTGTGATATTGACCGCTGTGAATAAATGGAAAATTTCATTACTATGTGAAGTGAGGCACTCAAAGTGCCCAACTTACTTTTCAACCAATTACTATGTGGTTAATGTTAAATCATCAACGAACTCTTTATTTTGTTTAAGCTTTATTTTACATAGTCACAACAACGTACATGTAACATTACCATTGACAATGATAAAAGAAATATATACACTTGCACATGTAAGCTGGAGGGAAGTAATAGTCCTTGATTATACTTTTTGGAGTGAAAAATAAGTTATAAAAATTAGATTAAATTTATAAGTCACTAGAACAATTCATACCAATACGTCTCTTGGCTACTTTCTCTTCAGATGTCTTTGGGGATTTCCTGGAATATTTGTTTAGGTCTAAGGTATTATTAATATTAAATGATTTTTGTGGAGGGCTTTGCAGCGAGATATTGCCACTTGATGAACTGTTGAAATCCTGAGATATGAATATACTGTTTGATTTGGTATGTAGAAAGAACAATGACGAATTTTTCTAAGAATTTTTGATTGAACAGCTTGTATCCTCTGGGCATTGCTAGGTTTTGTTACTCCCCATATGTCAATACCATAAGTGCATATAAACATAATAATAGATTTGTATAGTAATAGTTTATTTACAGTTGTTAATTTTGAACGATTATCAAGAAAGTGAAGTAAAAGTCTATAGCGTCTGTTTAGTTCTGTTTTTCTTTCATTTTGGTACGCGGAGCCCAAGTAATTCTTTCCTTAACTAATGTTTTATTATGACAACAATGTAGTACTCTTCTATGAAAACAATACAGTGAAAGCATTAAGTACTCTCCTCTAAATTTCACTTTGAATGTAACATATTTTAACCATGACGTGATAAATCTGAATATGGGTACCACATCGTTGAAAAGTGTTGTTTCAATGATAAAACGTTTATTGTTTAAAAACTCCTATTTTTTTCAAATATCAACTACTCTTTGCTTTATATTGCTTTATATTAATTACTCTCCACACTTAGTATGTAAAAATCATAAGATATATACGTATGTTCAGTAATGCAATGCTACAAACTAGTATAATCATATGAAAAAAACACAAAAATCTCACCATAACATTTCACATCTAAACCTCATCAGGAGTGTGAATGCACTCAAAATGCAAGCCAGGACTGACGGTCACTTTACACTCTTGATAACAGTAGTGAGTTTTGTGTTTTCTTCCGTGCGATGTTATTTTATTTAGTTAAATGAGAAATTATCTTTTGAATTAATGCAATAATTCATACCCATACTTGGCTGACTCCGTTGTTTAAAAGCATGTAGTTTTCTTTATGAGGTGGACATCGATCAATGATACAAGAAAAAAAAATGCTAATGATTTCCACCTTCTGAGTAAAACAGAAAGACCTAAAGAAGAACACTACTTTCTTGAAAGGGAATGTTTTTATGATAAAACTTTGTTTATACTACCTAAGCACTCTTTTGTATTTTTATTTTATCTGGGTCACAAATAATTACTAAAGCCATTTAAACCATTGAAAAATCAGTGATTTTTTGTTTTAGTAAGAATAAAAAAATATATTTTATTTAGTAAGAAAAAAATACGTTTTTCATAAAAATTTGTTTTTTCATAAATAAAGTATCGAAGCGTTAAAAATATTATATAATAATGTTCTGTGTTACTGATTTCATACTCTAAAGACTGTTCTTCATGCTAAGATATTTTGTTGTCCTTCATTTGTAGTAGATAACTGGTATTCATCAATTTTCTGCTACTATTTAACATTTTTGTGGCTATTTTATTCAAAGAATATTAATTTAAAGTAGTTTACAACACTGGAAAAAGATCCAAGTATGAACGAGCAAAAAGATAACTTTAACGACCAGTTGCACTTGTTTGGAAACTTGTTTGATGCCAACACTGACGACCCCAAACCTACCCGTTAACCTTCTGTTAACCTGTCTGTCGTGTTCATAGACTGTTCATTTATTATTTATTATTATAATGTGATTTTAAGTATTTATATTAATTTTGTTATGTGTAATTTTAATTTCTTTTTTTGCTGAAGATGGTGGATGTAACACCAAAACATGTCCAATAAGAATTCAAACAAATATGGTGATTTAATTTTTAAGTTGAACCCAGAAATGAAGAAAAGATTTCAAAATTCGGAAAAATATTCGAAGAAGTTAAATCAAGTGGAATCAGACATAAAGTTTTTAAATACATGTATTCAAGAAGGACTTTTACTGATATATATATATATATATATATATATATATATATATACGTACACAAGACAAAAAGGCTAACAATAAGTATAGATAAACACGGACGCAGATTCACTTTATCGTTTGAATTTATGTTGTCCTGAAAAAGAAATTTTCTGAGCTTAAAAGACAAATGAAGTGTCAGTGCTCGTTTTAATTTCGAAGTAAGTTTTTCACAGTGTTATTCTTGTGCTAAAAATTTGTTTATAGAACAAAGAACAATTCATACACCAAGATTGATGTTTGGAGAACAGTTCATTGTCAGGAATAGATGAGATGAAAGAAGGATGAGGATGGATGTGTACAGACTGGCAAGTCAAAGCCAAATCTGATCTGCTGGTCTGACTTAATGGTTTTTAACTTTTTAGTTAACTAAATGATGTCCTATCCATTAAATATGTTACTATATCAAAACAGAATTACATATTATAGACATAAGTGTTTTAAAGATATTTGTGGAGTGGGGTGTGTATTTTCTGCAAATTGGTTTTGTTTTATTTGGCTCTCAATTCTAATAAATTACTTAATACTGTCAATTATGTAGATAGAAACGTATGAGAGAATAATATATAATGGATACGTTTGTTATAAACGTTGAATTTGAATTTCTCGGATATTGATCAGGACTAGATAAATTCTTTTATGCCAACGTTTCGACTAGATTTACGTCAAATTCAGGTATGGAACATATTCCTAGAATAAGAACTACTATTTTACAGGTTATATTTTAATTAAATATGTTAATATGATATTAACAAGGTTTAATCTCAAATTAATAATTGTTAACATGTGTTGTTCTAAAATAAACAAAGAACCTATTCAAAATCATAAATGCATACTTAATTAAATTTTAACTTGTAAAATAGTAGTGCTTATTGTATAGTGTATTGCTTGGAGATGAGGTAAATACATGTCGAAACGTTGCCATAAATGAGTTTGACTAGTATCTTCAAAGTTCAAATTCAGCGATTACATCAACAGTTGTGGTCAAGAAAGGTCAGCATTGCGTTTGTTATATCTATTCGAATTTTATTTCTTGTAAACAACTACAAAAAATTATAAAATTTTATACCAATAATTGATTCTTTAGTATTAAAAATAGCTTAAGTGAAATACATTATTTAAAGTTGATGTTATCATAGAACAATTTATGACGGCTAATGTCAGTTTAGCACAAATATGAATGCATTAAGGGCCATCTGTCATCTTAGATTTGCTCCCTCATGTCTGACTGCACACTGCTTGCTATTCCACGCCTGTAAACCTATCTTCCATATTTAATGCCTTATCGAGTCGACCTTATAAATAACTTTCATCAACTATTTTAATCTTCTTATTCAGTGACTACTCTTATAATATTTAAGTAATTACTGTTTAAAGGTTCAGATTTTATATAAAAATATTTATATAATTTAAATATTTTAAAATTATATAAATAATTGTTTATACTTTAATTTAAGTCATAATAATTTGCACTTCCTTAGCACTCTTGAAACTATTTTTTAACATGCATAAGGCAATTTTTAAATGCATATAGCTGGTCTGTACAGTGTATAATACGCACAATAAGATGTTTGGAGGACTTAAAACATTTTGTACCTCATATACCTCAGTAGCAGTCCCTCGACCGGTTGTGGGCGTTATTCATCTTGAACTAAAACTCTAAACTCAAGAAAAACTAACTATTATATTTAATTAATATTAAGTGTATTATTAGGGTTTGTTAAATTCATTATATAAACTTGAAAATAAATTTTAATCCATTATTCCATTTGCGAAATAAATTAAATTTGAATAACTTTTAATGCAATTAATGATTTTAATTTTACTTTTTTAATTAAATTTTTAATTTTAATGAGATTAAGCGTTCTTAGAAATGTTGCACATTGAGCAACACTGTCTATTATTATGACAACACTTACTCAATATTTCATATAAGAAGTGTTTCGGTACTCTCATACTTCCAGACATGACATTTTTTAGAAGAAAATGTATCAAAACTAAATTCTACAGCAACTTTTCATGAAAAATATAAATTCATTGTAACTTCTGGTCCAGCTTGAAAGTGGAGAACATCCAGAAACATTTAATAAACCACTCCAGAACATGAGGCACGAGGGTATCATTTACTTATGTGAACTCAACCAATCTCTGTCGTATTAATATTCATATATTAATGCTCTGAATTGGCTGGAAATAACAGCAAAGACACTTCACCAAAGCCGACGTTTCGCTATATTTGTGTGGTATCATTAAGCGTTGTACGAACAAAACAAAGATCTACGTTGACACATAGTTGTAAAACAAACTAGAAATAATATACATTTATTACAACATTACCTAAAACGACTGGATCTTACTGACTTTCAACATTGTACAAAGATGTTTCTTCAATGTTATGAGGAATACATGTGTTAAGTGTCAAATACATATAAAAAATAAAGAAAACATGAAATATGCAAAATATTACTACTGCAATATAATTTTTTATAAATGGCAGAGTCTGTTTTTCTATTACATAACTTTATATATTCTAGAATGTGAAGCATTTTTTGTTCCACATGCTTTAGCCCTCAATCTAGAATTCTACTACATATATTAAATTAAAATTGTGTGGATGTGCTTTTGATCCCTTATATTTTTTTATATTTTGATATATATTTTTTATGCATATTCCACATAATTAATACATAATATGTGAAATTATATACTATGTGATACATAAATCACATATACTAAGTGAGTAGTATAGTGTAATACTACTAGAATAAATATAGTATGTGTAATTACATACTATATTACATAATATATATATAAATTAAACACATAGAGACCTATGTGTAATAAGGTCGGAGTAAGATATTTCAACTAACTAAACTACTGGTTTTTGTCAGTTTGAAAGTGACTTTGATGATGACTTGTTTTATCGTTATCAGTCTTATTGGAATAATTTTAGTTATTAAAGAATATAAAATGATTTTATCATTTTCATAAGTTATTTAGACGCAATATTCTTGGCCTTCAAACAGACAAAATGACATCCTTTCAAGAATGCAATCATTACGCAACGAGGTCTCAATAAATTAGGTTGTGGTTGTGATAGAGGTACTTTAGCGACTCTGGAATTGCCTTTGTAGTGATGTATCTCCCTTTGTTGTTTGCAAAAAGACCCTTACCATGGAATAGGATTAATAACCCTTTGACCCTATGCTTGTACTACCCTTCCCTCTAATAGAATTACTGTTACGTCCAAAATTTATCGGTATAACTTTCCATATTATTTATTAATCATTTTAGTTTATCATTTAAAGTAATCTATCGCTTTATTTCTAAAATAAATTAATTATTTAAGAGAATTTATTTGTTTGTTCTATATTTAGATAATCATTCATAACCATTCAGTAATTAGAGCATTATGGTAAGTATAGGATAGAAAAATCTGTAGAATCAATGTTACCGGCGGAAATCATTTATGAATCATCAGCGATGCACAAGTTCATTTTTGCTTCTTGGCACTGGATGAGTAGATACCGGGCTGATGATAATATTATTCATGTTAAGTGTGAAGAAGTCCTGGCTTGTGACCACCCATAATAGCCGCAACTATTATGGAATTGGTCTTGAATGTTAGTATTAAGCAACGCTGTACCAACATTCGCCGTCGTTCCTTTTTGCAGCTATGGCAAAGAATCCATCGATTTCTAATTCAACAATAATGAGCTTTCGTTTCTATAGTTCCTAAATAACTTGGGATGTCTTGTGGTACCTCCACTCATCATAGTAGCTGTGCCTTTCTGTTCCCTAGTATTATAACATGATAATCATCTATTCAATACCAGCCAACGTCTCTGTCATCCCCTGTAACCTCGAAGGCAACACTCATCACCGGCACCCATCATAGCAGCTGGGCCATTTCACTACCAATTATGCCACATGGGAAAGGATCTATGCACTAATACTTTCAAGTATTGTTGTAACGCGTTTTGTTTTAAATATTCCCAGAAAACTTCGTATCTATAATATTGTCACTACACTATTTATTATCGTTGGGAAAGATACAACATAACAAAGCATCAATTACAGTATTACAATCCATGATTTGAGGAATTTATAAACATATGTTATTAGAAAATAGTAAAAGTTAATAATAAATAATAGTATGATATTACAGACAAATTATCTAAATGAACAAAGTTTTATGTTGAAAAAAATACATTTCTTGAACAAATAAAGTTATCTGAGTTTAGTAAAAGGCATTCAGTTTTAATTTCTCTTTAAAAGCAGATAAACCTCAGAAAAAAACATTATGTGTTCAAAATACAATTTTTTCATCTTATAAGTTGATTTATAAGATATGATGATATGATAAGAAGGAATAAATAGGTAAAATATAGTAGCCATATTTTAACATAGTAACTGTAATTACCACATAGCAGCTGTAGAGCTAGAGCCAGTAGCCCAGTGGCTTGCGTGTTTGTCGCTCAACTGGTAGATTTGGGTTACATACCTACTCTGGCGCTCGATTTTGTCACGCTGGAGGTAACAAAATCTGAGCACATCATAGTCGGGAGATGACGCTAAGACTGTAGATGTCAGGTAATCGTTAAATATTGTTACTCTAACTAGACTTACTGTAGTTCAAATCTAAAACCCCTAAAGTAGAATGTTAAGGATAGTGCAATAATCTCCCTTGAGAGGAATCAATACCACAGATGCATTTTTGTAGCAGACCATCAAACCTATGAAAAACAAAAACTAAGAAACTAGACAAAGAAACCTCACTTATCATTAAATACAAAACCTAGGCGTCTATCTATTTAGAGTGTTTAAAGCGACGCGGTCTCATATACTTGAACTTTACCAGTCAAGTTTGTTATAGAAATCATAAAAAAAAGAACTTGGAAAATTTGAGAATGTGCTGATGTATTAAATGTAAGATTGGAAGAGATGCTGGTTTCAAAAAAAATATTAACAGTAACAATTAATCACGTGGAGTATTTATGAATTACCTCACTGTGTGTCCATCTCTAATAAACTATAAAAGTATCATTAATTATATTTTAAAGAACTCAATATGGATGTTTCTTTTAAAAGTTTAAAACGTTGAAAGTTATAAAAAGTTACAACTTTTATATTCAAAGTAACTAAGGTATTATGAAATCATAGACCTAAAAGAAAAACTGAATAAGTATAACCGATTACAATGTTCAGCTACTACAATTTTATTCAAAATTTTTTTAACTCTGTTAATGTATGCCCGAAAAAATCTGAAAGTATTAAAATTGTATCATTTTATTTATGTAGGTAGATTTAAAGTTATAATCTGTGTCAGTGGTTTGTCTCCGAAAATCCAGGAGTGTATCAAAATATTCTGGGTTCCTTATCTTATTGATTCAATTTAAATTTAACATTTTTCACCTCCAGGTTTATATTGCATAATAACTTTCTAATATTCATAATATATAACAATTTTAATAGAGCTTTACAATTTTATTTGTAAACCATTAAATTGCTAAAATATTCAATTTAATATGTAATATTTCACCTAAGGCGTAACTTAAATTATATGAAATTAACTCATTTATGGGTAATGTTTAGCTGGTTTTTGTTATCCATTTTATTTAAATAGGTATATAAAATGCTATAGTTGTTAACTTTGTGTGATGGAAGAAATGTTATCTGACTATGAAATTATGGAAGGTTATGGGATTTATGCCCGCTCTTTCTAAGCAATTCGAGTGACTATCCCGGCATGCCTTTCGTAGTAGATAACATTGAACAATGGTTTTAAAAGGGATTCTTGTACCTTGTCTATCCACAAAAGCGTTCTGTTGTATTTTTACATGATTGTAGGGAAAGCTGTTGTTGTATTTGTTCGTCTCCTGTTGTGCTTAACAGTATGCTCGGCAATCAATACCATACTGTCGCAACAATCAGATCATCTCAACATTAAATCCTCCCAGCCAAGATCTGGCTCGCATTCTGGCAGGCATTATATGAATTAAGGCAATGATTGTTCTGGCCTGGTGGCATTAACTCATATCAAGATATTGGCTCTTAGCCCGTACCATTCGTTACCTTTGACAGCTTTATTAACCATTTGGAGCTTTTCCCGGAAAAAGTGAAATCAAAATTCTATAAAAATATTATTGACAACTTTCACACAACTTTATACATTTGTGTTATTTAAATCTTCACTTTTTTTTTAAGTTATACTCTCTTATAAATTTTAATTTTTACTTCGTATATTTTAGAGATATAACAATGCTATTAATTTTCAAAATGTTCTTAATAGTAGCAAGGTAAACTTCTATTATTCTAAACGGTAGTTTCATTATTCTAAACCAAAGAAACACCTTTAAAAGAATTACTTAAAACTCCAAACATATAAAACCTTCTACATTGGAATTTCCAAGTTTCTTATCAAATCTGAAAATTTTTTTTAATTATATGTGAAAAACTAGTATGAGTATAAATTAGGCACATGAATATCACTTACTTCATTATAATTGCAAAATTTATGCTAAAGTAAAATATATTTTTCAAAAAAAGAAACAGCCTATTACTATGAAAATAAATCATTCATTGGAACGATAACTAACAAAATCAATAATTGCCACTTTAAGAATTGTACACTTTACTAAAATAATTCGTGAACTCTTCAAAAGTTCATAACAGGCTAACGTTCTCATAGAATATACAAAAAATTACTTTCTGTATTCTGACATAAAATTAGACTCAAGTCTAATTTTCTGGTAGTAAAATTAGTGAAGATTTCGAGCTTCGCCGTCATATTATTTAAAAAGCACAACTTCTTGATTTCATTCTATCTAGTTTAAGAAATGCAAAACAAGTTTAATATTCATTAGCTTTAATTTGTCCCCATTTTTTTGATACCCATATAGACTTAATCAGAGCACATTAAAGTGTAATTTTCTTCTATTTGAGAACATTTTTCTAAACTTTTGTCCTTAATGAATAATTCAATGAAGTCCATTCTCCATTGATATTACATGTTAACAAAAAGTACAAAATTATTGAGATTTTAATTAAAGTTGAATTAGCCAAAAAACATTCTTTTTCACGGAGGTGTTCCCTTGAAAGTGCAATATTGATACTAAATTTTTCAGACTAATAAAAACTAATAAAATTTAATATGAAATTTGTCATTTTTAGAATTTTTGTAAGATATTTATTTATACGAGTTTCCTTTTTAAGATATCAGGCTCAATCAGGCAATGGGACTCGCACATACGCACATAGATGCACACAAAAACACACACGCACATATATACATATTAACACAGACATACACAAATAGTGAAAATCTCTCTCTTCATTCTGGACTGATTAGCGATCAATTAGTGGAACTGGGTGACCAATGTTTACTTATTGAAAAGATCTGACAAGATGTTTGGTTTAATAGCAGACAAAGGGTCAGAATGGTTCCGTTTATCCTTGAAAGCTTTCATTTACTTACTTGGAATCGCTCATTTCTATCAGGGTCGTATACTGGATTCACCTGTTGATGAGTTTTGGCTGCAGAAACGCTTCTTGCTGTCAAAAACTAAATCACTGAACGTATTTCACAGTCATCGCTTAGTTAATTGTCTTAAACATTTTGAACTCTCTCTGTATGCAAAGTATTGCAGTAATAGCTTTGCAAATGATATAACACAACGTGCAATCCTGGCAGCCAGGAGTCAATATGAATGGACCTTTCAATGATTTGTGCAGAAATTGCAAAGCTGTAGTAATTCGGAACTTACATTTCCAGCAACCGTGACATATCTACTTGATGAATATGCGACTATAATTTGGAAGAGTGTTATATTATCTGTACTCATACATTAAAAACAGAATAATTACTTGATAACAGTAAATAACTATAACATCAACTAAACAAATGAACTTAAATTAAATGAACTAGAAAGTGAATGATTTAAAGTTATTTCTGTTATACAGAATAATGTTTAGTGTTCTCTTGATAACGGATTAGTTCCTAACCTGGTTGGAATAAAATATCTGTAAGGGGTAATATTATAGACTTTGATAATTTATTAACAATCTTTTCCTTAATGTTAACAGCAACCTCTGGGATACTAACGTTGATATTTTAAAAGTATCAACCGTGAAGTGTCACGTGTTCATTTAAACTAGGCAGTCGTTGTTGAAATCCACAGGCTATTTTTTTTCATAAAATAATCACTAATGTAATACTTAGTTTTTCTGTTTCAAAATTCTATAATTCTGCTAATTAAAAAGGTTTAAAATAAAAACCGAAACGTTGGAAATGAGAGTTTAATTTGTATCTAAGGACTGACCGAGTCCTTATAAACTTTAGTTTTGATGATATTTTAAGTTAATAGAATATAATATTTAATTATAGGGGCCAGGCTAGCTCAGTGGTTACGTGCTCACCTCTGAACTGATAGGACCGGTGTTCAATCCTCACCTGGTCCTCGATTTATTCACGCGGGAGGTGAATAAATCTGAGCGCGTCGTCCCTCGGAGAAGGACGTTAAACCGTCGGTCCCGAGCCTGTACGATGTCAGGTACTCGTTAAGATCCCTACTCAAAATACATTTGAGTTAGGCAAAATTTAGGACTCCCACTGTAGAATCAATCTTCATTGTGTGGTATTACAAAGGGCCAATGCTCGGCCTACGTGTGTTCCATTGTGGAACTGCCACTGCAACCTGACCTACTCTAACCTAATATTTAATTATCTACTAGTTTTCAGATCTTTGTTCTGATATAGGTACATGTTATGAAAATAATATACTCTAATAAATATTCTATATAAATTATAATAAATATTCTCTAAATTATAATAAGTAAGTTATAATAAATATTCTCTAATGATCAATTAGTAGGTCATTTTACCATAAAATAATATCTTACGCTGTTTGAAGCAAATGCTTATCTGTACTAAAAGGGTATTTAGTATATTGGTTTAGAGAAGAGTAGAAGTCCAATTAAGTAAAGAGTATGAGGAGGAGTAGCCACTCAAGTCTCTTAAACGTTTACTGCGTCCACTTACTTTCTTAATTATAGAAAAGAACCTCAAGTATCCATTCTACAGGCTAAACCTCTAATAGCTTCCGGCCTTGCTTTTTATATATACTTCTTGCATGAAAGGAATTTTATGTTTGTATATTTTTCACTGTCACAATGAAATGTTTCTAAAACCATTCGTTTTTAAACTCATTTGTATTCTTTGTTTCTCTTGAAAGCTAATGTCATGACAAAATAACTGAAAAATTGTTTAGAATGTTCGTGTTTTACATCTAAGTTTTAAAAACAGAAGATTACAAAAAATCATTTTTTAGTTTTGATTAATCATCATCACCTATAGAGAGAGGTGACTTTTTATTTGAGGGGCGAGGTCATACTTAAAACACCTGATTTTTTTCAGAGTCACACTCGAACTGATATAAGTGAAATAATTTTCTTTCTCCTGTATTTTCATGAAGTCTTTTTTTTTTACCGTAAATTCCTATCCTTCTGTTCTATTTCCTCGCTTTGGACGCCCTTTGAAATGCATGTCTTGCGTCTCTCACTCCTGAATACCAGATGTTTTATTTCACTTGACTCAGTTTGAGTGTCTCAAAGGAAGACTAGTTGTTTTGGTTGAAAGATCTTAATCACTTTTCGGAATTTCTTACTACTGTTCAAACGTTTTAATATGTATTTACAAATTATATTACTTAAAAAAGGTACCTAAATTCTTTTAGGTAATCTTTACTATTACTGTTTCTGTATCTTCAGTTGTGTTTAATCTTCTGATCAGCCCAAATTTGATAGTCATAATAGTCACTATTTTCTATGCTAAAGCTAGATTTTTCCCAATGATGAGATCGAAAAATCTAATTTTTGTACCCAGTGCTTTTTCCATAGTTTATTTCGTAAAATTCTTAATAAAAGATTTTTAAAGTCTTTGTCATATTTTATAATTAATCTAGCTTCAATTAATTATTTAATTTACTTTAATAATGTAATGACTGTTGGTGGTAACACTTTGTGAGGAAGTATATAAATGTTATAGTTTTGCCAGTGTATGCTTGCGATTGTGAAGTTAATGTTTTTGTAGATGAACATACTGTTAATAACCTGATTTCATCATCTTTCCAGCTGATTGACTACATTGAATTCCACACATTAGGGAATGATTTAAATTTCATGTATGGATTGTAGTAACAAATACACAGTGATATAAAGGGCAAGTCTCGATCGATTAACAGGATAATGAGATCTGTGGATACTAAAAACAAACATACTCAACAGTACAAAGATTGAAACAAAAAACCATTTTGAAAGAAAATATGATATTGCCTCCGCTTCCAAACGGCCTTTCAATTATGCAGTCGAAGAGTTGTAACTGAACGCTTCAAGCATTCATCAGAGTCAATATTTTACCAATGACTCCATATTGGCTGGAATGGAAATCTTGTACTGAAACTGTTCCGACTGGTTTTCAGTCTCTCCCAGCATTGTTAACCAATTCATATATCACAATAACAATTGAAACAGGCCAGCTTAGCTGGAAAAGAGCTTTCACGACCAAGTTAAACAATGGCCGCTCTTATGCGGTCGCCGTGTAAATGGTCCCCGCAGTCAGGCGTTTTTGATCCTAAACTCAACGTTATTGCTATACACTCTTTCCAGCTTAACACCCGCTCCCCAGCTTTCCTTAATACCTCTTTCAATAGAGCATTCCCCTTTTGCGTCATTTCAACCTTTCCTTCCCGTTGTAAATCACTCTGCATTGACTAATAAAATACAACAGCTAGTCCTAAACTCAATTACTCTCTACTCCTCCGTTGCAATTCTAATATGCTCTAAAACATAGCTTTTTAGATTTTATAACCTTTTCTCTTATTTTTCCGCAATTCTGCAAATTAAAATCACAAATTCTATTGCCTTTTTTGTGAGTTGTGTATAACTTTATATTAAACTAGATGACCCCGTGACCTCTTGTAGCACTCAGTGTTAAGAAATTATAGCAACGTTTAATAATATAAATTCACTGCACATGATTAACAGGAATAACTGTCGTTGCTGTTTCCTGTTATTATATCATGTAAAGAAAGATTCTTATATGAGCAAAGCTTTTGATATAGTATTCTTAACATGATTCAAGATATATACACAGAAGCTATATTTAATAAAACAAAAAATCATTTAAAAGTGAAAAATCTCATTTATTTTATAACATAAAAAAATAATATTTAATTTTAAATTATATATATACTCTCAAGCACATTAGAACTAACAAAACCTGTAAATTGAAATATTCAATTTATTTTATCTAACATAAAATAACATAAATGAAAGGTATGTCTTTTTATAATAGTACCTTAGAATATTCGTATTAGTGCTGACATTTCTGTTCAAGTTTGTGTTCCTAAAATTTTTCATTTTAAACCTCTAATATAAGGGTTTATTATACATACTTTCGGACAAAAGTATACAAATTATAATACAATATAAAATAATACAGTATAAACTAATACAGTATAAAAGTACAAAGTAATACAAAGGTTCCAACTACGAATTTTCAATAAAAACCTTGGCTTTCAAAGTTTGATTTGAACTTGGAAAACTAACCAAATCCTGACAAATAAAATTTGTTTAATGTATATTTGATTTATGTATAACAGAAATTAACAGTAAATACGTGGAATAAAAAGTAACCTTCGTCTAAACAATAATAAGCATTTCTATAAGTGGGACTAACATCGGTTAATCCTCGGGTCTTTCATAGAAAATAAGTGGCTACGTTTATTTCATATTGGTAATAGATTTTACATCTAGAGTTATTAATTTACCTGAATTATGTTCAAAGAATTTATTTTTCGTTATTCTTTATTTTTAATGCAGTTATTTGTAAAGTAATACATTACTGACTGTTTTCTTTAATATTTATTTAAATAATTTGGCATAAACTAGAATTATCAGGTACTCAAAGTTTTGTCTGTGTGCAAATAAAACAGGTAACAGGCAATTAAGATCAAGTATAAAAAACGTTACATATGTTACGTTTTGGTAGAATATTATAAAAAAGTTCCCTTGGCGCAGAGCATAGCACGATGGATTTCCAATGCAAAAGTCGTGGGTTCGATTCCCACTAAATTACGTATATTTTATTATTTATTCAGACAATGAACTCTGGTAAGAAAGCAAACAAACAAGATTGATCATCAGAGTTTTATAAGTATATAGATAGATTATTTAGCTTGCGTCATTATTATCTATAGTTATTAAACACCAACATTTTTTCCATTGTTCACATGAAGTTCTATCTAAGTTTTGTATGAAAGTGACTTTGCATAAACTGACACAGATTGTGTCATTTTATTTTTTTTTTGATTATTCACTACCCATGAAGTCAACTGTTATCTTATTATTTCATTTATCTTAGCATGGACTTCCTTATATTATAGAATTAGGAAAACTGAATGAATCTATTTCATAACAAAGAAATTGTACGAAAACTGACAAAAGCAGAAGTACTAGAAATATTTAAAACAAAATAGTTTACTAAAAATGCTGAAAATTTCCAATATACCCACTATCTGAGAAACAACTTTCTTAAATTATGTAAGGCCTAATCATAACTTTAATTCTTGATTACCAATGAGTAAAAATAATAAGTTATTAATTTTTAGGACTGCAGATACTATAAACACGTACCTGAGATTGTCATTAATCAATGTGCACTTAGAAGAGTACTTTTACTTCTGATAACTATAGATTTAGAAATATTAAATTAATTTCAGGTTATCTATTCTGTATGCTTTAATTTATTATTTAAATTTCAAATCAATATTAGGTAATTGAAAATCGTATATTTCAAGTATAATCGGCAAATGAAACATATTAAAGAAAGGAGACGAAAGCTAACGTAACCCTAACTACATATACCTCCTACAAAACCTTTCCTAATGAGGAAATTTTACCGATACTTTGTTTTATTAGTCTCATTAGCAGCAGGAATAGTGTTGCGTTAGTCATGTGCAATTTTGCACATAACAAGATACTCATGCACAACACACACACACAACACACACACACACACACACACACACACACATATATCACACAATATATATATATATATATATATTATTATATAGTTTCCTATGGGTTGTCCGGGGAAAGGAATATGATTCGATGCGATGTTGACCAATGGGAGTAGAGTTACAGGTCCAAGCGTAAGGTCCCAGTTGCCCTGCTGCATTAAAGTTGGCTTGCCATGGTATAGAGTTGCACAGTCCCTTGTGTTGAAATGAATTTGGCAAACTTGCCTCACTTTACAGTGAACCCATGTTCCCTTTCTATTTTTGTTTTTGGTGGTTGGGTTTTTGTTGTTTTTTGGTAGGATACGGATATTTGGATATTTAAATGATACTTCGGTTGTTTACTGCGAAAAGCCGCTTCCATCTTCATGCCAACAGGGGTAGAGGCTTCACGTCCCTCTTGATTATTAAGAGTTGACACACCAACTTCTTTACTAAGTAAACATCTTCAAGTTTAGCTTTTAATGTATCTCTTCGGTTTCTTGTTCATGTTTTTTCTTAGTTGATGTTTTGTGTTTGTGGGTGGTGGTAGTATGAAAGTTTGCACTGTTGACCTGGTGGTGTATTGCGACAGTTTCAACTTCAGTTATCTTCAGGCAAGGATGCCCACGGGGGTTGACAGTCCTCTTGTTATAAAGATTTCATGGTTCCGGAAAGATTGATGACTTTCCAATGGGGTAGAGTTACAGGTCCAGCGTAAGGTCCCAGTTGCCTCTCAGTAAAAAGCTTTGCGTTTGCATGGTTGAGGTTGAAGTCCTCTGTGTTAAATGAGTTTGGGAAAATTAGCCTCATTTACATACTCCTGTTCCCTTTCTATTTTGATTTTGTGTGGTTGGGTTGTTGTTTTCATTTCTGTTACGGTTGCGGATTTTAAATATACCGGTTTTTACTGCGAAAAGCGCCTTCATCTTCAGCAAAGGGTAGAGGTTGCACAGTCCCTCTGATTATTAAGAGATGTTGACACTGGAATCCAACTTCTTCTCGTAGAAACATCTTCAAGTTGTAGGTTTTGTATATTGTTCTCTTCGTTTCTTATGTTCATGTTTTTTCTTCAGTTGAATGTTATTGCTGCTATTGATGGGTGGCTGGTAGGTGATGAAAAGTTCTGCACTGTTGACCTGGTGGTGGTATTTGCGACATGTTTCAACCATTCTCTGGTTATCTTCAGGCAGAAAGTGAAATGGCAACCCACGTATGGACTTATACTACAGCTTTTCATGGTATTCACGGGAAAGAAATGATCATAGAACGAGAATTAACCAATGGGAAGAGTTCAGGCAAGGTAGGTCCAGTTCCCCTCTAAAAAAGCTTTGCGTTCTGCCATGGATGAGGTTGAAGCCCGGTAATATTTGGCAGAAAACATAGCTACTTTACAGTGAACTCCTGTTCCCTTATTTTGATTTTTTGTGGTTGGGGTTTGTTGTTTGCTATTTTCTGTTAGGATATTGCTGGATATTAATGATACTCTCGGTTGTTTACTGCAAAAGCCGCCTTCATCTTCATGCCAACAGGGAAGTTGCACGTCCCTTATTATTAAGAGATGTTGACACTGGAATCCAATCTTCTCGTAGAAAATCTTCAAGTTGTAGGTTTGTATATTGTTCTCTTCGGTTTCTTATGTTCATGTTTTTTCTTCAGTTGAATGTTATTGCTGCTATTGATGGGTGGCTGGTAGGTGATGAAAAGTTCTGCACTGTTGACCTGGTGGTGGTATTTGCGACATGTTTCACCATTCTCTGGTTATCTTCAGCAAGAAATGGCCCACGTTGGCTATATACAGTTTCAGGTTCGAAAAAAAAAAAAAAAGGTTGCACAGTCCCTCTGTGTTAAATGAAGTTTGGCAGAAAACATTAGCCTCACTTTACAGTGAACTCCTGTTCCCTTTCTATTTTTGATTTTTGTGGTGGTTGGGTGTTGTTGTTGTTTGCTATTTTCTGTTACGGATATTGCTGGATATTTAAATGATACTCTCGGTTGTTTACTGCGAAAAGCCGCCTTCATCTTCATGCCAACAGGGGTAGAGGTTGCACAGTCCCTCTTGATTATTAAGAGATGTTGACACTGGAATCCAACTTCTTCTCGTAGAAACATCTTCAAGTTGTAGGTTTTGTATATTGTTCTCTTCGGTTTCTTATGTTCATGTTTTTTCTTCAGTTGAATGTTATTGCTGCTATTGATGGGTGGCTGGTAGGTGATGAAAAGTTCTGCACTGTTGACCTGGTGGTGGTATTTGCGACATGTTTCAACCATTCTCTGGTTATCTTCAGGCAAGGAAGAGAATGGTTGAAACATGTCGCAAATACCACCACCATGTCAACAGTGCAGAACTTTTCATCACCTACCAGCCACCCATCAATAGCAGCAATAACATTCAACTGAAGAAAAAACATGAACATAAGAAACCGAAGAGAACAATATACAAAACCTACAACTTGAAGATGTTTCTACGAGAAGAAGTTGGATTCCAGTGTCAACATCTCTTAATAATCAAGAGGGACTGTGCAACCTCTACCCCTGTTGGCATGAAGATGAAGGCGGCTTTTCGCAGTAAACAACCGAGAGTATCATTTAAATATCCAGCAATATCCGTAACAGAAAATAGCAAACAACAACAACACCCAACCACCACAAAAATCAAAAATAGAAAGGGAACAGGAGTTCACTGTAAAGTGAGGCTAATGTTTTCTGCCAAACTTCATTTAACACAGAGGGACTGTGCAACCTCTATACCTATTGGCAGAACGCAAAGGCTTTTTGCTGAGCAGCGGGCAACTGGGACCTTACGCTTGGACCTGTAACTCTACTCCCATTGGTCAACATCGCATCGAATCATATATATATATATATACAGACATCACACACACACAATTAATAATTTATATTCTTTAAATTATGTTAAAAATATATTAAAATATACATTTAGATTTATTTAATTGTACATTTTAAATTTCCGAAGTTTTTCTAAATAAATCACTTGAATTTCGCTTTGTTTTAGCCACCGCTTTTCACGAAGGTAATTACTATTTGTCTAAAATGTCCCGTTGAGTGCCCTTGGCATAAAATAAATCGTCCCTCCTTTTTCTTTCTTTAGCTTTTCATATAACAACTGAATTTTCATTGTTGTTTTGTAGCGATCTTTTCAAATGCTCTTCTTTACCTTCAAACGTAACATTTAAAACCTTAAACGAAGATAAATTAATTGATCTTAATGATAAAGTAATCATTATTAAATACGAGTTGTGGTTATTTTTTTAGCTTTTGTAGCTATTTTCAGCTGTTCAGATTGTTTCTAATTATTTTAAAGTGTATTCTAGACATTTCCTTTAGCTATAACTCGTATGTACAGTTATGCTGTATTATTTCAGAATGTAATTTCATGCTCTTTCATCGGATCTCTGAATTGTACAATGTCCATTGAATACAACAAAAAACTAAATGAATGGGGAAACAATCAAAGTAACATTGTTTTTATTTTTAACTAATTTAATAACCATGTGATCGATACTGTAATCATTTTAAAAAATTAAAAACTTATTAATCCGTTACTTGCCGTTGCGTCTACAACGTGCTTGGTCTCCCTTTCCCTTTTCTCTTGAAGACGGATTACCCGAAAATTTTAGGCTGTAAGTGTGTTTCCTTACTCTGTGTGTTACTCTTCTTGAATGTTGAACTCGTATTGTGCCTAGTTTGGATCGTGTTTCGTTTTATTAAGTGCTATATATATATATATATATATATATATATATACTAGTATATTTAGGAAGCAGTCCTTCATTTATACAGGTTTGATTAAATAATACGCCATATTTACGGTTGATTAGTTTCCTTGTGTATTTCTCAAGGGATCTGAATAATCTTCTTGTACAAACATCTAAATTGAATAGAACATTACCAATGGTTCCATTGTCTTTACATCTTGCATTTCCACTAATTTTACTATTGTTACAACAGTCACAACTAGTACTATTACTATTACTACTACTACTATTATCACTACTACTATTATCACTACTATCGACATGTTTCGACTGCTCGTCAGTCATCTTCTGGATAATGAGGTTCTTTGCTGAGTTGTTGGTATTTACTGCAGTTGTTGATCAGCTACGAGTGGTCTAATGGTGGGTTTCGGTATTCAGTTTCTGATTGGCTGGTTGTAGGGATGGAGAGGGCATGGTTATGCAGGTACTGTTATCTGGTGGCCAGCAGATGAAGTTATCGGGGCCAAGAGCTTGAGCACCCTGCTACTACTATTAAGTTGGGTGTTGAGAGTCGGTTTCCTTTCCTGTATTAAAATGGCTTCCAGAATTAGCAATTTTTGTGGATCCTTTTCCTTTAGTATGATTGTTGTATTATTCACAAGGTCTTCCCTTCGAATATTGGTTTTATGAATAGATTCAGCATGGTTTCGAGCAGCACCTCCGGCTAAGTGCATAGTAAGTCTCCGTGATAGGGAAGTAGTAGTCATGCCAATGTACGAATTGTTACGGGTTTCACAGTCCCCGGTTCGACAAGTGTATTCGTACACTAGGCCTGCTTCCTTCAACGGAGAGTCCTTGGGCTGGTTGTTGTTCCTCATGATTAAGTTTCTTATTGTTGGGCCCTGGTAGTATATGTTGAGTTCTATACGATCTTGGGGGTTGGTACATTTTACATTATTCTGGATGATGTTTTTTAAAATCCTCTCGTCTGTTTTATAGTGGTCACTGAATTGATTTTTGTAATATATTTTTGTGCGTGGTGCCTGTAGGTTCAGTTTCTTCGTTTCGAGTATTTTTCTTGTTCAGGTATTGCCGTAATAATTCTTCGAACAACCCATTGGGGTACCCATTATTTATTAGCGCCTGTTTGATGGTTGCGATGTCTTGGTGGAACATCTGCCAATTAGAGGCTATCTTGAAGGTTCTTTGGATGAGGGCTTTAACAGTATTTTTCTTATAACGCAGGGGACATTCACTGTGGTAGTTGAGGAACGACATAGTGTTGGATGCTTTCCTATACAAAGAAGTTACTGTTTGGTCAGTTGAAAAATCTATTTTAACATCTAGGAAATGAATTTTGTTTTGGATAGAAGGATCAATGGTAAATTTCAAGCATGAATTATTTTCCAGCATATTCTGAAGTTTAGATAGCTTTTCTGGTGTTTCCATAGTGACAAAGCAGTCGTCAATATAACGACAATATATCTGTCCTTGGGTAGTTTCCACAACTTTATTTTCTAGGTTGCACATATAGTAATTGGCAAAGGTAACTCCCAGAGGGGATCCCATAGCCACGCCATCCGTCTGGAGATACATTGTGCCGTCGCTATGTGTGAAGGGGCTGCCGGTTGTACATACTCTCAAAAGTTCTTCCATGATATTTCTGCTAAATGGTGGGGGAGGTCTACTATTATTATACACGCTGTCACAAATTATTTTGATGGTCTCTTCAACTGGCACATTCGTAAAAAGAGATTCGACGTCCAAGGAAGCTACTATTCCTTTCGGTGGATTCATTTTAATTAAGTCCAAAAAATCATCAGTTGACGTCAGCATATATTTCGACGGCATGTAGGGTGTAATTATCTTGTTTAGTTCCTTTGACACGTGGTAAGTAGGGCTAGTTACTTGAGAGATAATTGGTCGAAGTTGATTTCCAGGTTTATGAATCTTAACTGTACCGTATATATATACATATATACATACCGTATACATATATGTACCGTATATATATATATATATATATATATACACATATATATATTCACTTAAAATTCGAAAAAACGATCCAAACTGGACGCAAATCAGTTCACAAATGAAGAAAAGCAACACACAGAGAAAGAGACACATTTACAAACTCAAATTTTCGGATGATTCGTCTTCAGGAGAAAAGGGAAAGGGAGACCAAGCGCGTTGTAGACGCAACGGCAAGTAACGGATTAATTTCTGCTTTTTACATTTAATTTTAGTCTTTTTATTAATGTTTAATCCGACCACTAGCGGGTGATAACGTCAGCCGTTTAACAGCTTTTTGTTTGCTCGGTGATTCTATAGATTCTACATTGGGGGTCCTAAATATTACCTAGTTCAAGTGCATTTCGAGTAGGGATCTTTAACGAGTACCTCACATTGTACAGGCCGTGATCGACGGCTTAACGTCTTCTCCGAGGGACGATATACTCAGATTTATTTACCTCCCGCGTGAATAAATCGAGAGCCAGGTGGGGATCGAACTCCGGACTACCAGCCCACAGGTGATACATTAACCACTGCGCTAACCTGGCTCCTTAATTTCAGTTTTAAAATTGATGTTAATAAAAAAAAAAATACTTTATCATTGGCGTAAGTAAAGTTTTGTTTATTTCTCTTCATTGCACTACAAAGTCGTCAATTCAGCGTTATCACTCAATACGAGAATCAAAAATATATATGATCAAATCGTTATAAGGGCAATCAGATACAACGCGGTCGATTTTTGAACCTTAACGAAAGCCTAATATCGATGTTTGACCGTATATATCAATAATGTTAATTGCATTATATAATTAAACAGCATTATTATATTCAGTAAATATTAAACACTAAGAATCTCCAATTCTTGTAAAGGTGGTACTATTCGTAAGATATAAAATGTTTAAATTACTTGAAAGTTAAATAGAAATGTTAGACTTTTCCCCTAACTGGTTTTATCTTGTCTGGCTGTCTTTGTTGGTAATTGTCTTTTATATCGCCAGTTACCTCTCTTTCATAAAATCTCTAGTAATTGTGTAGTTTTTTGCCAGCTGATATTGTTTAGCTGGTTGACAGGCCGACAGCCCTTTGAGGGTATTTAGCTGTGCTCCATTAGTGCTCCCGATGAATGGACCACTTCAAAGGGCTTTGCTCCTAATATCGTCCATTACCAGCTGCCTTCCTAAGCGACCGTCTAATTCACTATCCACCCATTTACATCAATATCACTTTTAACTTATTACTTATTATCATTATCATCATCTTTTTAGCTTACTGTAATTCCATTTTTTATCTACAAATAACTGTTAATGATTACACAAAATACCAATATTTTTACTTAATTAATTTTTACAATACCTACTGAAAGTAATTTCGAGGAATTTCTGATGTTTAAAGTATCTGAAATTTATGCTTGATATTTTTAAATAATATCTGATTAAATGAATGTGTGTGTGTGTGTGTGTGTGTTTGAATGGTTCTGTTTAAATATACCATTCATTCAGCATGCTCCAAATAAATATTACATACTACAATAGGGCTGATTAGATTTAGAATTACTACATTTTATTGTTACATGCAAACACTTATCGTATTTTTACTTATGGCTGGTAATGGAAATCTATTCCATCTATGATTTCTTTTTCAAAAAACTCAAACTTTTCACTCTTCTTCATAATTTTACTTATATTTGGGACCCAGACGTTTCCTGTAGTTATTGTGAACTGAGTGAATGGGCAGCTAATTACATCTGATTCATGTGTATGTGTGTGCGTGTGTGTGTGTGTATGCTCGTAGCCGTATATGATGAATGAAACAAAATTCTCCATTTTCAATAAACAGAAAATTTATATGCTAATGTAAATACACAGCTATTAGATTTTAACCTCAATTACCCGCTGAAATTTATCATCAGATGAATATTCGGTTCGAATACCATTTTTTCTTGTCATCTATAAGTTTATATTCTTTTTTGGTTAACTTTAATGAATATTAGGAAATTGAAATTGAAATTCTAAAATTCTTGGACCGACAACAGATAAGATTAAAATTTAAATTAAAAACAGAAAATTATTCATAATGCAGGTTGTTGCTTAAACTTCACAGAGTTAAAGATTTGATAAATTATATAATACCTTAGAAGAACCAAATGTATAGCGTGAAAAAAAGAATAATTTATAGACATTTTATTAGTGTGCAGAAAAAATCTCTGCTCTAACTTTAATTACGCCTTTTAATATTTAATATGTTTAATCTTTGTTTTTTTATGAGAGGTACTGTTCATTTTTTGAACTTTTTTGGATATCTATAAATCTGTTATTATTCATTCTAATGGTAATTTGGGGACGATGTGGGGTGCACCAGTTAGTCTGCTAATAATTTTGACGAGTTAATTTCAAACACTAATGAGGAAGACACTGCACGCCTACCTTTGACCCCTGTCGTTTTCAAACCCTTATTCAAGTCGTTACGAGTAATGTTTTTTTACAGTGACTGGCCGTTTTGTTATGATTTGTGGGGACAGTGTGGTCTATGAAAAAGTTATCTCCCCTTAACACATGATTTCACTTGCACGCTGCAATATTACACGCAACCATAATAGAGTAATACACCCTCTCGCATACCACACTTCTAATCTTTCCCAAACATTTTCGGCATTTTTTACACACCAGACTTTTGTAAATAAAAAAAAATCATAATGGTATAATAACCTTGATGTACAACATTTAAATTAATCCTTCTTTATAATATCCAAAAATTATTGTTTTTTATTCCGAGAAAATTATTTCCTATTATTTAAAGCTAAAAAAGAACATTTGTATTTATTAACTATATGGTTATATACGATATTTTATTTTTAATTTATGAAATGATTTTCCTAAAAAGATGAGATTGTCGTTTTTAAATTATAAATGTATTATAATTTTTAAGTTAGTAATTAATTTTCATCATAAACAAAACATATTACTGCTTTTGTCTAGAAATGACACTATTATAAATATTTAAAAATTAAATATAGCAATAATTTCAAAAGCATGCTTAAAATAAATATAATAAAAAATTGTATAATTACTTTTTTCAAACAGGAAGTGTACTATATTTTAAATTCTATTAACCATACTTCAGACAAGATTTTATCATTATCAGTGTTTTTATAACTATAAACAATAAAATAAAAACATGAAAATAAAAGAGAACTCATTTTGTAAATAATAGCAAAATTTAAAAATACACCTGGTTTTAAAAAGAAAAAGAAAATCATGAAGTTTCTATTAATTTAATTTTTTTCTACTTTTTTAAAATATATAAAATCCGTATAAAATTTATAGTTTGAGGCTTCTAGAATTGTAGGCTATGAGTAACAACTTTTTTCATACATTTTAAACCTTCGATGTCAGTAATACAAGATAATTTATTCTTTTTCTTTTAACCCAATATGTTCCAGATTAAATCAGATGTTAAATGGAAGAGGGTTTTATTTTCACGAAAATGTTGAATTCGTTTATTCGCCTTACTATAGAATATGGAGTTCCTAAACTTGAACAATGAGACGATTATATGATTATTTAAATAAGTGCTACTGTGAAAGAAGTCCCGTTCTTTTTCCTTTATCGGTTTATTAGTTTGATCGGTTATACTCTTCCTGCTTGTATGGTAGTAGTAAGAATGAAGCCTTTTTAGGTCAAACTTACATCCAAATCTAAAACAATTATGAGAAAAAAATATTCATAATATTTCGAATGTTATTCGAATGTGTTATTCGAATTTAAATGGTACAAAAATGTTTAACCTACTTATGGCAGACGCAGGTGCATATGAAAAGACAGTTACAGCAAACAGATTGGGCAATGAGGTTCGTTCCAATTCTTTTAATGTCACAACGATGCTTTTATTGAAATGGCTTCACTTTATCGATGCTTCTATCAAGTTTGAGTAAATAATCATTTCAATATTTATTATGACGCAAAGTGCAATTTCATTTCTTCCCAGTAAACTGAAATGTTTCCAATAACCTTTATCGAAGACAGAGCTCCTTCCCCAATATTTATTTAAAACTGTGTACTTTAACTTTTATAAGGCAGTCAATTTATGTTAAATATAAACATAATTGCTATAATTAAGTATTATAACGATATTCCTGCATCGAAATAAATATATTTGCAAGAGAAGAAACCGTTCTTCGATTCGTTCCACCGGTTTCGAGCGTTACACATATTCTAATTGAACTGACCTAACCAGCGTTGTCATGGATTTATAATATGAATAGCATAGCAATATTATTCATAGCAATATGCATGAATAATCAAATAAAAGTTTTATAAGAAAGTATAATTTAGAAGAAAAAGTAATCATTCCTAATATATATATATACATTTTTAAAAGTAGCAGTAGCTTCTGCTCTTACGATTTTTGCGCTGGTGGTCTCGATCGTGAAGGCGATTTTTCCATTTCGTGGTTGCAGTTTCAACATTAATTGTACAAGGGATATCAATTCATGTGAGCTTTCAGTTGGTGATCGTCAGGTAAAATTTTACTTTTGGAAGGATGCTTATAGAAGGGTGCTATTTATAAGCATCCAATGGTTAATATATGTATAACCAATATATTATCTGACTGGTCCAATAAATTTTCCTTATTGGCCAATCATGTGTACCTGTATATATTATTAAATATATTGAATGATCCGCCTATCTTTATATTTCTTTGAGTGTACGTGATTTCTATTGATCCTGTCAACCTTCAAGTGAAACGTGCATATAAAATCCCATTGGGAGGGGAGATATAGGAAATATAAAGGAAGTAAAGGTACTTTAACGCTTGTCACAATCTCTGCAAAAGACGTATCAGTCATTGTCAGTTTACCTTATACGTCAAGTAATGTTTTATCTTGCAGAAACTCGTTTAAATTCTGTTCCTCACATAATATAGAGCCTGAATTTCTTTGATGTGATCGACTTAGCCATTTTCTACTGCATATGCTAAAAAATCTCAATTTTAACATTTTTGAAAATTAAAAAAAACTAATATAATATGTTTGTTTGTCTACCAACGTCAAAAATGATAAAGATTTCACTTTTTAGTCTGTTCTTAGCGCAGAATTTATGGCTCATTTGTTATTTGGCACCCATTTTAGTAATGGACAAACCACATTACTCGCTGATTCTACATCGGAAGACTTAAATTTTACCTAACTGAAGTGTATTTAGAGTAGGGATCATTAACGAGTATCTGACATCTTACAGGCTCGTGACCGAAGGTTTAACATCCTCTACGAGAGACGATGCAGTCAGATTTACTCTCCTCCCACGTGAATAAATCGAGGGCCTGGTGGGTATCGAACCACGGGCCTACCAGTTCAGTGGCAATAACACTAATAAAATAGAAAAAAAATACATTGAAAACAAATTGAAAAAGTGAAACAGAAAAAAAAATGTGACAGGTTTGTATGATCGAATTTAGCAACTGGTTAGTGAGAATATACAGTAGCACCACTCGCAGAAGAAAGATCTTAGTCACATATTTGAATTTCTGAATGCGATTTACATGTTGATCTTTATTTATCATATTTTTTTCTGAAATTTTGTTTTATATTATATATGTATATATAAAATGGTATTTCAAATATGAAACAGTTAAAACATAATAAAAAGTACAGAACTTTTACAGCATTTGTTGTAGTCATTATTTTGAAATTGGTAGAGAGCATTTGTTGTTGAGTCTTTTGTTGTTTCCACAAAATTATCATATTATCTCATAACTAGTAATCGTGTTATAGTTGTCATTTGCTTGAAGATTTATTTTTTTCGTGTTTTTGCAAAAAGCCGTAGTGATGTAAACGAAAATATAAATTAAGAAGTTAACTTATACTAACTCCTATATTTTTCAGTAGCACCCTTTTGTGTCTCTGCTAGTCTTTGTTACGAATTTGCTTGTAGTTTTCACTTCATTTAGGTAGATGCAATTGATTTACTGTTTGACATAATTTTGTATTTGCAAATTTTAGTTTAATAAAAGTAACCAACCCTCTTGAAAAACAGGTTGAACTAATGTTACTATAAAATATTTATTAAATTAATGATAATGACAGTACTAATTGTTTGTGAGTTTAACAAGCCAAAATGTGATGCTAAGGAAAGACAGGTGTTTAACAGAAGCAATTAGTTGTAAAACCGGAGGGTCTAGTGAACATTAGTGGCTAACCATGAGGCAGGTATCAGTCACACGGGCTCTCGTCCGTCTTGTTGAGGTCGGGCCTAAATTAAACAATACACATTCCTCTTCTACTTCAAACATTTCCCTTGTTCTGCAGCCAAGTGCTGCTTTCACCAACAAATGCACTCATTAGCACAGTTTTGATTTAACCATAGGTCTTTAGTTAAGAACCTCGGTCTGATTGCTGGTCAAACAGTATTTCTACTTCTAACTTTATATACATTTAAAGTTTTCAAAACTTAAAGACCATTTGATTCATTTATGATTATTTATTTTGATTATTTATAGTTGTCTAACAAATAAGACAGTACCAGTAAAGCCTAGATTATTTAGGTTTTGCCTCTCAATGCATAGGACCTTTCAACCACAAATTCAATGACTTTGAAGCACAAACTTACGGACATTAATTACAATTTTCCACTTCTAGAAGCACAATAATTCAGTAGTAATAGACTTCTGGTCTTAAACTGATATAAAATGGTATTTCAAATATCAACAATTAAAACATACTCAAAAGTATTTATTGCATTTGTTGTAGTAGTTATATTGAAATAGATCAAGAGCATTAGTTGGTTGTATACCTTAGTATATTGAAATTTTCATCGGTTATTAGTCGTTAGTAAATATCATGTACATCATACTATATGTACCTTAGGTACATGAAAACATACAATACCAATATATTAGTTGAAGATCAACTATTTTTTGTCCACTAAAATATGTGATATTTTAGAGGCTCTCTTAAAATAGGACATCAAAATTAATCAAAAATGAATAATTTTGAAGCATATACTACTCGAGATAAGAAGAAATTATTACCTTCTTTTCAGCGTAAATAACAAATTGATTCAATAACTTCTGCATGAATTAGTTTTGATGGTATTTACGTGAATATATTTACATATTTGAATAGTTTCCACAAGTTCAACAATTAATATGGTAACCATATAAAAAAGGGGAACTTTGTTTACCCGTCTCTAACATTGATAGACTACAAGTAATTTGTGCAATCCAAGCGGTGAAGATGTAGGACCATCCAAGGAGCAATTATTTTGTGATCAACCCCCATTAACCACGGGTGTGACATGTTACCAAGAGTGTCAATACGAAATTAGTAGCCGCAATAACCAATATTGCTGCATTTCAATGATCACAGAGGTGGCCAACTTATGGTGCTTGCGCCAAACTTTGCGAGTTGTGTGATTTGGTGTGGCGCATTGTTTCCTTGAAATAAAGATAAAATAAGCTTAAAGGACTGTTCATTTTTTGATGATTTTCAAATTCGGTGAATATCCTTTTATGGAACGTTATTTTCATCACATTAATCTTATTTCAGTTAAGTAGACATACTTGATTAATCAAGAGAGATGGAATTTTATAAAATTCCGTTTTCTGAAAACGATTATTACATGTGAAAATTTCCTTGAGCGAAGAAAAACCTGCTAATGATTCATCTGCTAATCTATCATTTCGGTCAAATTTGTGTAAACAAGCATTTTCAGCCATGAAACATATTAAAATAAAAATGAGGGTACGACTGACTGATCCCAGTTTGAAAAACTGAGAATTAACCTTATGAATTTTCATATCAGCCGTTTTTTACCAGAGTCAAATCCCAATTGACAGAAATCGCTTGTTAGGGTTGAAAAAATTTCGGATTTCTCACTATGGTTTGGACATTGATTTTTAATTTCACATGTTTATTGTAAAATCTTCTTATATGTATATATAAAACAATTTTGTGTTATAAATGAAGTAGAATTTGTGTTATAAGAGATTTATGGCGCAAAGTCTATATACAAATTTAACGCATTGTATTAGATGGCTTGGGCCATCTCTGATCTAACAGGATCACTGCATTAAACATGGAGTTTCGATAAATATATGAACGTAAAAAGAGGACATTGCATATATTTTTATTATTTCGGCTGCTTCGATTGTCTGTGAAAACTCATTTATTGACTAATCACCTGAGGGAATCACTTGTGGTACTAGGTTTGTAGCATTTGGTTTGTGTTGGATTGAGCGAATTACAGTTGTCAAGGCGTGCTCTCAGTGAAATGGGATTTAGCGGTTTACTGCCAACCTCCTTTCACCTGCTTTCAAATCAACATTTGCTATCATCAGGGAAAGAATTAAGCGTGTTAACGAAAACCTACAACTGCAGGAATCACAGCTTATATATTATCAAGAACAAAATTTAGAAGTAATGACAAAAGATGGAAGATGTCATTTATATATTGAAAGCATAGCTATTGGAAATTATAGAACTATTCCCCATAAAAAGTTATGTAATCAAACAATCTGTGGTGTTCACTCATTATAAAAAAATTATAAAACAAGACACCAGCTAAATTTTTGCAATCATTAAGTTTTGATGTATACTCATTACTCATTACCAATTTATTGGTAAATATTTACCAATCATTAAACCTGTGGTATTTACTCATTACTGAAAATTATGGAACAACTGTCCAAATAAAGTTGTATAATGAGTAATTTTGTAGTATTCACCCATTGCAGTAAATTGTAGAAAAAAGTATCAAGATAAAGTTGTTCATGCACTATTTGTTAATTACTCATTATTGAAAATTATAGAACAAGGCTCCACATAAATTTATCCAATCAGTTATTAAGTGGTACTTACTCATTCATTTTAATGGAAAAAAAATGTTGCCTAAAATGGAAACAACATTGGTCTTTGTGAAAGCATCCTAGAATTACATAAAAAAACATAGCTCTTACATTCACCATGTCATACTTCAGAAAAACCATGTCATACTTCAGAAAAACCATGTCATACTTCAGTCATACAAAAACTAAAAAAATGAAAAAGCAAATCTGATAAAAGGACAGAGAAGACTTATTGCTGTTAAATGGGATTAGATCCCACGCTTTTGTGAGTGCCTGTAGTTGTAAGAGATCGCCAGTCTCTGACCACAGCATTGTAATTACGTTATCTCTCTCTTTACATTATGCAGCCATTAGGTATAACTCCTCTAGAACCATGTATTCAATCCCTTTGGGATACGTTGTATTCGCTTGGCACGGCACTGTAAGCTGTAGAAACAATGTTGATATTAACAATTACAAAAAGTTGAACCATCTCAACGTAGTTAACTTCCTTCCTTCCTTAACCAATTCTGCATAATCAACATCCAAACATTTTGAAAGTAATTATAAGAAGAATGAAATATGTATACCAATATCTTTAACGATCATACTCATTTATGATGTAATTTTACGATAATTGGAACTTGAAGGTCTGGTAGATGTAGTGAGGAAGAATATTATATCAGATCACTGACTGAAAAGTATTTTCGGTTACAGACCACTTACTAACAGTCTCTGTGACACTAACACTAACAATATTATTATTAACGACAAACCTGTTACTGATTGGTTGTAACATAATTCAAAGATAGTCTAATAACTTATTATGTGGTTTACCATATACTCGTTGATACAATAGAAAACTATTTTTTCACATTTTGCACACCATTCA
Source organism: Hermatobates lingyangjiaoensis (assembly GCA_026182355.1). Taxonomy (NCBI): domain Eukaryota; kingdom Metazoa; phylum Arthropoda; class Insecta; order Hemiptera; family Hermatobatidae; genus Hermatobates; species Hermatobates lingyangjiaoensis. The sequence goes on from JAPFBL010000068.1 coordinate 163,838, forward strand.
ATCATAAATAATCATCAGGTTACTCATACAGATAGTGCATAAAAACAGACAATCCCGAAAATATCTATTTTATGGGCATAAACAAATCATTGCATCATAATTCTTCCATTTGTCTCAATGAACAAACTTCTAACTGCACTGCATTCCTCAAAATATTCACACAATCATAATAAAAAAAAATCTTCATTTTCACCTCATATTTTAACATTTTCCTTGGTATTTTATCTGCTTTACTTACTTTTAGAGGAAGTTAGAAGACTTTAGCCTAACATTATGAAAAGATATACCTGCCCTTCAATATAAATCCGTATGCACTTCGTACTCTATCCTCTTCCTCCCTCAATTCATTCATTTTATCCTAGACATCTCAGCTTAGGTATGTACGTCTTTATTGTCCCTCTTTCTAATTATTTGAAAGAATTAGAAAAATTCCCTTTTTTTCTAGTTAAAAAAGTTAAAAAGTCCCTTTTTTTAACTATTTGAAGTTTTCGTATTTTTAGATTTAAACCTAAAGAAGAACACTGCGTGTTTGAAACGCGTTTTTAGCCCATTAAACAACTCTATGTGGAAACAGTTTTATAAGCTTTCTAACCAGCAACTTGATATAATAAGTTGGGAGATTAAAACATGAGCATGCATTGAGTTCCAATCGCCAATTGACATTCCCCTCCCTTCATCCTTAGCGTTCTTCTTGACCACTGCAGAGTAGTGATTGAACATTTCCATTACCAACTATCCGCTCCCCCGCCTCCTAGTACATAGAAGACATAAATGATCCACAACTCCAAAAATAAATTATTTCTTTTATTTAAATAAAATAATGTATGTCCAACTGTACTGCTTATAAATTTGTAAAATAAACTAAAAATGGTATTTTTAATAAAATTGCGGATAAAATATTTCAATTATTCTTCTTTTGCAAGAGGAAAAAAGCCGAAAGATAAAATCAGCAATAATTTCTACTCCTGCATTTCTGCTCAGAATCCTAATAGTTTTCCATAAACCGCAGCGATATAATTTATTCTATTTATGCGAATTTTATATGTCTACATGTTTCTAATTTATAGCTCTAAGATTTATCGTCATCAATGCTTTACCTCAATAAAATTTATCTTTCATACAAAAATAAAATCTTAAAAGTATATTTATATTTTTAAAAGTCGTGTAAAAAATCTGGAGTGGCCTACACCCAACTTTACTATAATAAATGTAATAAACTCATTAAAAAATAACAGAGTTTGTTTTTATGTTTATGGGGAGATAGCGAATATGTAATATTAAACACTGTGGTAGAGATCATGAACTTGAAATAATTGATTTCAACTACCTATTAAAGTAACAGTGGTTATTTAGAGCACTCAGTCTGACATGCTACTGCATAAGCCTTCAGTAGTCACAGTTTTAGCTGTGGTAAGTCCAACATTTACATTAATTATTCTTGCATTTCATTGTTTTAGTCCACTATAAAGTTTCTGAATGAATATATCAATATGTTAGTGCAAAATTAATAGAGTCAAGAGCATATTACAAAAGCCTCTTCATATCCATGTAGCTGTCTAGAGTGAATATTTAATGATTAAAGAGTGTTCTATTTGGTTAACAGAAAATTTTTGGAACCATTTTTTGTCTTATAGTTGTGAGAAGAGTGAAAAATTGTTTTAGCATGTTGTACAAATAAGTACCGCTATCATTATTTAGTTTTACCCAAAAGCTATGTAGTGCTATCATAACCTTGACTTCTTCTTTGCCAAATTTCACAATTTTATGCGGAACTTGGTACTTAGCCTGCTCACAAACGTTTTAAATACATTCCCGCCTGCATACATTAAACATAAAATAAAAAAATACTGTATTCAGGGGACTATAAAAATGTAAATACTTAGACATTTTCCAGTCAATTTGATCTTGTCTACTCTATTTTAATGAAGTTAAACTTATAGTAAAGTTAATAAATTGTATTCTAAACGAATTATCTATAGATTAAATAATTTTTGGGAGCAATATAATAAACGAAGTTTGTATATCCTGAAATTAAATTATATTTATAATTTTTAATTTTTTTTGACTGTAAAAACATAGAATTTATTGTAAGCGAATTGCGTAATCAATTTTTTTGCGCTGAGATTGAATTAGTGCAAAAAAGAAAAACTCAGAAATATCATTTGCTTTAGAATAATACAGCAGATGATTGCTTTATACAATTTCGGCTAGAAATACTATGCGGCATATATTTGCTCTCATAATAAATTAAGACGTAATTGTAAAGGTATAGTGGGGGTAGTTTTCCCCATGAAATGAATGTAAGGGGACTTTTGGACCCTATAGTTAGATTCATGTCTCAACACGTCAGTTTTCATCGCGCCTCGCCAGACCAACGACATCAAAATTACGTCTCATCATGTTAAGGTATACCTATTTGTTCATAGATCATGTCCTATTTTATTATTTTACATCATTTTCTTTATAAATATTTTCACATACATTATATACAATATTTATTGCACAATACCTCTATTAAAAGTTAAATGTAAGTTATTTTTCTTCTTTTTGATCTACCAATATCAATGTCTTAGTTCATGTAAATTTTTAGTTTGACATTTGGAATTATAAATCTAATCTAGAATAATTTCTTTGCAATACTCAAATAAAATTTATTGGAATGAAATTCAGAATACATAATTTAAAAGATATAATCTCGAGATCGAATTTTTTCACAATCACTATACTTTACTTATAGCAAAGTAAAATAATTCTTATATTAAATTGAAGTAACTATACCAAAAATCACATCTTTATTTTCTGTTGCAATGAATATGATTATTACTGTACTAAATATAATGTATGATATAATATAATAAAAAATATATTATAATAATATATTATTATAATGATATAAATACAATAAATATATAATTAATTATTATGTCATGTAACGCTTAGGCAATGTAAGTGTTACATGGCTTTTCCCATATTTAATGAGACTGCAAAGTATCTGAGTACCTCTAAAAACTGTAGTTTATTATATTTAATAAGGTCTTTGAGACCTTTTTTCATTCTCTTTGAAAACAGAATAAGGACTGTTTTTGCTGTATTTATTATCAGATCTTTCTTCTTTGCATATCATTCACCAGTTTGGAGAGTATCCCTTATCAGCTCAAGCGTGGTAAGATCAAGCAGACCTCTTTATATTATAATAAGGATATTTTCAAATCTTTTAGAGTACCCAGCAGATTATGTAGAACTAATCACTACAATCGGTTTTAATACATCTTGATGGTTTTACGTGATGCCACACGGCATTGCCTAAACCGACTCCAAACCGAATAGTAAGGCAGAGGTCTGATGCGCCCCCGTTGTGCCAAAGTTTATAAGTGCATATCATTCTACCTCTTTATTAAGCAGGTGTATACTAGTTTCGATTTCAAAAAAGTTTCTTTTTTCAATATTCACAAGGTAGCACAGAGCGATTCTTGTAACACTTAAAGAGTCTTTTTTGTAACCATAACTTTTGGACTCATCCTATGGATTTAGATATTTGTCCATCTTATGGACAATCTCTTTTGATATTTAACTGCCTCTTCTAAATATGCTTACCGAAAACGTCTCATGTTACTACATATAAAACATAATGGCCAACATTAGAGGTGTACAATCATTCTTCTACTTCTTGTAAGCTTATTTCAACGTAAAACATGATTTCAAGATCACACATCAACCAAAGAAGCGACTTTTCCATCATAAAACAATGCTCAAAAACAATAGGACAACATCTACCATATCGGCTTCTTTTTTGTATAAGATATGAATTTGATCTATCAAACGATGTGGTTTGTTGTCTGTCTCCAAACGTTGGATATTCATTCACTCACAAACCCCCACCACGCACTGCACATGTAATCATCGTCATCATCGTCGAAAAAACGTCAAAAACCAACTTCGGTGACCTCAAAACGTGTAATTCTTGTCAACATCTCGAGATCATTTTTTTTTATGACTGTAATTTACTTTTGGTAAAGTAGTAAAACCAATACTCAACTGATTAACAACGAGATTGATATTTTCTTTACATGGAGTAAAGTTGAGTTTAATCTGCTGTAAATTTTCTTTCTCATTTATAATTATATTAGTTACAATTAATGTGCAAGCAGAAGTTATTGTTGTAACATGTGAAATATAAAGTATAAACTACATTGAGACACGAGAAAATTTGGAATGAAGAGTGATTATTTTGAATGATCTGTACATCAGCATCACGAGCTATTCGATTGTTCGTCAACTAGCTCAATCATGCGTAACATCTTCAACCGATTTACTCCCTTTGATTTCTTTTTACCCGATGTATCATTATGATTGAAGCAAACTACAGAAAAATCAAAAACATCTTACCTCTGTTGAAATTGTATTACTGGATTGTTTCAAAAGGTAACAAATGAAATGTTGGCATGTGCGTCCTCTAAAAAATAACTGATTGCTTTGAACTCTGCCACGATGGAGACGGCTGCCAAGATGAATCATTACCACAGGTTTCCTTTTGATATCTTTATTGAAAATTATGGACTTACATATTTATTTGCAACAATGAAGCCTAGAATTTATTTAATAATTGTTAATACAAACGCTTTCAAATTAATACAAACTTCAGTCATAAAGCTTTTATTAGATGCAAAACATTAAAATAATTAACCGCCAAAATCCCTTGCAAAGGTATTTTACATCTCGACTCGTAAAAAAAAGGCCTTTTTAAATAATAAACTAATTTTGTAAAAGAAAATATTAATTGATTCTGAAGATTTAATTTCATATTTTCTGGTGTATTATATAAAAAAAAAACTATAATATAACTCTCGTCTCTGCAATTTACACATCACATAGAAAATTCAAAGTTGAATAAATTAAATTGGTTGTTATGCTGTTAAGAGTATGGTTCCCTGTTCTATATGGAATATTGTTCAGCTTGAATAAGTCACCAACATATGTTCTATTTATTTAATGGTGGTAACAATCCGTTACTATTTTTCTGTAATCATTGTTTATTACATAAGAAACGGAAAATGTTTGATATTCTTATGAAAATATACCATCTTACTTGATCAGTTTTGATAGTTCTTCAATTTCAAGAGAGAACATGAGAAAGGGCACGAACTAAGAAGTTATATTTTTATAATAATATTACTTGAAATTAAAATTATTCATAATTTGAAATGAATAATAAAAGCTGCATACTATGGTTTAGGTTAAATTAATAAAAACATAAAATTCATGGAAACATGATGAGTGATTGTGTTGGATAAGCAGAAATCGTTGAAAGGATATTATTACAAATCTCTAACTCATGCTTACATTGGGGCCAAATGAAGAAGAGGTCTCCAATGTAACATGTGTATAGGAGATGTAGGTATTTGACTATTGGCAAATAAATATTCTCTGAAAAATCAAGAAATGAATTCGTAAGCAGTTACAAGAAATGAAATATTAGAGTCAGTATAGCAGGACCCAAGGAATGAAGGTATCAAAACAGAGGCTGACAAGTAAAACGAGAGATGGGAGAAAAGGACTAAGATGAAAGTTCTACAATATATTTAGGATCTTACAGCAACCAGCCCCTTGAAACATATCGCCATAGGGTAAAGTTCCATCCATAGTAATCGAGAGAGAAGGATGACAAGTGTTGTATTTACAGAAATTTTCGAAGAAGTAGAAGGAAATAGAAAGTGTCCTTTCTTTGAGTTGTATAATAACGTATTTTATGATAAATATTTGATGTGATTATATACATATACTTTAATTTGATGTATTGAAATACATATTGTAGTTCCAAAGTGTATATAACCAATTCTGCAATTTCAGCTTTCCTTTAATTTCTTTAATATTCCTTTTATAGTAAAAAGTATCTGCCATCTATTTTTCATTATTTATTGGCTCACGAGAACTGTTCATTTTTATTTACACGTTTAAAACTAATAATTTTTATTATATTTGCAATTTCAATATTAACAATTTGAAATACTAATTATACATATAAAAATATTTAGCTGTTCAAAATCTTCAAAGAGTATTTACTCAGTTAAAGATAATTAAATTATGTATGTTCATTTAATTGAATAGTTATACGTATTAAATTTGTATTCCTGCTCCAAAGTCACTATGCTTCGTTAAACTTTTGTAAATAATTTCATCAAGTCTTTGTATTACACGAGAAACATATACTAACTTCTTTTTATTTTTATTAATTACAATTTGTTCAACTTTCAATTTTCAAACTCAAAAACGATAAATTTTATTTGAGATATTTAGAATATACCTCCAAATTTTTAATATAATCATATGCGTGACTGTATCAACTGCTTAACTTGCCGTTGCGTCTACAACGTGCTTGGCCTACCTTTCTTATTTCTGGTGAAGACGGATTTCCCGAACATTTGAGTTTGTAAGAGTGTTTGCCCTGTATGTTACTCTTCTTAAATTTTGAACTCGTAACTGTGGTTTAATATTGACAACAGTACATAAAAAAATTATGAAATACCTTATTCTCATTTTGATAATACTTTCACTACATTAATATTGGTTTTATTTACATTAGTACTCGTCCTGGAAAAAGAGTACTTGATTTATTACTACTTAGAAATATAACAAAAACACCAAGTTATAAAAAATTGCAAGTGCTTTCTTTAAAAATGCAAAATAATTATCTTATTTAACATTTACATAATTGTTATGTAAAACTTTAACTTATTTTTGACATCCTTGGCGTTAGATCAGAAACTAACTGCAAATAAATTCGGTGTGGCCTACACTCAATTCATATGCTTATTTTTTTATGTCACACCATTAATGCATATACTATCATTGGTATAACTAGAGCAGTAAAAACATTTTTTCAAAAGTGTTAACTGGCCTTTATAATAAAACATGTAGAATAATAATAATCTCTCACTGATATAGTTTTGGATATGACTGGACAAAAATCTTGTCCTTCCATGAAGTGATTGTCTTTCATTCAGCTACAATTTTATCAAAAATTGATATCTATTGTGGAACATATCTATAGGACTTTGAATGTTTTTGCTTGGGAAGCTCGAGGTGTAGATGATGTGTGGTGAAGGAGATGACTGGCTGTTGGTGGAGAGAGTGGGCTTGTTGTGGTGGTTGGGAAGCGAATGCGAAGGGTCCGAGGTTGACCAGGTAACGTTAAGCAAAGCCAGAGTGGCAAGTACCGCTAGGGAGCCCTTATCCAGCATGTACCGTTAGGCAGTCCTAAGAGGGCATGCACTGTTAAGTTACAACCTGAACACTAGTCTGGAATATATCTATCTTATCTCTAGTCTGGATCTTTTTATGATGTTAAATACAGCATTCACTCAGAAGAGTTATGAGGACAAATTTTTAATAGATCTACATAAATTTCTAAATTCTCCTTTGAAGTTATATAGATTATATTAAACATTATAAATTTAGCTTCAGCTGGAATGAGATTTTTAAGCTGCATTGGATGAGGTTGTTCACGGCAGATTTTATGATTTCATTTTAATCTATTTGTAAGTTCAACTTCTGTGATTACTGTCTTTGGTTAGTGCAAATATGCGAATTCTCGAGACAGCAATATTCTTGTATGGTTCCAAACATTCTCAAATTCTATACTAACTCATTATTAGCTATTTCCATGTTTTCAGCTATTGACAGACAAATTGAATTATTCAGACTGTTTACATTATTAATTTTTGACAGGTCATTATATCAGAGTAGAATCTTCTTGTTGAAATCACGATGCATTCATTGCAGGGGATCATTGTGTTCACTACGAAGCAGCATGTAAAATAATCTATGATGCAATTGTATCTAACTCGCTTTTAGATTCAACTATCATTATTTCATTATATGAATTTCTTTGATATTTCATTCCTCAGAGAGGCATTTCTGTTTGGTAAAATAAACAGAAAATTATTAATTCTTCATACAAATTTCTAAATGTTAGAGGTTTTGCTAGTTTTCATTCCTCGAGGTGATACAGTTGTACACGGTCTTAAGGTGATACACACTTATTTTTGTAAATCACATAAACAATGCTTATAATATAAATGGTATTACTATAACAGTAATAACACTTTTTCAAAACTAAATTAAGATTTTATGTTAGAAAATAATCTCTTACACATGATAAAATAACATTTGTATCTATAGCCAATGGACCACTTTCAAGACTATTAGTAAAATAGTAGGTTCTGTTAAATTTGATGTAGTTTATCTGACCACCATCTTATTGAAGATTAAAGCCAAACATTCTGTTTACGTCTTCAAAATATTCATATTAGGTGTGACGAACGTCAGAAAAAATTTCAGGGTCATCAAATCACCAAAAAATTACCTTGCAAATTACAAATACGTTCTGTAATATATGACCACATAGACTATTTTTCATATTTCAATATTCAAGTTAATTTTATTCATTAACATAAGAAAACCTAAATTTTACATTAAGTTTTGTTGAATGGTGAACTATATAGATTAATAAGAGGATTTTGTTTTAGACAAATCCACTATCCCGAGTCCCGATATCCACTATCCATATCGCACTAAGCGAAGTTATGTGCAATTGCGCTGATTCCTACAAGAAAGAATATTATTGTCCTTATATGTATTAAAGTCATTAAATCATTTAAAAACATTTCATTAAACTTTTAAACATTAACTGTATTTGAATAAAAAACTTTTAAGTCAATGTCAACAATTAAAATAAATGTAAAAAATAGAAGTATATGGTAGCAAGGACATCATTAGTCCAGGACCAATATTCAGTTTTTATGGCTTTATTGCTCTTTGCCGTAATTGAAATATCATTAAATTTATTTTATGAATTTCTAATTTTCTATTCGATTTATTGGCGAAATTTCACTGTTTCTTTAACGAGCCGTTTATCTTCAAAAAAACATTTTCTGTAAACAGAAAATTTACTGTAATGCCCCTTAGGTGAATGTAATTTTTGAGAAAAATATGTCAACTCATCCTTCACGAAATGTTCTATTTTTAGGCATAGCTTCATATTGATATTATTAAACTTTACTACTAAGGATCTAATCATAGATTAAATGGCTCCATTTCTGATAAGTCAGTCCATTACATATGCAGCTTGAATTTCGAATAATACTAAATCTCTTCAATTATGTCCAGTTCGTTCATATCCGTTCAGTTCCTGTGTCAGTCTGTAATTTATTTGTAAGTGTCAAGCTTCTTCCTTGTCTTTATGTCAAAAAGTATTTATTTTTTCTAATCCTTTCGTGCTGGTGCTCTATTTCTCTTCACATCTTTCTTCAGTCATGGATCCCAGTTTCTTCTTCAGATAGGATATGATTGCTGCTGTATAGCTGGCAACCATGTCTTCCTCCGTTGCTGCTTCTTTGCGATTTCGTGGCCTGATGTCCTAATTGGGCTTTGGTCCACTCAATACCTATTTTTCCCCTTTATATTGACAGCTGTTTTATTATTTGTTCAGGAAGAGGCGAATGAATCTCTGTGTTGTTTATTGTTTTGATGAATGTTATACTATCAGTTTTTAATTAGTGCCTTAATGATCTGTTAATAATCATTCCTTAATAATCTGTTAATGTACTCCTAAGAGTAGAAAATTGCTACAGAACTCCTGATTTGCATTGCAATGTCGTTAAAGTTATTGGCTCGCTTGCAGCTTATCAATCAAGTGACGCCAGTCAAGGAACATCATCAGTAGCTTCAAGCAATGAAGTATTTACAAGGACTCCTCCATTTTTAACGCAAAGTTATATAATATGTCGAATACTATCCCATTTAACAGATAATTTTTCAAAATAATAAGGAATTTTTTTAGATTATTCCAGATTTTTTCGATATGTTAGACTATTCTGCAAAAAAAGTTGGCAGCCCTGACTATTATAGTTTGATTGCCTCGTCATTGCGGACAGGCTTACCTTTAATGACTTACAATTTTAGGACTTCCATAGTGTTCTTCTGAACTCGGTCGTCCCCCACCGAAGAGGACCATGCCCGTTACCCCGGGACCAGGGCTTGCTACTAGTAGTTCATCGATCCCCATCAGGGCGTCATTGTGAGGAGTGTTGTTAGTACCTCAAGTAAAACGATTGATAGAGAAAGATCACCAAACTCTCGTTGGCTAAACGCCACCTGTCTAGGTTAGTTATGTGAGCCTCTAGGGTCTCCCGTTGGCTAACTGTCACCTGTACTGGAACATAAATGGGCTCGAAGAGGACAGGTATCAAATCATCCCCACTCTGAGATCCCATCAAAAGCCTGAGCCAATACCTGGCAAGTACCAGTTGTCCAGTCCAATCAGCTGAGTCAAGGCCCGTTCGCACTGGTTAGCTCCCCTGGATGCTAACCAGGCACCCTCCATAGGAGTTGCTGCTTCTCACACAGCGAACACAAGGTCTACCCAACTTGGGTGAGAACCAACAGCCACTACGATTCCAACCATAATTGGCGGGATGGAGAGAGATCTCCTTCATTGGGCCCCCGCCGCCCGTAGTACTGACCTATTTTAATTGTTTCGGATCAAAGTCCATACCAAACAAGTATTATGACAGTTCAGTGTCGCTTGTTCATTCAGACTACAGTTGTTAAAAATCTACATGCTATTTTTCTTTGTAAAATAATTTCTAATGTAATACTTAGTTTTTCTGTTTCAAAATGTATACTTCTGCCTATGAAAAAGGTTTTAAATAAAAACCGAAACGTTGGCAATGAGAATTTAATTTGAACCTGAAGAACTGACCGAGTCCTGATAAACTATAGTCTTGTTTCTATTCCACAGTCGATAATTTTATCAATATATATATGATATATATCAATATATATTCCGCGGCCAGTGTTTTTTACTTTGATTTACTAAGAAATTAATTATGAATATTATTATGGTAAATACATTTCACGCCTCATACAAAAAAGGCTTTTTCATTTAATACAAGAGGTTCATGTAATATAGTAAATTAAAAAAGTGTTTTAAAATATATATATATTTACTAATGTCCTTCAATGCAGTCGAATGGTGGTTTTTCTTTTTAGGAAGCAAGGAACGTTAAAGGCGTGTAATTTTCGAGATGTTCTAGAGATGGCTGACAAGAACACTTTGTTACCAGTAAACCCTCAGCCATCATCTTTATTATCAGCCCCTACCGACTTGTTTACGACACTTTCCTCTCTCTAAAAGTAAATTTTCACCCTAACTTAAGAAAAAAAAGGCTGATCATCGTTTATGATTAGATTTGTTTAAATTTATTTCTAAAAAAAAAAGAATCAGTTTCACTGAAACAATATTAAAGTAGAATATATATAATTGTATATGAAGACGGGAGATCATTTCATAAATATGTAATAATCATATTACCATTGTAAGCGTTCATGTCTCTTTCTAACTTAACCTGGAAATACTTGAGCTAATTTAGGTATCACATTTTCATTTAAACAATTATTTAAAACTGTTAATTTTAGTTTTAATTTATGGGCTTTTGTCAAACTAGACAGATAATTTTTTTCCTACAGGGATGTAGAAATGAAAACGAGCACAAAAATAGGAGTGTTTCCAGTTAATTATAAGTACATTTGTATCACTGAACATTTTACATAATTGCCTTGAATCTTTTTTGGAATACAGTCTATACTTTTCTTGGAAAATACTTCCCATGATATAAGAATTTGTAATATATTTTCTTTCTTTTTCAAAGTAAAATCATCAAAAGAAGACTGGACTTTTTCTTGATAAATGGATATTTAAATAATTCATATTTCATTAAATAAATATAGTACTAAGACATAGTAAGCCACTGATTTATTCATATCTAACTACAGAATATTGATGTTCTTTGACATGCAATTTTAATGATTTACCCTCTCTGACCTCTGTATACTTTATGAAAATATTTTCATCAAATTTTACAAATATCACTATTCTCTATTTTTTAAGAGAATTTTTAATTATCTTATTACCTACGTTTTGAAAAACAAAAGCGAAGACTAAAAGTCAGGTTTACGAGCTTATTAAACAGTATGGCTTTTGAGTCAAATATAGTACCAGATCCCAGTTATTGTTAAATATATTAGTCGATAAATTTAACATGTTATTGGACACATTACCTAGGCTAGAGTTTTCTAATCATTTGATCATTAATTATCATCTCTTCATTTATTTATAAAAATATTTTCCATTTATATCTTATTACGTATTTATTGATGTTACTAATCCTGGACCTTCCACACACGAATTCAGTTTTCTTTAATTTCACCTACTGGCCTTTGGTTTTGAAGGTCTAGGTGCGTGTAGAGTCAGTTTATCTTTGGGTTATTCTTGAAAACCTGTATTTCGCCTCTGTTCAGTCACCGTTAAGGCATCTTGTTCTTCTCTCTCTCTCTTTTTGTTCTCTGATCCTTTACTGACAAAGAAGAAGTTTCATAATATCAACTAAGTTGTGTACATATTTCTGTTCTGTATCTCGGATAACAACAGTTAATATGTTAATAACTTAACAATTCCGTTTGATTCGAATTTTCGTATTACTGTATATATATATATTAATAACAAATTATAATATAATATTATATATATCATATATATAATTTATCAAACAACACTATCAATAATGAAAAGTAGACCGAGTGAAAAATAAGCAAGACGCTTAGCAATCATGAAATTATTTTCAGTTCGTACATAGCTGTGCAGTTTGACCAATTATGTATTAATATTCAACGAGCTTTAGTAGTAAATCTTTTTGTATATAATATTATCATTATAATATAATAACTATATACCGAATATATAAATAGTAGTAATCTCGAACGCCGCCGAGGGCATACTAAAACATGAGTGACCGCGTCCTGGAGCCCCAGTAGCACCTCTGCTTAGTAACGAGTGGACGCACGTGCCTTTCTACGTTCCCTTCTTCTCCCTGGAGACGAACTTCAGTTCGAAATATCGACCTCAGTAAGTTTTCTCGCTCTTCTGAGTGTTGTGCTTCTTCATTTATATATATATATAATAAGTTATATAACAATCATAATTTAATATAACAAACAGTATTTCACATAAACACTAACCAGTACACATATGAGTCAAACCACATAAGAAATGGGAAAACAAGACTAAGATCTTTCAACCGTAACAAGCGGTCTTCGTCAGAGTCAAAAACCCAACTGAGGTTTAAGCAACGATCCAACTCAGTTGGGTTTTTGACTCTGACGAAGACCGCTTGTTAGGTTGAAAGATCTTAGTCTTGTTTTCCCATTTCTTATTGTGGTTTGATCATTATATATATATATATGTGTGTGTGTGTGTGTGTGTGTGTGTGTGTTATATAATCGGGATTCAGTCAATTTTCTAGGTTCAAAAATGAAACTTTCGTTGCCGACGTTTCTTGTAATATTATCTTATTTATTGTAATGTTATCTTCGATTAAGTTTAGTCAAAGATCTTGTCCGGTTAAGATTGTCGTTACTTTAAATAATGTAAATTTCGTTTTCTGTGAAGTCCCTTGGACTTAAAGAGCTATTTCCTCGAAGTAAGTAACTGAGTTTAACGGATCTAAAATACAACAAATCAAGTAATCATACAATACCTGATCATTATGTCCAAGAAAATAATCTTGAGCAAAGTTTTTAAAGACTTGAACAATCATAAAATGTGAAAATACCTTGACTTAATTGAATGTATTCATTCAATTACATACACTAATTTAATGTATTCCATCTCACCTGAATAGGGTTGCTTTGAGCATTTCCATCTCTCATCGCACAACACAAGTACTTGCTGACCACCTATACCGTACTCGGACACTTTAGAGAATACGTGCTCACTACTTAATACTCAATAATCATCTCAATCTCTACAATAACGATCCTAAACCGCCAGTTGACATCTTATTCTACTGAAAAGTCACGCTTAATTGCATGCATTTTGTTGAACCTTATTTTGTTGTTTTGTATCAAAATCAGTTTTATAAACTCAGGTTATTAGCATCATTTAATATCTATCATAAATAATAAATCTGAGTGTCATTAACAACAAGGACATAAAATAATTAAATCAATATTTCTGTCATGAGGCGTTTAAACCATTCAAGGCGCCTAACTATTGCTTTTACGTGTTTTGTTTATGATCAGATTTAATCTATTTTGTCCACGTGAGAATTTAGTTAAATTAACCTTTCAGTTTTCACTCTTAGATGATATGCTAGATGAACAAAAAAATGCATTATTTCTGGTTAACAAAAATTTGGTAAAATAGACGAGTTTTGGTAAAACTGAGGTCACGTTACTTTCATCAGGTGTCATTGACTACTGACTGAGCTTCTAACGAGTAGTCAAGTTTTTAAGTTCAAATAGACTAGAAACATCTTGCACTAGAAAATCGTTTATCCAGAACTGCAACATAGGCTGGGATACTTTTATTTGATATATACATAAAAATCAAATATAACCAAATAAATAATCGTAAAAGCCACATAACATATATTCCCTCTAAATTAATGCACTATTTTATAATTAATACCAACTATTTGAGAGTATAAAATTATCATAATTCATTCTGTTTAATGATATCACAATGAAAGAAACTAATACAAATTCAATACTTTTTACCAGAATGACGAACAAGACTGCCTGATTACTTATGAAATCGCATAGTTGTGCGGTCTGCTGAAAAAAAAAATTATTACAAACTTGTTTGTAATAATCCAAGTACCTACTAGCTCGTATTGTAGAAATTCAGATTTGAATCAATGAAAGACGATATATTAAATATTTGATCATATATTTTCTATATTCTATAGTCTATAAGGCAGAAGAATGTTCAGTTTGCTCTTGCCAATAGAAAAATTCCGACGTTTGTCAAAATATGATAAGGACATATGAGTTAAGACAATATATCTTTATTGTAATAATATCATTAACAATCTTCTTGGTGCATACAATATTTTATTTTATCCATTGTAGGGTAAAAATCTAATGAAATGGTCTCCACATATAAAAATTTTAATGATAAAAACAACGCGTTTCGAACACGTAGTGTTCTTCCTCAGGCATTAACTAAGGATGAGTGCCTCTGAATAAGACTGCACTCATCCTTAGTTAATGCCTGAGGAAGAACACTACGTGTTCGAAACGCGTTGTTTATATCATTAAAATTTTTATATGTGGAGACCATTTCATTAGATTTTTACCCTACAATGAGTAAATACCACATAATAACTGATTGCATTACATTAGAATTATATTTTATTACAAATATTCAATTAAAAGCTAATTAATTTTTTAATGAGACTAACTATAATTGCATACGGGGATATACCTCTACAGTGGTTATATAATGCAGTTCAGAGTAACTTTCCATACCAAATTCGATTACTTTGAATCGTCTGATGAGCTTGTGTTTACTCCATAGAGCCACAGTTTATCCAACCGTTGACTAATCTTAACTTTAACTTATATTTTGAGCAGTTTGATGTTAAAAAAATATTTACAATAACAATTGGATAAAAAAAATGAAAGAATGTAGCAAAAATTAGAAAAAGTTGGACATAGAAGTAAATATTTTAATTTTCGTGTTAATTAATGTTTAGTATTATTCATTTTTGTGACAATCAAATAACCAATTATCTTTTTTAAATAATAAACGAAATTAAATCTTTATAATAAATTTGACTTTGTTCCTTTCTTGTAGACTAAGCTGTTTTATGTTTTGGTATACCCTGAAAATAATAATTAAAATAATATTTTAAACTTTAAATGGTTATGTTGTATTTATTTATATTAAGTAATTTTTAATAAACAGTCTTGATTTTGATTGAACTATAAAGTAAAGAAAATTGAGGGAAACAGTAGAAAAAGAACTTCAAGTACACATTGGAATGAAACAATGATTGGAGTTGTATAGAAAAGAAGAATGGGGCAAAGTTGAAGGCAGAATGTAGGGTGGACCTCTGGCTACAGACCCAAATAAATCAGTTTTCCAGGCCGAGTGAATGACTGATGGATGTTCCTTAGAGTCGCTTTCTGATTGCTCTGAAAAATAAAAGAGCGAAAAAAAAAACTTTTGTCCTGCCTGCCATCAGCTGAAAACAAGATTAAAAAGTTTATTAGAGACTCCGATTTATTACTGACTCCGACGTGCTGACCTTTGGTCTATAAATAAAACATGTCGAATGCTGATATGAAAAATTGACGGCTTGAAAAATTTCTCAAGCAATAAATTACAGATTTACAAAGCAGACAAGTGAACAAAAAACTGGTAAAAGCATTATATTTAGAGATCAGTGTGGTAACTTATTTTGTCTGGAATGTTTTAGACCAGTATCTCAGGTTTCTACATTACTTTAAGTAATGCATACAATAAATCAACGCTAAAAAATAAATTTTGAAACTTAACTGATTTATGCTGTTTAAGCTCTTCTGAATGCATTTTCATGATTTTTTTTTAATACTAAAGAATGATATCTGAATATAAATATGTTTGTATGTGCGTTTGTTTGTAGATATATCCAACATTTTGTAATCACCCTAGAATTTGCACAGTTGGTCTGATCTTAATGAAGCATAGTAAATATATTTATCTTAGTGACTGAAAAAATTCAATTTGTTAAAGGATGTTAAATCAGTAGAGTATTCTTTTTATCGTCAATTATGCCGAAACGGGTAATGATTTGTTTGTGTCGAAGACAGTGATAAATATTTTAATTTACGTTTTAACAAATTTGGAGTATTATTCTTTTTTGTGACAAACAAAAAAAGAATTATTTTTTTAAATATTTAACTAAATTAATTGTCTACTATAAATATGACCTTTTTATATGAAGGTATTGAACTATAAAGAGTTCTCTATAAAAAGAATTATTTATCATAGAATTCTCCTTAATGGTTAAATATTTTAATATGTCAAATATAATACGTTTTATATCAAATTATATAATTTTTATGCTGAATATTTTTTTAAAATTATTTCAATTTCTATTTTTATTACATAAAATTTCAAATTTTATGCAAACCAACCCAACCTGTGTAGCAGGTGACTATTCCAAACTTATTGTCGTGTTTTAGAATTATATTGCTTCTTTTAATGACCTATATGGTCATTATAGGAACTCAAAACTAACATTTTGTATTTTTATATGAGAGTATTAAATAATAAGTATCATTTATGATTACAAGAGTAATATAGTATCACAATTCTGAAGTAATCCACACGCATCATTACTAAAGTAAATTGAAAGTAATTGAATGAAACCCATTCATAATAAATAACGAAAATACGTTATTCTAATGGTACTATCTCAATTATAACAATTAATACAAAAAAAAATCAGTGTTATGACAAGACTTTAGAAGTGGCAGCATTTAAACCCCAATAGTTTTTCTTTTCCATGTAAAATTTTCTTATTCAATATTTAACCTCTTTTTTCCAATTGTTTCCTTAAAATAACAATAAATACTTTTAGGACTAGGGAATCACTGCAAAAGTAGGTTGAAGTCATTGTCAATTTGTGCTTAAAATACCATGATTTCCTTTTTCTAAGCATCAGTATTTATACATTAAAAGAACAG
Source organism: Hermatobates lingyangjiaoensis (assembly GCA_026182355.1). NCBI lineage: Eukaryota > Metazoa > Arthropoda > Insecta > Hemiptera > Hermatobatidae > Hermatobates > Hermatobates lingyangjiaoensis. The sequence goes on from JAPFBL010000068.1 coordinate 181,409, forward strand.
GTTTCAAGTAATTACAGAGTAATGTTATACAGGCAAAAATAGGGTTCCTTATCACACGATGAATCATATGTTTACCAAAACCATTGTTATTAATTTAAACTTCAAAGCATGTTCATTTCTTATATTTTTGATAGACATCACCCAGCCACTGGGATAGGATACAGAAGTTATCAAAACTGTGAACCTGTGGATCCCAAATTGTGCGATTCCGTAACATTTTCAAAACATAGCTTTCTCATCTTTCCCATACATTAACAAATTTGATGATTTTAACTACCTAAAAAAATATCTTGTGCATGCTGGGAAGTAGTGAGGTAAACCATTCTTTAAATCTATTTGTTTAGAATCACATTTTCATATATATTGATTATGATGATAAATCATGTCATTCCTATTGAATGCATATATCTTATCTGAAATCTAAAACTACATACCATTCATAGTAGTAACTTTTCTTCAGCTATGTAATCAAATGGTTATATTTATTTACAATTATAATTATAATTATAAAAATGAAGTAATATTAAAACCTATAGCATTAAAAATAATACACTGAAGGATATACTTACTCATCGAATTCTGTTTAATGCCATTAAAAATTTTAGTATTTCAATTATATTATGTTTTATATCAAATTATCTAATTTCAACTCTCCATATTTTTTTCAAACAAAAGTATATTTCAATGTAAAAAAAGTCAAATTTCACGGAAGTAAACCCAACCAGTAGAGGAGGTAGTTATTCCAAGATTATTTTCGTGTTTTTCAGCTACTATATTGCTTCTTGTACAAGTTTTATGTTTTATTTTTTTCTTATTTTTTTTAGTAGATGCTACTACAAAATTTTATTATTTTAGGTTTCATAATTAAGCGAAAATTTTGAATTTTGCAAATTTACAAAATATTATATTACCTCATTCCTTTTAAAAAAGTTTGCAAAAAAAAAAAGACTTAGTCTCAATGTCATAATCTTGAAAAGTGAAATTACAAAAAAATTAAACTTAATTTACGTTACCCTAATTATGTACTTGTGAGAAAAACAATAGTTTTTACAAATTTACGTAAAGTTCTCGCACAATTTCTAGCTATTAATTCTATAATAACATCAAAATTTGAAGTATATGCACATGTAGTTGGTAGTTCAGGAGAAAAAATGAGTTGTACTAAATAAAAATACATAACAGATTATAGAGTCAATATACTACATGAAGCAATAATATCCAAAAACTGTTCACTTTATCTAAGTTTTAAGGACTATTTTTGGGTGTAATATTGATTTCATCAACAAAAGGTGTGCCTGTATGGAGCACAAAAAGTTTGATACACGCAACCCAACTCGCTCAGATATCACCAAAAAAACTTCAACAATAGAATAAGGGATCGCAAAATAGAAAGCCCTCCAAATTATGAAACCTACTAATCTAATAACACTATTCATTACTACTGAAGTAAAAAATAAATTATTACGTGTACTGTAATTCAATTGACTAATTTGTTTAGCGAAGAAACAAAGCAATTCACTTAGTTCACTTGTTTCTAAAGATTGAGGGGATCAGGCTAGCTCAGTGGTTACGTGCTCGCCTCTGATCTGATAGAACCGGGGTTCGATCCTCACCTGGCCCTCGATTTATTCACGCGGGAGGTGAATAAATCCGAGCACGTCGTCCCTCGGAGAAGGACGTTAAACTATTGGTCCCGAGCCTGTACGATGTCAGGTACTCGTTAAAGATCCCTACTCTAAATACATATGAGTTAGGCAAAATTTAGGACTCCCACTGTAGTATCAATCTTCATTGTTTGGTATCACAAAGGGCCAATGCTCGGCCTAAGTGTGTTCCCTTGTGGAACTGCCACTGCAACCTAACCTAACCTTCTAAAGATTGACGGTATGCTACATTGGTAACACACTTGTGTAAATGCTCATGATTTTATTCATAAAATTCTATTTAGTACTATGTTTACGTGTTTAACACTGATTATTATGACGTTAACATAACATAACTTTATTATCGAATAACTGAAATACAATTTTTTTGTTACTTACCACCATTATTATATCTTTTCTTTTGTATGAATCTCTATTTTCGTGATGTTTTTTTTGTTTTTATTTTTTTTGAAGTGAATTGGTTTCAAGTATAAAAGCACAGGTTTCAAATAATTACAGAGTAATGTTATACAGGCAATTGTGCAAAAATACGAGCTCGTAAAAAGCTGTGTTAGTTATTACGTGTAGTAAACACTAGTTCAGCTGTGAGTTGGAAAATTTTTTTCAATTTCATATCGAGAAGTATTAGTTGACTGAGGGCCGACTTGATAACGAGGAGCAATTCATCAGTTACCCATAGGAGAGTTTTATGAGTCAGTACAGCGCTATAATATCATGTCCATTATTTGTACTGTTTAAAGAAGTGTACTGCTGTTCACTTTGTTTTGAACAAGAAACCTCTTATAGAACGTGAAAATTCTACAATTGCCATTAGCAGAAGTCAAATTTACTAGTATAATAGTTTAATTATATATGATTTTTTTTTCTTAAATGTGAAATATTTTTTATATTTCATTTTCATAATTATTTCGAAATGCAATTCGTTGTTTACAAAGTAATTATGAGTATTATATTTAGTTTTGCGGTTTTCTTTATCAGTCTGATAATTACGAGTATAAATACAAACTAGTGAATTTTAGGACTTTCAGAGTGTAACCGTTGTGCACTATATTATTATTATTATTACTATATTCGGACAATTATGTGATATAACATTCTACCACAACGTCTATAGTACTGCTAGCTATAATATTAAATACATAGGCAAGAACAAAGTCGAAATGACAAACAGGAACTGATCAAAGAAGAAGAAAGCAATAAAAAAATGAAAATGAAAAGAAAGGAATGTTAGAAATCACTAATACCAATTTATTATATTAGTAATATATTATATACTAGAAATCATAATAATACCAACAGCTTAAATATTAATGAAATTGAGAATAGGATGAGTTGTAAACCAGGAAGAATACATAAAAAAATTCACAGATATCCAATAAACACTCGGTTTGCTCAATAACGATTGAAAAAAACTTCTACTGTAGATTCAACAGTCTTCATTAAAGTAATTTAAAAATCTTTCTATTGATTTATGTTTTGTAGTGTAATATATTACTTTATTAGCAGATTATTTAATTCTTGTTATTAATCATAATTTAATTGAATACTCTTAATCAAGAATTAAACAAATATTGATATAAATATCCTTTTGTCGATACAAGATATTGATATCTTATGATAAAAAATTATATCCTTAGTTTCAGAACAGATGAATAAAAAAAATCGTTTAATGATGGTTTTAGTGAACAAAATTATATTTTGAAATTAAGTCAAGCTAATGGAAAAAGTTAAAGAAAGGGTTTGTTAAGAAGTTATTAAGTTCATTAACAAAAATAATGCAGCTGTAATTTTTTTCACTATCTCAAACAATTGTCGATTTCTCTTGAGAAATAAATTAACATTGAAAGCTCTGTATTCATCCAGAAGTGAATTTAATGACTGGAATAACAATTTTAAATAATTGCATTAGGAAAATAAATAATATTGTCACGTATTCTGTGCGAATTTCATCTCTCTTCTTCGCAAGTCCAACAACATCATTATTCCATAATTTATAAAGTTACAAACTTTCTTACAATTCTATTTCCAAATATAATGGTAATTCTACTGTTATACTGTCTTTCTTAATAAATAACACAGAATAGTCAACAATAGACTTGTCCATATTTCTTAATAAACCACACGGTTTATTAAAGTGAACTGCAGACTAGGCATTCACGATCAAGTGACAGAGATTCAATGCTCCAAACCAATTTCCTTCTAACAAGGAAAAATTGAAAAAGAATTTGGTCATCAATCCTAAATTATTATTCTACCGACTGATAGCGATTCCGCTAATGTCATACATAATTATTCCTATTGTTGCTTTAAGGCACATACTATACTTTGATACAAGATCTATTGAACAATTGTATAAAAAAAAAGCCAACATCAACACTTTCCTTCGAATTCATATAGTTTCTGTTATTACAACTCATTTAAATGCATTTCTGTTAAAATAAATAATTATTTTATTCATGTTAAAAACATATTTTTATATAATTCAGAACCCTTTAACCATATTTCTTATCAAAAATATCATAAAATACTTTCGTTTGGGTAATATTTTTTTTCAATATTCAACATTCTAAACGAAATAATTTTTGCATACAACCATTCCATTACACAGCTGTTAGTTTCCTCTCAAGCATCATATTTCAAAACTTTTACAAATTAATTGTTAAAATAAAATTCCCAACTATTATCACAAAACTCTTTCTAGTTTTAACCGATGACACCTCTTGGATTATCAATACCGGATCTTCAAACAGGGAAGATAAATCGTCCAGTATTACTTTGAACACCACACTCCGGGGTCATCACGACCATCATTTTCTTTGACCAACTATTATATTCGATCAGACAGAACTACATTCCAATAAAATATTATCTGACAATGAAATATACTTTCGAGCCAAAGATACAACAGAGTAAGCAAAATGACGCTCACATATGTAAATGTCTTTATGACACTGTTGGAATAGTCTTTTTTTCTTCTCGGGATGTGTAATGACTTTGCTCAGATTTGTAGTCGTTATTTCTCTCACATGGATCATAAGTGAAGAGCACCTTCAATATTTTATAATAGCAGTAAACACTTATTTTCCAGGCAAGTTTACCAAGACCATTTCTTCTAATAAAGCGGACGTGACTTATAGGTAACTGAAAGTGTTATCAATACTTCAGTTTGCTTCAAGCCAAATAATAAACTTCTTCACTTTTCAGCTTGTCATCTTTTCTGTAGAAAAATACAAATTACTATACTCTTCTCTCTCTCTTGCTCTCTCTACCTCTCTCACTCTCTGAACCAGTGCGCTTGGTTTCCCTCTCTTATCTCTCCTGAAGACGGTTCAAACAGAAAGATAGAGACTGTAAGTGTGTGCTTTTGATTTCTCTATGTTTTTTTTTTGCTACATTGAATTATTTGTCCGTCTTGGATCGTATTTCTAACGAAAAAGTATATATACATACACTGGTGTATTTTGGGAGCAGACCTTCATTCATACATGTTTCATTAAATACCTAGCTTATTTTTAATCTGGTCCTTTTTTTGCACAACTTTTCTAATTTTCTAATATAATTTTACCTAAAACATAGAAAAATTATATTAGAAAATTAGAAAAGTTGTGCAAGAAAACGGACTGGATTAAAAATAAGCAAGGAAGGCATTTAATCAAACATATATATAAAGATTTCACATAAACACGTGAAATAACAATCAATGATCAAACCAGAATATGAAATGGGAAAACAGGACTACGATCTTTCAACCGTAACAAGTGGTCTTCGTCAGGGTCAAAAACCCAACTGAGTGGGGTTCAGTTGGGGTTTTTGACTCTGACGAAGACTGCTTGTTACGATTGAAAGATCTTGGTCTTGTTTTCCCATTTCATATTGTGATTTGATCATATATATATATATATATATATATATATATATATATATATGTGTGTGTGTGTGTGTGTGTGTGTGTGTGTGTGGTGTGTGTGAGTTGTGTGTAAAGTTCATTTGTTTGGAACTTCAAGAGATGAACTTTTTCAATGAAACTTTACTTCTATACCCACAGATATAGATATACCATATATATATATATATATCAATGATCAAACCACAATAAGAAATGGGAAAACAAGACTTTCTTATTGTGGTTTGATCATTGATAGTTGTTTCACGTGTTTATGCGAAATCTTTATATATATATATACAAACACGTTTTCTTCTTCTCGGAGTTTGGTCAGGGTAAATATATGGAATCACCTTTGGCAAAAAGGTGATTCCATATATTTACCCTGACCAAACTCCGAGAAGAAGAAATAGTGTTTGTTTATATTTAGTGGTCAAAAAAAACAGTACCGTATATATATATATATATATATATATATATTGTAAACAGGAAAACGATCTAAAAGGACAACAAACGTTTCACGATGAATCACAAACACAGTACTAAGGAACAAACACACTTAATGTCTCTAATTTATGGTTGAACCGTCATCAGGAGAGTTGAGAAAGGGTCACTAAGCGCACTTGTGAAGCGACGGTTGGAGACCCTCGCTTCACAAGTGCGCTTGGTGTCCCTTTCTCAACTGTCCTGATGACGGTTCAACCGAAAATTAGAGACATTAAGTTTGTTTGTTCTTTAGTTCTGTTTTTGTGATTCATCGTGATACGTATATATATATATATATATATATATATAAAACAAATAAAAGAAACGGTCCAGCGGACTTTATTACAATAAAATAAAAAACGAAGGAAACACACAGAAAGACACAGACATAACTCACATCGATATTTCGACAATCGTCGTCATCAGGAGGTGCGAAGAGCGAAGAGTCCCGCAGGAAGAGCCCTGTCTTCCTGCGGGACTCTTCGCTCTTCGCTCTTCGCACCTCCTGATGACGACGATTGTCGAAATATCGATGTGAGTTATGTCTGTGTCTTTCTGTGTGTTTCCTTCGTTTTTTATTTTATTGTTATATATATATATATATATATATATATATATGTTGTATATATGAACCTATAATTCTTTTTTATTATTATGTATATATATATATATATATATATTATATATATATATATCAGAGATCTGTATATTAGGCCTAAAAAATTATCATATTACAAAGATCGAACAACAGGTTCATTAGGTTTGAAATAATTTTTTTGCCGGAACTGCTTCTTGTGACAATTAATGTAGGAATAATTAAATGAAACGGTCCAACAGACTTTTAAATAAAACCAATTAAAAAAGATAGCACACAGATATACACAGGAATAACTCACTTGTATATTTCGACCATCGTCGAAACGTATATGATGACGATGATGGTCGAAATATAGAAGTGAGTTATTCCTGTGTCTGTGTGCTATCTTTTTCAATTGGTTTTTAATTAATGTATAAATATTAATTCAATAGATGAAGATTGATTAATATTCTTTTAGTGCATCAATCAACAAAAACCTTTCCCGTTGAACCACCTAGAATTATTATTAGACAATCAAGGAACCTTTAAAACCACATATTCTCCTATTACACATACAACTGAATAAACCACCGGCAATAATACAATCCAACCTATATTCTAGATCTCGATCGAAAATTTGCCTGTTACAGCTGTTCACAACAATTTGAGGAGTCTCAATTACTAGACATGCACATTTTATCACTATAGTAACCTTTTGCACCACTTTAACCTTATATGTCTCCTGCAGTGCCAACATTGCGACAGTTTAAAGACATTATCAGGAGAAAAGGGGAAAACAGGATGATGAAAACGTTTAACGGTTTATAGACCATTTGGAATGAAGCTGTACGTTGCAAACATTATGACCACGAGACCTTTGAAAATAAAGAAATAATAACAAAAGTCTAAATAAGAATTAATTAAGAGAAAGAGGAAAGGATATAATCGTAAATTAGAGAATTCAGAATATTAGAGGAAAGTTGTCTATAATCACCGATACATTTTTTTGTATTACCATTAGTATTTGTGACTCATGTTGTTATTTATTTTTAATGGTTTCATGGTCATTATGTGATATTACGAATTTACGTCGTCGCAAATCTGTACACGCTTCGTCTTGTATTTTCTTCTCCTGAGGATGGCGTCAAGTTGAAATGATTTTTGTAACCTTTTTTAAGTGTTGTTTTCTTTTTATTTTGTCTGTAATAAACTTAATTTTACGTAAATTATTGTAAACATTCTATGACTAAAAAGAGAAGATCAAGTATATCAGTATTGTGATTCAAAGGTTAAAGGAAGTTTGGCTGTTTATTATATGTATCCAAGAGCTGTTTAGAGCCTCTTGACTTGAAGATAGCTGTAATTGGATTTGTATAATGGTATTTGATCAGGCAATGGGGAAGCCAAGAGGCAATAGTTCTCAATATGTTGAACAAACGCTCCTCTCTTTACCCTGTCGCCAGCATTGTTAGCGTGCCTGTTCCCATTCTTCTGATATGGCCATCTTCCCAATATGTCATTTCAATGACTCAGACAATGTATACCACTTTTCATTTATTTTATTCAAGTCATATTTTAGAATCTTTCCAAAGATTAGAGTTATAAGTTCGTTTATCTTGAATTCATATCAATTGAAAACATACTTCTTCACTTACCACGAATTCAAATCTATTATAACGACTGCGCTGTTTGACAATCTCGTGTTCGCCTGTTCTAGCCAACTTTACTGTTTTTATCCACTGTCACGTCAGACTGGCATTAAATATTTCTTTTCTAGTGCCAAGTAATTTGTTGTACTGAACATAAGTTATTCATAAAATTAATTAAATTGTTCCATATGTTAATTTTCTGTGTATTTACAATATTAAAAGTTTATTTTTTACACCATAACTAATTATTTCAGTAAATTTGTCATCTATACAATGATTACAACGGAAGAACTGTATTTTAATAAAAGATGGACTTAATAATTTAGGTTATTTATTAAGGCGACTATTAAGCTTATATAGTTAAAGTAAGCTCCTAGTTATCAATTAAATTTGTATAAGTAACAATTATTTCACCCATCCATGTAGTCTCCACGGTACAAAACATTATATTCTCCACATAAATAGAAAAAAAGATTTCACATAAACACGTGAAATAAAAATCTTTTTTTCTAAATGAAAAGAAGAAAAAGTAAATACTTATAATAGTCTTCATTAAATTAAAATTTGCCATAATTTACTGTTGGTTACAATATACATATGTTTGTTATGCAAATACAAATAAATTTGAAAATTCAAAGAATTAAAGTAATCAAAAAGGCACATTATTAATAGGAATGTACAAAGAGTTATTAAAAAGTCTATTAATAATTAATAGGAAGTTAATGATTTTCCTGCTAGTAGTTGGAAGGTAGTTGGAGTAGAATAGCAGGGTAGCCGTCTGCATTGCAAGTAAAGTATGCAACTCTGTGTACGAATCGCGTTTTCTTTATATACACATTTCTTTGTGAGCACTTCTATTATTAATGTGTTCTTTTTTTCATAATAAGTAGATACGACACTATTCATTGAACCTAGTGTAATAGTTCAATGATATCAATATGTAAGTAAACGATTATTGTAAATGTAACTTTCAGAAATCAGAAATTATTAAAAATTAAAAAGAACAATAAACAATAAAAGAAAAAAGAGAGTATATTGTGCGTGTAAAATATATTGTATATTTTACAATTCATAAAATAACTGTACTTTTCGTGGTTAACATGGTATATATGAGTTAGTTTTTAAAAATCTAAAATTCTGACGGATCCAAAATTTTTTACTTATTGGTTTCAAGCTCAAGTACTATCCCTTAAAATAGATAAAAAGATAAAAATAAGAGTATTTTGAGAGTGAAAGGGTTGAAACTAGATTTAGCATTGGATGTTTGGGGGGGGGGGAAGGGGGGCGTGAGCTTATGACATGGGGTACATCGTATCCACTAGCCTCAAAGTATACCTTCTTAGGAATTATTAATTTAATTAAAATTTATTTTTTTAAACCCAGGGAAAGTGATGAGTATTTTTTTATAACACTCTGTTTCTATTTATTTAATTTTCAGTTTTTTGTTCATAATTTTACATCTTTAAATATTACTGTCATTATATAAAACACTTAGGGGCCAGGTTAGCTCAGTCGTTAACGTATTCACCTCTGAACTTATAGAACTGGGGTTTGATCCCCCACCTGGCCCTCGATTTATTCATGTTGCAGGTGAATATATCTGAGCACGTCGTCCGGACGTTAGGCCGTCGGTCCCGAGCCTGTACAATGTCAGGTACTCGTTAATGATCCCTACTCTAAATATATTTGAGTTAGGCAAAATTTAGGACTCCCACAGTAGAATCAATCTTCATTGTGTGGTATCACAAAGAGCCAATGCTCGACCTACGTGTGTTCCCTTCTGGAACTACGACTGTAACCTAACCTAATCTATATAAAACACTTTCTGTTCCTACAAAGGGATAATTTTTAATATTTATTTAGTATTTTACCTGTTAATAGAAAAAGAACAACATCATAACATTGAATTTATGTTTTAACATTTGTTTGGTACAACTTCAATTACTTACTAAATAGAGTCACCTTTGAAATGTCCACCATTTTTAAATGAGTATCAAATAAAATTAGTGTAATTAATGTATGCTATTTTATAATCAGTAGTTAGGTGCACAGTCTTAAAGAGTTTTGAATACACCTATCAATCAAAGAAATGTCATCTCTTTAACTTTAACATTCTCTTTAACTCTAACACTTCTATGGTTTAAGTAAATTTAATTATTATTAGGAAAAGTAAAAGACTGTAAAATAAAACAAACCTACTCTCAATTTTTGAATAAAAATTAAAAGTAAAACACGCTGAATTATTTTTTTTAAATGTATGTAAATTGTAACGTATTTTTACAATTTTTTAGTTCAATATTTGATATTTGATTAAAATAAATTAAAATTAATAAATATCAATTATTTATAAACTGATAGGGCTTAAATTTTGGTTCGTTTATAGATTAAGACTTTAATGCCAACTGCAATTAAATGTTTGCCTGTGAATTACAGTTATTTTATAAATTATAGTTTGCTCAAGGCACAAAATAATTTACCCCTTTATTTAACTTTAGTGGTTAATATGAAATTATTACTTTATATTCATTTATATTTGAGTCAAATGGAAGTGAATATCAATAAGCCGTTTCACCCAAGTTATACGATTTGAAATACAACAAATAGATCTTAATTGTATTTGTATCAATACATTTATTTTTTCAGATTATATCAATTAAATGGCTATTTGGATTTGAAGAGTAATTAATTTTGAATATTATTTACAAATAATTCAGAGATATTATCTATTCTGTTCGTAGCTTGTTTAAGTTGTCGCTTCAAATAGTCCGTAAGAATTTAACCTTGGGTTAGAAAGGCGACTTGAGAATCAGTTGGCTATTACAGCTAATGGAAAGAGTTTAGCGAGTTTTCACCACCCAGAATTACTGATGCATTCGAATCGCGTACAATCCTAAACAAACTTAAAACTTTATATTTACTCGTAAAGTAGTTAAAGTTTTTGTTTGCAATAATGCCTGTTTTACTTGAAAGAGTTAAAGACACACTAATAAAATGCGCAAACAAGGCTTGAAGATAAAACTCTCGTTAATGAAGGGTTATCCCACATTTTACGGCTCTCGATTGCATAAGAAGTTTGTAAATTTCCTGAAGCAATTTCCTGAATTCGTAATTTATAGGCGATTAAACATTACGTATACAGTAGCATTAAATATTGAATAGTCAACATGATTTAACATTCAAGCTACGGTAAGAAATTCAGAAGCGGGACTAAGATGCTTCAAACAGAACAACTAATCTTTGTCAGTCTGAATGAGACCCTGACCTGATCCATTCCTGAGTTATTTCTGATGTTTACATGTTGATATTGACTAGAGTACTTGACCAAATTTCTTTGTGCATGGCATATCTGACTGCCATTAGACCATTACGATACCATTACGACTACCCCACTCATTACGATATTTTGTCATCCGTCGTCATCATTAAGACTGAGTCAAGTTTGAACTAACCGTTACTAATGTTTATAATATTTTATCTATTGAATTTAATCACAGAGGAGTCTATAATATTTCTTTATAACACTGACTTTTTATAGGTAATAAATTTAGCTCCGGTTCAATCAATATGCTGATTTTCATTATTTATATTCAAGGTATATATATATATATATATATATATATATATATATATATATATATATAGGTGTGTCTCTTTGTATCGGTCGTTGGAAACATTCACATCCCCATTCCTATGTTTCTTTTTTTTCCTTGCCTCTCCTGAAAACGCCATTGTAGCCGAAAAGATCGAGATCGTGAGTGTTAGTTCCTCTTATGTTTTGTAGTTATAACTGTAAATATATATATATATTTGTGTACAATGGGAGCAGGTCTTCCCTTAAGCATATGTTATTAAAATAAGCAGCAGCTTCTGCATTGACCAGTTTCTTGTTGACACTCTCTAGTTTTCGTATCACTCTGCGGTGAGACTCTGGTAGCTACCAGAGTATTGGTTTGCGTATCACCGCAAAGTGATACGAAAACTAGAGAGTGTCAACAAGAAACTGGTCAATGCAGAAGCTGCTGCATATTTTAATAATATATACATATAAAGATTTCACATAAACACGTGAAGTAACAATCAATGATCAAACCACAATAAGAAATGGGAAAATAAGACTAAGATCTTTCAACCGTAACAAGCGGTCTTCGTCAGAGTCAAAAACCCAACTGATTGGATTTTTGACTCTGTTGGGTTTTTGACTCTGACGAAGACCGCTTGTTACGGTTGAAACCTTAGTCTTGTTTTCCCATTTCTTATTGTGGTTTGATCATTGATATATATATATTATATATATTAGTTATTTGTATTTCCTAATTGTACACATACATGTAAGGTGCAATATTGATTCATTAAATTACTGTTACACTTCATCAGTCATAGTGTTTAGTTTATTTGATAATATGCAATGTTTTGGTGTAGCTGAGTTTTTAACGCTAACAAAAAGTGCAATTGTAAAGAAGAGTGTCTGCGTATAATACTGCCTTTTGTGTATTTTGCTGGAGTATGCGGTGTGCATACGAGGACATAAGGTTGTATCACTAGATATTCTCCAATCTATTTTTGATTTGATGGGACAAAGTTAAATTTTAACGCACTTCGCACGTGTTTCCAGACAATAGTGTGTCCTTACCGATCTAGAGCACGGACCATGAATTCAAGACTGTACCAGTTTCACCTCTTTGGCCTTAAATCTTTAACTCCTCCCGTTATAAAGCTTTCAAGCCTTTAGCCCTAAAGCCAAGGTAAAATTTCTTAAATAACTTGTTAACTTAATGGTATGTTGGGAGTCAAGGCTCCAATCCAAAGGAGATTGTCTTAATTGAAGCTTGTTTCTTCTCGGCTTCGTCGTAGCTTTATTAAAAGGTTAATGAAAAACAGTTGACCCCATCTTGAACTTGATTAAAGGATATTAAACAAGTTTTATTAAAGTTCCATTGTTAATTACTTTCTTTTAAAGTAACAATTCTTTATTTGAATTGAAAATAAATTACCAAAATCAAAGAAAAAGAAACTTTGATGAAGATACTATAAAACCAATCATTATTTTTCATTGTATTGAAAACTAATATCAAAGTCTTTTAAACAAACTGGATCTCTGAAGAAAGCTTTAAAATTAAACCTTGGCAATTTAATCTCCTATCCTCTTTTGAAGTGTTTTTAAGCTTTCTATTATTTAATAATGTTCTTTCTCAAGTCTAATCACTCTCTTCACTTTTCAAGGCTTCTTTTTTAAATTTTAGTTTCAAAGAGTATTAATAACTGTGTCTGTAACCTACCAGCAAGAGTACACATTCTTTTTTAAGTTATACATTTAAATGAAAAAAGTAATATTATTGTCTGTTACAAGATTACATTTTATTTTATTGTTGACATAAAACAATATTTGTTAGTGAAAAGGCAATTATATTCTTTAATATATATATATATATATAAATAAGTCGTTATCAGCCTTTGGAGCGATTCACATCTATTCCTGACGACGAGGACATCGAAATATAGTAGTGAGTTCAGTGATTTATTTTCTATGTGTTCTTTTGAAAATTCTAGTTTATATATATATATATATATATATATATATATATATATATATATAATATATATATAATATATATTTAATATTGGTGGACGAAGCCAGAAAAACGTTACATTTTTTTTATTTCGAAATAATTACCTTCATAATTTATTAAATTCAGTGTTATGAAACGGCACTGATTTTTTTCATTGCTAATTAAATTCTATTTGTCGATTTTACGATACGCTTTTGTTTTCCTTTATTTTACCAAACTGGCACTCTATTAAGACAAATGAAAGGCATAAATATACACGGAAAAAATTAATAACATTCGATACAAAAAATGTATACTTTTCAATTTATGTTACAAAAACTGTGGTAATAATTGTGAAAAACTAAATAAGATAAACAGAACAGTAATCCAGGAAATCTAATAAGAATAATTAACACTACCCTGAGCAAAATTATTTCAAACTACTGCATGATATGAACAGATTTCTATTCAGCATCCACGTGAATAAATCCATGGCTACAGTGGTATTTGAACCCCTGTTCTACCAGTCCTGAGTCGAGCACGTAAGCAACTGGGTTGCCCTATCCCCTTGACAAAATAAAATAATTTAAACGTGGATTTTATAACAAATCTATCTCAGTATTTTATCTAACTTAGTAAATCTATCCAAAAAAGAACAAAAAATGGCAAAAAAAATGTGAGAAACATAATTAAGCATATTTACGAAAGGCTCTTCAGTTTTAAAAACTTCATCTTACCAAGCACACTGGTAAAAAGTGGAGGTCGATTACACACGAGTTTTTATTCATCACTTATCTGGTGTACTTGATCTACCACTTTCCTCTTTCTTAAGGGCATTTGAAGGAAAAGTTACAGTAAAAATGTGAGTCTTTCTATTTGTTTACTGTTTACGTTTATTTCTAAACATATGTATAAGAAACTCACTACAGTAAATAGGGGATAACATTCTGAATGTTTTCGTATAACACGTCAATTGCATGCGCTCTCCTACGACAATTAATCCTAATGGCCTCAGACTGTTATTACCCTATTTTTGTGGGTGTTGCTAAAATATTCATATTGCAGGTTATTGTGATATTTATATATATATATCCCATCTGTTGGGTTTTTGACTCTGATGAAGACTGCTTGTTACTGTTGAAAGATCTTAGTCTTGTTTTCCCATATTCTTATTGTGGTTTGATCATTGATTGTTATTTCACGTGTTTATGTGAAATCTTTATATATATATATATATATATATATATATATATATATACATTCATAAAAGCATCGAGTGTGAAATAGATACAGGATCAAATTTATTAGGATTCTGTCAGTTTTTTAGGTTAAATCAACTTCAAAACATGGAATAAACAGTGTCGCACATTAAGTCAAAAAAGGATACTTCTTGTTGAAACATCAAATTGTTCTTTTTATAAATCTCTGGGACACAACTTCAATTAAGCCGGAAGAACGCGTAGAAATAACTGATAACTGACAAAGCTCACTTCTACATTTCAACTGTTGACGGTATGAGGAGTTGAAATACCACTCCCGGCGTCAGCCAAAGAAAATATGAAGTTACATGTATATACAGTAACCTTGCCCTGGCTTGTGCAGGCAGCTGCCAGTCTTGGCTTACCTCCTAAGCCGAAACTTTGAAGTCGATCTTTAATGAAGTCAGTATTCTTCATATGTATAAGAGTATATATATATATATATATATATATATATACGTTTAGAGTAAACAATAGGTATATGATTTTTAATAAGTATCATCAGGAGAGAAACCGGGAGAGAAGAGATAGAGACGCAAAGCGCACTAGCGAAGCGACGGTTTCGCAAGTGCGCTTGGTGTCCGTATCTCTTCCCTCCTGATGACTGTTAAACCAAAAATTAGAGATTATAACTGTTTTTCTCCTATATACTGTGTACCTATAGTTTCCTTTGAAATGTTTGTTGTCCATTTTGGATCGTTATCTTGGTGATGATATATTTAGTTTGGTATCTTTTGATATTATAACACGATCCAAATGGGTATATAAAAAGTTAGCAGGAAACATGATATAAAAACACCCATAGTATTGTAAATATTTTGAACAGTTGATAATATTAAAAAAAGACTCGAAAAAGAAGACAGAGATAGAGTGAGGGAGTACGAGAGATATGTCTTCTCGGTGACTCAAATCAAACGACACTTGCTACACGTTTACGTCTTAGAAGAACTTAGTAAATAAATTTTGATGACTAATTTAAATAATAACAAATGTGTTCACTTTAAAAACAGTTTTCCTTAATAAATTATGTACAACCTTAATAAAGTAAAGTCAAGAAATTAACAAGTTAACTTCATTAAGCGTGGAGTCTTTTATAACTTCTGCTCAACATCTTAATGTCATTTTAATAAATAAGTTACTTCATTTCGTTATTTCTAATACACAGAAAAAGAGATTTCTCTTTCTCTTCACACTCAATCACACTTTCTCCCTCGCTCTCTCACGCTTTCTCGCTCCCTCCCTATCTATTTATCTCTGTCACATTATTCATTCTTTTGAATTATTTTTCTTGCATTATATATTGTTTATTTTTTCAAATCTAATTGTCTACAATATTATATATATTCAATTTTTTTATTTAATTTGTGTATTCCTTTTCTAATTGTTTTCCACATATTAATCGTTTTTCAAGTATTTTCTTTTATTTTGCACCCATTCGTTTGTTTTTTAAGTTATTTATTTCGTGCCTTATAGTTCCATCAGCTACTATTTCTCCTTAGTTATATTTATAAAATACTTTATTATTATTTTCTATAGCTTTTGTTTTTGTTGTTTTTTATATTCTTTATAATGTGCAAAGATAAAATTTGATCATTGCTCAGTATTAACAGTAATTGTTTATCCTTTCAAATCTTATTGATTTTTATATCAATGGGAATTGTCTTCCTGTATTTATTCTCCTGATGACAGTGGAGAGCAACACAACTCGTCCTATTTTTCTCCTTCTCCTCTTGTTTCTGCGTGTTCTTTTATTCTAATCTTTTGATATATATATATATATATATATTGGTATATACTGGCAGCAGATCGCAGTTTATACATTCACGATCTTTTTGTTAACAGATTCTAACCTCCTGGCTATTTTCCTTATTGCAGTAGGTAAACTATAAATTAGGTTCGCCAATGACATTTCTAAGTAAATAGGCCCAATGAACAAAAAAAATTTAATAACATGATCAGATTAGATCAGATTAGATTAACTTACACTAATAAACGAGCTTTCAACATTCATATGTCATCATCAGGTTTAATACATACATCAGTTAAATAAATAAACAAAACAAAAAAAAGTGCAAATACTATTAGGTATAAGTTCCATTCACAACTGAAAGTATGGATGGATGGAATGGCGGGGGAGGGCGGAAGAGGTGGGGTGAGTGGGAAAAGAGTGGCCGTTAGCGAATGTTCACTAACGTTAGGGAACATTCGATAACGGCCACGATAAGGTCGTGAATGCAGAAACTGCGATCATTTTTGATAATTTATATATATATCCAGTTGGGTTTTTGACTCTGACGAAGACCGATGCTAGGTTGAAAAATCTTAGTCTTGTTTTCCCATTTCATATTGTGGTTTGATCATTGATATATATATTTGTAAGAATATAACACTTGAACGATGTAAAAAGCGTCAAGATTAATGAAAATATGTCCTCAAATAAATTTGACATTTATTAAAATAAGAAACATACAAAAGCAATAATGAAAACTCATTACGATATTTTTAAATCAATCATAAATGATGAGATATAAGCTGCTTGGTAGACAAGTTACTAGTATTTTTGTGCTTCTCTTCTTTCATCCTTTCACCTTTTGTCATCTTTCTTGTATACTCCGTCAAGAAATGTTCTATTGATAGAGTATTAGCTTGGGTTTCAAGTGGCTCACTTCCTCTCCTCAGGTTGACTATTTATGCCAAAATATCCTACTGAACATTTTCCATTAATTAGTATTTATTTCCTAATTTAATACAAGACTTTAGGTAAAATATATCAGGAAATAGTCAACATTTATTTTTAGCAACGGATACGAGTCACAGTGTCATGAGAATAGGTCTACAGTCATTATGCAATACAATGTTTTCAATCATTGTTTCTTTATTGATTCAGGTCAATGAAGTATCTATAAAGGTTTCGGTAAGGCTTAATGATCTCTAGGTCACAGTTTATTAGTTGTTCGTCGATAAAAGTGATTTTTCATAAAAGTTTTTTTGCTCCATTATCAATAATTCTACATGGATTGCTTCTATTATTTCAAATACGCGATCGGCTCGCATTTTATTACCCTCTATATGAGTGTTGAGGCAATCAATAGATAGGGACGCTGAGGGCGTGCCGTGCTTGCTATAGGTTAATTACACGTTTGATACAGCTCCACACGCCAGTGCGCCATAACTCTTGCTATCGGCAGAAAGAGGTGATGCCCACACCTCCCGTCGTGCCCAGCATGCATGCATTTTTCGTAAAACACCATCAGACTACTTTTAATGCTTGTATAGAGCTTTTATTTCAAGTATACAAAATAACTCTGTTTTACAGGGTTACTATGAAATAAGTATAAAAATTAACCATGAAATCTCGCACGTCTTCCTTATGACATGACCAGTCTCGAAGTAATTCTATTCTCAAGAATAAGATGAATGATACTCCCAGCTATTATGGTTGTAAGTAGACATGAATGGATTATCAATAAGTCGAAGATCTATTGCAGTCATTCTACAGCCAGAATTGTACAAAACGACTTCCAGTTTACTTTTGTGGGTCGAATTGATACAAGAGCAGACTAGTATAAATATGGCATACATAATAAGAATATCAATTATAATACATTTAACATTACCTCTGTGGTACTATTTCAAAAATAAATAACAATATATATTTCAACTGAAATATATCTTACGAAATGGACAAATGAACTTCAAATTTTAACTGCTGCGTCCACTACTATCTCATTGGATATGTTCTAAGTACATTACAGTTTAGCAGTATACTGTTTCCAATACGCTTATTTACACAGACTAAGATGATGTGACACCAATGCAGGTAAGTAGCATTGAAGATAGACGTATTCTGTAGCCTAAATGACGGCCTTTGAATGCCACTGGGATGGTCTTAGGTAGCATGATCTGGTTACCAGTAGCTCCTGAATCCCATTTGCATTGATTAAGAGTGTCTCAGATAGCGTTGTACTTAGAGGTCATCTAAGGAACTCTAAGAGGCATCTCTAGGATCTTTGACACAAATCAAATGCAAGTCTGATATCTCTTTAAATCTTATGATTTGTTTCTCAATCCTACACTTATGGAAATTTAGCTTTAGTGTTCTTATGTGTATGAAAAGTGCGGGTTTTTACTATTTATCATCAGATTATTATCTTGAGCCACATTGCTGTATAATCCATGGTTCCATTACTGTATACTAAACTTTACTTACCTTACTTTAGTTTAATAAGACAGTTTAACGAATGCCTCATATTACAGGCTCACAGCTTTACACCCTCCTAAAGAACTGAGTGCACTTAACATTTTAACAAATCTATGGTCATAGCCGGGAGACAAGCCGTAAAGTGTCAGGACACTAAAAGTGACCAAGCTACCTGCCAAACAACACCTTATCACAGTATTAAGTCACATAATTTCTATAAATTAAGCCATGCATTCTGGGGAAGTTTGCTCTGTTTTCAAACGTATCAAATGGATATTGCTAAAGTTCCTGACCAGTTTATAGACCACTGAGTCAACTTCACAATATATGTGCCCAGTTGTTTTCCTCTTTTTAACAAGTTTGCATTTCTAATCTTCTTCAAAAGTTACTTTAAATAGTATTAAAACTGTGAAAAATAGATCTATTCAGTGATGGTTCTTAGGTTAGTTACTACGAGGTGCTACTTAAGTAAACTTTTAAGCATTGTTTCATAATTCTCAGGAGGAAATAAAAATACCGAAATAAAGTTAATATATAAACTTTAGTATCTTAGATGAAAATTAATCTAAGAGGATAAATTAAATCACTAAAACTTAGATCTATTTTCTTTAAAACAGTCAAGTTCTTTTTCGTTTCATTTTTGTAAAAAGTAAAACATCTTCCTCCTTAAACATACAGGAATCTTTTCTCAGTCGATGCAAAAAGCTTCTTATGCAAAGTTTGAAAACGTTACATTCTAGCAGAACATCAGGGTCGATAATGCGTGACCAATTGTGCTCAATAGCTATAAAATTATTTTGAAAACAGAAACTGTTCTGTACTTTAGTCCAGTTATTGCATGTTAACCCATTAGATGTTACTGTCAGTCTGTGTGTATTTACTCATTCTTAATAGTTATGCTTATGTGAAGACTTCCTTTATAATTCCCAATAACCGCTTTACTCGATTCACATTACTTTTAACTTGACTCCTACCAATTTAGTTTACTTTGACATCATTCATTCTCAATTTCCTATTTCAATATTTTGATCGCTTTTACTGAACATAGTGAACTTTTAATACCTCTATTATTTACTTTTTTATGTTTTAACTACTATACAATCCTTAAAGCTTACTTTACCCCATTTAGTCGTATTTCTCTTTGTTATCAATTGTTCTAATGCTGTTCAATTTTAACATAAGTTTTATGCAATATATTATTCTTATATTATTAATATTATCCACTTATTAAACTTTCAACATCACTATTACATTATATTCAAGATTCGTTTTCCAAACTTGTTTCATTTTGACATCACTCTTCCCAATTTTTTTTACTTTTATCATCGTATGTTCCCAATATATTTCACGAGATGTCCTGTTTACATATACTACCCAACAAACACATGCAAACATTCATAAATGTTTTACTCATGTCCAATACACTTATAGTTTGTTGGAATAACTATATAACAATAAAAATCAATGTCATAAGAATTGCATGTCATACAATATTACAAAGATTATAACAAATTTTTACACCTATAAAGATGGTAAAGTCATTATTTTCAAGCTAAATATACACTGGAATGTTAATTTGATCTAACTTTGTGCAAAGGTAATTTATAGATCATTATCAGTCATAATCAGTTAGTTTTATAAAAGAGAAGTGAAAATATTAAGTGAAAACAATTTTGAAGCGGTTTCGCATAAACTAGGATGAACAATTATGTTGAGAGTTTTTGTCCCTTTGATTGCATTGATATTAGAAACTCTTATCAACAAGGACCTCTGATTTAATAATGTCAGTTTCAAAAGATTCTTAGAAGAAAATAATTAGAGATTTTAATTAATTTCGACTACTTTTACTTTCAAATTCATAAGTTTTTTTTCCTTTTTTAATAAAGTTGTGCCTTCAATATAATTCAACGGAACGTATAATTTGAAAAGTATTAATTTTTGAGTCTCAAAAAGAAATCCCATTCCCTTTTTTTTTTTTCAAAAACAATATTTAATTGTAATTTATGATAAACCTTATGGTTCGTTGCAGATGAATGCCCAGTTAGACGATTTAATGAATTCGTTAAAAAAATGAGGAAGAAAGTTGTAATACTCTATATGGGGCAGTCATACCTGCGTATTCATTCATATTAGAATGCCAACTCAAAGTCAACTAATTGGATCATCATATAATCAGCTGTTTTTTGGTTGTCAATCAGTTTTAATTACATTTTGAATCCTATTTTTATAGTAATATTTATTAAAAAATACCAATTGGAATTATCATAGCACTGATCATTATAGTTTACATGATCATTGCGACTATTTCATCTTTTTTTCTTTCCTGCCACATCCAGTGGCTCATTTTATGTCACAATAACATCTATGTATGGCGAAATTTTCTTATAGAACGTGTCTTTACGGCATACATATTGAAATAATTTTTTCAAGATGGATTTCTTTGCCAATTTGATTGTCAGTTGAATGATCTTAGTGATTCTCCAAGATGATGTTCATTTACGAAAAATATAATAATGTGTTAATATAATAGCGTACTTAGTAAGGATAGAGCTGGTACAAGTAGAATACAGTATGATATGAATAGTTTAGAAAAATATTAGAAAAGTACTAGTTATAAGGAATCTTTTAAACTTAATTTTGGTCAAAACAAATAGAATTCCTTTAGGGATAAGATACGAGATAGCTTATATGCCATACTTATTTCTGGTACAAATATATAACTCAGTGACTGACTCGAGTTTTATTTGTCATATCAGAAATTCACAAATTTCGGTTTATTTACCCCAATCGGCATCTAATAGGTGAAATATTCGATACCAGTAGCAAGTTATTAGTGGGCAGTACCTTATATGAGAAAACCTTTTCTTACTTGATGGCGAATTTTCTCCACGTCCTCGCCGTTCATCTGAGTTAAGGAATGTCTTCTGTAATAGCAAACTGAGATGATAAGGGAAAAATAAACTATTCATTAAGACACTAGAACCCTAATTGAGTTCAGTAGCGTCTTCAAATTTAGCGAGTTACCTTAATTCTTCACTAACTCATATCTTTTTTGAAACCCCAATTCAAGATTTAAGATGAAACCTCATGTGTGTAGATTGCGATAGTTATAGTTTAAACCACAATAAGAAATGAGAAAGAGACTAATATCTTTCAAACGCAAAAGATGTATTCGTTAGAGTCGAATCGCAACTCGACTTTTTTCTCACTTATTGTGATTTGGACGTTGATTGTTATTTCACGAGTTTATTGTAATATCTTGTTTTTGTGATAATTGTGTAAGCCAGCATCCCAGCTTACTTAGCATTCGTCATTTTCTGTAGTTATTGCTACAAATGCACATTAAAAGCAACAGCTTGTCCAGCATTTATAATGGTAGAGCTAAAAGGCTTAAAATGAAAGGAATCAAAACAGGTGCATCATCTGAATGGGCATTACATATATTCGGTACGCTGAGAAGGGAAATGGGTTCAATGTCTTCTCATTGTTTATTGCGACACAGTGGTTGCATTTTCTACTTCAAAGTTAGGTAAAAAGTTTTAACATTGAATTTCAAGAATATTGTACGAAAAGCAGTCATCTTCTCACAAGGTTATCTCCATTGTAACAAACAATTGCAATATTTCTTCTTACACCAGTGGGTATCTTACACCTGTCTGGTGGAATATTTCATAAACTACGGTATTGAAACAAAGGAATTATTACATTTCGATCCAAATTTAATATAAATCATGTTTGGAGATTTATATAAATTCAAGTTGCAGATATTGTGCATTCTTGACCATTGTTAAATATTCTATCTTTACTTTAAAGATGTAATTCTAAAACGAATTTGGAATTTGTATTAAGCTTACCATGTTTTTATTAAACTTTTTTATTATGTTTTTCCTTTTAATTTATTTAGAAGATTATACAGTCCATTGCAATTAAATTAAACTAGTATCCACTTGCTGAGCAAGAAGCACTTCGTAGTATATCATGTTTCAAAGTCCTTGTTCATTTTAAATAATTTAATTGAATAGCAGTGTTGACTAAGAAGGGAATATATACATATTTATGATTGCATAAAACATTCATTAAATAAATGTATCCTTGTCTTACATAAAAATGAGAATTCTGAAAAAACGGTATTCTAATGTTACAGTTAGATTTATTTTAAAATATATATTAAAACAAAAGTTTCACCAAGAATTAGTGGTCATCAGGGTTACTTCATTGAGACGAACCCAAAAGATTAACTCTACTAATTCAAAATTATAACAGTTTTGAGGAGTTATAGCAGGAGTAGGCACTATATAGCTTATGATACACAGTCAATCATATCATAAGGTGCCCGGCTATAACTTTTCTGTAACTTTCCTCAACCTCTTTATAAAAAGTGTTATTTGAGAGCTAAACTCTTGTAAAATTCAAAAAAATGTCTTAAAAGCCACCAACAAAAATGTGAATCGAACAAATTACGCCCAAACGTAGTGGCTTTCTCTTGAACCTCTTATCAGGTATGTTAGATAAGATCTGTTCCTTACTATCATTTATATAAGTAAATGTCTTGGTAAATAAATTTGGTAAGTATTTTTCTTGTGAAAGTCAATATATCGCAATTCTTACAGATTTTAATCTTCATTTCTAAGGGTTAGTACAACAAAGTGCATCTTTTGTTAACAAACTAGTATAAAACTGCAACCGGAAGTTAATTTTCTGTTATTGAAATTGTTCCTTGACCAAGTCCGAGTCACAGTTATTTTTAAATAGTTTACGATTTTTTTATGTTGACAACATATTAACTCTCTTTAATTGACTATTTATAATATTAATCATTTCAATTAATACATTATACGATCTTTTAAAGTGTAAAATTTTGACTGTGACCCTCGCGCTGAAAAGTCAGCCCGTCACCCGTCAGCAAGTCTCATTTACTTTCATAACAAGTTCTTGTTAACAATTGCTAATCATAATTTGCTATCAGATGTACTGATAGTATTTCATTTGTTACAGACGGGAGATGAGTACAAAGAGGAGTACGACTCGAGGAGAGGAGGTGAGTTTTCTCGTTTCCACGGCTACACATACGACGGAGTGTGGGCGGTGGCTCTGGCCATTCAACACGTCGCCCACCGCGTCAGGCACTTTCGCAAGGACCAAGGTGTCACGGACTTTCGCTACAGGGATCCTCTTTGGGAGAAGCTTTTTCTTGAAGCTCTTCGGAATACCAGCTTCGAAGGAGTCACTGTAAGTATTTTTAAAATTCATTTAAAATAACCACCACATCAAGCGGTATCAGTTGGCTAGAGTGAGCGGTCAGTTGTTCTGTGGTGTTCCATGTTGCTTTCCGTCATATGTCTCGATGTTTCGGTGGTTGTGTACCCTGGGTACACAGCAAAGGTCCAGATGATTAAATGTCCTGTCCTGCCTTGCTCTTTCAATAACACCTGCGCTTTTCATGCATTTTGAAGCTGCTTCAGGAACATCTTTGTGTGTGTAGTTTATAAAAGACTCACAAAACATTTATTCCAACAAGAGGGACCAACATATCTTTTCAGGTCTAACCTTTTCTTTTCTCACAAGATGTTAATTGCAATATTTTTAAAATTTACACATTCAGTATTAATAATTTTTTCAGCTTTTTTTCATACCAACAATGGACAACAATGGCGCATAACCCATAGGTTAACTGAGATTCATGCATTTCGTCATTACCACAGAGGTTAGTATTATTAATATTAGAAATATAATATACCGTCTTACCTCGTACACTGCTACTGTAGCTCTCGGACCGGTTTCAGGTGTCACCCATCTTCAACAAGAAATGATCTAAGGAGTCCTATCTTTCTTGTTATTGAAGATGGGTGACACCCAAAACCGGTCCGAGAGCTACAGCAGCAGTGTACGAGGTAAAACAGTATATTATATTTCTAATATTAATAACTGAGATTAGTTGAATTGTTCAGTAAGCTCGTTTGTTTCATTCCATGGAAACTTCTGCTGGTACCCCTTAACCCATTTTTTTGTTATCCCGTTTTCCTATTATTATCATACATACTATAATTTCTGTAACTCTTTAAGTCAAATTAAGTATATTTCATACATTCCGTTTTTTTTTGTAAGAAATAAATTCAATTTATACGATAAAAAAGTATTTGTTTATTTTAGTGTAGTTGATATCAAAGTTGGTAACCTGTGTCTTCGTAAGACAGTTATTTTATGTCAATAACCTGATATAGCTGTTCAATAAAAAAATAATTGAAACATGACCAGGTGGTGGTACGACCATCCTTATGGTGTACGCCACGGCATCTCTTATGCCAGGGTTGAAGACCCGCCTGCACACCTAGAACACACGACAAGTAAAATCTCATTCTCAAACTCAAACTTACCCCTCTTCATTTCAGCCGTTTACAAACCTCCTCAAGTAGCCCTGAATTTTCATCCCCTTCAGCGGTTATTCCACTCAGATAGACCTTCCTTAATAAGAGGCGACCTGAATGCGAGGGGTTGTACTGCTTGAATGCGAATAAGAGTACTGCTTGGGGTTGTTACAATGACAATAGGTCAGGACGAATACTACTAAACCATATAACCCAAACCAGCACTCTTATTCACGCTCCCTCAACTCCCACTCATATGCCTAGTCCTGCAGTTGGGCGACCTGACGTACTTTATATCTTACTGTCAAAAAAATGTTAACCATGTCATTACAGATGAGGTGCTAGAAGGTCTTGATTCAACTCACCTACCAGTTTTGTTTACTGTACAGAAATTCAGAATTAGATATAGACCAAAAAACTTCCAACAAAAGACAAACTGGCCCTTATTTAAAAATATAGTTTCACAAAACTGTCCATTTGCAAAAACTTAACCACCCTTCAGAAAGTAGATTCTTTTGTTAAAGAAATTACTTCACTTAAAAAACTCCCTTAACGTAGCTTCCCTATATACATATGACTTTCCAAATCCTCCCACAGTTCTATTCTCAAATTCCCCTAGGAAAACTGAATCGTTTCTGAGTCTCTTTGCTGATGACATTTCGGTGGCCTTTAGATGCGTCAGTGTGGAGTTTGCGACAAGAGAGTTGCAGAACCACCTTGATCAAATTTGGTACTGGTTCAATAGCTAGAAGCTTGACGTCAACCCAGCAAAGAGCATCCACATACAATTCAGTAAAGGAACACCAAAGCAACCTCCTCCAGTATTCATTGGTTGCCAGTTAATCTAAAAAAACCCAGGCCAAATACCTAAGTATAATAATATCAGAACTATAATATACCGTCTTACCTCGCACACATGCAATGACGAAATGCATGAATCTAAGTATAATAATTGACAGCTCACCTTCAAACACCATCTAAAAAATAGATACAAATTAGGTCTATGGTCGGCCTGGTTATAACAGCAAGAACAAATAAAACCCTGATACAGGTAGTTCAAAATAAATGTGCACGCCTTATGGCTGGGGCACCTTGGTATGTCAGAAATGTGGATATTCAAAGAGACCTCAGGTTAGAATCAATTGACGACTTCACGAATAGACTGGTGGCCAATGAGGACACGAAAATCCCACCCCATCCAAACCCCCTTGTTCAGAGCTTATTCCTAGGAACCCTAACCATATCCATCATAGAAGCTTTTGTTGAAATAGACATCCAAACCATAAACTGACAACATTTCACGTCTCAAGAAGACCAGACGACCACGAAATAATGGTATAATGAATACCAAACAAAGACTACAGACTTTGACTTACTGACTCCACAAACACAGCAGTACAAAAATTCAGCAGTAGTAGGTCCGTGACCTGGAACTGCTAATTACAACGCGCACTGCAGTGCGCGGAAAGAATTGTTGGTTGATCGTTGGTCGTTGGTTGAAACATAAATGATACAGGATAAATGGAGTACCTTATAATTTAATGTATTTTTAAAGTCAAATTTTGGATGGTAACACTTAGTGCTAGCATCCCCAAATATATTTCAATATGTATACAAGATGAATAGCTACAAAGTTAACTTCCTAGAAAAAAGAGGAAGTTTACTTTTTTCAAATATGATAACATTGAACATCCAGGAAATTTTCATTCTTCACTAAGCAACATCATTTTTTAAAAAGATCACTTTATTTTCCTTAAAAGTAAAACTTTCATATTATAAAATAAAATTATTTAGTTTATTCTTTAGTTCATTCAGAACAATATATTGTACCAGACAGTTTTTTTTATCTCTAAGTTGCATCACTATTACAATAAGAACCACCTGTAAAGTAAAAAAAAAGTAATGAAAAAAAACAAAATGTCATTTAATTTTACTGTATTGTTTATATCTGGGTTGTTGATACAGTCTGTAAAGAAACCTAAAATTTCATTTTTTGATGATGGTTAGCAACAGATTAAAAAATTAGTAACTACAAAGTTGAAAATTAACAATCAGTTTATCAAGTATATTTTTTCTATAAGTTGGTGTTATTTCCCTGTAGTCGTCAACACTGTTGTGCAATAAGTGATAAGCACTAGGCTAAATCCACAGTTTTATAAGTATGGAGATGATATTAGGGTGACAGGATAGCTCTGTGGTAACATTCTCGTCTTTGAACTGGTAGGCCCGGGGTTCAATACCCACTCTGGTCTTCGATTTATTCACGAAGGAGGTAAATAAATCGGAGCTTGTCATCCCTAGGACAGGACGTTAAACAGGAGGTCCCGAAAGTCAACGTGATGGTTGCGAGTGAATATCTCAAGACGATACCAGTCTATTGTCAAACTCTGCCGTCTGGTATTCTCACGTGACATGAGGCTCAATTGCCTGTCCTGACCTGTTTTAGAATAGGAAGGCAATAGAAGTTTTTTTTTTAACTTTCTTTCAGTGTTTAATAAAAACAACTAGGTTAGACACTTGTAAATCATTCAGAAAGGAAGCTTCTCAGAAGTTCTTTCTAAAGGAGGTCACAAAACATCATCGTAAACTTCTAAAATGTCACCTCACTATTATTATTATATTATAGTATTATATTGCTATTATTATTAATTAGTATTAGTTAATTAATTACTATGACCATATTAAGTTAAAAAATCTGGAGTGGCCTACACTCTACTTTACTATAAGTAACTTATAGTAACTTATAGTGTCAAATTTCTTGAGTATATAAAACATAACGTCTCATTTAAGCATAACGTAAACATCTAAATGGGATATAATTATTAGCCTGTCATTCCTGAGGTAGTACAGATAGTGATTGAAGGACATATCAATTTATAAGCATATTTTTGTACATCACAAATAATTTATTATTTGCAAATAATTTCATTAGTATAACTACAGCAGTAATAACATTTTTGAAAAACCAAAGTGAACATTTCTTGAAACGAAATTGTATCCTACAAGAGAACATGGCTATTGTTCAAATAGCCAGTAGATTTCTTACATCGTTTACTTGACATCCTTCTACATTGAATATTAATGTAAAATTTTCAAATTTGAAACAGTAAAATACTCTTTTTTTCTCTGAAAAACTTCTTAAACAGCGAAGAAAATGTTGTTTTAAGGTGATTTGTTAATTAAAGATGCACGATAATTACAGTTATTAATCTCTAAGCGAAAGATTTCAATTTTGAATTATCTTTTACATTTTTGGTTTTTAACAGAATTATTATACTGGGAATTTTATGGCTTCTTAGTATTTAATAAGATCATTTTCCTTCCCCTTTGTCAAATAACATATATACAAATTTTTTTTTAATGAGTGTTATCATTTACCTGCACAATATTATTCCTCTTACATCTTTATAAATAAAATAATGATTTTGTCTGTACATTGCTTAGAACTGACTCAATTCAAGTTTTCTTTACGTTTCATACATTGGAGAAACTGAATCCACCCTTAGAAAAATTTCTGTCGGTTTGTCGGTTTGTCGGTTTGTCTGTTTGTCCGCGAAACTTTGTCACAGGTAAACTCAGCTACCATAAGACATATAAAGCTGAAACTTTTACAGTAGATTTGGGTAGGTCTAACTTAAAATATAGGCTCTGAATTATTTGGAAATTCAACATAGAAGTGAAGTTATGGACGTTTAACGCAAAAACGTTTGTCACAAGTAAACTCAGCCACCATAAGACATGGCGAGCTGAAACTTTGACACTGGATTTGTGTATGCCTAACTTAAAATATGGGCTCTAAATAGATTCATAATTAAGTACAGAAACGAAGTTATAGGGCTTTAAGGGTATTTTCCTAACTTCACAGACAAGTTTGTTTTCAAAATACACAGGTGAAGCAAGTAGGTATTGTTGATTTTAATTTCATTGGAGCATATGAATATATTGCGTATTTGACATCTTTGAAAAGGTGTTTCCCAGAGTTGAGGATGACTATCTATTACGAATAAATAGTTTTGTAAACGAGAAATTCTCAACTCTTAATACGAACAGGCAGGCAAAATCAACAAACAAGTTCTTACGCTATATCATACCGAGGAAAGACCTTACAAGTCAGTAAAGAGATTGGATTAGTGATGAAGAAGCAGTTCATTATCTAATTGAATTTCGTGACTCTGAATTTATTTCTCCTGGACTGCCTGCTCATGAGTAAAAACTTAAAGTACGAGAACCAATCATGCTGCAATTTAGTAGCAGTAACAAATTTCATGTTACGAAACATGAGTGCCCCAAAACTGTGCAACGGGACACGACTCTGAGTTCGTGCTCTACACAGATATGCCATAGAGGCGGACATAATTACTGGAGTGGTATTGGGGAGTCTGTGTGTATACCACACATGCCATTGATTCCGAGCCACTGTCTGTTTACGTTGAAATGATTGCAAAGTCCGGTCAGAGTCTATTTCGCAATGACGTTAACTAAGTCGCAAAGGGAGACTTCATCTAACGCAGGAATACAAGGTAGCGAAACAAAATTTTTCTCACATGGTCAACTGTAGTTTACTTGCTCAAGGGTTACAGGTTTCAACTCTTTCTTCTACCATGATCCTGAAGGACAGACAGCTAATGTAGTGTATTAGAGGCATTTGTTTAACACTGTAGTAATAATGGTATTTTCTACTGTTCTATAATTTCTAATGACATTTTGGAATACCAAAAATGACGGAACTTCTGATTCCGTCAAAGACGGGTACGTTTGCTATGTATTATATATAACTGCAAACTTTTTTTTAATTTAATATTTCCTTAATAAATACACTGGTAATAATGTAAGGTATGGGACCAGAGTAGCCTAATGGCTTGCCGATGACAGTAGTGCAAATGTATTATAAATAAATGTAACAAACAAATATTTTTTTGAGTTTAAAATGTGGATAATATAAAAAATGGTAATAAAGTAAAGGGATCTAGCCAGGGTAGCCAGTAGCTTGCTTGCTCGCCGATGACAGTAGTGCAAATGTATTATAAATAAATACAAAAAAATATTTTTTTTAATTTAATATTGGCGTAATATAAACACTGGTAATAAAGTAAGGTATGGAACCAGAGTAGCCCAGTGGCTTGCGTGCTAGCTTTTGACTGGGAGCACGTTAATTAGAACTAACTCATTTCAAGTTTTCTTTACGTTTCATACTTCAGAGTAGCTACATGTACCCTTAGAATAATTTCTGTCTGTGGGTTTGTCCACAAAATATTGCTACCATAAGACATAAAAAGCTGAATCATTGATTGTAGATTTGTGTATGTCTAACTTAAAATCTAATCTTTGTATACAGAGGCATTTGTTTAGCACTGTACTAATAATGGTATTTTCTACTATTCTATAACTTCTAATTGTAGTATTAGTATAATACTATAATTGATATTTTGGAATACCAAGTATAATAGAATTTTTGATTCCGTCAAAGACGGGTACGTTTGCTAGTCTCTTATAAGTCAATAATATATTTTCATTTTTCCATTAGAAACATCAATTTTATCTCAGTGGATTCGCTCAAAAAATTTCTAAGTCAATGTAAACAATGTAAAAAAATACAAAAAATTCGACAAGTATAGCAGGTGATCTCTTAGTCTAGAATAAACAAACAGTTTTTATATCGTTATTGCTCTTTCCCGTAATTGAAACTTCATGATTTTTTTTTTATCAATTGCTAATTTTTTGTTCCATTTTTGGTCAAATTTTCATTTTTTTTTAACGAGCCGTTTAGCGTCAAAAAATCATTTTCTGAAAACACAAATAGTACTGTAACGCCCTTTTAGCGAAAGTAATTTCAAAAAAAAATATCTCAACTTATTTGCCATATAATGTTCTATTTGTAGGCATAGTTTCATTCTTGTCCGTCAAACAGTATGGCTTGTATGGCTCTCACAAGGTTTGAGATTGAATTATAAGTCAAAATTTTTACATTTTATTGAAAAAAAAATATTTCCTGTTGTCTTAAAATTCTGAATATATTTTTCGTTTGTTGCAATTGTAACTTCAAAGATAATGTCAAAATTTCAAAACTCTAGGGTTATGAGTTTAGGAGAAATAAATGTTTAAAAAAAAACGGTTTTTGGCAAAAAAAGTGACTTTCCCATCATGCATAATTCTTCCCAAACAATAGGGATCTTTGTCTAAATGGGGCGCATTTTTGTGTAAAATATCAACTTGATCCATCAAAGATTCCGGACCGTAGCGTGGTAACAAGCAATGCTAACACACGCACCCACCCACGCACCCACCCACCCACCCACCCACCCACCCACCCACCCACACACACACAGACATCATCGTAAAAACGTCATAAAACGACTTCTGGTACCTCAAAAGATGTAATTCCGTCAAAATCTCGAGATCGAATTTTTTCACGATCACTATACTTTACTTATAGTAAAGTAAAAACTAGTAGTAGTTCATATAAAGAATGTCAACGACAACAGTTAAAGAAGTTGAAAATTTTAACCCACTCCGGTCTTACTTTAAAATGCATCCATTAAACAAATGATTCTTCCTCGATATAGATTTTAAATGTCGAATTAATATTTATATAATTACCAAATAATGATATAAAACATCAACTTAAAAATTGTACTTGTTATTTTTCTAATACTATACTGTAACAGTGTTAAAATCTGACCATACATATCTCCTTGGTATCTTCTTTTGATATCTTCTTTTGGCACGATATCAATTGTGGTAACAGTGTTCAGCTTTCAGAGTTTTCAAGACTGTAAATCACCATTCAAAATCTGATTGTTAATTTCTCACTCTTTGTGCTGAAACTACATTACTGAACTGTAGTACCCATGAGGTTCCTGCAAGTAAAGTATCAGTCAATCATCGTTTCAATCAATCATTTTAAATTTAGCAAAAGATGTTTGTTATTCTGGGAGGAGGAGGGTCATGACTATATATATATATATATATATATATATATATATATATATATATTGATCAAACCACAATAAGAAATGGGAAAACAAGACTTAAATATATATATATAATATAATATATATATTTACAAAATATAAATGATAAACTAAAGTTTATCGGGACTCGGTCAGTTTTTCAGGTTCAAATTAAACTCTCAATGCCAACGTTTCGGTTTTTATTTAAAACCTTTTTCATAGGTCTATTTTGAAACAGACAAACTAAGTATTAATCAGTTACAAATTATTTTGCAAAGATAAATAGCCTGTGAATTTCAAAACTGTCTAGTTTGAATGAACACGACACTGAACTAAAATAAACAAGCAAGGTAGCCAAATCTCACCACACAATGAGAAAGTCATTAAACAATATTTCATCGATCAACCGTGTTTAACCTAACACACCCAAATAAATACTATTTAAATTTAAAATGTCAGTTCTATAATTAAGGGATGACTGGTCCTTTCTAATATATAACATTTCCAGAGTTTTCCTTCTCTGTTCATACATTTCTTTGGCTATTATTTTTACTTCGTCAAAATCAAAGTTATGGCCTTCATTAATACTGTGCGCTGTTAATGCAGTGGCGTTAATTTTCTTTTTTCTTATGGAATAACTGTGCAATATTATTGAAGTGATGACAAAATGATCGATTAACGTGATTATTTTTACCTTGAGGTAAAATATTATATGATACATCTTATCTATTATGTCTCTAATTGTTTAGGAATAGTTATTTGATCATAAAGACAGACAGACATATTTTTATAAGAGTAGCTACACTTTTTTTTTATTTATTATAAGTAAAGTATAATGTTCGTGAAAAAATTCGATCTCGAGATTTTGATGGAGTTATATATTCTGAGGTACGTGAAGTCGTTTTCTGAAGTTTTCTTGATGATGTTTGTGTGTGGGTGGGTGGATGGGTATGTATCCAACATTTGTCGCCCATTATTATCCAAAGGTCCATTATGCATGATGGGAAAGCAACTTTCACTGCTAAAACTGGTTGTTAGACAACTTCTTCTTCTGCTAAAATACTAATTCTAGAGTCTTGAAATGTTTGGATTTTTTTTGAGGCTACAAAATCAATAAACTAAAAACATCCTCAGACATTTAAAAAACAGAAAATACATATTTTTTTAAGAAAATGTAAAAATGTTTAGGTATAATTCAATCTGAAAGTGTCTGAGAGAGTTGCAAGCCATACCGTTTGACGGATCAAAATAAAACTATGCCTAAAAATAGAACTTTATATGGAGGATGAGATAAGATATTTTATTTTGAAATTACATGAACCAATGTAAGATAAACTTTGTCTTAAATCTTGAAATCATGTAAGATGCAATGGCTATTATAACAAAAGCCACGTTCTCCTGTAAGAGATTATTTGGTAACACGAAATCTCACTACCTATTTTCAAAAATGTTATTATTGCTGTAGTTATACTAATGATCTTATATGGATCAGTGGTGTGATATTCAAGAATAAGCATATATATTGATCAGTTAATCAATCACTATCTGTACTACCTCCAGGAATTAAAGACTTTAAGACTTATTAATTTAATTTAAGACTTAATATAAAACATCTCCCATTTAGGAATTTATATTATGCCTACATGGAACATTATATATTCATATTGTATACCCAAAAAAGTGATATTATGTTTACTAATACTGAAATTGAGTGTAGGCCACTCCATATTTTTTCATTGTGATTTAATTATATAGTTTTTTCATTAATTTTTAATTTTAATGATAAATCTTAAAGTTTTATTTTTTATTATTTTTTCATAAGCGTTTTCTGAATTTTTTACCTCGTTTTTTTCTGACAGTTAGACACACGCACACGCACACATACATACACCAAAACACACTTAACACTGTAACCCACCTTGAGCGCTTACAATCATTTTAATGTTCACTACAATATAGAGTGGCAATATTTGTATATCAGAGCTAAAGCAAAGTTAATAAATCATGTACCGCTGATGTGGGACAGTCAAGTTAATGGGGTTTAATTTGTCGACTTACTCGTGACGACTGCTTCTGTAGATTTCGTGTCTCCCCATGTTGATTCTTTTTTTTCAACACAATCACATATTTGAAGCATGTAGCTGCCAGGTGATATTTTT
Source organism: Hermatobates lingyangjiaoensis (assembly GCA_026182355.1). Classification (NCBI taxonomy): domain Eukaryota; kingdom Metazoa; phylum Arthropoda; class Insecta; order Hemiptera; family Hermatobatidae; genus Hermatobates; species Hermatobates lingyangjiaoensis. The sequence continues at coordinate 216,148 of JAPFBL010000068.1, forward strand.
GTTGAGTTACAAAGGAAATAAAATATTTATGTGATTGCATTCCTGATTTCTTTTTTTAGGGACAACGATGCCATATAAAACTACCTCCAATATACATTCCTTTTCTATTTAAAAGCAGCCCTATATGAAACAAAAAGCTTTCGCATAAACTCAAAATGCTGTACTTTGTTATAACCAGATTATTCAAACATTATTTGAATACATTAACTAAAAAGTTATTTTAGGAAATTAGCTTTCGTCGTTTTAGATTTTAGAGGTCTAATTTTGAAGAACAATTTAATTAAATTTTACTTAACCGAATAACAGAGAATTTGCTTTATTAGAGAAACCATTTTAAGCTAATCATAATATTAATTATAAATATGCTAAGCAACATAAAATTTTTCATAAAGTTATACATAAGTCGCGTTTTTTCTGAAATTCTAACATTTTTATCTATATATTAAGAAGTTTTAGTTTAATTTTAATTTAAGCGTTGGCAATCCCACAATATCTTGTTGCGATCTTGTGGTTTTCTGTTTACTATTATTATTAAATTGTTACAAATATTTCAAGTTCGGTCATTCGGTTGGTTTGTTATGAAGAAGTATTTTACTCCAGGAAATTAAATACAAAATGATAATTTAGATTGAATCATTGAGCAAATCAATGAAGGAAAAAATGCAGATGATTATTGAGGGATTATTCTCCAAAACAAATTTTCCGTGAAAACCATTTACAGCGAACATAAAAGACATATGTGATCTAAGGATATCATGTTTGTCTTTAGTAAAAGGATTTGTAGGTTTGATCATGGTCACGAGATGAGTGATTCGAGGATATCATGTTTGTCTTTGGTGAAGACATTTGTAGGTTTGATCATGGTCACGATTCCAGACTATTAATCCGTTCATGGCATAAACCTGTCGGTCCCAAGCCTGCACGATGTCTGCTACTCAGTACACCCCTACTCTAACAAACTTGATTATAAAAAACCTTAAGGGTCCTCCCATAGAAACAAATGGGGTAGTGTGGACTACTTATCGCTAAATTTGATGAAAGGAGCGTCATTTACCACGCGTAGAAGACCTAGAGGAGCTTGAAACAACTCTGAGTGTCCTAAGTAAATAAATATGTTTTCAGAATATTTAGAAAAAGTTTTGTTCAATTGAAATTAGTGTGTAGTATGTGTTTCTTAAATGATGTGTATTCATTTTTTTTATAACATGTTACTTCAACCACAAATTATGTCGATTTAAAAGTATTTAAAACTTTGGGGTTGTGATTTAATTAGTAGTACAATACTACTGGAGTGTAACCCATAGTTGATATTCTTTAAAACATACTATAATGACGTGCAGTTTAGTGTCAGATAAGTTTCCAGTGCCATATTCTTTTTAAACCTCATAAGCGGTTTGAAGAGATTATGTAAAAGGGTAAAGAAAATATTTAAACATTATTATTTTGCTACATTATAATTTTTAGAATTAATTCTGCACTCTGAATAATACTACAAAAAAATATTTCATTACGTAATATGAGAATGCTATGAACATCGGTAGATAGTACCATAACTAAGGATATTTATTAAGAATATTATTGAATAAACCAAAAAAATTTGCTGGTGCATTTATGGTAACTTGTTTTGTTCTATTTCAATATCTCTTTTACATTCGTGATAGCACGACAAACGTTTAATGAACTTTACAGTCCCCCATGAATCTCCAAAGTTCGCTATCTAACTCCACTTGTTATAATATATCATTAAAGAATATGCCAGTACATTTACAGTGTCCTATAATAACATTCAGGGCAACAGCAACAGAATTATCCATGACCAAAACTAAGGATGACAGTCCATATAAACCAACAGAGGTACGCAGAATCTTTTAGAAGGTCCACAAGTAAAGAAACAGACTTTGAGGGCCTGTGGTGATCATAGCTGGCTCCATGAACATGTTTTACATTCATATCTGTATATTTTGGCAGCAGACCTTCATGTATGTATATCTCATTAAACGCTTTGTTTATTTTAATCCTGGTACGTTTCGTACCAACTTTTTCCAATTTTCTTATCTAGGTTTTTAATCTCCCAGATACTCTATAAATCAATTGACCAAAAGATTAATTTTGAAGATCCATTGATAAAGGAAAGTATATCTAAAGTTTCTGACGCTTCAGTTATAACTGGTTATCTTCAGCGAGTAATATATCATTAATATAAGTTTAGTAAAGAAAATAATCAAAAGAATTATAAATAAATTAACAACATTAAACATTTATTATCCTAGATACATTCTATCTGGGAGGTCACACATTACGGCACTAGGTTAATTTAGAACAAGTTTTGAATTAACTATTTCTAATCACACTGTGTTACATGACACTAAACAAACTTAATTCTTCCAATTCTGTTTAGTACTTTTGTATCCAGCCTAGATGTAATTTTAATATTCTGGAGAAGGAAGTAGCATGTTCGTTTGGGCACGGTTTCACCTTCATTATTCGGAGGGATTCGATAATTTGTATTCTAATATGGCCGTTTTCCTGCTATATTATTTCAATATTTCCTCTTAATATTTCAAGGCTTAGTCTTACCTTATAGATATGGGGAGTGTGATTTTTTGGTGATCCTTTATTAAGTTTTATGGAAAGTTGTGGTCGTAGAACGAATGTGGGTTGATTTGAGGAACACACAACCTTTCTATATGCAGTAGGAATTGTTGTAGAAATACTTGACGTTGCAAAGGCGTAAAGAATCTGAGTATCTATATGACTTAAATCATTCGCCATTGTTTGTGATCAACTTTAATGGCTCCCAAAGTGGGCGGTGCCACCCTCCTCTGGAAATGATGAAACAGTTCTGGAGTGGGGATGCTTAGTTAAAAAGGGAACAATGGAGGCGATTTGGGTTTAGATGGATTCTTCCCAACTCCTACATTTATAGACTTTTGCATTCATTTTTAGTACAGGTGGAAAGACCTACTTGTTAGCTAATTAACAAAACATTTTCTTAGTCACTACTTCGTGACCATGGGTCACGAACCACCCGCATGAACTCAGGAAAAGTACGCAAGCTCTTCATGACCCATGGAAATTGATCCACCTAGATAAACCAACGAAAATTGCTTATCCTTTTCATCATACACCAGGATGAAAAATGGTGTTACACCAGGATTATATCATCTGTTTCTAATCCTGTTATAATAAACACACGAATAGCCCCTTACACGAGTGTATATTTTTTGGCGAATTTCAGACATTTTTTTGTGCATTCAGGAAATATTTGCATTTTAATAAAAGAAAAACACTAGCATATTCCACCCTTGGTTGTATCATAAACCTGGAATAAACATGCTGGAAAACAAATGGAAACACTGTAGTTGGTTGGAAGAAGCGTTACAATAACCCTAAATACATTAACATCTCTTTGGAATATTTACTATGAGAGACCAAGTCTGCTATGGTTGTCAGATATTTTTACATTAACATGAAAATTGTTTATTCAAATAGAGAAATTTATTAGAATTTAATTTTATTTATATTAATTGTGATATCTTGATTGCAGTGGATTTTAACCTATTATTTTTAATATTATGAGAAAATATACATATCTTTGGCATAAAAATTACATCGTTACTTACTGTATTGTACAATTCAGTAAGGTAATAAGTATAATTAGATGTTTGCCAGAAAAATTTAACGAAAATGAATAAATTTCACGATCGAAAATAAAACTTCTTTACTATCACATTCGATGTAATTTGAATATTTATGTAGTACAAGCCTTTCACAGGCAGACAGAGGGACAGACAAATGACATATATATATATATTTTTTTTTTTTTTTTTTTGAGGAACAGTCCTTCGTTTATACTACGAATTTCGATTATAATTGGAAAAGATATCGAAGAAATTGATTAACAAAAAAGTAGGTAAACAATTTAATATCATATATATATATATATATATATATATATAAGGTTTCTCATAAACACGTGAAATAACAACCAATGATCAACCCAAAAAAGAAAATGGGAAAACAAGACTAAGATCTTTCAAAAGTAACAAGCGGTCTTCGTCAGAGTCAAAAACCCAACTGAAACACTAGATGCAGAAATCATCTCGTGAGGGGTTGAGAAGAGTGGGAGGGAAGAGTGGTATTTTCCAAAAATCCAAAAATTTGAGATTGAAAAGTATATTTCTTTACTCTGTGTGTTACTGTTCTTCGATTTTCAACTCTAATTGTGTCCAGTTTGGAACGTCTTTCCGTTTTTTAAGGGAATATATATATATATATATATATATATATATATTGAATGGCCGACCCCCTACGAGGGTCTACAGTTTAAGGTCTACCACAGGATCCTTGAGGATTCGGTCGACCCCCTCCGAAGAGGGAAGTTCCCGTTGCCCCGGGATCAGGGGTTGCCACTTGAACTCTTCTGGGCCCCGTTTTGGGTGCTCTGGATTAAGATGTTATAAAGGGGATATACCCCTTGTTGGCTAAACGCCACCGTAAAGAGAAGACGTGGAGGAGTGAGATCTTGTCTCGCTCGCTTGAATAAGTAGTGCAAGTGCAAGGGAGGGTTACCATTCACACCCATCCCGAGTTCCTTCAGAGCCATAGAAAGCAACTACCAGTATTCCAGCCCACACTTAGCTGAGATGGTGGTCCGTACCTACTGGTAAAGGCTGGGGGCCAGCTCCCCCTGGATGCTATGCAGGCATCCGCCCGAGGAGATACTGCTCCTCACGCAGCGACCCGAAGGTCTACCCAACCTGGGTGGGAACCACAGCCACTACGAGTCATACCTCAATTGGTGGGCTGGAGAAGCAAAGCTTCCTCCAGGGGCTTCCCTCCACCCGTAGTACCGACTTATTTTAAGAGTTTCGGATCAAACTCCGGACCGAGGTCCTACTGAACCTGCTCAGCACAGGTAGGGTCAGTGGCCCTTGTTTGCCCCCGGTAAAAGACGTATAAAAGCCAGTGCAGTTATGGAGTGAGCTGCACGGCCCGGGTGTGGCACTTATGTTGCCCTGGGTCACCGACCTCGTGGAATTGGACACCCAGCCTATTGTGCAGACTGCGTGTCCCCACTGCGGGCTCTTAGACGGTTGAGTGTAGGTTTGGAAGACCCACCACCGAGGTGGTGCTGTACAAGGCTACCACTTTAACACTCTTTAAGAAAACCTTTTAAACTCTCCTCAAGAGAAGAGAGGCTACCACCCCGTACCGCCCAACGGGTGTCCAAGCTGTGCCGAAGCACGTTAAGAATTCCCTCTGACATCGTCAGGTACTAGGCTACTTGACCGCGCTTGGGGCAGCCTGCCCTGTACTGTTGGCTTGTGTGTACAGCAGGCCAATTACCACCTCTGCGACGGGGACGCCAGTACTAGGTACATCCACTCCTCAGAGTGGTTAGAGGCATATATATATATATATATCTCGGATATATCAGATCGGTATCTGATCGACCACAACAATCTTGTGAAGGCATCGCACTATGCACTTCTCTTCAGAAGCGCCAAAGAACCGCATGCAGCAAATACTAAATTCAAAATAAACCATGATACCCTTTTCAAAGCACAGAGATACTAGCAAGAGGAAATGTTGAAGGAAGGTAAAGAATAATAACACTCTTGTACAACCTAGAGAAAGCCCCAGATATTAATAGTCAAAGTTTAAATTTCGACCGTGTTTTGAAGTTATTTGCAAATGCCAATACTTAGAGTGAAGGTAGCACAGACGAACCCACTCACCCAACGGATGTCTGAACCCCCAACTTGGTCATAGTTCTGTTTGTGAAATAAAACTCCCGTAATGTGACCTTAGATTATATTTTACTTTCTAATTTAGTGTTAAGATTCACTTGAGGATGGTCTACAACACCGAAATATATCTTGATTTTATTTAAGATAATAGTTAGTTTGACTTCTCTGATATAAATAGTGTTAGAATATGTAAATACAAAGGAAAAACTTTTGGCCACTTGATCTTCTTCCTTAAGCAGCTTAGAAGAACATGCAGGGCACTTGAGAAATTCTCAAAAAAGTAATTTTAAATCTCTCTCTCTCTCTCTCTCTCTCTCTCTATCTCTCTCTCTCTCCTTTTTTATATTATATTATATATTTAATACTCGTATCATATATATTTATATGTAATGTATGTATATATATATAATATATATATATATAAAGTCAATTAGCTTAGTTGATTTGAACATAAATTAAATTTAAATCGTTTTCTAAGATTATTTCAATATACAAACTAAGACGTTGACAGATAATTATTACTACATAAATATGGCAGAAAGTAACACAATCACTGCGACATCGTCACAGCTCTCTGCTGCACGCTATTATTTGTTGCAATGAAATTAGGATTTAGAAAGATAAATAACAAAGATCATAAATCTATACTGGATATTACGATGCTGTAATCAAATTTAAAGAAATTCTGTTTCAAATTTACTGATCGGATTAGTTGTAATTCAGTAATTTGTCTTAGTTTGTTTTGAATTGTCTAAAGCATTTTGCCATAAATTCAAGTCATATCTGAGTCCTGATTTATGAGATCTTTGAAAAACTTTCTCTACTACCCTTATTTGAAGAAGACTTTTCAAGAAGATTTATTTATTGTCTTTTAGAAAGCAAAGAGGTTGTTATCATCCTTTCTAGTGGCATGAACTTATTCATTCTTGCTTTGATTGAGCTTCTCCTTCAAATGGTCGTAACTTTCATATCGTTTAAATAATTTTGAAAATCCGTTATAATACGTTAATAATATAAAATTAATAATTTAAATATGCTTCTGCTTCATAGTAGTTATCTTGTTATAAAGCAAGCATGGCAAATGATTTGAAACAATTAAGATTAAACAAAAGAAAAAAAAACAAGAAATGTTTATTTGATTTTGAAATATCGATAGAATACTAATTCATTTTAATTCGCTTCGATATTTTTTGTTGTTTCTTCCCGTCATCATACCCATCATCTTGGGAGTAACAAACATATCCCCCGTGTGACCATTAAGAGAAGACTTTTCTTGGCTTGATATACAGTGCATACAGGATTCTAAGGTGGAGAAGGTCGCTCTATAGTTGAAAAAGTTTTATTCCCTCAACTATCTCTTCCGAGTGAGGAGAGTACCATGGACTGCTTTGTCATGTTGCTTTGGTGCACCCAAAAATATGCATAGTAAACCACCTGAAGCTTCATGTTTGTTGTAAAAGATATATGCAGAAGTCAGAACTGCAGAGTTCCCTCAGCTACAAACATATTCATATAAGAGATAGACTTTCTTAAGGTCTGGGGTGGCAAATCAGGAGCTACTTCCTTTTCATTAGTCATGGCAATGTGCTTGTAGACGATGTTTCACAATGGTCACTCAGCTTGCTTGTACTAACTGGACGTGTATGTCCTGTAAAACAGGACTTCTGTGGTGCCATACGATTTATTAAGACAGTGGTTGATGGTCTTTTTCTCCTCCTTGTTGGAGTATCCAATGTCAACCAGACCCTGGTGACCCTCTCTAATTCTGAGTGGATACTAAAAATGGTTGATATTTATGAGGGCTTGTTCATCCATCATTGAAAGACCAGAAAATGAAGTTACGTTGGAATTTTCAATGTATCTTAACTAAAGTGAAAACAACGAATAGACCATACCCTAATGTATTAATTACATAACTCATCTTTAAGTTTGCACCAACTAACCTTCATTCGTCACCTTAATAATGAGCAATGGTTCTCAAAATTTAAATTTGAAAACACTCCACAATAATTGTACGTAATAATTGAATTTCCCCTGATATTTCTAAAAAAAAAAAATAAGTAAACTGTTATACATTTCTGTAAGAAAAATAAAAACAATTGTTCGTTAAAATAAATCTGTAGAATGTAATGCTTTGTGAGATTGGGACATAAATATGGTAGTAAGATTGGGAAGTGTGTAGATTTGAAAGGAGCAAGGTGAAGTAGAGAACATTAAATCGTTGTGTCAGTGAAATTGAATCATTGTTGGCTCGATATGGCCAATCGGAATTGGGAGTAGCTAACGTTATATTCTACGCGAAGAGAGAGAGTGAGTGAGAGTTCATGTTTCCTCGGCCCAAGTGGCTCTATTTCATTTCTTTCCTTCGCTTCCTCTGGTCCAACATTGATTTGACCTACTATAACGTCTTCCACTCTCTTCTCTGATCCAGTGTACCAATCAACTTCCAACTACTGCTCATCAAAAAGAACGCAGTTTTCTTTCCTATTATTTTCTATCATGTTATCTTTAAAGAAAAGAACCTTTAGTTTAGAACATTTCGAGCACACTCTGCCAAAATATAAACATTGGTATAAACCATCAATTGTGTCATAGATTTTGAAAATTAAACAAATTTATCGCTTAAATGAAATTAATTAAAGGTAAACTTCATACGTCAAATAGTCATAATCGTTATACTTTAAATCATTTTACAATAAGCATAATTCCATATGTACTTACAGAATTTAAAAAGAGTTCATTAACATCATCAACACACAGCCAAAACTGTTGCCATAAATTTGAAATTCCATCACTGGATTAATATCATGGCTAAATAAGTAATACGATGAGCATTTCTCCCAATTTACTCATTAAGTTGTAAAATTTGGCCAACTTATTTCAAACTGTAGCATAATTAACTGAACTTGATTTTTACTCAAAGCGGACTTGTTTTTGAAAAGTCTACTGCCCAGTTACATATATATTAGAAAATATTGAGTTATATTAGTGTTACTGGGATAAACGTTTAACTGAAAAGCGTTTGCTCTATAGACAAGCGTTAGCTTAAACTGAGAAGCGTTTGCTTAACAGGCTGTTCGCCTAAATCCATCGCCTTACTGATGAGTCACCGTATGACGAAAACGATAGGATGAAATTCCAACTCAACACTGAAACATGACAAGGTTTTACAACCAAAGTTGTGTTTCTGGCCAACTTTCGTGGAGCTCACATCTTTCTCCTGCTTTGTTTCGATCTTTCGGATCTCTTCTGCTAGGCGTGCGTAATGACGTAAGCCGACCACTAGCCTAGGACAAAGTTTGGTATAAACGGAAAAGTGTTTTGACAAAGTCTGTTTAGACAAACGTCACTTTGACACGTCGTTTGACAACTCCACACGTACCAACGGAAATAGTAACGTTTGGACTGAAAAGCGTTTGATCTCTAGACAAGCGTTTGCTTAAACTGAGAAGTGTTTGCTTTCTAAACAAGCGTTTGAATAAAAAAAATGAATATTCGACACTACTTAATTCTATAGCTCATACATTTCTTTAACTATAATTAAAATGGAATAGACAAAAGAGAGTTGTTGTGGTTTTTATATAACGCTCTTATATTTGTAAAATTCAAATCAGTCAGATTTTTTCAATAAATCAATTGAAATTAATAATTGTAAAAATTTAGACTTCATTGTTCTTTAGTGTCACTATATATCTTTTACATTCAGTAGGTCTGAGATTCGATTACAATTTTCTTATACCCCTAAGTATGAAAGGACCATACTTTTAATACAAATCTAAGAAATATATATAATTGAGGCAAGCAAAACGAAGGTAAAAAAAAAGCAAATTTATTTTCTCTTGTGTTTAGTATCTAGATATTACACTGCTCTATTCAGAAATAAATAAATGAATTTATTGAGGTTTCCTTGCACAGAAGAAAAGCGCAACTCCATTCCAACTTACAAGAAACTGGTTTACTTACTATTATATTACTTTTGACAGAACCAATATTAGATAAGCTCCGAGGTCTCATAATGTTCGATTGGAAACATGGGGTTAGTTCCGGTGTGATAAGGGGGACTCCCTGCTTCCATCTAATAAGAAATTGGTGACCCCAGACGAGATAAGACTTACCTATATTATGTTTCCAATAGCAAATGTTCTTAAAATGTGCACGAACTTTAATCCATTACTTATGTATATATATATATATATATATATATATATATATATACAGTACGTGTGGAGTTGTCAAACGACTTGTCAAAGTGACGTTTGTCTAAACAGACTTTGTCAAAACACTTTTCCGTTTATATATATATATATATATATATATATATAAATAAAAAACACAAAACAATAATAAATACATTTTAAACCTTAATTTATATAGTAATGCAAAATAACATAAATTAATATAATGCATTATATATATTTATACATATATATATATGTGATAAAACCACAATAAGAAAATGGGAAAACAAGACTATGGTAAGATTTTTCAACCATAACAAGCGGTCGTCGTCAGAGTCAAAAACCCAACTGACTTATGTGAAATCTTTTTATATATATATATACACAAGTAAAGTATGTATGTATAAATATATATATATATATATATATATATATATATATATATATATATGAACGATATATATTAAATATCGATAAAATTTTAAAAGGAATGGTATACGGTCTTTCAGAAAAAACTGATGTTGTTAGCGTTCCTAGACGTTTTATCGAGGCTTATTCTCAGCTTAAAAAAGATAATACCATAAAAATCACTAAAGCCGATAAATCTAAAGTAACAGTAATATTAAATAAAAAAGATTACGTCGATAAAATAGAGAATATGCTAAATGATGAAAATGTGTATACAAAGTTAATATGTAATCCTTTGGAAAGGGTCAATAGTTCATTTAATAAAAAAATTAAAACTATCTTAAAAAATCAACCCGAACTTATTACTAAATTTATATCAAAATCCCCTTCTTTGCCATATATGTACGGGTTGATCAAGACACATAAAGATAATTACCCAATACGTTTAATTGTGAGTTCGGTTGGTTCGGCATCATATGGCTTGTCCAAATGGTTAGTAAGTATTTTAAGCCCCTTAATTGGAAAAATTTCAGGCAGCCATATAAAAAACAATGTGGATTTAATTAAAAAATTAAAAAGCGTCAACATGAACAAAAATTATAGATTAATTAGTTTCGATGTAAAGTCTCTTTTTATTAATGTACCTGTAACTGATCTGTTGAGCTTACTCCAGGAGGAATTAATTAATTATTCCCTTCCCCTTCCATCTACCACTATAATAGAGTTAATTAAGTTATGTGTGGTAGATTGTCATTTTCAATTTGAAAATAATTATTATATACAAAAATTTGGTCTTGCTATGGGTAACTGTTTATCCCCCCTCCTAAGTAATTTATATATGGAGTTTTTTGAGAGTAAAATGTTAAGCTCAATTTTGCCCAAAAATGTTAAATGGTATAGATATGTTGACGATATTCTCTGCATTTGTCCCAATTCTTTAAATAAAGTTGATTTCCTAACAAAATTGAATTCATTAGTGCCGACAATCAAATTCACAATGGAAGAAGAAAGAAGTGGTAATTTGCCCTTCTTAGATGTCCTGATCCATAGGTTACCTAATGAGTTACGCTTTAGTGTATATAGAAAACCTATGAATGTACTTGCATACGTTCACTTTTATTCTTCCCATCCAAAAAATGTTAAAATTTCTGTTTTTAGAAATATGTTTTTGAGAGCGTTAAGAGTTTGCTCCCCCGAATTTCTTAATGAAGAGAATAATAACATTAGGTCAATTGCCCTTTCATTAAAATACCCCTCTTCTTATATTGATTTAGCTTTGAAGGGTGCTAAAAAAACTTTCTCTAATACTTCAACAGAGCCCCTTTTATTATCAAATTCTATAGTTTTGCCATACCACGAATCATTGGACCCCCTTCCAAGATTAGCCAAACAACTTGATTTTAATATAGTGTTTTCTAATCGTAATAACGTGGGTAATATGTTAATAAAAAACTCTCCCAGCGAATTGGAGTTCGCTGGTATTTATAAAATTCCGTGCAAAAATTGCCATAAAATTTATATTGGACAAACTGGTAAATCATTAAAGATACGTGTAAAACAACACCAATATAACGTAAGTAGACAGGAAAAAAGTAGTGCCTTATTCTTGCATATAAAAAATGAAAATCATCATATTGATTGGACAGGAGCTAAATTTATTACCTATGAAAAATCAATGTTGTTAAGAAATATTATTGTATCGTCTCTAATTAAATTTAATATATCTAATATTATAAACATTAGTAACGGTCTCTTCAAACTTGATACTTTCGTAGGGCAATAGCCTCTTCAAAGAGGGTTGACAGCTAGCGGATAGTTTTTTACTTTTTCTTACTGTACTCCTTTGTTTCCCCAAACATCCCTTTCTGGACATTAGTCCTTTCCTGTGCTTTCACCCTTTTAAAATACCACTCTTCCCTCCCACTCTTCTCAACTCCTCACCAGATGTTTTCTGCATCTAGTGTTCAGTTGGGTTTTTGACTCTGACGAAGACCGCTTGTTACGGTTGAAAGATCTTAGTCTTGTTTTCCCATTTCTTATTGTGGTTTGATCATTGATTGTTGTTTCACGTGTTTATGTGAAATCTTTTTATATATATGAACGTATAAGCCACAAGGAAAAAAGTAAAAAACACAGTTAATATGCTCTAAGGCCTTTCAATTATATGTCATCAGAGAGCAACTAAATAAGGATACGTATATATATATATACGTATATATATGTAAAAATTATGTATATGAGTCGTTGCCAATACTCGGTATGGTACACTTCTATCTACTTGATGACTCGGCCATCAAAATATAGTAGTGAGTTTCTGTTTCATTTCTGTTGTTCAGCAAAAGACTTTAGCAAAATATGTTCAAGTATTTAACGATATATGTTTAAATGAAGGGCTACTTCCAACGTTTATACACACACACACACACACACACACACACATATATATATATATATATATATATCATAACATAGTGCAATCACTTATTATGTGGTATTTACTCATTGTAGGGTAAAAAGTTAATGAAATTGTCTCCACATATAAAAAATTAATTCCCAAGTGTACAACTTTTCTTAATTTAATTATGTTAAAAAAAAAGTTCTATTTTCTCCGTATTCCTATATTTGTTTATATTTCGTTACAGTTCTCTGTGTTATATTTTCAATATGTTTCCTACACATAGTCCTAGAGCAAACGTAAAGGCTGAGCCTAACCTTTAGGAAAAAAAAAATCACAATGAAATATACCTGCCTTCTAATATGAAACAGATGTACCTCATACCCTCACCCACGTCCATCCTATTCCCAGTTAATTGTACCACCGACACTCAACCCTTAGGTTCGTATTATCTTCCTTATTTTATTTTTATTTTGTACTATACTAGTGTCATTGTACTTTTTAGTAAATGCCTGAGGAACAATACTACGTGCTCGAAACGCGTTGTTTATACCATTAAATTTTTATTTGTGGAGACCATTTCATTAACTTTTTACCCTATATATATATATATATATATATATATATATATACAATAAAATAAAAAACGAAGGAAACACACAGAAAGACACAGACATAACTCACATCGATGTGAGTTATGTCTGTGTCTTTCTGTGTGTTTCCTTCGTTTTTTATTTTATTGTAAAAAAGTCCGCTGGACCGTTTCTTTTAATTGTGTATATATATATATATATATATATATATATATATATATATATATATATACAGATTCAGAGCAAGGGTTCTCGAGGATTTTGGTCAATAAAAAATTCAGCTAGTTAATATCTGCCGACGTTTCGCCAGAGGTTGTTTGGCATTATCAAGGCTAAAAAACAATTGACCAAATTTTAATTTTTTAATCATTTAAAATTATTAATTTTTTTTTGATTATCATTTAATCAAAAATTTAATCATTTTTTATTGACCAAAATTCTCGAGAACCCTTGCTCTGAATCTGGATAAATCAGTGGTCGAGAAGCTATATCAGTATTATATATATATATATATTTATTTATTTATTTATTTACTCTTCTTTATATAATCTAGGAGGTCTCAGAGCTTATTTTTTTTTTCTTCATTCTGATTCTTCCTACGACATTTTGTCTCATATACATATCTTAGGTGTTGCTGGTCTGAATACTGGGCGGTGACTGAGTGTCGGCTTGGCGAGTAGCTGGTAGTTGGTCACCTAGTAGCTGCAGTGTGCGTTAAACCCCCGTGTGTTGACGATTAATTAATGGGTTGTGCTTCATGATTTTCATGGCTTCGTATATTTGCAGTCTGTCTGGATTATTAATTTTCTTTAAAATGATGGTGTTTTGAACAAGGTCCTGGCGGGTGAGTTTTCTTCCATGTTCAAAATGTCGTAGGAAGAATCAGAATGAAGAAAAAATAAGCTCTGAGACCTCCTAGATTATATACATAAACATTCCACATAAACACGTGAAATAACAATCAATAATCAAACCACAATATGATATGGGAAAACAAGACTAAAATCTTTCAACCATAACAAGCGGTCCTTGTCAGAGTCAAAATCCCAACTGACTTCTATCAATAAATATATATATGTAAAAATTATATATACTAACTAGGTAATAGAATATTTTCTAATATTTAGAAAATCATTAATAATGATATTACTGGACAAAAAGAATTCCTGATCTCAACAAATATTTAAATTAGTGTAATTATTTCAATTATGCAGGAATAAAATTAGTTACTAAACATATTTTAGACGTATTCAGAAATATATTAGGGGATAATAGTTCTGTGCTATTTAACACTTTTAGCTAGAGGGGCCTCCTAAATAGGTACTTCAGCTCGGTTTCTATTCCCAGGGTCACAAAAAATCTCGAAATATATCTGAGTTTAAATAATTAAAATATTTCTTATATTTAATATTCCAGCTCTTAAAAAGGTTATGCTTTTCTGTAATAAATCAATTTTTTTTTAAATAAATCTAGTTGTGTTTAAAAAAAATCATGAAATTTATCTGGTTAACAAATAGTGAAAATAAAGAAAAAAGGAAATATAATTCGATATAAAGTCTAAATTGAAGATAAGTTAATGCGATTTGAAAAGATAATGAAAAGTATAAAAAAAAAGTTTTATTATGTGAATAAATAGCATGAATATTTATAACTACAAAAATAGAAAATAAAGAATAAAATCATAAACTTGTGTGTTGGTTGGAGTGGGTTCGCGTGACTGTTTAGGCGGTGCTGAATGGGAGTATTATTCAATGCATTCGGGTCAAGAGTGGCCAGAGCCCTAGTTTACAGTTTTTTAAAATATCATGAAAAAATACCAATGTTAACCTCCCTTATTGCTAATTAAAAATAAATTTCTCTACGCTAAAATAAAATTTAATGAAGAGTTTTTGATTAAATTTCTCCAACCGTCTCTGTACCAGTGCGCTTGGTTTCCCTTTCATATTTCTCCTGAAGACGGTTCAACCGAGAATTAGAGACTGTAAGTGTGTGTTTTTAATTTCTCTACGTTTCTTTATGTACATTGAACTGTATTTGTCCGTTTCGGATCGTATTTTCATCAAAAAAGTATATATATATATCAATGATGAAACCACAATAGAAAATGGGAAAGCAAGACTAAGATCTCTCAGTTGGGTTTTTGACTCTGACGAAGACTGCTTGTTACGGTTGAAAGATCTTAGTCTTGCTTTTCCATTTTCTTATTGTGGTTTAATCATTGATTGTTATTTCGCGTGTTTATGTGAAATTTATATATATATATATATATATATATATATATATATATACACTTCGTCATTCTACTTAATTATCCTTAAGTCATAATCCTTAAGATGAAAGAATCCCAAAATTATTAAAAAATCAAGAGATTTTGTTTTTTGTTTCTTTTGCTTACTTTATAATTTAAGGTATATCTACTTCGTTAAATTTAATTTGTATTATCAACACTATGTTGTTTGAATATATGTATTACTAATGTATGGAAAAGTCATTTAGATGTACTTAAGAAAATCATTTAACTTATTTTGAATAATAAGGAATTAAAATAATAAAAAGTTTAAAATTACTTATAAATGTTAAATGGAATTTAGTTAGTAAACTTTTAATGGAGTTTGAATGATACAATTAAAATAATAAGTAGATTATAACTTAAATTAAAGAGTAATAGAAGGAAAGGCAATGCCTCCCTTCACTTAATTACAAAGAAGGTTTTAAGACAAAAGGGAATTTAAAGAGTTAGACTTGTGGGAATTATTTCTTCTTGCTCATGAAACTAGATGAAGCGGGGATCTATAATGCAATGGGGATGAATCCTGCTTTTGGCTCTTAGAAACACATATCAAGTAACGATTGGTAATGAGATTTATTGTCCTTTAGTCATATACATATATACTGACTTCGGAGCAACTCAAATCTATCTTCCTGATGACGAGGTAATCGAAATATAGAAGTGAGTTTTTGTGATTTCTTTTATGTGTGTTCTTTTTGTTATTCTTGTTTACATGTATATATATATATTTAAAAGTTAGAAGCAGTCCTTCATTTAAACATATATTGTTAAATAACGCCCCATATTTGGCTTGTATCTGTTTCTTACACAATTTCTCCAGTTTCCTTCCTCATCTCTTCATTAAAATTATAAAGCTTATCACCAATATTCCTAGTCGACATGTTTCGAATGTACCACATTCATCATCAGGACAATAATGAGAATAATAGTAGGATTGTCAGTTTATATATATAGAGGTAGATTACTTTTGGAATGTTCAGAGGTCATTGCCTTGGATCACGGAGCATTATGGGGGATTAAGGTAGGGTTGTTGGACTCACCTACTACCTGGCTAATATGGGTGGGTTGGTCTGTTGGAAAATAGTTTTAAAATTCGACAAGAATTATTAAGTTGGATATTTATGGCTCGCTGCTTTTCTTGAATTATTATTGCTTCTAAAAGTTGTAATTTAAAATAGTTCCTTTCTCCAGCGATAATCTTCGTGGAATTGACCATCATTTCTCTTGCAAGTTTTGCTTTATGGACTGCTGTTGCATGCCATTTTGGTGTGCCTGGTAGAGATGCAACGTAATTCTTCTGGGAAATGAAGTCGTAGTCATTCCTATATATGAGGAATTTATGGACCTCGCAGCTCCCGATATTACATGAATACTCATATACAAGATTTGTTTCTTTTGATTCTTTTAGGCTAAGGCTATTTTTTATTATTAAACTGCCTATTGAAGGGCGTAGGTAGTAAGTTACCATATAACATATAAAAAGCCATGTTAAATATATTAAGCCTGAGAATAGTTAGACCCTGATAACTTACTGCCAAAGCCCTTCAGTTGTAATTTACAGTAATCTTCGCTATAACAGGGTAGATTGGTTCTGCGTGAAAGGAAAACGCGTTTATGAGGGACATGGAATCGCTTAGTATAAAAATGCGTTACATTAAAATGTAAACGCGTTATAATACATAACACGTTTACATTATGTAGCGACAGTTGCCTGTCTTCGAAACGATTCACTTCCTTTTTTTTCTGCCTGATTACGACGCGGCAAAATATAGTTGAGCTTCTGTGATCTAATTTTAACAAATACAATTAGTTAATTGATCCATCAAATCTCATATGTTGATTAACACAAATTAACAAAAAAATCATTACCCTATATACTCAGTTGATTATTTGTATAGTAAGGTAAAAATATAAAAAGAATGTGAAACGTAAGAGACAATTTATTTCAAAATATTTTACCAGAAGTTGTAATTATAAATTTAATGAGGAAAGAAAGGAGTTCTATTAAAAAAATAAACAGAGAGATAAGATACGTCTTCATAAGACATGTGACGAAGGACGCTTTCAGTTAGGACTCTTTGGACAGTCTACAACAACATTTCTCAATCTACTCTCAGCAGCACGGGTGCTTCCTAGCGACAAGTCCTCAGGACTTATCAAGATCATATTCTAATATCTAAGAAATCTCTTATGATTTTCATAAATTTTATACAAATCAAAAATATATTGCATGAATGTCTGATGATAGTTTTTAACAGTTGACATTTTAAACTAGACGTTATGTGCCTGAATTTATTCCTAGAGAAAGGAAATGTTCCTTCGGAATGTCTAAAGTGTTAATCATCTTTTTGACGCTTATCCAACAAGATCTACTATTCGTTTTTTTCCATAAACTTAACGGGCATATTTTCTTTTCATGAATTCCTTTTACACAAGATTATCTAGCGATGCTCACTGTACTACGCTAGAAGACCACAGACAGTACCCGAAACCGAAGAGTCGAGGCTTTGAACCTTCTGCATACTTTAGCAATTGGCGAAGGGAACAGAACTCAGACAACAATTATAGACACTGATCTCAGTAGTTGTACTCAAATATCCGATCAAACAAAAAGACCGTTTTTGACCCTCAAGGTGATCGATTTCTACTCTATCTTTCTATCTAATGATATTAATTTATTTACAGAATTCATTTTAAACGAAACTTTTTTTTAGTTATTTCACACTTAATTTCAGTATTACAAAAATGTTAAAACTAATAAATATAAATTTCTGGCACATTAATTTTGAAAATTAGAAAGTATAATTTCAGGAAGAGAGGAAGAGTTACCTTAGCAGCAATTTTAAACATTTATTCTAAAGTTTCTGAAACTTTACAGCTGATATGCCTTAAATATGTTTTTGATCATAAAATCAAACATGCGCTCCATGGTAATTACTAATTCAAAAGTGCACTTTGAGATAAGAATTTTGTAGGAACAATGGTTTACATTGTTCAGTGAATATCCTTATAGAGGCGCCAAGGAGCGTCTGCAGCTACTCAGTAATTTATTTAGTGAAGGAATATTAGCTCCTGTATTTTCGACTCAAGCAAATAACTTCTATACATCTGATACAACATGGAATAATAAAGAAACTGGAGAGTACTTTATTTTTAAAAAATTTTTATTGAAATCAACCTGAATAATTACGCAATGTAAGAGCCATTGGGAAAAATACTAATATAATTGACATCTAAATAAGCAATATATTAATAAGCATAGATGAAAATAATGAATAATAAGCCTGCTCTACAATATTATTAAATAACTAAATATCAATGCTAATTGAGCAATATAAATATAACGAAGGGATATTTCCATTATGGTCTAAACCTTAATAAATAACTGATTTTCTCTTGAATACTGTATGAGACGTTCAATGTTTTTTGAGATAACACTAATGCTACATGACGTGGTATAGCTGCATTATATATATATAGGTCTGCATTTTCTTTAGACCCCTGCAACAATGGACATTCTTCTAGAATTGGATTGTTTCTTTGTTAAAATATATCTAGTAATGACCACGAGTAGTCTTCCTTCTCAATGAGGAAAAAAAGCTGTCTGACAAACTGGCTTCTGGATACACTCCTCGCGCCTCGTACCCTTAGACACATGCGAGCTTAACAAACATTCTCAACAATATTACTAACAGTAGTACTAAATCTCCTTTGGTGTGATACACTGTTGTTCCCTGACCTCCTACTTTTCGTTAACGCGCTCCAACCATCCCTTTTTTCGTCGTTGCTCCCGAATATCAAAGCACCACCCCCAGGAACACATCTGAATTATTTCAAACATTAAAGAGAATAGTAGAAGAAATCTTAAAAAAATTAGGAAACAAACTATTAAAAACTAAAGAAGTATTAGTGAAAAATTATCTGTTTTTCATAGATTGTTCCTTAGTTTTTTAAAGATTTTTTTTTCTTCTATCCTCGTTAATGTTTGGAATAGTTTAAATGTGTTGAATATGTCGTTAGGTAGTACCGCTTACTTTGGGAAATGATACCCTAGAGCAGTGCTTCCCAAACAATGGGCCCTGACCTACCGCTGGGTCATTAAAGACTACATCAGAACGGCTAAGCTTCAATTAACCGCTGACTATCCAGATGGTTTAACACTCAGGCATTGAATGCTAGCCTGGTTATTTTATTAAGCACTTGTTATGGGGAATGAAGCCAAAGTTGATGATGGTATAATCATTGATATATCTAAACAATTAATCTGAACAAAGTTTAATGCCGTAAATATGTTTTTGATCATAAATTCAAACATGCGCTCCATAATAATTACTAATTCATAAGTGCACATTGAGATAAGAATTTTGTAGAAACAATGTTACTACAATGTTGGGATTAAGAGCAAATTTTGGAGTGAACTACAACTCTACAATTAAGTACACCATAAACTATCACATTTTGAGTTGCTGTAAATACCATTATAGCAAGAGACGGCCCATCCTTTTCATAGACATCACTGAAAATGAAATCTGAAATAAATTTCTTTCATAAATGGTTTTACCCAGTAATATAAGTGAGATAAACAGGAGTCATAAACAGTAGGTTTGTGTTATGATCGCAATTATAAATAAGAAGCATAACTCTATAATGTTTGGAAATCAGTGATATAGACTTACCTACTTGAACAAACCGTGTGAGAACTCTTGGAGCTGTGTTGCTGTTTACCACCCTGTATCCCACTCTTGTCATACCTTCTGCATCACAATTTTTTGACAATCTCCCACTAAAAACTACCATAATGTATTATATACCATATAATACCTATGGCATGTAGAAAAATTAATAATAATCATTATTTTACAACCTGTTATCAGTACTTTATAACTAGATTAAATCATAATAGTTTCCTGAAGAACAGTCATTCGTTTAACAAATATTATCGAATCCTGAAATTGATGTAGGCCAAGAAGTGAGTGTAGTTTTAAATGATTTTCATTTCCGCTAAGGTGGAAGGAGCATAGGGAAGCAGTTTGGAGCAGCTTCTTAACTGATAAGGGGAATAGCAAAGCGATTGACTGCGGAGCACAACTCAGATCGTCCAAGATATCACCAAGTTTTCCCTCCCGGTTTCATTAACTTTCCTACCTTCGACTTGATCCTCCAAAAGATTACCTTGATTATATCCTCATATGTAAGTGACGTTTCCATATTCAGTCTGCAGTGTCCAATTTAAGTAGGAAAATTAAGGATATCCCATCTTATTGGATTCCTTACAGAGTAATACGGATTGATATCTGATTTCAACAAACTTTAATAAGCCGTTACATAAATTATTAAATTATTTTAAAAAAAGTGTTCTATTCAGTGTAGAAAGTCGAGCAATGATAAAATTGCATATATGAGAAACGGATTCGAAACTGAAAAGAAAGGTGGCACACAAATAAATTCAAAAACACACTCATTAGGAAAGAAAAGTGGTAGAACAGTGGTGTTTCAGCTTTCGAACTTTCGAATCCGTTCCAGGTTGATGGTCGAGATCTGAATTAATTTTTCCCATAAGAAATAAACATTTAGATATATGTAATATTGATTTATAAATTTATAAACAGCTTGACTTGAGCCGTTTGAAAACTGAAATTCGGTCGAAAGTGAAGGCAAATTTTTTTTTATGGACATTTTGGTCGAAGGTCGAGTTGTTCGAGGGTTGAGGAGTTTGAAAGCTGAGGCACCACTATTCATACTTTTAATAACTACTGAAAAGCACAGAAAGAAAGCCAAGACGTGCGATGCAGTTCAAACATCAATTCGATTTCACGCCATATTCAGGAGAAAAGATGAAAAACATAAGGTCGAGCATGATAAAAGGGTTTTCAGACTATTTGATGTGATGCTCCGTTTGGTGAGAAAAATGATTATGAAACAGTTGAAAATAAACAAATAATAGCAAGTGTCATAAATAAAAAAAAATGAAATAAAGTGGGATGAAATAAAGAAATGTTAAAGAAGTGAGAATAGGAGGGGAGAAATGAGTGTCGGACACAGCATCCTTGTTTTCCTTTAGAAAACAAATTAAGAAGTAATAAATGTTTATATGCTTACATATAAATAAAATAAAACGGACTATCAACAGCATACTAACTTCATAGTTAAACAGAAATAATCATATAGAAAAAATCTGACATAAATTGCTTTACTATTTCGACATCCATCTTCATCAGGGGAGAAGTGTTTGGTTACGTGCCAAATCTGAGTTTTAAATTTAAAAATCTCTTTATTTCAATTCCAAGAAAAAAAGTTTTTTAAACTTTTATTGGTTAAAGGTTTATTCAAGAAATTAAAAAGTCTTCAAAAAGTAATTACGTTTTATAAAAAAAGAAGGTCGTTTTATAATAAATGAAAAGTAAAAATTTAGTGAGAACATCTAAAAAGAATTACAAAGTAATCGTATATATACAATAAGTTTTTTATGAAAAAACAAGGCGTGTTTTAAAAGACCAGTTGTACCAACATTCACACCACATATAAGAAATAAGATTATTTCCACTTCGTCAATTGTACATGTTGTTAATGAAGGAAATAATTTTGTTTTTACAGAAACAATGATTATACCTAAAGAAAAGGTGACCACAGAATGAAGAGTTGGAACCTAAACTCATTTTACCCTTATAATCCATCAGAAAACGTCACTAGTTCTTTTCAGGAATAAAAACATACTCTTCTAAGCTTCTGCCAGTTAGCCTAAACAAGACTATATTTACATTTTCAGTATAATTGGTCAAATGTACTAACATTAAACTAATTACATTAACTTATTTTATTGTTTTTTTTTATAGTTTTTGAGAAATGGTACATAATAGGAATTGTATATTACTGTATTTTACATAAAAAATTGTGTTGATTATCCCCCTATATTCTGGTCACTATAAACTTGATATTTTGTATTTACTGTTGTTATAATATTAGTATTGATTAACAAAATCTCCACTAGTGTTATATTATTATAGAACTCAATAATGCACTATAAGATGTTACTATTGGTTTCTACTGCATTGTAGTCCCTTAACGGATTTGTATATTTCAATTTAATTAAAGCCTCTAGTCTACATAATTAAAAAGAATTCAGTTCATTTTTTTTTCAAAATTAGAATAACGATTCATGATCAATAGGATAAATTTAGGCGTAAAGATGATTTTAATAAAAAGAAGTATAACGATTAACATCATTGAAAATAGTAAGCACTATGTTTTAAATTATATAATTAGTTGTTTTAATTTAATCGAAAAATACACTCATTCAAATAAATTAAAAAAACAGTATTTTTATTATTAATTTCTTTGTTCTTGTTTTTATATACTCTCATATTTGACAACAGATTTAGAATGTAATTAGCTAATTAAAGTCTACTGTACGCGTTAACGTGAGGGGTGACATCCCAGCTAATTATTGCTAATGATTCCTGTTAATGATTAAAATTATTTAATGAGTGGGTCTAATCTTCATTATGATGTAATCGCTATTTGAGAGCAGCGAGATCATTGCATATTTATTGTAATTGTCCAAATGGCTATAGCTGTACTAAGATATATCATTAAAGAAAAACTGATCGTCAATGACTTCATGAGAAATTTACTACAAAATTTTTCGGTATATACCACTCCAGATATTTTCATTACTTCTAATACCACGGACATCAAGTTCATACTGGGGTAAATGGAAAAATCAAAGACTCTACACACAAAAAAGAAGTGTGGAATAATAGAATACTTTATTCCATACATTCTGAATACTTCGTGTTCTGTTCAGATTCGAACGTTCAACTCTGGTCGGTCCTCTCCTTCCTTTGAAAGTTTACCTCGAGATGAACACGAAGTATTCAAAATCGTCAAACAAAAAGGCTTTTTTTAGCAGTGACTTTGATTTATCCATTCATACCTCATTATGAGTAAATACCACACAATTGCGGATTGCACAACTAATGAGACAGATCAAGTTATTAATTTTTTTCTTTTAATACTTGAAGCTTATTGCTGTTTCTGTTTTTTATACTTCAAACCTTCTACAAGCCCCATTTAGACGTAACTTTATAATTCATATCTGAGAAATAAATACTATTGTAGGAATCAAGTGGAATGTATTATCTTCTTTCGTAAATTTCTAGGCCACTCACCTCTTTTAGAATTACTTCCCTTTCACAAATTTTTACTAATAAACTAAGTTTTTTTCTCGGGTTATCCTATATTTATATTTCCATACTTATTTTTATTCAGCTGCCTATTCGATACCATATTCAAACAACTACTGCGTAAGTATAATTCTATTGCTGCATCTATTAATTATTTCTCAGGTTTACTTGCTTAAGTTTTTATTTTTTATTGTCCCTCTGATTGTAGTTCATGTCTTGTATGTCTCCTCGTCATTTCTTAAAGTTAGTCACTGATATATTGGTTTAAATATGTCATCTATCAGGTTGTTAGTCCATTGTTTTATGTTTATATTCCAGTGTACCTATTATTGCCAGTTTCAGTCTTTTATATCGTCCTCTCCATACTATCAGGTTTTTTATTGAATTCCTGGTGAGTTGGTAATTCCATTGGTTGTATTACAAGCATGAATTTGTTCTTTCTATTGTTGTGCTAAAGCCCTATCAATATATCCAGTATACTCTTGTCCAAAGGCCTTACATTCCTCTTTGATTGAATTGATTGTTTTATTCTCTACTGAAATAATTAAGTTTTTTAGAGTTATATTGTTTTAATCTTAAATGAACACTTTTTTTTATTGCCATTAATTTACATATGAGTTAATTAATGTTGATTAATTATAACTTATATCTTTTACAATATACTTGAACGTCATCCATCTATTGTTACTATTTTAAAAGTTTTTTTTGTTATTGTTCTTAAATTTTAAATTCTATTAGTTTTTATAGTTATCTTATTTACATATTTTATATATATATATATATATATATATATAGTTATTTATATATTTTATCTATTATTTTTAATTAACTCGTTGTTAATTTTGTTATTTTAAACATAAAACAATATACGAGACTATTTTAAGTGAACTAACTAACCACGTGGCTGATGACTTCTTTAACGACTAACTACCCCACTGAGTTAAAAAAGAACAAAGAGACAGACTCTTAACGAATTAAAGTAAACTCATCTGAAATATAATTAATGGATAAAGAAATGGAATTTAGTTATACAGAAATTGGTCGAACTTATTATCGAATAGACCGTCAATTGAAAATCTATAGATAAGTATAAATATGTGGAAATCCTAAGAAAATACTGAGTTTAATGAAAAAAAAATCTGTGAAGATGGGAGTAATTCTGAAACTGGTCGCCAGGAAATGGCGAGGAAGAGGAGGAATCTGTTCCTCACTTTTTTTGTCAATGCCCTGGTATGGCTAAAAGAAGGAAATCAACATTAAGAGTACTTCTTATCTACTGTATCAGAGATTTGATCAAGTTTATCATTCCCTCGAGATTGGTTCAAGTGGACCAGGAACCGATGAAAATAGTCGTTTTCTTGGAGTTAACACAAGGAAACAATATTGTACAACTTACTTTAACCTTACAATAGTATTTATTCGTTAGATTTGAATTATAAAGTCACATCTAAATGAGGTTTGAAGAAGGTTATTCTTATAGAATCATCTTTACCAACATCCTCTACAGTGAAAACAGTTTAATATTTTATTTAAATATTATTGTGCTAAATTTGAATATATGTAATATAATTAATAGCCTTTTTCTAAATACTCATTAAACATTAGGGCATTCTATAGCTGTTGTGCAATCAATTACTTTTGTTCTATTTACTTTTGCTTAGATTCTGTGTGGATATTCTCCACAAAATCAAACTTTAATAAAAAAAAAACAAAAACAAAACAACAATATATTTAATACCATCAGTATGAACTTTTAGGTTTTTATCTGTTTCTACACTTTCATTTGAAGCGGATAAACCTGATGAAAAACATTTAGTGTTCGAAGTGCACAGTTTTATTAATGAAGCCCTATTTATATAGATTATTACTAGTTATTTTCCGATTATTACTAAGTATTAAAACTTTCCAGTATTCGTGAATTACAGATTATTTAGTAAAATATAACCTTTATAGAGATGCATTCTTAATAAGAGTTGTTATTTGTTCAATAGGGTTTTACAGTTCTTTATTTTTATTCCCAATAAAAGTTAGTTGTTGATCTTTATGAGATCAGATAATGGTTTAAACAAATTAGTATTCTTTGAGAGATTTAACACTGCATTCTGTCCCACTATTCTGTTTTTTTATTTCATTGCTAATTTGTCTTTGAATGCAATTTCAGGATATTTAAGTGTTTCCTGCTTTCTAAAATATTTATCGCTTCAGACAACAGACAGTCCTTTGTGAATGTTAGAGTTGATTTAAAATAGTGCCATATCGGGCAAGTTTGAGCCGTACAGTTAATAATGGTGTAGTAAATAGTATTATTGCTCGACACATGTAGGGAGAGAGAGTTTTTATTTATAGCCTGACAGTTAGTCTCCAACTTATTCGGTGAGGTACTTCCCAGAAACCGAAAGAGTACGGGAAAACAAATATACAAAATCAAGTTTTCGAGCAATCTTTCTTCAGTAGAAATGAGTGTGGGAGACCAAGCATGCCGGAAATGCAAGGACAGGAAACCCAGGAAACAAAATATGAAATGAACAATACATTCTTTAAACTATGATAGTTTAAATAATTCTTATTATATGGGGTGGACTAGGGAATAGTGACAGGTTTCACATTCGTGATACAGGACTGTAATAAGTGCACGCGTCCTTCTAATAAGGAGTTTGAAATGCTTATAAGCTCCTGTACGACACTGGCGAGTAATCAGGGCAAAAGGCCTGGATATTAACAATACATTGCCCTGCGCAGGGCTAAATAATGAGATGATACCAGCCTCCTTAGAGCCCTTGTCTGTCTAATAACGCACGCCTCATGTCCTTATCGCTAGCTTGCCCAATTTCCCTCTAACATGCAGTATGATGCTCTCTATTACTCATAAGATAGCCTCATAACCAAAACATTACCTTCTTCTTTATCTTTTGTCACTCTAATAATAAAGATTTGGATCTTTTTTTTAAAATAGTAAAATAATTTTGTTATAAAAATCTGACACAATATAATAGTGCAGCTCAGTGATTCTATATGCTAGTTTAATGCCAACGGATCGTAGGGCATTAATCAATATAGTATGACCCATTTAAAGATAAGAAATCAAGGTGAGACAAATTTTGAAACATTAAAGAATGGGTTGTTTTGATGTGAATAATCAAAGTGAGACGCAAATTGACACCTAAAATTTTAGAATATAAAACGGAATATTACCCATTTTGAAATAATATATTGATGTAAGCCCGATTTATAAATTTATATTAAATCAAAGGTCAGGTCATTTTAAAACAATAAATCTAAGTAAAATCCATTTTGAAACAAAAAAATGTAAGTGTTTCTAAATTATAAAAATAATCAATGTGTTTCCCATATTGAAACTTAAAATCAAATGGAGACTTAATGTAAGGAGATTTAATCATTTTGTAACGTTCAAAGAAGTTGATATTTATTTTTAAAAAAATGAAGGATACGAGTTATATTATTGTTAGCGACAATTAAAGAAGAGTGTATCATCTTGGCTGGTAAATGTTCTTCCCCTCACCCTTTATCAACTTCTACGTTCATTTTACAGAGTGACAGCATCAGCTTTCAGATTATTTTATATTTTTATCTCCATGACATCTTTCTTATTTGATAACCTGTCCAATTATTTATTGCATGATATAATATTATTTCTTCTTCTTATTACCATTTATGAAATATATATAATTCATTTTTAATTTTTCACTGTGTCTGTCATTTTTGTCATTCTCTTGTCTTTCTGTTCATCTTTTCTCTTACGTTTGTATGGCCGTTAAAAATAAATAAGTTCATATTACTTTAATAATAAATTACATAGAATTCCAAATTTATCGTTGAATAAGAAATTGATTTTTGATTCATTTATATTGCACTATTTGCTTTTATATGGTTTCCGATGTTTCATTTTTCCATATTTCTAAATTTCAGTTGATATTTAATGACTAGAGTCTTCATCAAAACTTAATTTATATCGCCACTCATTTTAGATGAAAGGTTGGTAACATATTGTTTCGTGCTACTATTTATTTGATAATGAAAGCTAATTTCTTTCATCATCCGACAGAACTGGTCATTTATCATGACGTCCAACACATGAGAATTCAATAAAGTATTTTTTTTTTCTTCATTTAGGTTACTTCCGAATCATAGCGCTTACTATTGACCTGCTTCCTGTAGGTTTTCATTATAGAACACATCAACATTCCATTTATTTCATGTATCAATATATATAATTAGTAATATTTTTCTGACAAAAAATGTCTTTTAAAAAAAGTAATTCTTAAATCTAACCTCAAATCTATTTTTTTCTTATTTCTATAATAGCATATTTGATGTGTGATTATTCAACTATTATCAATTATAATTTGTTTCTATTATAATTTACTTCATTATAATTTTTCATTATAATTTTCTTCTATAACAATTTTATCTATCATACTTAACTCTATTATAATTTAGCCATACTATATTTTTTCTCTACTAGAAGCTATAATTATACTTAAAATATTATTTTAGGGCAACCCAGAGTTTAACCGGTAAGCTCGCTTCCTCGTGAAACATATGTATTATTAGCATTAAAAGTCCTAGTTCTTCCTTTCGTGTAAAAACATACAAATGTATTTCTGATATTTTATGGCTTAGAATCCGTAGTCCTTAACGCACATACCATAAAAAATGTATTCTATAAATATTTCTTAAAAAAAATTGTACTTATGTTAACCAATCAACATTATTAATAAACATTATATTTAATGACATAAATTCGTTTTACAGTTATAAAAGAAATTTCTAGTTAAGCATTAACTGAAAAAAAACTTATCCAAACTACTTACATTTTTAACAAGATAATCAACTAAAAGGTATTAATTTGCTTAGCTCTTGAAAGCATTTTCAATGATCAAGTTTTTTTGCCCACTAGTCAACAGTTATTAATTTTACTACAATTAAAAGTTTAAGAGTGATTAGAAAGAAATATTGAAATAAATTCTTACTAAGAACCAGTGTAACGAATTATTTATAATGAGCTCAAATCAATTTGTTATATTTTTTTATAATAATTAATTTTTAAATGCAATTGAAAATTAAATTAAATAAGGTAACTGAAATGTTAGAAGGGAAGTTAACAAATTCAATTGGTTGAAATAGTCGTTCCTCATTGACTGTTCTAGGTTTGCAGGTTTTATAGGAGGTTCACAACATTCTCAATTATTGGTACTTATCATTCCAGAATTACGGTGGGGTAGTTACATACTACTGTGGAAATTTAAGATACAAATTTAATTGTACCCTTAAAATATTCATATTTGGAACTTAATTATTCTACTTAAGATCATGGAAAAGCCATTAATTCATTCCAGTGCTCTCAAGGCATAAAAAATGAAAATAAAAAGTTATTATAAATAAATACAAAGTTCGCTCAGCATACCTTGACGGCACGGAGATATTAGTGGAGTTAATAAGAAAAGCATTTGAACAGTATGTCACAGACACGCGAACCTTCAAATTTAACTCTCTCATTCTCACATATAATATTCCCACATAATTCTAATTTAAACTTAGACTTTAAACTTAATTTCTACTTTTTTAATCGATATTTAAAACACCAGATGATGCCTTTTAATTCATCATCATCACCAGCCTTAACTTTAATTTCACTTACTTTTTGGTTTTTAAATACATTTTCGTTACTTTCAGTGGCAAAGCGCATTATTTAAAACAAAAACTAAATAAAGCTGTTAGCTTTTCTTTTTTTTAAAACTTTTCTGAAGTGAGTGAAACCAAACATCATCACGCAAACCTAAAGCTTTGGTGTATCTCAACATTTTCTTGATGTGTCTTTTTGAAGAAACATTGAACTTTTGACGCTTCTTCAACCACTCCGTCGTCAACTCTTCATTATGTACAGTGACAAGTTTAGTAACGTCTTCTTCGTCTATTTGGAGACGCATAAATTTGCATAGAGACACGATATCCACTACTTGCATCCCCAAAACCGTTGTGAGAGAAATTCCGAATTCCTATCTCCCATTTTGGTTCGTAAGAGAAATACAATTTTTTTTACAAATCTCTATTCGCTTCTTGAAAAATTATGTTGGTTTATTCGTATCTCCAAATTCTACCATACTGCTATAATAATAGTTGGTACAATAATCGTAATGCCATTATAATTATTCTAATGTAATTTTAGTAGTACTAAGGCCCGATCTTACCTGTACTTCAAAGTAATGCCCACAAATGCATTTCTGTAATTTCTATTATAATGAAGTAGTTAGGTGCCACTATTTCTAAGCTTAGAAATATGCAGTCTGATATGGTCTAATAGACTGCATATTAGCCTTCAGTAATGAACATTGCCGATTCAATGTTCCTTCATTTTCCATGGGAGGGATAAAAAGTGTCGATGTGACCACCACCCTAAGCAGACATACATCTGTCAGTCTCCGGTATGAGTGTCGATGTGACCACCACCTTAAGCAGACATACATCTGTCAGTCTCCGGTATGTGTGTCGATGTGACCACCACCCTAAGCAGACATACATCTGTCAGTCTCTGGTATGAGTGTCGATGTGACCACCACCCTAAGCAGACATACATCTGTCAGTCTCCGGTATGAGTGTCGATGTGACCACCACCCTAAGCAGACATACATCTGTCAGTCTCCGGTATGTGTATCGATGTGACCACCACCCTAAGCAGACATACATCTGTCAGTCTCCGGTATGAGTGTCGATGTGACCACCACCCTAAGCAGACATACATCTGTCAGTCTCCGGTATGAGTGTCGATGTGACCACCACCCTAAGCAGACATACATCTGTCAGTCTCCGGTATGAGTGTCGATGTGACCACCACCCTAAGCAGACATACATCTGTCAGTCTCCGGTATGTGTGTCGATGTGACCACCACCCTAAGCAGACATACATCTGTCAGTCTCTGGTATGAGTGTCGATGTGACCACCACCCTAAGCAGACATACATCTGTCAGTCTCCGGTATGAGTGTCGATGTGACCACCACCCTAAGCAGACATACATCTGTCAGTCTCCGGTATGTGTGTCGATGTGACCACCACCCTAAGCAGACATACATCTGTCAGTCTCCGGTATGTGTGTCGATGTGACCACCACCCTAAGCAGACATACATCTGTCAGTCTCCAGTATGAGTGTCGATGTGACCACCACCCTAAGCAGACATACATCTGTCAGTCTCCGGTATGAGTGTCGATGTGACCACCACCCTAAGCAGACATACATCTGTCAGTCTCCGGTATGAGTGTCGATGTGACCACCACCCTAAGCAGACATACATCTGTCAGTCTCCGGTATGAGTGTCGATGTGACCACCACCCTAAGCAGACATACATCTGTCAGTCTCCGGTATGAGTGTCGATGTGACCACCACCCTAAGCAGACATACATCTGTCAGTCTCCGGTATGAGTGTCGTCAGGATGGAGAGCATTTCCCTAATAAACTTAAACGACGAAATGTAACATTTAGGAATCCCAGTCCCTAATGTATAATCGGCCTGTTTATGTGCTCGCCCTTACAAAAAAGAAAAAAAAGTGCCAAATAACAAATGAGTCAGACTTTCTGTCCTTAAAGGAGGAGTAAATGTGAAATTGAAGTTGAAATGAGAATTTTATGAGTTTTGACGTTGTAAGTGAACAAATAAAGTATGAGTACTTTAAAGTAGAGGTAAGGCCCTAAGTCTGAGCCCAAATTTGAGCCCAACCCGACCTTAAATTCAGGCCGGGTCAGGTCCAAAATGTCAATTATTACATTCGGGTCGGACCCGGGCTTCCCTTTGGCTAATTTTGTTTTTTAATAAATATATATTCAAATATTGTGAATACTAAAACGATGTATAGATATTAAACTAAACTAACAAATAATTGTTACAAAATAATTGATTTAGATAAAACAGATAACGGAGATTCACTTGGCTGGTGGAGAATAAAATCCAATATATCCGACCTGGGCCAAGCCCGATTGGGCTCGGGTCGGATCAGGTCGGGCTTTAATACCCGCGGATCTACATAGGTTGGGTTCGATTGGATTTTCTAAACCCGATCTTACCTGCACTTCAAAGTAATGCCCACTAATGCATTTCTGTAATTTGGTGACAACCTGAAAGAAGGGATGAGACGTCTCGTATTATGAATTCGTGCTGGCTGTTGCAAAAATCCACATCAACTGAGAACAATCATAAACACAACTGAGCCTCTGAGTTAAATTTCTTTTTATAAAGTGTACTGATGACTGGAGTACACGTCTCTAACTACATGACCACATTGGTCATGATCATCTGCGAATTAAATTGATTGTCTATTTAACTTTTAATTTATTGTTATAGTTGATGAAATGGAGATAATTGTGTAAATTAAGTAATTACATTAAATTTATTGCTAATAAGTTTGACAGCAGAATTGCTTCTACTTTTTAAAAAATTTGAATTCAAACTAAGTTATATTTGTTGATATTCAATTTAATTTCAATTCCTAAATACCTAACAATAAATAATTCACAGTTTTTATGTTTCAAATATTCTGTTTAGCTCAAAAAAGACCTAATAAGTCATCAAAGTTGTATCTGAATTTAAAAAGCAAATGAAATATTTTATTTTATATCAATACATCAGATATTCTAAATCAGAATAAATTTATTCCGCTATATTTCCAATAAATTTAAATGATTGCTCCATTAAATAATTTGATGTAACATTCCGCTATACTAATTGGATTCAATAATTTAATTTCATATATATTTCAATTATTGTTGCACTAATTGCAGTAAGTAATAGTGAAATGTTAGTTGAAGCAATTATCAAGAATTCAGTAGCTCATGTTATTTATGTCAAAATATCTCATAATTCTACTCGATGTCAAATAAGTTATAACTATAATCAAAAAACATAGTTTAAAAAAAAGACATATTTATTGACAACATGTTGAGGCATGATGAGGTTTTTGTGGCAAAATGAGAAAGGACTAATGTAAATACTGAAATACTGCTGTTGAGCGATCGGAAAGCATAATCCGGTGCAAGCTGCCTTCTCATGTTTTATGAAAACCAGCGTCTAAATATTTCATTAGGTTGAATTAATCGATATAGGACCATCTGTGTGCCAGTCAACCATGAATTATTATTTCATACACTGTTTTATATTTAAATATTTTTAAATTGCAAATTGTATTATCAATAAATAAACACATATAAACAGACAACAATATTACAACCAATTTTAAAGAAAAATAAATAAACTTGCATATAATATTTTAAAAAATGGTAAATATGAACTATGAGATTTGAGTTTTAAAGTAGGTTTGATTAGGAATGGAAATTTGAAACAGAACTGCACAGCATGATAAACACGCAACATAGGCATTTATCATTTACCAGGAGTCTATTTTTTTACTACACAATATTTACACATACCAGCTTTATACAGACAACACTTTAGCTATATTTAATCCATATATGGTATATGAAAAATAGAATTCCATTTGGGTCAAAATTTTGGAATCGAGTTTTCAATGAAACTATACGTGCTATGGTCCCCTGATTCTAATAAAACAGGTTTTGTAAATTGGTATGTCTTTGTGAGCATAGTCAAGATATCTCAAAAACAAAAAGAACCAAAATCATCGAATAGTTTTTGCTAGATTAGGATAGATTAGGTTGCAGTACCAGAACCACATAGGAGCAGACATAAGCCGAACATTGGTCTTTTGTGATACCACACAATGAAGATTGATTCTACGATCCAAACCCAAGTGTATTTAGAATAGAAATCCTTAACGAGTACTTGGCATAGTACAGCCTCAGAACCAATGGCTTAACCAATGGCACTCTATTTATGCGTGAATAAATAGAGGGCCAGAGTGAATATTGAACCCCGGTCCTACCAGTCCAGAGGCTTGCAGTTGCCACTGGACTAACCTGGTCTCTCAAGTTTTTACAATCACTGAAGTGGGCAGCAAGCTCCACTTCAAAATTGCAGTTTTTTAGATATATCATATGTGAAAAAATAAATAAGAATAATTCGTTTTGCTAATATCTCTCTGAGCTTTTAATTGACATTTAATGTACATTGAATTTGATGCACACTTAAGTCATTTAGGTTCAAAGGTTCAAACAGTTCTTTTCTGCTAGTGATAAATAGTCGTTAAAACTTTCAAGACTTGTTTAAATATATGGAGATATTATGAAAAACAGTCAAATATACATGAAATATTAAATTAAAACAAAATTGATCAAACAGGGAGAGAGAGAATTAATTAAGTCAGTATGGAAGATAATAAGTACCAAAATATCAACCCTGTTTTAAATTAGATAAATGAAAGTTGTGTAGCGTCTCGATCCAGAGTTTCTTTATCCATCACCACACACGTGATAAATTTCTGATACTGCACCCATTAACTGTGAGTGAGGTACAACAGCAAGAGCTAACGGCACCTGCTCCACTCATCCTTATGGCAACAACCCAAAGTTCCTTAATTCCAATGACCTAGTGAGAACTTATGTATTCAACATGGTCAGTGCCACTAGCGATTCATACAACTGAAAATTATTTAGCTGTATGTGACTAACCATATGAATGTTGGTCATGGTTGATTAGTAACTAATACAGTTGACACATTTTCATTGCAAACCATTAGGTACAGGAAATTCCAATTTCCTGCAAAAACTATTGCAAAAGCAAAAAAAAATATATTAATAATATAATAATAAAACATTATATTATAATACAATATATTGATATTTAGGATCAGATAATAATATTGATAATAATAGCGTTGGGCCCATTACTTTATACTCCACCACCCAACACAAAGTCCGAGTAGGTCACTGAGTAATATGGTCACATGGTCAAAATTGTGTGACTTTTTTAATAGGAGATGAAGAATTTGATAGATAAAAGAGGAAACAGAGTGCGAGGAATAGAAGAGAGTCCCTTGTCAACCTTAAGTCAAAATTTTTACTTTTCAAAGAAAAATTGGCCTGTCTTTAAATCAACATTTTATTAAATTTGTTGTATTTACTGCATATATCAGTTTTTGATCAACAGGTTATTATAAAAAAAAATAGAATCTAAGTTGACTAAATAAGTGATAAAGTATCTTTCCCATGTTCCAATATGGTCCCAAAATTGACTTCTGCACACTATAATGAATATTTATAGTCATATAGCCAAAAAATGCTGGGATTGATTTTTGGGTCTTATAAAACGGATCTAAACTGGTATTAAGTATTAACTGCTTTTTTGATGTTAGTAGATCCTTTACGTTTTGCATTAAGTATTTTGTTAAATGAATATTCCGCAGTAAATATTTAACGTATTTAAATATTCCAGAGGAACCATTGAATTGAAACGCTTAATATTTACTTGTACCTGAAGTCAATTGTTAGATTGCAGTATAATATTTTTTAAATTTTCGAAATGATTACAGAATTGTGATATGCCACATTAAAATTAATTAACTAGTAGATTATGGTCAAAGACTATAATGATAATTCACTTATTGGACAGTTAAGCGTAAATTACTTTTATAATTTCTTTCATATTAATTTAAATGAAATGCTGACAGTCAAATCCAAAGCATAAACTACAGAGTAAAATTATAAAATCTATCTTGGAAGACCCTGTCAAATTATTTTCACCATTTGTTTCTTAACTAGGAATGTTTTTGGTTGCCAGATGTTTGTCCCATATTATAATTTCATTCAGTAGTTTGTATTGTGATGTATATTTTCTAGCAGCCTTTTTGTGGTAAATTTTCTATAAGAACATTTAAAAAAATATATTTAGATTTGAATTTAAATAAGGTAAGTTAAATGCCTAGATTTACGTAGAGGCTTTAAAACAGATTATCCTTGCTAAGTTTTATTCGATGCTAGTGTAACTCTTCACCGCCTGCCTTTATTAAGATTCCATGGATGGAGTTTGCCTTAGGAGGTATTAAAAGAAAATCCTTTTCTCTACTCTGTTTACTGTCTCGCAGAATACTAGATTTTTACTCTATCTCTCTGGGCTTGAGACACAGTCTCTCTCTTCGTCTGGCCTTTATGTTTATTACAACTTTCACTTGCAAACTCATTTGGTCAAATAACCTTTAGTTTACTTTACGTTCTAGAGAAAAAGTAAATAAAGGGAAATATGTATGAATTCTTGTTTGCAAGGAAGAGAGTCAAATTATAAACTATGGGGAGAGAATGTTATAAATATGTAAAATAGCTATCGTTTTGACCTAATTTCTTTTGTTTAACAATGCACTATTTTTTAAATAAAATTTATTTATTTTTAAACTACATATATGATAAGTTGATATAATTCATGCGCTAATTGTTAAGTCAGTTCAGTAGACTGTTTTTTCTTGTTCAAAAATCAATACTGATTAAACAGGTCATTTATACCACAGGATAGCAGTAACTTCTGGTGAGCTAAAACTTACTTTGGTATTTAGGGAATGACTGATTGTGTCAATTATAATCAATAAGATGATGCATAAATAATAATTATGTTATGCACAAGCTATAGTGACATATATTTTAATTCTTTTCACAATAATTAAGTAATCATATTGGTATTCAAAGAATATAGTTCCTCCTATTATTTTGGACTACACCCAGTGTGATGCATTCTACGTTGGTATGGCCTCTACGCAGCTCAACTTACGCAGCATTAAACTTATTTAATTAACATTCTCCATCGTTTGGATGAAGGAAAGAAGAAGGTATTCAGAAACCTTGAAAAACTGGTGAAGAAAATGACATCAATGAAATACGGTCAGTTGTTCAATGATTATATATATATATGTATATATATATAACAAACACTTTTTCTTTTTCTCGGAGTTTGGTCAGGGTAAATATATGGAATCATCTTTTTGCCAACGTTACGTCTTTATTTCAAGACATCCTCAGGGCTATAAACTAACAAAAAAACAATAAACAATGGACATTTGTCATTTCTACTTTAGAAACATCATAAAAAAATTGATAAAAGAACTTACTGACAAATGTCCATTGTTTATTGTTTTTTTGTTAGTTTATAGCCCTGAGGATGTCTTGAAATAAAGACCAACGTTGGCAAAAAGGTGATTCCATATATTTACCCTGACCAAACTCCGAGAAAAAAAAAAGTGTTTGTTAATATTTGGTGGTCTAGAGAACAGTACCGTATATATATATATATATATATATCATTGAACAACTGACCGTATTTCACTGATGTCATTTTCTTTACCAGTTTTTCAAGGTGAAGTTTTATTCATTTTTATTGGACTGGTTCAGAGTCAAATTAAGTTAAAGCAACGGAGAGTACTCGTATTGACCTCAAGCATCCTGAAAAGGTATTAGATAAGTTATATTTATTTTATTAAATTTCTTTTGATTACTTTATTGTAGTGTCACTTTCACTTCTTATGAGAGTTGTATTTATAAATATCAACAACTTCAAAGTATAAACAAGGAAAAAAGACAAATTACTTACGACTCTCAATATTTTATGTACTATATCAGCGTTTCCCAAAGTGGGCGGTACCGCCCCCCTGGGGGCATTGGTTTGATATTGGGGGGCGGTAACGCAAAAATAAGCGGTTGGGGGCGGTAACGCAAAAATAGGCGGTTTGGGGGGCGGTAACGCAAAAATAGGCGGTTTGGGGGGCGGTAACTAAAAAATAGATGGTTGGTGGCGACAGTGTAGCTAATGTAGCAGCTGGCTGCTACAATATTTACATCGTTGTCACAAACTGTTGGTGGTAACCATCAAAAACCATACAAGTAATAAAAATTAGAAATAAAATTTCAAAAGATTTGCCGCTCTTTTACCTGAGGATTAAGGGGTCAGCCCCGGTTGAAAGTAAAAGAGAGTTTTCGGTCAAAATAAAGGGAATAAAAAGATAAGCTGCTCTTTCACGTATGTCCTATGGATTAAGAGGTCAGCCTTGATCGGTAAAGTAAATGAGTTTTTGGTCGAGATAAGAAGAATAAAATGATCGTTACCTATATAAATAGTAGACCGCAATCTCAATTCTGTAAAGATAGATTGTGGCTGTAGATTGCATGACAGCTAGAGGATGGTTTTTTACTATTTCTTACTGTACTTCTTTCTCTTTCCCCAAACATCCCTTTCTGGACATTAGTCCTTTCCTGCGCTTTCACCCTTTTAAAATACCATTCTTATATTCATTAACCTGAATATATTCATTAACCTGAATAGGATAGGTTAGTTCTGATAGGCTTTTTGGCATATCTTTCCATTTTTATGGGTTAGGGGGCGCTGGCAGGCTATTCTAGAAGACTAGGGGGCGCTGGCACTCTATTCTAGAAGACAAGGGGGCGCCAGCCTGAAAAAGTTTGGGAAACCCTGTACTATATCATCTTCAGGAGAAACAAAAAGTGCACATGGCTGAAGTGAGCAAACTTCAATCTTTTATATATTTTTTATTCTTCTTGAAGAAGGCATGGTGCCAAACATGTTGAGAATGAAATGTTTAGGCTTCTTTCTCTGTGTTTCTGACATTGATGGTTTATTTATTTGTTTCTAAGTATATAAATCAGGGATCCGTTTTCACTGATGGGGGCTATATTTTAAACAGAAATGGTTTGAACTATGTCGTAATGTTAACTGATATTAGTTTAAGTAAGTGAAAAAGAATAACCATTTTTTGTCGTGGAAATGGATCAGTACAGTTAATAAACTTAAATACTTAAGTTGAAACTTTGTTCTTAAGTAATAATTTACGCAAAGTCATCTGCGGAGAATTGCCAACTAAAAGACTTACATACTTGTCTGCAGAGATACATGTATTCTATCTCGGGCCTTAACGGAATGGAACTTTGCTCGGTTAAAAGACATACGTGGCATGGGAAAGTTGATGACAGATAATTCAGTCATCATTGGACTTCGCAATTCTTTGCTAGTCGTAAATTTGCATAAAGAGACAACATATAGCAATAAAGTATTTTTTTACTTCAAGTAATGTACGATTGCGTTGTGATATACTACTTAACACCATCAATAAATTAGCAATTTTTATAACTCTAGAATATATGGGTCCTTAATGAATCATTAATAAGTCAATAAGAAATGTTATGGATGTTTATATTAAATTGATGAATATCTGTATAATGATAGAAGCCAGTACATAGTCTTTTTATGATTAAAGAAATTTCTATTAATATCCAAATAAGCGAAAAATTATACTAAATAATGTGTTTATAGGTCATTTTTTTAACATTTAAAAAAAAAGATTAATGTATGAGAAAGCATTCATGGATGTGTGGAAAATCATAATTCCAGATGATGTCAGTTAGTTTGCCTGAAACGTTCAGATTGCCTACTCAATAATACTATTTAGTAAGAGTTGCTTGCAAAAAGTTAGTTTAGAATGTTAGTATAAACGAGGTCGTATTGGGCTGGCATGTGTCCTATTTATTTTAAAAGTTGTACCTTGTAAGGTAAAATTCAAGTTTTTCGAAATAACTCCATGTGTCCACACTGCTATAAACAATTTGTCTGAGATACTGTACATTGATTTTAAGCGTTTAATTTTTTGTCAAACGCTAGGAAAGTACTGTTAATTTTTTTACTGATAGACATTTCTTTTTTCATTTAATTCATTATTCGAGGCAAAAAAAAAGGACCCAGGAATTCACAAATTCAGTATGATTAAAAACTTCGACAACAACTAAATACATAGAAGAGGACAGAGAACATATTGTTTGTAATACCTTTTGAATACATTTCAAAATGCAAGGGACTTCATAAGAAAGCGGACTGAAGGCTCTCCTCATTACCTTTCCTCCTTTGTCTTCATTTCCAATTTCCACGTCTCCTGTTTTTCAGTTACCCCTATTTGAAGACGAACAACCTCTAGAAACTTTTATCTCAACCATTTTATTTATTTTTGAATTGATTTATTTTTTGATATAACGCATATATATATAAACACTCAGTGATCACAACACAGAATGAAAGGGAAAAAAAGATAAGATCTTTCAACCGTAACAAGCGGTCTTCGTCAGAGTCAAAAACCCAACTGGTACGTTAAATAAATAAAGAAGTCAGTTGGGTTTTTACTCTGACGAAGACCAACTTGTTACGGTTGAAAGATCTTAGTCTTGTTTTCCCATTTCATATTGCGGTTTGATAATTGATAGTTATTTCACGTGCTTATATGAAATCTTATTATATATAAACACATAAGAGATCATAAAAACTTGTTTCTATATTTCGGCGACGCAACTAGAAATGTAGAACTGTTTATAAGATAGGAAATGATAAAGTTTGGTTAACAATTTACCCAAACTGTGATCGTGGAAATACTATCTCATAAGAGATACCAAATCACCACGGTCTCTCCATTTGGGTCATTTGCTGGGTTAATATGTTTCTCTATCGTGCTAGCAGAGTCTCACGCTCTTCGAATTTCTGATTTACCTACGAGTATATTGATTTTTAGAGTCAGATGAAGTATTGCACGAAAAAATTGTATTGAAAAATGTATTGAAGTAAAATAACTTTTTTTATATGCAGTAGATGATAACTTTTGTAAAGTAGATATTGTTCCAAATTGGTTGGTTCGATATGGACTGAGGTAGTGATGGAATTATTCTACAAGGTTCTATCAATATTTAAAAAGCTTACGGTATTGGGGGAAGTATGGTAGGTAAAAGTAATCGATGGTCAAAATATTTTAAATGAATGAATGAAGATCTCTAGGTGCCAAGGGAAAAAGATATCATCGATCAAATAGACATAAATAAGAAAAAGAAGTCTCCAGGTGGCCAGGAAACTATCTTCAAATTTAGCCTTGAAGAAGTTGGAAAAAAAAAAGGAAGCCACTCTTATTCTCGTTGTCGTACCTCTGATTTGAAGGAGGAATTTGCCATCGAACTGAAAAATGTTATGTTTCATAACAAAATCGGCAAGACTTTACAAAAACAATTCATCTTCCTGAAAAATTCATGCAAAGCCTCAAAACTCTCGCTATGGACATTGAAAGTATAAAGAGAGTTTACATCCACAGCGACCATAGCGGGAGAGAATTCCGCTACCTCAAGGTTCGAAACTGCTCAAGGTTTCTGAGGCGTTCTATGAAATGGAATGAATCTCTACAGTACAAAGCTTGCTTCCTAAATTATTATCAAAGTTTGCCAATTATAGTTTCTGGTATGCACTCCAGAAACCCGCCCTCAGATCTTTGTGAATAATGGTTAAATAGTCATTCTTTGAAACTTGCTACGATAAGAAGAATTTATTTTATGTATTCTGTAATTTTCCAATAAATAACATTAGGCAAATATTTATCCGGTAAATAAAATATAAACGAAAACAATTTTTTTTTTAAATTGAATATAGTTTAATTTAGATATGTGATGCAATTTTTTTTCTTTTGTTACTATAACATAAAAAGCATATAAAAAAAGTTTATTCATAGAGGTTTTGAAGATGGAGTTTTTGAGGATTACGCCTATAGAACAAGTGGACAGGGTATGGAAACTCAATTTGGACCTCGCATCGCGCGACCTTAATCAA
Source organism: Hermatobates lingyangjiaoensis (assembly GCA_026182355.1). Taxonomy (NCBI): domain Eukaryota; kingdom Metazoa; phylum Arthropoda; class Insecta; order Hemiptera; family Hermatobatidae; genus Hermatobates; species Hermatobates lingyangjiaoensis. Next base: position 257,492 of record JAPFBL010000068.1, read on the forward strand.
ATTGAAACTCTGTGAACCAGAGAGGATACAGGTCAGTAAAGTGGTTGTCGACTCAACTCCTGTCAACAGATTGTTTCCTTTTTTTTTACATTCTGGTTATAAAAAAAATATTCCTTACTGGTCAAGGGTATGTAATATAAAAATAATTTAGCGTCTCCAACTATTTGCCTTTCATATCTTTCCATCATTCATTCGACTTCAAAAGATACTTAATTAAATTTGATTTCTTGATATTTACTAAAATGAATCTGTGATACTAATTTTATTAATTCTTAGGATCATTATTCATTTTATGTTTTGAAAACATTGCTCCCTTGATAATGCATGGACTTTGATAAATGATTGTCTCTTCTAGTCCTACTCGAAATATGAAAGTAAGCCGGTCAGTTCTTTCTATTTGTTTTAATAAAGTGACAAATTCATTAGAAGATTTTTTTCAATTCTATTGTGATTGTAAACTGGTGAAACATATTTTATTTTCGACTGAAAGCAGTTGAACAGTATGAGGTGGACTACCCTTGGTGTGGGCACGAATTAGGTATATGTAGTGATATAAAGAACGCTGGCAACACTGGAGGCCTAGAGGTGGGGTACTAGGAGTGAGTAAGAAGGGACTGGACGACCAAGCAGTGTTGGACTTTGACTGCGGATGAGTGGTGCCTAGAGGGAAGTGGAGGTATTCTTTTATGAGGACTACAGACGCTGGTATCTTTAGATCATTCGCCTTTTCAGCCGCCTGAACAGTACAAGCTCTTCAGCGGCTTGTTTCAGCGGTATGACCATTTTAGTCATACTTGACTACTTGTTAGTCCTTTCTTTTTAGTGATGTAGGTCGTGGTAGCCCGCCTCCGCGAGGTCCACCTTGGGCACACTGGGATGAGCCTTCTGTTTTTCTTTGGGAACAGTCATCTCTGCCCAGTGTGGCAAAAGGGCTCCACGTAAAAAACATCAGCCTAGTCTGCTTTATTGCATGGTGTGGTCGAAAGACTGAGGAACATGCCAATAAATCAAACAAGGCTTGTTTCAGCGGCTCTTGAAACAAAATATTTAAATAATTTGTTATTTATCAGATGATTTAACAAATTATCAGATGTTGTCAACATTTGATACACACAGCTTGTAATAATGTTGACAGGAGCAGGATTATATTTGGTAAGTAACAAAAACAGCCAATATGTAATACTTATTGAAACATGGCCATAAATACTAAGGTAATAACTTAGCTTATCTAAGTAAAAAACTTTTGTACATTTATACAACTTTTTCAAACTAAATTTATCAGAAATCAGTCAGTTATACCTCGCATCTCTTTACCAAGGTTTAATCAAACTTTCATTGTAAGCATTTCAATTTGATTTAACATTTTCTTCGTAAGCACAAAATTCAGAGGTATAATGAAAGCTCCTACATTACAACCAGTTAAGTTGCATAATCATTATTGCAACTGATATTTTATATTGTAATGTACTTTTGCGTCTATTAATACATGTTTCATTGTTTAGACTCCATATTTAATGTGAATTCCTAAAGTTCAAATACCAGTCCAATCTTAATTTGCGATTAAGAGGAACGTATAATTAACTATAAATTATAAACATAAATTTAGAATAACCAATAAATTTTAAACATTATTATGGGTGAAATAATTATATTTTTCAATTATTGTTGAAAGTTATATTAGTTTGAATAATTCTAAGCTACATTAAGCTAAAGAAAAGTGTTTATTTAGCTATATGGAAATGAAAATACTTATATACAAGTAAAATATCCGCTACATGTTTGGAAACACGCTGAGGCAGCGTATGACTTTTTTGCAGGCCCTAGGCTTTGAGTGGGTGACGTCATAACAGATAACAAGGCCACTTAGCCCAACTTTGCACCATAGCAATCTCTCACAAAGCATTTCAGCACTATTGTTTATATTTATTTTGAAAACTAACAATTCTTTGTCAAAATAATTATTTGAATACTGTTTGCAGTTGATAATGTAAATTTGTTGTTTTTTATAGAACTGATAATTAGCAAATGAGAAATACCAAAACATCCGACCGGCTGGCCCTGAAGTTGTAGACACCTCAAACATAGCGTTGATTCATCAGTCACGCGGTGCGTCAAAATAGTATAATATTTTCTGCTTGTTCAAACGGCAATAACTTTTTTTTTAGTTGTGTTGATTCAAAAACTGAAAATGAACGATGTTCCCAAAGTTTTTTATTTTGACTGCATAAATATTCAAACTCGATTAATAACGAATGTTTTCATAAATTAATATTTATAACGAAAAATCGTGACGAAAAATAAATATAGTATGACAAAGAAATTGTTGGGTAAGTTACACATCGGACAGTATTGGGCTACATTTTGAAATTACCAATAAACTATATGCTATTTACCATTGGAATCATTAATAAAATTAATAGGAGCTATTCTGGTAATTGGTCACATTTGAAATGACAACAAAAATGTATAACTCTGGGCATTACTCCAATAATTAGCCAGCCACATTTGAAGTTATAATTACAATATAATTACATTTATGCGTTTTGTAAAATATAATAACAAATTAAGAGAGCAGTGAAATTTCAGATTATTTATGGTATTTCCCGATACCTATACCCTAGTCAAGGACACCTTGCTAAGAATGAGAAAGAATATAAAGTTCTCTGTTCAAGGGTTTGACGCATGATTAGAAAAGGATAAGATATGTGACAGAAAATTTATTCGATTTTATGTTCAGCATTATGTTTTACATTTTGATGTATAAATCTATTAATAGTTGTTAAAATATTTTTACTTTACTATAAGTAAAGTATAGTGATCGTGAAAAAATTCGATCTCGAGATTTTGACGGAATTACATGTTTTGAGGTCCCAGAAGTCGTTTTATGAAGTCTGGTGAGTGGGTGAGTGTGTTAGCATTGCTTGTTACCACGCTACGGTCCAGAATCTTTGATGGATCAAGTTGATATTTTACACAAAAATGAGCCTCATAGAGAAGAAGATCCCTATTGTTTGGGAAGAATTATGCATGATGGGAAAGTCACTTTTTTTGCCAAAAACCTTTTTTTTAGAAAACATTTATTTCTCCTAAACTGATAACCCTAGAGTTTTGAAATTTTGACATTGTCTTTGAGGTTACAAATGCAACAAACGAAAAACATATTCAGAATTTTAAAACAACGGGAAATATTTTTTTTTCAATAAAATGTAAAAATTTTGAATTATAATTCAATCTCAAACCTTGTGAGAGCGATACAAGCCATACTGTTTGACGGATCAAAATGAAACTATACCTAAAACTAGAACATTATGTGGAAAATGAGTTCAGATATTTTTTTTTCAAAATTACATTGGCCAAAATTTACGAGGTCAAAAACCTAAATTCATGCATTTCGTCATTACCATAGAGGTTAGTATTATTAATATTAAACATATAATATACCGTCTTACCTTACAGCAGTAATTAAAGTACAGCAGCAGTGTACGAGGTAAGACGGTATATTATATGTTTAATATTAATAAAAACATAAATATATACCAATTTTCGTCTACATTGGTTAAGATATATAACTAAGTCCGGGTTTTCGGAAATCTGGACCACTGGCGTCACTTCGGAAGTGCGTTTGGTATCCCTGTCTCTTCATTCCTAATGACGATTAAACCGAAAATTTTACTCTATGAGTGAGTTTTTCTATTTGTTTCCTATTTTATTTTTTTTTTCTATAGTTTTTTGTTTTCTTTGTGGTTCGTTTTCTTTATAATGATTTTATACCTAAATAATCTTTGTTTATAAATGCATATGTACATATATATACACAAGAGAGGGAAGCCAAAACTTTCCCTCTCTTATTTCTCTTGATGATGGTTAAAACCGAAAACTAGAGACTGCAAAGTGTGTTATTAATTTATCTAAGTTTGATCATTCATACTGAACTTTATTCTCCGCTTGCATATTTTTTTCATCGTAGAAGTATATATATTGCAAAGTGTATATATATATACTTTGCAATGAAAAATGAAAGTTTTATCAGTTTTAATGCATTATTTCTTGTTACTAAATATGAAGTTTAATTTCTTTTAACTGGTATTTGGGAATTTAATATCACAAAATGGATAAATATTACTTCTCCATGGCAATAGATCTAGTTTCAATGTTGATCCTTAGATAATGTCAAGATGGGCTTGGTTAGCGGTAATCTCATGACGATCCGATACATGGCATCATAATGGCTTCCTATTTCATGTTGATAGTGTTAGTAATAGGTTTAACAACTTCGGCAATAACTTGATATCAAGCATGTTTCACCGTCTATTTCAGCAAGTCAATGATAATCACATAAGGTATTCTGCACTAAGGGAAACACTAAACTTTCATTCACGAGCATTGTCTAATAACGTTTAGTCAATTAAGAAACTGTTTTTACACTCTCACACAGATATGCACTCTCTCTCACTCTCTCTCTCTCTCTCTCTCTCTCTCTCTCTCTCTCTCTCTCTCTCTCTCACACACACACACACACACACACACACACACACACAAAGAAAACACGTATAAGATATTACAGAAATGCAGAACTGTATTTCGACTGCGTCCCATCAGTAAGATAGACATGACCCACTACAGTCACGAGAAAAACTGACACAAGTCTCGTTCATATTTCAATGAAACGTCGTCTTTAGCATAGGACATCTGATCAGTTCAAGGAAGAAAACCACACTCTGAGATAGCATCCTGTTAAATGGATTACATCTGCGTTGCTTATTCGTCGAAATATTGAGAAGAATTGTGTCAGTTCCTTTTAAGTGACTGTTATCAATATATATATATATATTGCTAAAAGTATTGACCATGGAGTAGAAACAAAACTAAAGTTTATCGGGACTCGGTCAGTTCTTTAGGTTCAAATTAAACTCTCATTTCCAACGTTTCGGTTTTAGTTTAAAACCTAAAAACTTAGGTTAATTTAAAAATTCAAAATTTATACTTGTGCCTATGAAAAAGGTTTTAAATAAAAACAAAACGTTGGCAATGAGATTTTAATTTGAACCTGAAGAACTGACCGAGTCCTGATAAACTTTAGTTTTGTATATATATATAAATGTTCAAACCACAATAAGAAATGAGACTAAGATTCTTCAAACGTAACAAGCGGTCTTTATAAGAGTTAAAACTCAACTGCCATTAGGTCAATTGGACCATCATTAAAATACCCCTCCTCTTATATCGACTTACCTTTAAAGGGTGCCAAAAAAAACTTCTCTAATATTTCAACAAAGCCCATTCATTGTCAAATTCTATAGTTTTACTGTATCATGAGTCATGCACGTGCACATGCTTGCACATTAACATGATTTTAATATAGTGTTTTCTAATAGTAATAACGTGGACGATATGTTAATAAAAAACTCTCCCAAAGAACTGGAGTCCGGTGGTATTTATAAAATCCCGTGTAAAAATTGCCATAAGATTTATACTGGTGAAATCTCTAAAGACAGGTGTAAAACAACACCAATGCAAGGCAAGTAGACATGAAAAAAGTAGCTCCTTATTCTGTCATATAAATAATTAAAATCACCATATTGATTAGACAGGTGCTAAATTTATTACTTATGAAAAACGACATATTTATTGGTCTGCGTCAAGTGTGATACAAGTGCGACTGTGACGAAGACTAATTGTTTGATTGAAAGATCTCTCACTCAGTCGTCTAACAGTCTTGGTAATCTTGTCTGTCTCTCACTCTCTCTCTCTCTCTCTCTCTCTCTCTCTCTCTCTCTGTCTTTGTCTCTCAGTGTTTCTCTCTCTCTCTCTCACTGTGTGTGTGTGTGTGTGTGTGTGTGTGTGTGTGTGTGTGTGTGTGTGTGTGTGTGCGTATGTTTCGTGTATCTAACAATCATTTTTCTAAACCAATAGCTTTGCAAAAAACATTTTCTTAGCATACGATAACTTTATGAGATGTTAATGATTTTGTATTTTTCCATAAATTTTGTTTTTTATAATTAGAATATTGTAGAATGTATAATTGTAGCACAATACAAATACATGTATAAAAAGTATATAAAGAATATATAAAAACATCTATTGAACAAAATTAGATAACGGACACAACATTAACACAAACAGAAAAAAAAGAATAAACTCACTTTATGTTTTTACTCTTTTAGCAGTCGAAGGAAGTTACTTGTCGATGGCCCGAAAAAACAAAAGATGTTCCAGATTATTAGAAAACTAACGTTGGTATACTTCAGCAAATAGAAAAGAGGGATGTAAATAATGAAAAATGTAAGGTTTAATAGAAGAATACGAAAAACTAATAAAGGAGAAATAAAGAAAAAGTTATATCAATAAAAATAACTGTTTATGTTGAGATATTGTAGTGTGTGCGCGTAACCATATTAGCAGAATATTAAATAACAGTGTGTGAGAATCTTATTTTATATATATGTTTAAAAGAAGGAACGTTTTACAGAATATATTTTAGTACCCCGAAAAAATAACCTGAAAGCCATTGGGATAGAAATAAATAAATAAGCTAGCTGTTAAAACAGTTAGCTCTTGATACAAGTGTTTGGCTTGCTCGAGTTAATAATTTGGCTTGATTTTCATGGCAGGAAGTATAGCGTGTAATGCGGCTAAGTGTGGAGGCCATAAAGGCTGTGGTGCGAGTTGGCTGAGGGCCAGCTCTGAGATACGTCTCCAGCCATGCCTATCCAAACCATCTATTCCTTCTACCCCTTTCCAGTCAATGTTAGTCTCCCATTCAACCTTTCCTCCTTATCTCTTCTATCCTATAACTTCTCATTTATAAAATCACAATAACTATTTTCTTTTCTTTTATCTTAATTCATTTATAAACAATTATTTATATTTCAGTTTTTTGCTTTTGGTATTTGAAATGAAAATTATTGTGAATTTTAAAACAGTATGCGCAATATTTTATCAAGGTACATTTTCAATATAATAGACAGACTTTCTCCTTTGGAATCAAAGTTATAGTTCACGCAGTGATTGCTACTTTGATAGCACGTGGAATAACGCCTATATTTGATTTTATATTCAAAAAGAGAAGATGACATCCTATTCCGTAAAAGAACTGAAGGTGAAATTCTTTAGAACATATTTAGACAATATGCCACCCACTCTACACAGACTGTTACCCTTCAAAAAGTGCACTTTGAAGTGAGTCACGGATGTATATTCAAATGTTTGAAAACCGTATCCTTTCTGAGATTTGTAGACGATGAATCAACAGCGCATCAATGTGGTTTCAACAAGTTGGGGCCAGCGTCCATGACTGCTGGTCGAGCTGCATTCCGTAATCATGTCATTCCACGCTTTGGAAATCTTCGGAGGCCTCCGTGCTTATCCGATCTTTCCATGTTGGATTTTTTTATCTGTAGGGATTTTTGAAATCATGCGTCTATGCTGGGAAAGCCCCTGCATACTTGGAGCACTGAAGACTGCACTACATGAAAATATCCAAGAAATAGGTGAAGAAACTTTAGTGAAAGTGCTGGCTAACTTTAGAAAGCGGCTAAACATTTGTGCTCGTAAAAACGGCCATCATTCGTCAGATTTAATTTCTCGCTTCTAAATATTCCATAATGGGATAGTCTAGTAAATGGTTTTATGTATATTAATAAGTATTTGTTGAAATATTCGCATATTTTTCTTTAAAAAATAAAATTAAAAACATACGTTTCCCGTGACTCACCCGTTACATACCTTTAAAATACTGCATTAAATAGCAACCAGAAGATGACAACTTCCAATAATCTTCCTACTAAAGAGAGTCTAATGAAAACAATGCCTTTGGACCATCTAAGATAGTGGAGGAGTCACTCTTATTGGAATTGTTTCTCTTTTTAACATAATCATGTTATTTTCAAAAGTATTAAGGTAATAGATGAAATATTTTCTTTCTTTAATTGACTATCATTTTAGTAAATGCACTATGGGATCTTTAGAAGGAGTGAATGTTTGACGTTGATCCTCAACTGGAAAGTCTGCCCACACATACTCCAGTGCTGCCCCCTGACCAACCCAACCGTCCCCCGGTCAGTCTCATGATTCAATTTGTTTAGGCAGACCAAACATAAACTGATGTTTTAAAACTTTATTCTTATATATATGTACCAGTAAAATCTTATTCAAACTATAATTTGAGAATAAACTCAGATTTAAATTACAAAGGAGATAATACAAGTTCATAGTAATAAAATTTATTAAAAAAATAATGACAATTCAATTATGTTTACATTGTATGGTATCAGTTAATATATTAAGTATATAATTAAAAATAATATGAATATATTAAATAGTAGAACAACTTCAGAAAGAGTGACTCTTCCAATTGCAGCTGTATACTAGATTGTAGTTTGCTAAAAGATGTAATGTTTTTTGATCCCGAAAAAAATTGTTGATGTGAGAATTGATATATTCTTTGATTTTTTATTTTGTATTACAGAGGGAATCATGTTTATAAATCTAATTTAATAATTCTAGTAGATCAAAATTTTATAGCGGGCACTTTTTATCAACATATCCTTCAGGAGTTCAAATGAAAGTCAATATTATGATTTGGGTTCTAATATATTTGATCCGTGCCTCTTTATCGTTGTCTATAGCATCCTTTTTGAAGTCAGCAACCATTTAGTTCTTAAATACACTATGTATTCCATAACTAGTTATAAGGCCACAGGATTACATTTGCTGGCCCGTAGTTTGCCTATACTTGCTCCAAGTAATGTTGTTCAGCAGTGTTTTATTCTGTTAACCACTTCAACAAATCAAATGCTTTCATTTATCCATCATTTTCTTAATATATTTAACATGATTTTTAAAACTTTCGAATGGTTAGTTGAAGAATTTAAATAAAGTTAATATGAAAGAAAATACCTTTAAAAATGTTTTAAACTTATTTATTTCCTTAATATCAGTTACATGTGTTTATTTATTTAAATTAATAGAAGCTTTATCTATTTATCAAACATTGGTGTTAATTAAATTGGGACACACTGGTTCTAAATATTTCTTCTCTAGATAGTGCTTTAAATGTGGGAGCATCCTTTACGTTTTCCTTTGATTTATGAATGAATAGTCCCTCATCATGACCTCGGAAAAAAGTAAGTTCAAAGTTCGCTCTGGTTGGACCATCCTATATGACAAATAGGAAGGTATTGGGAAAGTCATGAGTCCATAGTCATCAATGTTATAAATCTTGAATTGATATAACACTTATTGCATGTTTTAAACATGTTACTAATGTATTTTAATTTTTTTCAGGGTCCAGTTCGTTTTCACGAGAACGAAAGAAATGCCAGCATACTGCTCAAACAATTCCAAAGTATGTATTTGATCTACTACAATCGTAGGCATACTATTTATTATAATTATGAATATTAATTAGTATAAGTCTGCATTGTACCAGGTGTGTATATAGTAATAGTAAAATAAAATGGAGAGTCAGTCAGTTTTCCAAGTTTAAATCAATCGTCTCCCACTGAAGACTCTTCTAGACATGTCTAAGGATACCACTTGAGTTTATCAGTAACGTATACTATGAATCGTTAAAGAAAACGCAACTTATTTAACGATTATCCTTGTTTTGGTTTTCTATTATATCAGAACTATACCTAACATATTCTTTTTGTTAGGAAAATCATTTATTATATGACACCCATTTCAGTAATGGGTGACATTACCTGTTGATTCTACATCGGGAGTCCTAAATTTTGCCTAACTCAAATGAATTTAGTGTAGAGATCCTTAACGATGACCTGATTTCGTACAGGCTCGGGACAGATGGTTCATTTTCGACACCATCACCCATACCATGGTCACAAACTTTGTAAATAAATTCCTCCCGCATACACTCAGATATAAAAAAAATTACAAAATGCATTCAGGGGACTACAAAAGTGTAAATTCGACGAAATCATCAAATAGAATTCATTCTACTACTATATTTTACTTAAGGTAAAGTTATTATATTATATTGTAAACCGATTTTATGAAATTGATGAAATAAATTAATAATTTGTAGATATAATATGAAAAAAATTGTTTCATAAAATCTTAAAATTAAATTATAATTACTATGTTTAATTTATTTTTGTAAAAATATGAAATTTATTTTAGGCGAATGGTGATATCAACTTATACAATGTTCTTGCTAATTTTTTTTTTCTTCTTACCTAAGAATAATGAACTTGAATCAGTTCAAGAAAGAAGAACTCATAAATATCAGTTTCTTTTGCATAAAAGAGCAGAAGATTGTTTTATACAATTGATGATTGTACTACTATGAGACATTTTGCGCTTCCAATAAATAAGACGCAATTGTCAAGATAGAGTGGGGGTGGTTTTCCCAATGGAATGAATGTAAGCGAACTCTTGGACCCTATAGTTTGATGCAGGTTTCAACACGTCAGTCGAATTCAAGAGTCTGTCAGTCGATAGAACAGAACAAAATTACGTCGCTTCATGCTAAGGTATATCTATTAGTTCATAGATCATGTCCTATTTTATCATACTTCACCATTTTGTTTACATATACTTTCACATAAATGGTATTCAATATTTTATACACAATATCTGTATTAAAAATTAAGCAGGAGTTTTTTTTTACTTCTTCCTAAAGTAAATCTGATATTGATATCCATCAATATCAAACAAATGACGTGTTAGTTCATATAAATTGTTAGTTTATAAGTTAGAATTTCTAAAGCTACCTACAATAATTTACCTATTTACCTACAATAATCTAATCTACCTACAATAATACCTATCTTTACAACTCTTAGGTAAAATGGATTACAATGAAATTGACAGTACATAGTTACATTTCTTAGTCCTTAGTTGTTTTATATTTCTTAGTTGTTTTATATAGTTGTACTAAGCAATTTCAATGACCCAGTTTATTTCCTCTGAATAATTTATGCTACTTTTCAACTACTCTCTAATTAGTGATTCTTTCTACCAATTATAACTATCTGCAAAAAGTGTTTAAAATATTACATCGGGAGCCCTACAGTTTGTCATGCTGGACTTCATATAGAATTACATTAGGAGGCTTTCAACTCGTTGCTCTTTGAAGGACAAATTGATGATATGGATATAAAAAAATGTAAGGTAATTATATTATTAATAAAATAAATACGAGATAACTATAACCAATAACATTTTTTAAAACAATAATCGTTCTAATTTTCTAGTTGAATGTTTGATATAAAACCTCTAAGCTTGTCTCCATCTTTGATTCCCTCTCTTTGCTCTCCCCCTCTCTATATTCATATTGCGCAATCTGTTTCTTCTGCTCACTCTTACATCTTATATTTCCATATCCTCTCACGGTTCACCCCTGTCCTAACTAATAATTTGTTAATTATAATAGTTTAAATGTTTTGTGACCTCTAAATCAGAGGGTTTATTATTCACGTATTCTCTTATACAAATTAAAGATATTGATTCCAGTTTATACACTAATTATTCAAGAATACGTGACAGATTTTTACAGTATCGTACTCATACTTGTAAACAAAACATTATATATGTGTTCCTACTCAATATAACATAGAATTATTAGAATCTAAAAATTATTGAGTGGTGCACAGTCAATATTAGTGTAAGTACCTAAGCGTAATATTAAAATTCTTGCCAACCAATTGATTATTTGGTTTATTTTTATTTAACTATCGATATTAATTAATACATTCATTAGCTCCCACCACTTCTGAGCAACGTCCTCTCCGAGGGATGACATGCTCAGATTTCTTCACCTCCCTCGTGAATAAATCGAGGGCCAAATGTGGATCGAACCCTGTACATACCAATTCAGAGCCTTGTCCCCGTGGAAAATTTAAAAGTAAAGGAAACCTCTCTTATTTACATTAGATATCATTTGGTCATTTGTGTAGTGCAAAACTATAAAAATTCTAATCTAAATAAACCAGTCACACAAATTTCATTTGTGTTAATTCATTGCCAGATATGTTGTTCCTGCTGGTTAAATAATTATAAATGTATTGCCACATAGAAATATTTTGCTCCAATTTTACTCCACCCTTATTACATGTCACGTTTGTGACAGAAAAGGATTTTTTTTCGATTTGTTTTCACTGTTAGCGTTACTTTCAGATGAATAACAAAGCGGTGTGACGAAGATATTGCCATTTTTCACGTATTTGAACTTTTTTAAAATCCATTATGCAATGAAACTGAATAGTTAAAATATCAATTTTTATCACTTTAATCGTAGTTAATAGTACAAAGTTAAATTAATTTTCTGAAAAAAAACTTGTTAAAAATTCTCTATGTGTTCATCAATATTCTCAAAATTATTTAATTAAATTACTTTTTTAATTAAAAGTTTTTATTGATTTGTTCCATTTTTAAAAAAAGTGGCCAAAACAAACAAAAATCAGGAAGTTAATAACTTTCAGTAATTAAAAACTTTGAATAAAAGTACAATTTTGAAGCATTGAGCAAATTTATAAAATTACAGAACTGTTTAATAAAAGGATCTAGAATATTCTACACTAAAATTTATTATAGCTAATCACGTTTTAAAAAACTTCCAATAGGAAACCGGGCATGTAATGGTAAATAATTATACTATCTATACCTATACAACAATTACTAGTATACAGTGAAATATATTATTAAACAATTCATTAGAGTGATATAATCTAAATTGATTAGGTGTTGTAGAGTTTACGTTGTTAATTAAATTACATTTAATTACATTCTTTAATATAATATTAGCTGGTTTAATGGAAATTACTAATAGACCACGTTTGTAATGGTTAATTGAAGTAAACTCAGTATTTACACCTGCAAATATCATTCTGCAGAGGGATAAACATCAAAGTACAGATGTGTTCTACTCAGTGGTTCTGACTTCTTTTGCTTTCCTTTCCCAGACTTAACCTAATGTTCCTTTAAAAATCTTTTACTTCTTTTGAAATCCCAGTCTTACCACGTCTGTAACATTTTGCTGTTGTTCCACTTTGCCCTGAAACTTTTCTATTTGTGGCCATGATGGGGTCATTCACTTGGTCGAAGGCTCTTGGGTACTTCTGATTTTTTTCTATTTAGGTTAAACATTGTCTGTATATATAAATAACAATATTTCACATAACGAATTGAAATAACAAACAACAATCAAACCAAAATTGAACAGTCAACAATGATTGAAACCAACAGTCAATAGTCAAAAACCTAATTGAAACACTAGATGCAGAAAACTCTGGTGAGGGGTTGAGAACAGTGGGAGGGAAGAGTGGTATTTTAAGAGTGAAAGTTCAGGAAAGGGCAAATGTCCAGAAAGCGATATGTGTGAAACAAAGGAGTTCAGTAAGGAAGAGTAACAAACTATTTGCTAGGTGTGTCAACCCTCTTAGTAGAGGCTATAAATAAAAAATGCTTTTCTAATAAAATTAAATTAATTAGTGCCAACAATGCAGTTCACAATGGAAGAAGAAGTAAGTGGCAATTTGCGCTTCATAGGTGTCCTGATCCATAGGTTACCTAATGAGTTACGCTATAGTGAATATACAAAACCTACAAATGTACTTGCATATGTTCACTTTTATTCTTCCCATCCAAAAAAAGTTAAAATCTCTGTTTTTAGAGGCCATCAAGAGTGTTCTGTGCTGAATTCCTTAATGTTGAAAGTAACAACATTAGGTCAATTGCCCTATTATTAAAATACCCCTCCTCTTATATTGATTTAGCTTTGAAAGGTGCTAAAAAAACTTTCTCCAATATTTCAACAGAGCCTAGTTTCTTGTCAATTTCTATAATTTTACCGTATCATGAATCATTGGACTCTCTTCCTAGACTAACCAAACAACTTTATTTTAATATAGTGTTTTCTAATCGTAATAACATGGGCAGTATATTAATGAAAAACTCTCCCAGGGAACTGGAGCTAAATTTATTACCTATGAAAAATCGATGTTATTGAGAAATATTATTAAATCGTTTCTAATTAAATTTAATAGATCAAATATTATAAACATTAGTAACGGTCTCTTCAAACTTGATACTTTCGTTACGAGGGCAATAGCCTCATCTAAGAGGGTTGACAGCTAGCGGATAGTTTTTTACTCTTTCTTACTCTACTCCTTTGTTTCCCAAACATCCCTTTCTTGACATTTGTCCTTTCCTGCACTTTCACCCCTTTAAAATACCACTCTTCCCTCCCACTGTTCTCAACCCCTGACCAGATGTTTTCTGCATCTAGATTTTCAGTTGGGTTTTTGACTCTGACGAAAACCGCTTGTTATGGTTGAAAGATCTTAGTCTTGTTTTTCCATTTCATATTGTAGTTTGATCATATATATGTATATATATATATATATATATATATATATATGTGTGTGTGTGTGTGTGTGTGTGTGTGTGTATGTGTACGTATATAGAAAGTTTTTTTAATCTCGGAGAATATATTCTAGACTATTTTTTTTATCGAGGTTTGGTTTAACATCATATAATTCAATACCTTCAAGCCTACGTTTCGTCTATATTTCTAGACATCTTCTGCGCTACATTAATGCAAAATTACTAAAAATAACATAAACAATATGTTACAATATTTTTATGGATGCGCTTTATTAACTTTTTATTTCCATTTGTTGGAAGACTTTGCATTGTTATCTTAAAGAAATATCAATATGTCTTTCCACAAATAAAAAAATATCAGACAGATATATATAAATAATATATTTGTATGGAAAAATTAACAGCCCTGAAAATGGTTATATATCTCATAATAAGAGAATATTTCATGTATTTGAGAATAGCTGCAATAAAAAAAGTTATGTTAGAGTAGATGAAATTATAAATAATAATTGACATGATTTATAGTAATTAGTAAAAATCAAACTTACTGGTGAACGAAGAGGGCCGAATAAACTATTTAAAGATATTTAAATTGGATGAAATCATATTACATTCCTGCATGCTCTATTTAGAATGTAGAGCGCAGAGGACAGACTTGTGATATAGAGTTTGTAGCGGAAATACCCTTTGTGATGCCTCCTTGGAAAAGTAATATAATTTTTGCAATTTCCCTATTCAATTATGTATATGTGCGTGTCCCTGTGTGCGAAGGAGTGTGAAAGGTATGCCTGTATGTGTATTTTCGAAGATATTGTGTGTGTATGTACGTGTTGCTGTTTATTGATTACCACCACATCTCAAAAACAAAATGATTCATAATTGAATTATATATATATATATATATATATATATATATATATATATATATATATATATATATGATCAAACCACAATAAGAAATGGGAAAACAAGACTAAGATCTTTCAACCGTAACAAGCGGTCTTCGTCAGAGTCAAAAACCCAACTGAGTTCAGTTGGGTTTTTGACTCTGACGAAGACCGCTTGTTACGGTTGAAAGATCTTAGTCTTGTTTTCCCATTTCTTATTCTGGTTTGATCATTGATTGTTGTTTCACGTGTTTATGTGAAATCTTTTTATATATATATATATATTTATTGCTGTTAACCTTGAAACAAAGGAGTAAACTCAGTACCATTGGCATAATTGTTTTATAGAAAAAAAAATTGGGCACGCATTTTTTGCGATTTCGTATAAATTTCTATGCATATTTTATAAAAATCATTGTCGTTCCAGATTTAGTAGCCAGGGTTTTAGTACGATCCTCTCCTTCAATCAGCTGTTCATTAAATTTCGCATAATATGATTATTTATATCTAAATGTTTCCAGATTATTATTTTAGGTGGGATATTGAAGAAGTTTTTTTTATTATTTCTTATCGGTGTAAATTTAAAGTTTAAATATGCAAATAACGAATACAAAAATCTGTTATTTTTTATATTCTAATATTTCTTATGGGCTGGAATTGAAATGTACTTAAAGCAGACAAATGTTGGGACATTTATTTGGTATCGTTTTCAAGATAAAAGGTGAAAATGTAAAGTTCTTGATCACTTAATCAAATTTCTAAGTTCCAATGCTAATCCCCTTCAACGTTCAAACCTCTAGAAACCTTTACTATAGTTAAGCATAACATCGAACTCGTTAACAATCAATTGAGTTTGGTTTTATTTTAAAATAGCCATCCTGTTGAAATTATATCAAACTCTCTGGTTAACTATTATCAAACTTATTTATAATAAATTTAATGATTTTCTTTCATTTAATAAGATCTTATTGAAGTCACTAATTATAAGAACACACAACACACACACACACACACACACACACACACACACACACACACACACACACACACACACACACACACACACACAACACACACATATATATATATATATATATATATATTATATAAAAAGATTTCACATAAACACGTGAAATAACAATCAATGATCAAACCACAATAAGAAATGGGAAAGCAAGACAAAGATCTTTCAACCGTAACAAGCGGTTTTCGTGAAGTTGAGTTGGGTTTTTAACTCTGGCGAAGACCGCTTGTTACGGTTGAAAGATCTTAGTCTTGTTTTCCCATTTCTTATTGTGGTTTGATCATTGATTATATATATTATATATATATCAATGATCAAACCACAATATGAAAATGGGAAAACAAGACTAAGATCTTTCAACTGTAACAAGCGGTCTTCGTCAGAGTCAAAAACCCAACTGAAGCACTAAATGCAGAAAACATCTGGTGAGGGGTTGAGAAGAGTGAGAGGGAAGAGTGGTATTTTAAAAGGATGAAAGCGCAGGAAAGGATTAATGCCCAGTAAACAAAGGAGTACTGTAAGAAAGAGTAAAAAACTATCCACTAGCTGTCAACCCTCTTAGACGAGTAAGTTCAACGCTCGAAACGAAAGTATTATGTTTGAAGAGACCGCTAATAATGATTATAATATTTGATCTATTGAATTTTATTAGAGACGATTGAATAATATTTCTTAACAACATTGATTTTTCATAGGTAATAAATTTAGCTTAAAAGATAGTGGGAGAGCAAGCACACCGAAAACGCAACGTTAGGAGACCGTCTTTCCGATTTTAAACTATATATATATATATATGGTTCAATCAATTGAACTATATTTGTCCGTTTTGGATCGTATTTCCAACGAAAAAGTGTATATATATATTATATGTATGCTCAAGCCACTATAATAAATGAGGAAAAAAGACTATTAAAAATATTTCACGTCTGTATTGTAAAATCATTATAAATATATATATGTAGTAATCATATATTTTGTGTCCCCTCTTATACTTTATGTTATCTCTTTCTACATTATTAATAGATTTCTTTAATGTTATTTTCTTAGCGTGAAAAAAAGAGAGAGAACTACTTGTATTGTTAAATTTCGTTGAATCCCATTGTTATCTAAGCCGCGAACTAGTAAATGGTAAAGATTATATTGTCTAAGTATTTGTGAAATTCTTTAGCGCTGTAATACCACAATAATTACGTAGTCGTAGACTTATGGTCTGGGCTGCAGATTTCCACGTGCAACATACGCAATCGAATATATACAATTCAAGTTCCAAGTAATTTCCTTTTTGAATATTTTTTCCTGGAAAATTAATTAATTAAGCCGTACTTAACGAGCTTATTATGTATCTTCAGAACCATGATTTCTTATAAAATTACTAATTCCTCCTGGATGTCTAATCAAGGCATAATTTATAATTTCTTTCCTTCAGATTAAATTATTCTTGTTTTTTTTCTGCTGAATGGAATTAGCCATGTTTATTTAGGGTGGAAAATGGATCTGGCTTAAAAAAATTATTATAATAACTTTTTATCAGTATTTCTAAACCCCCTTAATGAATCAACTCTTATAGATAAACATTAGTGATTTATTTTTTTATTTAATTGCTATTTTTATTCTGGCTATGTTTTTGCAAAAATTAGCAACTTATTTGCATTTTAAATGAAGCAGAAACGATAACAAGACATTAATGTAAATCGCCTTTCGTTATATCATTTAATTTCAAGTGTCAGGTACGATGTACAAAAATATAAAAGAATGTTATTAAAATAGATACAATGGTACTCGTTTGTTTTATTATTATTAAATAAGCGCTTCTACATTCAGGCATTAGTGCTACTATAAAAGTTATAAAATATATAAAATTTATGAGAAGGAATTCCACTGTATAAATATAAGAAACTTATCAAATTTTTGTAGCAGTCCTTCCTTAACACATACATTATTGAAAATGACACCAAACTTAGTTGATACCTGTTTCTTATCAAACTTCGCAATGTTTCTGAATAACATTCTTAATTTTTCGTCTAGACGATAAATTATATCTCCTATAGTCGACATGCTTCGAATGATCAACATTCATCCTCAGGACATGAATAACTTCTAGGGTGAATTTTCTGATTCATGTATGATGATACATTCAAAGTGAAGACAGAGGGAGTTGTTTTTCTTCAAGTTTAATATCAGCTGGTCCTTAATCCTATGATGCCTTCAGTTACTACCTGTAAAGTTTTCTGAATGATATTGATGTGGATTAAAGATGATTATAGATCTTTCGTTTTTCATGCAATTTTTGAAATTTAAAATCTGTATTTTACTTTCCACTTAGATCATATTTCTGAAATGTTTTACAATTGTAAGTTGATTTGATTTTTACATTTCCATTATCATAGATCTATGTTTGATTAAAGTACAGAATTCTGAATGTTGAGTGACTAACATCTCAAACAGCTGCTCTCAGTCGTAGATATAATGTTGGGTGTCTACATTTGTTGTCTGTCCCCTCAGTTCAAGAGCTGACAACAGCTTCAGCGCTAGTGCTGTATGGACGTCCAAACAGATCGTTACCGCAACATACTGGCTTAGCAATGCATTGCCGTCACTTCAACAGAACCTGTCCATAGCCATTTCAAAATCAATGCATGTGTGTTTTATGAAACATACAAAATGAATTGTGCTTACGAGAAAAATATCAAAAATATTCAAATTTACAATTATTTTCATCTTTGTATAGCATGTACATAACTCAAAGTCTCATTAATAAAAACTACTTTATTTGAAAGTAAAAACTTTTCTGTATTCTTACTGTGGTGTAAATGTTGATTTCTATTTCATGTGTTTATCTGTGAACGGAATCCCGTTCAATGTCAAATGCCATTGTTTCACCGTATCATGAGTCATTGGACCCTATTCTTAGGCTTCCTCGTAAACTTGATTTTAATATTGTTTTTTTTTTAATCCTAATAACGTTGGCAATATGTTAATGAGAAATATTCCTATCGAACTGAAATGCAGTGGTATTTATAAAATCCCTTGTAGAAGTTGCCATAAAATTTATTCTGGTCGAACTGTTAAATCATTAAAAACAGTTGTAAAACAACACCAATAAAACATAAAAAGGAAAGAACAAAGTAACGTCTTATTCTTGCATATAAATAATGAAAATCATGAGATAGATTGGACTAATTATTTAGTTTCAAGTTAAAACTAAAGTTAAGTTAAAGTTAAATTACTTTAGCATAAGTAATGCTAAAATGATTACTTATGAATAATCGGTGTTCTTAAGAAATAATATGATTTCCCCTCTTCGCAACTTAAACAAACCGCTGGCAACGATCTCCTAAAAGTACTCATCCACCGTTTGGACTCATATATATACTGACGGATCTGCCATGTAGAGAAAGTGTAGAACCGGCTTCTGCTCGACTAAGTTTAAAGGCTCATTTTTTCTGTTTAAAGGCTCGACTAAGTTTCTGTTGGATTGTACGCCACAAACTTTGATGAAGAGGTGGCAGCAATCAGTGAAGCCGCTAGCAAACTCCTACTCTTACGCCCAACAAGGAAAGCGGTATTTCTATGCGATTCTGTCTCAGCCATGCAAGCTATTGGTTCAGCCCAACCTGCAGAAAATGTAAATGTTCTCTATTGCCAACAGAGACTCCGTCAGTTGCAGTAATAGACAGTTATAGTGATGCAGTGGGTTCCTACACACTCCAATATTATGGGTAATGAAAAAGCGGATTTATTGGCAAAGCATGGGTATTCCCTGAGTCAAGAAACTCGTCCACTTACGAACCCTGGGCTTTGCTGCCTTGTGAATAAAAAAGTGTCCCGTGAGAGAGCCTGGCAGCAACCGGAAAGCAGTGAGAGGGCATAGTAACGGGCAACATACCTCACAACCTCTCAAGGTGGCAACCTTCTGCATGACAACCGGTCACGATTATCTGTAAAACCATGTGAAACGCTTCGGGGTGGTAGACACCCCAATTTTCTATTTCTGCAGTGGAGAAGAAAGTACCGCATATCACTTAACAACTTGTGAAGGCTTAAAAGAATCTCGATGGTGATCGGACCAGAGAGGGATTGGCTAGTGTTTACTGGGCGACACGGCGTCGAATGACGTGAAAGTGTTTCATATTAATAAGTAGTATGAAGCGAGTATTAAAAATATGAAATTTAGGCATATATTTGCAACGTTTGTTTGGAAGGTATTATTTACACGAGGCAACCCTCGTTTGAAAAGTGAAATAATTTGAGAGTTTTCGAACAACTGGATGTAAAAACAAGAAAAGCAAGTAGCTGTGAGGGGAGCAGAGAGAATATGTTCAAGACCATAAATGTGCCAGTCAACCCAACATTTAGTAAAATGAAGAGGGAAACAAGCGGCTATTTGTCTCTAAACTTCCTTTACCAAATGAACAACCACCTTTTGTAAACCTCTACTGATGTTAATCAGGTTAACAGAACTAATTTTTATATACATTATTCAATGATTTTACTCTTCCTGAACCTTGACATGATTCCAGTTCATAGAATGTTTAATGTTATTATTATATAATAATAAATCATTGGATTCCACCCCTCTTTTAAGATTATATAACCAATCTTCATGATTAACCGAAAAATTACCATTTATACATAATTCCCCTGAAGATGACTGGAAGCCAGTCGAAACATGCTGGATCCACCCTAACTTATTCATCAAAATTCGGATGAATAAAAGAAGAAATTATTTAGGTACCTTGAAAAACTTATGAAGAAAATGATTTCAGTGAAATATGTACATAAATAACTGAAAAAAACTCATAAAAAAACATTTACTAGGAACAATATTACCAAACGAAGTTCGTCGTCAGGAAGAGACTAAAAGGGAAAAAGAAGAGGTACGGTCGTTCAAGACAAGTTTCACTTTTCACCGTCCGTCTTGAACGACGCATGTAATTTTCTTCCCTTTTAGTCTCTTCCTGACGACGAACTTTGTTTGGAAATATTGATCTTAGTAAATGTTTTTGTTCTTTATGTGTTGTTGTTTTTTTTAGTCATTAATCTATCCGGTTTGGGATGTTTCTTTATTTCTTAATATGTATATTAAAACTGTTTAGGGTCAATGAGAGTGGAATGATTTTACGACAAAGTCAGCAGTTCAATAGTACTGGTCCAAGCCTAGGAGTATGTTGTTTTCATATATAAGTAGTTGTTTTTTATCAAATTTCAAATTGACAAACAAAAGTTTCAGTGTTTTGACTAATATCTCAACCTATATTTAAATGTGGCATCATATTGTGAAAATAATACCATCAATCTTTTAAAATTACCTCAAAAGAAAAAGGCTAAACAAAGAGTTGTCCTGTGGAATATGTGAAATTGAATTTTTACGACATTTGCAGCCCAGATGAAAAAAGAGGAGTACAGTAAGGGAAGAAGAGAGGAATCTTGGAGAATACATGGGCTTAGACGTGACCGGGGCCCCAAGCACGCGTGCTCATCCATAAAAACACAGGCCGTGTCTTGCCTAACGAGTCCCTCGCCAATATCACAGTCTTCGTACACAATTAGAACATTTGCCTCTCCAACTAAACCTTCACCGATCATTACTTTAATCTCAAATTCACTGCTTTCGATGAATAATACATTGCTTTCACTGCATACTATGGTTCCCTCTGTACATACATGGTTTAAACTAAACCTCAGTATGTTTTGAATACGAAGAAGACCTGCATTTAAATTGTGTTGAATAAATGTGTCCGAGGTACAGTCGGGGCATTTTATTCGTCAGCAATGATTATAATTGGATCCATTGGTCACTAAAGCAATCGAATTAGAAACAAAGAAAACAAAAGCCTATGTACCTATCTTAATCTCTTCACCCAAGCTCTTAATTCAAGTGTCAATCTTTCTCTGAACGCCGAAGCCACTATAAGTATTTTCCATCTAACGTTTCCATGAGGTTCTAAAAGTGACACACAATCTTTTCTAATTATTTATCTATAAAACTATAATTTATGGTACCCTAAAAAAGAAGTTGCTAGTAAATTTTTTAAAAAAATTCTACTCTGATAAAAAAAGATAGATAAAAAACCTATCAAAAAAAACTTATGAACTTTTAACGTCAAAGGTCAGTAGATGGGTTGAGCTGGAACCCTCACGTGGTAAACCTTGATAGTTACTTCGTATGAAAGTATAGAAGTATGGAATAATCGGCAAATAGAGAAGCTACTCTCAGAAGATTTCACACGGATAGATGGTGTTACCCCAGCTGTGAATATCCAAAAAAGATATCGATCCATCTACGTTGAAATCCATGGAATCTTGTACTAACAGGTAAATATCTAAAAGACCATATAACCGCAGATACAAACCTTCTCACTTATAATAGTACAAACATTTATTAAGTCACCGATAGTGACTAAATGTTCCATAATTATTGTCTACCATATTAATATTTTGAAGATTTCAGTACTTTGAACAAAGAATCGTTGCACGATTCATGTTGAAGACTAATAAAGTCGTCATTAATTCATTTCTTAATGAAATTGATTCATCAAATAGACATATTTAAGTTAATTTTTCAATGGCATTATTATAGCAAATGAGCATATTTTTACATTATTATAAGTAAAGTAGTTCCGTGATCATGAGAATATTCGATGTCCAGGGTTTGACGGATTTACAATTTTTAGGGTCCCCAAAAATCCTTTTGTGACTTTTTTTTTGATGATGTCTGTGTGTGTCAAAGATTGAATGGGTGTGAATACAAAATTTTGTTACCACGCTATATTAACAAAACTTTGATGCATCAAATGCATTTTTAACATAAATATCGGTCTTTAGTGTAGATGTTCACTGTTGTTTGCAGGCAATATTATAATTGAGAAGTCAATTTTTATACCAAATGTCTTTTAGAAATTGTTTTTTCTTCTTAACAAATAATACTAGGAACTTGAAATTTTGAATTATCGTCAACTTGACGGTCAAATCATTCCTAAACTTATATAAATGAGATACTTCTTTAGGTATATTTATGAAGGTTAACTAAGAACTTAAAATCTGAAGTTGAATTTCATTGCAAAAGTGGCTTATATAATTGATAGAAATTCATGCACTTAGTTTAATAATTTGAATAACTTGTCAGATTAATCAATGCTTTTACATTTCTTATAACTAATAAAATAATTATAACCGCAAATAAGCAAATGATACATATTGTTGAACGTGGAAATAACACAAAACTTATGTTGGTTGTTAACGATTTTTATATTAAGTTTACAAATAGTATAGGCCACTGCAAATTTTTTGTCTAATGTTATATATGAATGAAAAAAAATGGCCTATTTCTATTGATTGATAAAATAGTGAAATAAAAAAACAAAAAAGCTGGATAAACTAGGAATTATGTAGGAAATCAAGTTTTGTTTACGGTTTCACAAGTTTCAATGTAACCAGCGTCTACAACATTGGGAACATTCATGAGATAAGAGAATTCCTAGACGTTTATCAGCATATCACGGTCCACTGAATTAATCCCTGGGGTTAACCATTGTTTAAAGACATGGATAATTAAACACATGAAAAAAATTTAACTCTAATGTTGGTGATCTCGGCTTCAAATCACAAACGGCGAAGTTTTTAACCATTTCTCAATCAATCTTTTAAATAGTTCTTTTTTTAAAAGCCCATACAATTAGAAACAATATTGTGAGATTGTTTCTTGTTAAGTTTTGAAAAAAAATGCTTTTATATCCATCACTTCCCATAAAGACCATGACCTTAAACATCAAATAGAATTAGGGATTATTTCAGTGGACCATAAAGGTCTACACATTATAGCTATGAAATGTCAAATAAAAAGGCTGAGTAATTTTACCTCAGTAATGTTAATCATGCTTTAGGGTAACAATTTTTTTTTGAGGGTTGATGTCTAATGATTTGAAACTAGTCCTTTTGCACTATGTTTTAGGCCCGAAGATGACATAAATATATGTCGAAACGTTGGCAAAAGGACTAATTTCAAATCATTAGACCTCAACCCTCAAAAAAAAAAAATTAAATTATATATATATAACTTTAACATATAGGAAAGAACACAGAAAGACACTAAAGAACTCACTTCGATATTTCGACATCCGTCATGATCGGGAAGTAGTGCGAAGTACTCGCGTTGTGAAGCAAACTGCTACTTAGCTGAGGTATAATGAAGTATATATATATATATGTTGAATACTGTGTTTTACCTTATACATTGATTTATGTACATTATTCACGTATTATACTTGTTACTTGTGTATTGCGACCTATTTGAATTTGTTAATATTTTTGCATCTATGTTTTTATATAATGTTATTAAAAACGTATCAATGAAATCGGTACACCCTTTTGAATTACTCTATATAATAGCCTATAATATACATAGTGAAAATATTATTTTTTTAAGTCTGGTAGCTATGGAATATGGTTACTATTTAACGTACAGTTGGTGTGACAGTCTAGAATGTTAGCGTTAGAAGAAGTCTGGAAACATGTCCACTAATTGCTATGCTACTCTGCACCCTGCTCCACCCAAGCCCCGCCCTCAAATATATCACCTAACATCTGTCTGGAAAGCCGAAACATGTTAAAATCCTTTACTAGAGTCCATCCTCACCACCAAACTACTACGGGAGAAAGATATGTAAAGAAATACTTCTTTTATATTGAGAAAAATCTAAAATTATTAATAAAAAAAAGGTTCTTTATTAACTTCAAAATAAAAGCATGAATAATTCTTTCTAATTTTAATAGACTGAGCAGCTAAATGCTATTATTACACAGAGGATTAAAACATTATTATAGCTTGAATTAGAGAACTGAAGAGATTTGCTCGTTTTTCCATGCATTTTCAATTTTCCATGTTTGAACTGAAGGTATTGTCCCTTGAGTCCGAATCTCTAAATATTCCATCCCTGTTCTGTTATTTTTTGGTCATCCAGGACTTAAAATCGGTTTCCACAAGACCCACTTCATTCTTGTTTTAGTTCCATATGTTGTTTTATCGTTGTTAAAATTTAACATGTGCATTAGGTCATGTGAATATTTTTATATATACATCATATAAATCCATCAAGTATGACAAAAGTATCAGCAGGTAATGTTAAAACTGTAGAATTTTATAATTAAAATTGTATATATATTTTTGTTATCTATATTTGAACAGTATATACATACATTCAAATAAAAACAGATCCGATCGGACTATACACTTTAAAAACTTTGAGAAACACGAATGAAAAGCATACACTAGGACTCACATTCAATATTTAAACCCTTTTAACAGTCGTCCTTCGTAAAGGAAGTTGAAAACCTTCATCTTCTATTGACTTAATTTTAAACATTATTAATTTTTTTACTAACTTTTTACTTTTTTACTATAGTAAAGAAATAATTTAATCATTTATATTAATATGCCTACAATATTTTACTGATTATTTACTGATTACTGAAGAAATTGTTAGATGATTTTCTTGTATTGTGTTCTGTTCTTGAATAAATACTATTTAATAGTGGAAACAAGGAAGCAACATTGGTATAGTAGTTTAAATTCAATGATGTAGCAATTTATATTGACATACAGGTAATCATAACATTTCAATAATAAAATAAGTGTTATTAGTAGTATTATATAATCAAATTCATTACTAATTAAATCATTATTTTTTCTGCTCTTAAGGAAAGTTCTTATTTTTTAAATGCCCTTCGAATATGAATGTCGTTTTGTTTAATTACAAAATCGATGATCATCATTTGTTGAAAGTTGTTAAATCGAAAGTTAGAAAGAAATTGAAACAAAAATGCTAGAGACAACTGAACAGTATTTTTTTTTTTAAAAAAAAAAGAAGTATACAGCAATAATGCCAAACGAACAGTTTTATTTTGGGGAAACGCAGAAATTTATAACCCATAAATCCAAAGCCTTTCTCAGATTAATGCAGCAGGAAGAAATGAAAACTAAAACTTGATTAAATATTAACTAGCTTTGTGTTTTCATACTCCCATTAAAGTCGTAATGAAATAAAAAAAATGTGCATGATTTATAAGGTATTTTTGTTGACTTATATTGCTGTGGAAAAATAAACAATGGTGTCAGATAAAAAATGATTGAATTTTATATCAAAACATCTGCTTAAATTAAACCTTTACTTTCGAGGTAGTTGATGGTTGCAAAGCATCTGGGTCCTTGTAGGTTAATTATTAAATGGTTATACAATCACAAACATGCAAGGATTTTCCACCTTCTCAAAAATATTTGCACTCCTTAGGGCATTTGTCTTATTGATTAAATCAGGTCGGTTAAAGAGATTTAACAATTAACTGTGTATCGTAATCCTTCAAAAAATCATTGGAATTAAAATATTTCAAAATAAAACATTTAAATTGATTAAACTTTCCTCATTAAACAGCACTAGTTTTATTTATCGAATTTTTTAATTTCTGTCCGTTACTTAAGAGTGTCATAATGTATTAGAATCTGATAGCAAATCTGATAGTACAATAACATAACGTAATAGAAATAAGGGTTTCCTGTCGCTTTATGTAAGCATATTGTACAACACCCTAACCATGCATGACCTTCCACAAGAAAGGCTTGCAGTTATCACTATTATATTACTAATTAACTGAAACTAGTTAAAACATAGACACAATATTTTCCGTAACATCGCAAGAAAAAATCACACACTATAAGATACGATAGTTATGAAATTATTACATTTATGATCGGAGTTTATGGTTTGGGATTTTTAAAATATGAAGAGTGCCCAAATCGATTGGTTGGAAAGGTCAAAGAGTTGGCTTTATGTACTTTGATACCGGTATCACAAACCCTCAAAGTGTGTGATTTTTGTCATGTACTCAATCATTCATGACCTTATACACAGTAGAATACCAAAACTCACTTCGTTGACTCTAATATGCGTACAAATTTCCGGAGGAATTCCTTTATAATATTGCTTATGCTGTAATTTTACCCACAATGTATGTATACCTCTGACACAATTAGCAAAATTTCTTTCAGGGTAGAAGAAATTGTAACTTACCTGCGGTTCTGCTACTTTTTTGACATAAAATATTGAACTTTATTAAATATTCTTATTAAAAAAGTTCATTCTTTTAGAACTACTCCATAGATAACTGTCGTTCAAAATCAAAATATATTAATTGAACACATGTATGAGTTAAATTGTTTATTCTAGATATATTTCTTGACTTTAAAAACTGTAGTTGTTTTGAAGACATTCCACTTGTCTTTGATATATATTTTTTTCTGTAGGATTTCTTTTAAGGATAAAAAAGTAAATGAAAATCCTAAACATCTACTAAGGGGTATTTTGAAAGAATTGGGCTGTTTGGGGAGTGGCCTACGGAATAGCGTAATAAAGGGATATTTATTTGAGAGCGGGAGAGCTTTGCTCGGGCGTACCCCCAGACTAATTGGTCCCATCTGACCTGCCCCATTTCCGCACAGATTAAATGTCTCCTCTCATTTTAGCACTTCATTTTAATATATCCCAGCTCAGATTAATTTCCCTGATGGGTCATGTCATTAACTTTATTTCCTAGGTTCCATAACGTTCATCTTTCTTTAATGTCGGTTAATCCATTTTTTTTAATCTGTATTTACTTCAGTTCAAAAATCCAATTTATTTTTAAATGTATTACCAAGTTTTAAAAATTATTCATAATAGGACAGTTTTTTTATATACTTTAACCATTTTTTTCCCTTTTAGTACAATTACTCACAGAGTAACAAGTAATATTGATCTGTGTTACAAAACTAAATAAAAAAAAATCTGGAGGGCCTGCACTCTGATATGTAATACGAAAACTAGTATCAAACTCATTGACAAGGAATTGTTATTTAGTTTTATTTTAATCCCACAATCATGTAATATAAAACAAATAGATAGTCAATTATGATTTAATTTTATTATCTAAAATAATATCAGGGATAACCAACTTAAAATCTTTGATCTAGAACAATTTAACATATTATTATTAAACTGAGAGTTTGAATATAGTCACGCTCGTGGGCACCACAGTCGTATTGTGCACCTCTTTGTTGTTTCTAAATTTAACTTCGGATTTCAGTTTCTATCATAAACTTCGTGATTGGCATCTGAAAAATATATTGCATCTCTGTAGGTTTTACGTATGATTTGCAAAAATCGTTAACTTCTTAAAGGAGATATGACTCCTTTAAAAAGCATGTGTTCCGTCTCTACCGACAAAGTAACCATTCTTATTATGACGATAATTCCAGCTTGTATAGTAGGTAGTGAAGAGGATATGTTCTGAACCCTAATACATTTGGGCTATCCAAGTTTCGTTATTTTTATTCAAGCTAGACAAGGTACCTTATGTCTGCACTATAGTTCTCAATGTTATTTGAGAACTACAATTCAATTAACATTTTAAAATTCAGTGCTCAATGCATTATTGCTCTTTATTTGAGCCAAATCTCGGTCCTATCAGTTCAGAAGCGAGCACGTAACCACTGAGCTAGCCCGGCCCCTTTGTGGACTGTAGCGTCCCGAATTTTTGGATCATACCCACCCACCTCCACTCACCCACCCATCCACACAAACACATTCACTTATTCAGTCTCTCTCTCTCTCTCTCTCTCTCTCTCTCTCTCTCTCTCTCTCTCTCTCTCTCTCTCTCTCTCTCTCTCTCTCTCTCTCTCTCACCACACACACACACATAAATAAACACACGCGCGCTCGCTCGCACACACACACACATACACATTCACGCACACAGACATCATCAAAAAGCGTTGTAAAATGACTTTGAGGATCTCAAAACATATAAATCCATCATAATCTCGAGTTTAATTTTTTTCATGATCAGTATACGTACTTTACTTATAGTAAAGTAATAGGGGCGCGTATAACTTAGGATAGAAGAAATCTAATGATAAAAGCAAATGATAAAATGATTATTACACAGTTTCAATACAAAATTAAATCGTCTTTGGTTTTTACAATGAGTAATTATATGATATCTATTCACTCTTAGAAATGATAGTTCAAGTATCTAGTAAACTTTATTAGTTTATTAACATATGTTTATTAAGAGATAATAAAAAATTGTTAATAAACAATGTTACATTTTATATTAACAGAACAACTCGTTTGGAATACAGATTGGTTTTTCAAGTTGCATTTAATATGTAGGAATTTGAATTCATATTCCGTATGTTATTTCCCGAGAACTAGAAAAACCTTCAGGTGTATCTTCTCACTGCTAGAACGTAAATCAGAAAGCACTGCGTTCAAGCACCTTTTTTTTGGCAATAGAACTAACTTTTTTTTTAATAGAAATTAGAGTAAATAATTTCCAGTTATAAATTAAAACAGTTTAATTTGAAAAGTGCTCAAAAAATAGTAATTCATTAAGTATTAATTGTATGATAGAACCATCAATACTTTTTCGTGTTTAATACATTTTCTTTATTGGTAACAAATTTTTGTCAAGTACAAATAATATTTGTTCTTTATGATTTATAACATTAGGCTTATTCTCATTATTCTCTATCATAATTATAAATTCTGAAGAAAAAAGTTTGATTAGAGTTTTAAATTGTCATCACTTTACAATATTTCATCTTAATATGAGCAGGCGTTTAATTTTTTTGTTGGAAAGAGATATGTTTGTCATCTGCTTCAGGAATCAGATCACTGTTTATCTGAATTACAAAGTCACGTCTTTAGTAAAGATGTAATAGTTTACGTTGAAATTACATATTGATGAGATGAGCAATGGTGTGATGAACGGCGATGGGGTATCGTTTGATGAATGACTGACGTAAAAGATACAATGAATAATAAGCAATTGCTGCCAGTTCACCAAAATAATGTAACATAAAATTGCTGTTGAGTTCATTAAGTTTCTCTCAACTGGAGAATCATTTATCTAAGTCTCCAAATGAAGAAGATTTCTTTAATTTTATTGACAATTTATAAATAATAGAAAAATTTAATTGGAAAGATGGAAAAGCCAATAGAGTTTAAATAAATAATTGGAAGCTTGAGTTTATTTGAAGTTGAAACGCTTCAAGAATAGTTGATTTGAAAGATGCGAAACAGCAGACATCAACATTTCATAATGTTTCTTATCTTGAGGAAAAAGTTTTTCACTTTATCTCACGGTAGAGTGAAAAGTTATTGTGTTGTGAGAGACAGAGACCTTTCAAAATGCAAGAGATATGTCTGTGATATTCCGTACTGTGGTAGGCAGAGAGATTAAACTCTATGAGGGATTCATTGGGTCATTTTTTTTCTTATGACTTATGATTATGACTTCCTCGAGAAAAAAAGGGACTGAATTCAAAGAAAGGTTTAACAGCTTCTGTTATTTTCATGGTTCTCAAATCAACGATTAAAAATCTTGTCCAAAATATAACTTTTTTTCAACTTGTAAATTTTATCATACATCTAGATATCACGATTTATATATCAATGAGATTCACAGAAAGAACATACATAAAGGAAACATCACAGAAACTCACTATTATATTTCGATTGCCTCTTCATCAGTAAAATAGATGTGGGTCGCTCCACAGAGAGCCGGTGACTGATGTGAAGTCTCATTGAAACGACACTCAATCCAATATAGCCAAGATACAGAGGAGGGAGGGGGTAAACAGGATAATTATAACAATAATATATAATAAATAAATAAAAACATCTAAATTAAAAAACTATTAAAAATTTGCAAAAAAATAACTATAAATAAAAATAGTGAATAAACAAAAGACTAAATCAAAGACTAATACACAAAATGTTTTTTTTTCAGTCTTTCATTTAATCCCCTGTTTTTTTATTTATATGTTTTTTTACAAATCGTTTATATTATTTTATTTTTAAATGTTTTTATTTATTATATATTTTTGTTGTTATTTATCCTTGACTCCTCTCCTCCTTAAGATGACTACACTGATTGAGTGCCTCTTCAAGGAGACTTCACTTCAGACGTCCCCTCTCTTCGGAGAGACTCACATCTATCTTTCTAATGACGAGGCAATCGAAGATACTAGTGACTAGTGAGCAGATGACCATCTAAATATGAGGAAGAATTATAAATATTATATTAAGATACTGTGCATTAATAGGTTTAATATGAACTAAGGTGAAGAAACGTTCGTTATCAGGCTCACATCAGCATTGAGTATGAAATTAGCATGTTTGATCAATAATAAAAATTTTCATAACCTATTAATATAACAAGAAATATAGGAACACTTTGGGCATATTTCAGGAAAAGGTTTAACTTCTGTTTTATCATAGGATCAAAAAAAAAAGATTATCGTCAATTGAAGACTGATTAGAACTTTGCCATGAAAAAATTGTATGAAATGAGTCATGATTGTGCTCATCTTAGTATGATTGGATTTAAGATTAACATGTGGCATAAAACAGGAAGTAACTCTGATATTCCAATATCAGAAAGAATATCAAAAAAAAATTGGAGAAAAGAGTGATAGAAGGAATTCTTCAATCAACGCAATATGATAGACCATCTAAATCTAAACAATCAGAGTGGTCAATGGGAGATTAAAGGGAATGCAGGTAAATACGCCAAGTCAACATTTCGATATTGAGTTTTCTAGGGATAAACACGTTTTGAGTGTCCCTGAAACGAATAATATAGGTTTTCCAATGGTGTATGTGCATGTTTACGTGTGTGTGTGTGTGTGGTGTGTGTGTGTGTGTGTGTGTGTGTGTGTGTGTGCATGTGTATGTTGTGTGTGTGCGTGTGCGTGTGCATGTTCGTGTGCGTGTGCGTGTGTGTGTGCATGTTTGTGTGCAGATTCTGCATTTTTGCTTATAAGAAGCTATCAATGTAAATGGGGAATAACTGTCAATCAGAGCTCCAGGTGGTAAAGGAGAAAAACTGTTTCCCTTGTGAGCTGTGTGTATATAAAAATATTTCATGACTATCAGATTAGTTAATTCATTTTAGTGAGATTTATAGTTCTAAAAGTGAAAATGACAGTTTTAGTGTTTTCAGCATAATAATGTATCTTTCATCTCTACTCTGTTATTTTTTTTTTTGTTCTTGGCTTGAGGAGAGCAGACAGCCCAGTCTGACTGAGATAATATAATTCAATAGGAGGAAGAATGCCTAAAGCCATTTGCCTCTTTACATTCAGTATCTAAGAAAGACAATAAAAAGAGCTTATTCCCTGAAGTCACACCCGCCCCTGAGGCATTGCTCAACCAATGAGAGGCATGCCCCATTGTCTGAAAAATTTGCCTTTTTCTTATTTAGAGAATAAAAAATATAATCATATTTCCTTATCACTAAGAAATAATTAATCTTGTAATGATCCCAAGCTACTGTCGGCTGGCATGTTTAGCGGTATATATTTCAACGTTATATATATTTCATTAAAATGAACCGCGGTCTCAGCATTTACGATCTTTGTAGCACGGGATTCTATACTACAAACCATCTTTATGGTATCAGGGTGCAACTTGAAAAGGAGCTGGCAAAGTGATATGTTAGAAAAATCAATAAAATATATAAGAGGTATAAGAGTTTTAAGAGGCAATTATTTAACCGTACTTGGTTATCACATGTTTCTTTTTGAGCTTTTTAATCTTCCTAATTAACTCTCTCATTATTTTGTGCGTACAATATATTTCCAGTACTCAATCCTTCCAAGTATTCACCACTCATTGGATGGACATGAATGATCTTTTCCAAATTTTTATTTATACAAGTAGTTTCTGGGGTCAATGCAAGTATAAGGAAATGAATTATTCATTCTCATAAATATAGAATAAATACGATCATAGTACAGGTAGATGAGTGGGCTAAGTGGCTTCAGAGATTAACTCAAAAGATCATTCCAGAACCTGAATCGATCCAAAGAGTTCTAAAATATAATAACTGTTTTTGACTTCAATATTTGTTTGAATGGAAACCGTATTTGACATTTTATGTAATAATTAAACATAAAACATTAATCTTTAACTACTCTGTCTACAAGAGGTAAAAACCGTTGATCACATTATGTCTGAATTTGATGCAACCATCTTGGAATAAACAAAGATTTTTTCTCAAGAAGTGACTCAGCCTGGTCCAAGGCGTTATTTACGGCCTGCGATAAAAGTAGCAAGTAGACCTGGACTGTCAGGTTAGGAGTCATCTACCTGCTTGTATCCACACGCCTGCTCAAATAATTCAGTACTTCTATTTCACTATTTACTTGTTTAGTAGCTGTCTTGAGCCTTGAATACCATCTGGCTGTTCAATGAATCAACTCATTCATTAGTTGTTTTCAACTAATTTGTTAATTGAGATCAACAACATCACCTTTGAAAATGGAAAGAACCTCCCCGAACTCATGCTCGTTTCTTCTCTTTCCACATTTTGTTTCGAGTGTTTCTGCCAGTGGAATAACAGGTCATCTAAACATCTACAAAGCTCGAATCTTCCATATTCTCTTTAGTATAGTTCTTTGTTATGTTTATCTATCATCTATATGTTTTTATGGGTGTCATTTTCACAAAATCATTATTAGACAATCTCGACCAAGGGCCTTATAAAAAAGTAAAAGTACCTATTTATTCGAAATAATTTTTGTACTTCTACTGTTTTTACTGTGAAGGGCTAACAAACATAGATAATAAACTATGTTTGAAGGGCTAAGAAACTGATAATTTAAATCCTCTCCGCCTTGGCTCGCGAGATTGCCGGCTTAGAGCAACATCAAACTTGTTCCTTTCGCCTGCCTTCTCTACATCAGCATCTCTTACACCATCAACTAAAACTAAATCCCAAAAATTAACCCCTCAACCATTAGTCTTTCATCTCCTCCC
The DNA here is from genome assembly GCA_026182355.1 of Hermatobates lingyangjiaoensis. Taxonomy (NCBI): domain Eukaryota; kingdom Metazoa; phylum Arthropoda; class Insecta; order Hemiptera; family Hermatobatidae; genus Hermatobates; species Hermatobates lingyangjiaoensis. The sequence continues at coordinate 291,604 of JAPFBL010000068.1, forward strand.
CTCCAAAAAAACACTCCTCCCTTTCAATCCTTACGCCCTTTCCCGCCGCTCCCTTACAGAACACACACGAAACTAACAACGCAACCTAACTTCTTCAGTCCACTTCAACATAAAACCACTATCCAACAAAAAATTTTAACCCCATCAAAGACTAGCTTTTTTGGAAGAACTACTACTTCAGCATAACGATTTAGTAAGAATAAATAAAAATAATGCAACTGTAATTGCACTACACACTTTGAATTTTGAGGATAGAAGTATTATAGATAAAGAACTAGGTAAACATAAAGTTCTGTTCTCCTATTTTATAACCTCTGCCTTTAATAATATCTAATCTTTTGCTATCATTTTATAACCCTGTTTAATCTCTGCTGTTACCCTATGCATTTATTTCACCTTCCCTTTTTGTCTTATAACCTTTTCAATCTTCTACTTATGTCTTTGAATTTTATTTAACCATTCTATAGCTATACAACCTTATTATTATTATTATTATTTAACCTTGAGCTATTTTCTTGTATGCCATATTTAACTACCTCCTGTTATTTTATTGCCTTATTTAAAATTTCTTGTAACCTCATTTTATAAAGTATATTTATAAACAATTGTTTACACTTCAATATTTAAAGCCTATTTACACTATATCTTTTTACATACTACCTTTTTGGATGTATGTGTCTTTTTTTATTTCATCAGATGCGGGTATTGTAATGAGGCACTAAGCTTTCTAACAGGAGAAAGACTCTAATTGATAGCGTATTAAAAAGTGACGTACGGTACAGGAGAACACTCATGTAAATAACTGTGTCTCAGTATGTTAGTGCACCAAACCAAAAGTCTGTATTTAAAATCAACCAAAAATGATGGTGGTGTGTGTGCGTGTGTATGTTTTGGTTGTAAGTGCGAGTGTGTTAGTCCTGAGTGTGTGTGTGCGTGTTTTGGTTGTAAGTGCGTGTGTGTGTGTGTGTGTGTGTGTTTCTGTTGTGTCTGTGAATGCATGTGCGTGTGTTTGTGAAAGAGGATATTGGGTTTGTAATGAAATATAGATGGGTAATAAAATTTTAAATTGAATAAACGATTTTTATCCTTCAGATATTTTAATCTTTTTCAATAAAAAACTTTCCTTATAGCAAACCGTCGCAACTTCGAGTCTTCGTGAAACGAGTGCATCATTAAGTGAGGATTGACTATAGTTGACTGAAAATATCTGTTTGACTAACTAAGATTTCCGGAAGAGGTGAAATTCAATTGAATATAAGAGAAAGTAAGAGGGAAAGAAAAAAATGAGGTCCAACAAAAGGATCTCATTAGGATGGCGGGTGTGAGTAAAGAAGAGATTGGATCTGGTGATAATATATCAAGCCGAGGAGCAAGCAACAAAACGGCCCACTTCTTAACATCTCCAGCTGTCCTTATCGACTTGTGCTGTAGGGAATGTCTTTAATCTTTGTTTGCCTGTCTTTGATCTCCTCAACACCCCGCTAAGTGCTTTAATCTCCTTTCAGTCCCCAACCTTTCTAGCGACTCCTCACACTACCTGGTGTAAATAGTCAGCCACAACCAATGTTCTTTCATTTAATATTAGGTTCACTGTACTGCTGTCAGAATTTTCTGAAATTTTTCTAAGCAAAAAATTTGTAGTCCAAATTTTTAAATTTTATCATTACTATAAGTGAAGTTTAGAAATGACAAAGAAATTTATATCCAATATTTTGAGGAACCAACACTTCATTCGCTTGCTGTAATCATATCTAACAATATTGCACTGTGTAAGTAAAACGCAATAATTATGAAAAAATCACGTTAGAGATTAAGCGATTTTACACGCTTTGATGACTGTCCTTTTAAATATTTTTTTTTTATATTTACCTTAATAAAAGTATAGGGTAGTAGTTATGAAGAAGTTTGACTTCGAAAGCTTTACATATTTTGAGCCTCCATGAGTTTGATTTAAACATAATACACTGTAATATATAGCAATCATTGAAAAAGTCACTTTTGAGATTAGGTTGAGACACAAATAGGCCGAACATTGGCCCTTTGTGATGCCACACCATAAATATTCTACATTCGGAGTACTAAATTTTGCCTGACTGAAGTGTATTTAGACTACGGATAATTATTGAGTTGCTGATATCGTACAGGCTTAGGGCCGACGGATTAACATCATCTTGAAGGGGCAACGTGGTCAGGTTTATTCTCCTCTCCAATGATTAAATCGAGGTCTAGAGTGGTATTGAACCCCAGGATCTACCACTTAAGAGGTGAGCGCGATGCCACTGAGCCAACTCGACCCTAATTTTCAGATTAGACCTATTAACTGTTCACTTGATGAGGTCCTTCAAATATATGTATGGCAATTTAGTTAGCTTTAAGCAAAGAATAGAAATCAGGAATAAATTTGATTTCGAGGAATTGACATGTTCTAAGGTTCCATTATTCTAATGTTTACTTAGTTAGAAGTAAAGCATGTTAATCATGATCTAGTGATTTTGACGGATGTAAACAACTAATGAACCCTGAATCCAATTATGAGTTTTTTTAATAATCCTCTGTGTATGCATTTTTGTAGCCACTATCATACATACTTCCTTAACATCTTGTTGGCTATTTCAGCTTTACTATTTTTCAGTGAATGCACAAAATTTTATGATGGATGGCTTACATATCGCAAGCTTACTTAGGATAAACATGAAGTGTTTATATTTTTTAGAAACAGTTTTAATGGTTAAGTACTAGAAGTAATGTAAATAGTATAGTAATATCAACTGAGTCTCACATTGGCATTGCAAACAGTTTGAACCTTTGTTATTTTGTTTCAAAAACACCACTATCAGTTGCTCGCCAGAAATACATTCAATGAAGCCATATGAAATCACTCTTATTACAGCTTTCCTTAGGTACAATCTTAGAAGATTTAGTCTGTCTTCTGTAGGGTTTAAAGATCTTTCAGTATAATTGAGAAAAAGGGAATTTAATAATTGGATGGATCATGTAAGATGTTTTAAACAAAAAAGCGTTTAAACCTAAAATTGTTGATTTCACCATTTGTCATCTGTCCTATAAAGGACCAAAGATTTCTTTTTATAAGCACAATAAACAATGGGTTACTTTGGATTCTGTGAAGAAATTAAAAAAGTTATGTAATGAAGTCATTAATTCATGGATTCCTCAGGAATTCAAGAGAGCGATTGTATCGTAAGGCATGTCCTCCCAAAGCTCATCAGAGCTAAGTGATCTGCATCATGGAAATAGCAAAACATGCAGTATATTGAGATCATGCATAAGCCCTGAGTGGCTTACAAGCAACGATAGCAGCGTGAAGAGTATCCTCGCTTCCTCATTCTGGGCTTCCTTTATTTCTGCTAAACATGATGTGTAGCGCAGTTAAGTGATAGTCATTGTCTTCTTTTGTATTTCTTAATACAATAGTGCCTCTTCATACGAAATTTCCATCTTACGAATGGTCTTACTGGAAAAAAGTGCCTCATGTTACGATCTTTGTTTCATCAGACATTTATAGTTAAAAGTAGGTTGTGCTTGTGTGTTTCCTTCAGTTTTGTACGTTTTCCAATAAAGAAACGTTTATCTTCCCCCTCCTCTGTTCCCCCTTCACCATACCGTCTCATTCACCCACTGGGTAGTCCAAATACAAGAGTAAATGACGTTACATATTATTACGTATTATTATTAAATAATTTTATAATTTATCTCTATCCTTATTACAATTGTAATATGCATAACAATTATTATATTGGCTATTATATGCGAGTTATTACATTGTATATTAGTTATTTTAATTTACCAACTGTATTTTGGGGTGGTATTAGGGACCTGGAACGCATCAGGATATTTAATGTAATTAGCGATTTACCTTACGAAATACTCATCTTACGAAACCGCATCCGGAACGAATTAATTGCCCATGAAAATGTATGACTATAGTTTCAAAAAATATATAATATGTTCCTGCCGGCTGTACAAACCATTTCTATACATGAGGATGACGAGAGTTGTGTCAGTTCTTTATGTTCTCTCTGTTTAATTTAACATGTTGGCATTCTGGACTGTTTTTATATATATATATATATATATATATATATATATATATATGATCAAACCACAATAAGAAATGGGAAAACAAGACTAAGATCTTTCAACCGTAACAAGCGGTCTTCGTCAGAGTCAAAAACCCAACTGAACACTAGATGCAGAAAACATCTGGTGAGGAGTTGAGAAGAGTGGGAGGGAAGAGTGGTATTTTAAAAGGGTGAAAGCACAGGAAAGGACTAATGTCCAGAAAGGGATGTTTGGGGAAACAAAGGAGTACAGTAAGAAAAAGTAAAAAACTATCCGCTAGCTGTCAACCCTCTTTGAAGAGGCTATTGCCCTCGTGACGAAAGTATCAAGTTTGAAGAGACCGTTACTAATGTTTATAATATTAGATCTATTAAATTATTTTAATAACTATTCCAACTATTCAGTTGGGTTTTTGACTCTGACGAAGACCACTTGTTACGGTTGAAAGATCTTAGTCTTGTTTTCCCATTTCTTATTGTGGTTTGATCATTGATTGTTGTTTCACGTGTTTATGTGAAATCTTTTATATATATATATATATATATATATATATATATATATGGATTAATTTACCACAATGAGACTAATTTGGAAACAATGCTCTAAGGCCTTTCGTCGACACTTCGTCAGAGAACAAGGACTTGCTCTTGTGGTAAATCAAGCCATCCAGAATCTCTTTAGGATGAAGTAGATGACATCTTTGGTTACAGTAACATACTTGAGTTACGCGAGAACACTAATTGATAATATGCTTAAGATAACTAAAAAAATCTTTGAGAAATGAGTATTATAACTAACCCTTCATTATAAGAAATTTATTACATTTCCTATTCTTTTCCAATAATGGAAGCAATTTATTAAACGGTTTGTGAACAATTGTACTAAAGAAGAGAAATATCGTTGTTTGTACAAGATGTTGTATGGGTATTGTCGTTCAGCTTAAGCTGGATAGACGCAAAAGAACATACTTATTCGAATTAAACAAGACACATTATCTACAAATAGACAAGAGGAGCATAGTGCATTATTTCTGATCATCAAGAGCCGTAAACGTGCAGTCAATTGGGAATAAGCCTTGGAATTGATTTTCTTATCGCAGTACATCAAAAGGAACATTGTTGAAAAATCTCTAATTAAAAATCATTTTAAAAACCCGGTCAACAGCAGCCCAGGCCTCTATAGGCTAGATAATGTTTTAATTTTAAGGTGTAGTTAAACAAACTGGACTCCTTGTAAACTGCAGCGCTTTTAAATGGACTCTAATTATACTACTGATTCTGCTCTGTAACCTAGTGTTTTCCTTTTTTTTGTTTTTAAAGCGTCCTTAAGTCAATTTATTTCTGCTTCTCTATCTACTTTTACCAACTGGCCATTTTAATTCTCCTCATTACTCTGTAACATTTTTGTTTTTATAAGAGTTTTTACGAGCGAATTTTTGTCACCCACTTTGATAGCATAAAGTGAAAAGCCTCGGAGTATTTATTGTTTATTTATTTTACCTTTATTTTGGTGGTTTCTTTTTCACGTATATATTTTTTTTTCAAATATACGCCAGCTTCCGCGTTCATAACTTTCTTACTGGTGTATTGTAGTTTTCTCACTAGTATCGTTGTTAGAGTTAAAATAAGTCTAAACAAGTTAAGAAATAAGTCTATAAGTTACAGTATAGTATATTCAATCAAAAGCTTTCAATTTCACAAAAATCATCTTTGGGTACAGTAACACCTTACTCAAGGAACCAAATAAAATTCAAAATAAAAATGGTTAAAACTTTAATTTTATTTTTGAAATCCATCAAAAAAGCTCAAAAACCTACACGAATGAATTCTGTGACGGATATTTCGTGGTTCAATATATATATCAACGTTGGTTGGTCGTAGTTCTTTTTTGAATCAAATATTGTTCAATAGAACTCCATAATTTTCTTAAATTTTCCTGCTGCGTCAATTTTTAAGTTTTCTGAACTATTTCTAGAATGTTTTCATCTGCACAGTGAAATTTAAATAACAACTTAAATTAGACGGCGACATGCTTCGTATAAATGTTGGAGGAGGGATGGCAGAGCCAATGAAAGGTAGAGAGAGGCTTATGGTAGTGGGCCTAAGGAAGAGAGAGAGAAAGAACCAGGAACTAGCTAAACAAGGAATTTATCAGGGGATATTACTTTCACTATCAGATGGCCTGAGACCATTCATATGACGGCACAGACATATAGTCAAGAAGCCTGTGTGGAATGAGAGATATCAAGTGAAAAGCTAAAGATAAACACACAAAGAGCGAACAAAGTTCAAAGTAACTTGGTTACGATGAAATAAGACGATAAAAATACGAAAATTGTTCAGAACATACAGAGATTTATATTTTCCTCAAACTAAGAACATTGTAAAAAGTAAATCTATTAAATAACGTTTATCGTTTACTTTCAGACATATTTTTTTTTTACTTTCCTTCTGGTACTTGTAGCTTTTTTTTTTTTTTTGAATCACAAGCAAAAGTTATATTAATTATAAAACTTGGAAATGATGAATAAAAAAGTGGAGCCATTTTTTTCTAAAAAAAAAAAATTGCACTTATATTTATTGAGGCGCCTATCAAGCGGAGAGCCGAGTTGTTGCCCAGTTCTATCTTGCGGACAGTTTTCAATTAAAACTTTTTTAACGATCCCTACCATAGTGTCGTATCAAAAGTTGACTTGCAAAGTCGACAACACGCCTGAAACCAAACAATTACTAAATAAACATATACTATTTTTCCCAATTTTTAGAAAAAAAATCTCTCGAACAGAAAGGGGAAAAGTTTCACTTTTGGACAAAACTTTTCTGCTAAATACCCTTTATTTTTGATAATCTATGTAAAAAGTGCCCATAAAGTCTGGATAGGTAGGATTTTATACTTTTTATTTATTTATAATAGTTTTTCCTCTTCAGAATGGACATGGCACTGTCTAAAAAAGAGAGAATTGATTTGGTAGTCTTTAAGTGAACATGAAGGATGGCCTCTGGAAAATTACAGAAGCATTTAACCTTGGACGCAACCTATTTTCTAAATGAAGTAAAACTAACGTGTTGCCTGCCTATAAATGCCAAAGTTAAATTCTTCTCAATTTCTCAATAAGACTATCCAACTAAAGAGCCATTTTAATAAAAAAAATTGAAGAGATTTTTAGGAAAACAAAAAAAAAGACACGAATATTTTTCCAATTTCAAGCTGGCTGTTTAGTCTTCAGGAGAACAGGAACATAAATATCAGCTTTAGTGACCATACTTCGTTTTGACATCTTCTTCTCAATGTGCAAAACTTCTTATTGAACTCAAAAGGACTCACAAGATGTATTTCCGTTGAAAACTCGGTGTGGAAGTTTTTTTTTTTTTTTTTTTTTTTTGACTCAAGTGTAATATTTTTATTTCTCTGTGGATTATATTGAGTAGGTGGAAGTTAAAATAGGTTGTCACAAGGATAAAACAGGAATAATTTTTGTATTCTTTGTTGAGAAACTTAATTTCTGTTTCATCATTGGCAGTTACTCCTTTTGATTATCAACATTTATGCACCAGTTCTCATGTGTTTGATCCTGCTCAATTAAGTTTTACAATAGTCTAGTCCTTGCTCTAAGTAAACATGATACACACTGAAAAGTTAAAAACAGTACTTGGTTTTACTTAGATAGAATATTTTATGGATTTGGTTTTAAAGCCAATCAGGACCGACTCCAGGGTACTTACCGCCTTAAGCAAACAACAAAACTCCACCCTGCCCCAGACTTTGGCCTTCATAATCAACTGGCAACAGATTTATAAAAACAGCTAACACAACCAGAAAAAAAGTTTAAATCTTATTGAATTAATAAAATAACGCTCATACAATATTTTATTTTTTTTTTAATAAAAACACAAACTTTGGAACTAAAACTAGTACACACAATACTTATAAAAAAAATGAAAAATGCAGTCTTAAAAAAATATACAATTTTGAACCTGAATTAAAATAATCTCTTTGAAATTTTCATTTTAATTGTGAATAACTGCTTGAGGTCTAATTTGTTCAATTCATAGTCAATAGCTACAATTGCTGACCTGCAGATAATTTCGAGCATTCATGTCTCTTAAGTATTTTTTCATTATTTCAAATTAGAAAAGATCTTCCACTGGTTGCAACAATTATTGAGTTGGGTTAGCACAATTAATATAGCGATAGTTGAATATGACCCAATGTTAAAAGAAGCAATGAATTCAAGAGCTTCAAATGGGCCTTCTTTTTTTTAAAAAAAGAAAAAAACAGGGTCTACTTTGCCGGCCAATTCAAAAGCATTAAGGTCAAAGAACCACCAATGAAAAACTGTTTAGATCTTTATAAAGAGCCGGCAATTCATTTCTTTTACACATACCTTTGAGTTTAACGACATAATATTAAGTTAATTTATATTAAAGACTAAAAATAATACTTTTCATATTTTTATTTAAAACCTTATATAGGTACGCCTACACTTTTATACAGAAAATTTCATTTTTTTTTTAATTAGATACGATGACATTTGGTAGTCAAATCAAGATATTTCTTCTTCACGTCTATTTAGATATCTAATTTTTCAGTTCTTAGAAGAAGGCTGATAAGGGATTCATTGATCGTAATTCTCACAAATTTCGTTGAACTGGTTAATAAATCATTAGTTTGAAATTGGTAAAAATCTATTTTGAAGTAGTTCACTTATTCGATTAAAATGTTCCTAATTCTATACCAAATAACGGTTGTTATAAAAACTTAAATTACTTTGTTGTTATCAATAAACCGTTGGCCTCATCTTGTATTATCTAGTTCTTAATTTTCATTGATATTTCATAAACTATTGTGAATAGTTCCTATTTCAAACGCAACAATTTTAAGGGATAGATACTACTTTCCAAACGAGTGTTGCTCATTGTAACAGTTTAAGGTATTTTCTTAATCCTACCCTCCAAAAAGTCGACGACGGAAAAGATGTATAAAACTTCAAAACCATAATAAATTAATGTACTGCCCTCAAGAGTCTTTGCCATAGAGTTAACTACTAAGTTTTACGAATGGCTACTACAAGGTACGTAACATTCTCTGTGTTTAATGATTTAACTCATATTTCTTTTCTCTTTTTGTTTCTTTTTATATTCTCATAATTGTCGTAACCTTGGAGAGAGCGATAGAGGGAAGGAAAGAGTAGTGTATCTTAAAACCTTAAAAGTTGATTTAGCATGACATATATAAACAACAATATAGTTGTTTTTGAGTGGCTCATTTTGAAGGAATATTTGATTAATAGATGTTAATTTTTCTCTCTTTGTGGGGAATTGATTGGTTGCTAGAAAGCTACACCTCTGACGCTGGTTCTTCAAGGGAATGTTGCGACTAATAATTTTAGATGGAAGTCCTAAAATTTACCTAACTCAAATCTATATAGGGTAGAGATCGTTAGCGAGTATCTGACATCTTTCAGGCTCGATACATACTCTTTAACGTCCTCTCCGAGGGATGATGTGCACAGATTTCTTTCAACTCTTATGAGAAAAAACCGAGGCCCAGAATGAGGATCAAACCCGGATCTACGAATCTACAGGATGACACGCAAGCCACGGGGCTACCCTGACTTTTGAGCATTTATCTAGTAAAGGTAACCCACAAATTGGTCATCCCACAATATGCTGTCAGCCCAGGAACAAAAAGGACCAATCAAACAACAAATAAAAGAGTTGCAATTAAAATAAAATATGTTTTACACAAATTAATAAAACACTACAGGGTAAATAAATTGAAGACTAAAAAAAGTTAAAAGAGAGAGTTACCTCCAAGCGTCTGGATATAAAATTAATTAAATAGTACTGACAGCTGTCACAACAGAAGTCAAGCTCAAATGGGAGAAGTATGATGTACTGGAGAGTACAGTCGAGATATCACATTGCCCATTGTAGCAGATCACTTATCTGTTAGATTCCATGAAGTATTGTTTGAATTTACCTTTTTTTGTTGGCATTTGAAACCATTTCCCTTAATACCGTTTCAATGTCTTTTATCTTGTATTATAAATGCTACATCATAACAAACATAACCTCGTTGTGGATATACAAAAAATGTCATTCAATTTATTTTCTGTTTCCCTCCAAAATATTGCACTCCTCTCATGAGACATGAAGCCCTGAGTGAACGAGTGAATGTTTTTGTTGTAGTCGAGTTAGTTCTACTGACCTCAAATTTTCAGCCATAGGCAGTTAGCTGCCTCCCACGAGAGAACACACAAAGGCCATAGATTGACCCTTTATGATACCACATAATGAACATTCTAGTTTGGGACTTTTAAATATTGCCTACATGAAGTGTATTTGGAGTAGAGATCATTAACGAGTACCTGTCATCGTACAGGCTTGGGACCAACGGACTCTCAGAGGGTGACTCGCTCAGATTTAACTCCTACCGAAATAAATCGAGGGTCAGAATGGGTATCAAACCCCGGATCTGCCTCTCCAAAGGTGAGAATGTAAACTACTGAGCAACTATAACCTCTTGAATATATGTAAAAATAATGCGTATATGTGATATTTAAATGAAACTTCTTCGTAACTATTTATCAGGAATCTTCCATTACCGGATACGTACGTACCAAATAGCAATTAAAAGTATACAGTCTAGTATTATGTTGTTGGTCTTTGTTTGTTTCGAATGTTTATATTGGTAAGGCGTTAACCTCTTACCGCTGTTCTATGGATGGAAAGAGTGAATCATTTATTATTTGGCACTGACTACTGTTATTGGCAAGCCACGTCACCGGGTTGATTGTACACAGGAAACCCTAAATTTTGCTTTAAACGGGATTATTAGGGTAGAGATCTTTTAGCGAGTACCTGAAATCGTACCGTCTTGGGACCGACTGCTTTGCGTCCTCTCTGAGAAACGATGTGCACAAGATTTCACTTCTCCTATTTGAGGAATGCAGAGTCATGACCAAAATTTGATTCTACAATCTTCAGGACTAAAGGCAATCAGGCAACCGATTACGAAACACTTGACTCCCAAAGAAAGGAGGCCTACCTTGTCTCAAAAGAGAAATATTGCCTAGATATGGAAAAGTTCTCCTTAGGTCAATCTAATTTGCAAAATGAAATCCAAACAAGCATTATATCTGATAATATAAGCTGAGTTAACTTCATGACTTACCTAAAATCTTCTAACGGTCACTCTGAAAGAAAATGTAAAATTCCATCAAGATTAATACAGCCGTTTGGGGATACACTACTTATGATTTAATTTTCATCTCTTCAATTACAAACACTATATCCGGATTTCATTGATGAACTTCAATCTACATTTCATATTAAACTAATCAACAATTCTTATACCAGAAACATTGTAGTTACTAAAAGGTAACATTAGAGACGTGAACATACAAAGTCACTATGAGAGAGCGTGAATAAGGGCAGTTTAAACTTCGTTAATTAATGACCACTTTTGAGTTAGTTGCACGTGTGGAGTTAATTAGATATTTCACTTTCTCTTTGTTATTTATATATCATGATTTCCAAACATGAGAATTTCTCCCATTCAATGCTAATGAAGGGAAGGAATCAATTATATTTTTTTTACTCTTCACTGTCATCTATTAAAATATAAAATCTGCACAGCAGCATTCACATACAGAGACACACACACATACACACACACGCGCAAACGCACGCACGCACACACACACACACACACACACACACACACATACATACATACATACAGACCGATTTGTGATCATGTTTACTGAACTCAGAGGAACTTGAAACTCTATACATATACAAATTTTTACACATTATACAATTTTTACGTAAGGCACTCTTATATTTCAAGTGAAAAGGATAAGAATTTAAAAAAAATTTCATTAATCAGTCCTTTAAAAGTTGTGAAGATTACTGAAGTAAGGTTGTCAGTAAAATGTCTCCATAACCCTATTATCTCCATAACCCTATAACTCCATAACCCTCCTAACACTCTCCACTTGTGATAACTATGCAAACAATTGCTTTAAATATACCATTTTATTCTAATTTTACTGGATAACTGTGATATTAACTGATTCATGTTTTAAAACGTGGCTTCCAAGAATCAAAAATTTTCTAAATAGAAAAAAGTATTATATTAACATTGTTTTTTGCAGTTCTTTGCACGAAATAAATAGAAACAAGTCAAATTTTAACAAAGCATAAAAAAACAATGATAAATCTTATTAGGACGTTATATTATTACGAAAAACTAATGGAAATATTATCCTGTGTGTTTTAATGGAAAGTTTGAATATTCTAACGGTTAGTCAATACGTCCTTAATATAATTTCCAATGTAAATATATGATGTTTGATATATGAACAATAATACATAAATATAAATAGAGGTATATATCTTAATTACATAGTGTGTAATATGGGCCTCCGAAATACTGTTTTTTATTCAAAAAAGTACTGTTCTTGAGTTTTTGTGAAGGCCTGAAGGCCCACGGAGACCATGTTGGGACATTCTTTTCAATCATGATGAGGTAGGTGATTCCTAGGAATCTCAAGTCCTTGTACAATGGCCTTGATAAGTGGCTAAACAATCCTTATTGAAGCAATCACGTTCGACCAGTTTCGTCTTTTATCCATTCTAGAGTATGGAGAGTTAATTTCCTTTTTTCTTTTCAATTTGTATTTTTTAATTATCATGCAACTACTATAAGTATTTTTTTACTTGCTTCTTGAGCCTGGATAACCTTCCACTGATGGTGGTAGATGTCAAAAAATTGAAGTTATTTATGCTGGTGATTTCTCTGAGCTATTCGTTTGAAACTTAATAAATAAATGTCGTTTAAAAACAACTTTTGTTATTTTATTCGCCTCTTGCTAAGTATTTGAAATGCTTATAGTGACCGGGTTTAGGTTAAGGTGGTTATCCTCAGTTCTAGCCTAAGTAGTGGGAACTAATTTTATTTCGGTATTTTTGCTAGAAATTTAAATGTTTATTTAGGACTTTTATCTTTTATAATAATAATTTCTTTTAATTAAAATTTTTTTTTTACTGATAATTTTTATTCCGTTTATAATCGAAAGAAAAAAAATCACCTTGCTTTAATTCCTCTAATAGAATGTAATTATATTGGTGCTTGACCTCGCAATAAACTTACTGTCTATTCCCAACTGGTCTATCCATTATCATGGCCATAACTAATAGAAACCTAAGCTTGTGTCGACACGTGTTATATACCTGTTGAAATGACATAGAACATGTTCGTTGAAACGGCATATAACACTGCCATTTTAAAGAAGATTGCAGAAAAAACTTTCGAATTTTCAAAAAAACTTACAGGAACCACCGTTATGGTTTCCACCATAATCGATATAGAAGAGGAACGGTTCATTGAATTTTATTGAAACAATTTATAGATAAACTTAGAATAGGTTAGGTTAGGTTAGGTTACAGTGGCCGTCCCGAAGAGAACACACATAGGCCGCAAGCCGGCCCCTTGTGATACCACAAAGAGAAATTGAGGCTATTCTTCCCCGTCACTGGTCCACTCGAACCATTTCGAGAGAACAATAAATCTAGACAGATCCCTGATACCAGTGGATGCTAAGTTCTCAAGATTGTCAAAGAAGTACTCTCCCAGTGCCTCTTTCCTTCTTTGAGCCAGACCAGGGCATTGACAGAGAAAGTGAGAAATCGTCTCTTCCTCTTCCTCATCCTGGCACGCCCTGCAAAAATCCCTCGCCTCCAATCCTAATCTGGTGGCGTGTCTACCTACGAGCCAGTGTCCCGTGGAAACAGCGATCACATTGGCTACATCTCTTCTATTCTTGGAAAGAAGATCCTTCGTTCTTCTGGAATTACAAGAAGGCCATAACTGCCTTGAAATAAGACACGTGTCCTCATCAGACCACCTTTGCCTGATGCGTTCATCAATTCTTTGTCTTATCCAAAGCTTACATGTAGAAATTGGGGTCCCTAAATTGTATAGGATATCCTGAGTGGGAAGAGTGGTGCCAAAGCGGGCAAGCTCATCAGCCTTACAGTTGCCTTCAATGTTCCAGTGACCTGGTACCCATATAAGTTCAACTTTAGCCCTCAATGACAATTCATTTAGGAGTTTCTTGCAGTCCTCGACTGCCTTTGATGTGCTATAGATCCCCTTTTGGGATTTAATAGCAGCTTGACTATCTGAAAAAATCTTGATGCCATCGCTGCCCAAAGAGGTCAGGGCTAACAAGCGCCTGACCGCCTCCCTAATAGCAGTAACTTCTGCCTGGAATACACTGCAGTGGTCAGGGAGCCTGAAAGCTATATTCCATTCCAGTGCCTCTGAAAAGATACCTCCACCAACCCTGCCCCCCAGCTTAGATCCATCAGTAAAGATCCATATGGATCGGCTGTTCGAGAACAAGTCCCCCTCCAGTCCTCCCTGCGGGGTATGACTGTGGAGAACCCGCTCCCAAAAGAGGGCTTAGTGATGATGTAGTCAATATCTGTAAGCAAGCTTCTGTATTCCTGAAGCACAGTTGAATGTCCAATATGAGTCTCCCTCCAGGGGTTGATCGTGTGTAATCTTATAGCCGAATTAACAGCCAGCTGCTCCCCATAAAGGTCCAGTGGTGTCAAATTCAGAATAATATCTAATGCCTTTGTTGGGGTGGTTCTAAGACAGCCAGTAATATATACTTCTGCAAGTCTTTGCACCCTACCCAATTCTTTGAGGCGTATGCCCACTCGTAAGGCTTTCCACCATACCATTACACCATAAAACAAAATAGGTCTAACGACCGCCTTATACATCCAGTAAACTATCCTAGGATTTATTCCCCATCTTTTACCCACAGCTCTCCCACATGAGTAGAGAGTGTGAATAGCCTTCCTAGAGCGTTCCATGATATTGGGCCTCCAGCTAAGCTTTTTATCCAGGATTAATCCCAGATATTTAGCCTGATCCGAGAGGCACAACTGGATTCCATTCAGAGAAGGCATAACCAAGGGAGGGATCACTCTCCTCCTAGTAAATAGGACAACTTTAATCTTTTCTGGATTAACTCCTAGTCCATGATCTATACACCACTTTTGAGTTCTAGACAGATACCTTTGCATCAAATCTGAGATGGTATCTATGAACTTACCTGAGACAGCTAAAGCTAGGTCATCCGCATATGCAGTCACATTGCATCCTAATTCCACTAGATCTAGAAGCAGCCCATTCAGGGTAATATTCCACAAGAGAGGCGAGAGGACACCACCCTGTGGCGTACCTCTCACCGGGGTTCTCCTGATTGTGGAACTCCCCATCGACGAGCTGATTCTTCTGTGGAATAGAAGTTGCTCCACAAAGGTCGAAATCGATCGCTCTACTCCCAGAGCTCTCAAGGAGCGAACAATCGATTCAAACCGAATATTATTGAAGGCCCCCTCTATGTCGAGGAAAGAAACCATAGTATACTCCTTGTATTCCAACGACTTCTCTATCTGGGATACGAGGACATGTAGTGCAGTCTCAGTAGATTTACCTTTACTGTATGCATGTTGCATGTCGGACCATCGTGTAGGATCAAGATGTATCCGAATCTGTGCCTCTATTAGCTTTTCCAGTGTCTTCAGAAGAAAGGACGACAAACTTATTGGTCTGAAGTCCCTTGCTTCCGAATGAAACACTCTACCACCTTTAGGGATAAAGACTACCCTAACCTCTCTCCAAGAAAGAGGAATATAAGATAGATTCAAACAGGATTCAAATATGACCTCCAACCACGGAAGAATCGTCTCAGAAGCCTCCTGAAGTTCCGCAGGGATGATATCATCAGGCCCCGGTGATTTAAACCTTTTGAACCCAGAGATCGCCCATTTCAGGCGATCCCCTGACACCATACTGCGGTTAACCTGAAATTTCTTATCAGAAGGTGAATTTGTCCCCACATCCACCACACAACCAGGAAAATGTGTTTCCATTAATAGCTCCAGTGATTCAGAGCTCGAGTTTGTCCAGCTGCCATCCTGCCTACAAATGTATTCAGGCATAGCTGGATCCATAGCCAGGATTTTGCGAAGACGGTTACCCTCAGAGACTTCCTCTATTCTCGAGCAGAATCTTCTCCAAGAGTCCCTCTTCGCAGTCCTTACCTTTTTCTTGAATATCCGAAGGCTGGCCTTATATTCATTCCACTGACCTGAAACCTTAGCCAGGTTGAATAGCCGGCGACATTCTTTCCTCAATGTTCTAATTTCAGACGTCCACCACGGAGGTCTGAGTTTCCCCCTGACCCTATGCACAGGACAGGAAGCTTTAGACGCTTGATTGCAGGCAGTTGTCAACCGCTCCACAACGGCGTCCAGTTCCTCTGTGTCCTTTGGCTTAGGGACAGGTTCTACTAAAATCATAGCTAGGGTTTCCCTGTACAACTTCCAGTCAGTAGCCCTTCTGTTCCAGTACATTGGATGACCCGGTCTGTCCAACCTCAGACCAAACTCTATATACTGGTGATCCGAGAAGGATGGATCATTAGAAACCTTCCAATCCTTCATTAACTTGACAGCAGGTTCATTAACTAAAGTTATATCAAGAACCTCCCGTCTGTTGACAGTAATAAAAGTGGGGGAATAACCCCTATTACAGATCTTAATATTATTACATATAATATAATCAAAGAGTGACTCACCTCTCACGTTGATGTTACTGCTGCCCCAAGCCGTATGATGAGCATTAGCATCGGCTCCAATGATCACTGGAACTCCCAGCCTCTGCGCCCTCTCGACCGCTCTGCATACTAAAGTAGATGGAAGCGGCTCGTTGTCGCCATGAGCCCAATAGGTAGCTATCAGCCAGACTATCCGGTCCTTTAGCTCCACAGCGATTGTAACTGTATCTTGATCGCAAAATTCAGATATTTTAAACGAGTCAAAAAGATTCCTAATCATTATACAGGCCCTAGGTTTGCCCGAGCCTGATGAATAGAAAACATGAAAGCCTTTGAGCCGAAGACCACTAACCTGATTCTTGGTGACCCATGGCTCCTGTATCAAGGCAAAATCCTCCTTCTTGTTGCACAAGCGAAGTGTCAGGGCAGCCGTAGCTGCTTTGGAGTGGTGAAGGTTGATTTGAACAGCCTTCAAACCCACTGAAAGACTGCATCGCTGGTTAGTTGGTTCCTTCACCACTACCAGGCGATGTGCTGGGCAGTTCCTCGTCGTCGATCGTGCTCAGTTCCCTGAAAAGCCTGAACGTCGACTGAAACTCACCTTCTCCCTCTAAGGAAGACAGACTCTCGGCCCCAAGTAACCTTATGGGCATATCAGAGTCCGCCTCCTGAGGGTCCCTAGAGCAGGACGGCTGGACAGGATCACTTGCCGCCTCCAAACGACTTCCCCTAGCATCGCCTTTATACACCTTTAGGGTGATCGCTCCGAAACCGTAGCTGACCACCCCCTCCGTGCGTTTTAGCTCAGCCAAGGAGTCCTCGTTAAGAACGACAGTGACCTGTCGAGAGTGTTCCTTCACCTCACCTACCTTGACCACTTTCCAGTCGTGAGTGGGAAGAGAAGGATTGCAAGTCTTAAGGATCTTAAGGATCTTCTCAGGATCAGAAGGTTCCGCCGGAAACCAAGCTCTGGACCTTGGTCGGCTAGGAATATCCTCCCTTCCAACCGCCTCCAGTCTTGCCCCCGGCCATACCTCTCCAATCTTAGTTATAGCTAGTCGAAAAAGGTCCGCAGATCTCTGGTCCGCACATGCCATAAGCTTTATGCGGCCCTGGTACCAACCTGCATCCCTGCAACAAGGAGCCCTGCCTGGGTTCTCTTCCAGAATGGTTTCAAACACCCCGAGCAGGGCTATTTCCACAAGCTTCCACTGCTTCTGTGGAAATGCCCCGTCCGGTTTGCTGCGGTCGATCACCGCCCAAATGTGGTGATCCTTGACCACTTCACTAAAGGGGCGAGGTAAGCGTCTCTTGGGTGAGGGTCCCTGCTTCCGCTTCTTAGCCTCCGGCACAGGATCCTCACCGCGCGGCCTCTTCCCTACCTTCAGCCTCAGGTACTCCTCCCTATCCTGCAGTACCTTCTTGGCCCAGCTCAGCGACTGCCTATTTTGCTCAGTGAGATCCTTTTCAGGTATCTCACTAAGCTTTTTCAGCACGCGCAGAGCACCTCTTCTATCTCTATAGGCTTTAAGCGAAGGAGAGATATTCTTCTTAGGTTTAGTAGGTCCAGTAACCTGTGATCCTACTAAATCCTTACTTTCCTCGGAAGGACCAGGTTCGTCCTTTTTCCGAATGGACGTATCCTGTTCCTTCTGAGTGGTTTTCCTGGGCTTGTCACCAATGCCCATTACTAATTTAGGGTTTGTTTTAGTTTGTTTAGTTTCATCCATGTTTGTTCCCACGAGTACCGGGGATGTCCGCCTGGTGAG
Source organism: Hermatobates lingyangjiaoensis (assembly GCA_026182355.1). Taxonomy (NCBI): domain Eukaryota; kingdom Metazoa; phylum Arthropoda; class Insecta; order Hemiptera; family Hermatobatidae; genus Hermatobates; species Hermatobates lingyangjiaoensis. The sequence continues at coordinate 310,099 of JAPFBL010000068.1, forward strand.
AGCCCCGACTGACCAGGTAAGGCTACTTACTTTGGGAGGGCGCCAGGTATCCCAAAGGCTCCGTTTGGACACCTAAACTGACCCAGGTGCCTTCCAGTCGGCGCACGGGTCGCTTGACACGCCGACATCAGGTCGGTTCAGAATCCTCCTTCCACAGGATGACACGAACAATAAAAACCTAAAAAGGCCGCTTTACTCTCGTTTGTCAGAGTGAGGCAGCTGGGAGCCCCACTCTTGTCCAGGGGTCACCACAAGGAGGTGAGAGTAGCGTTGGGTCAGAGAGGCTATAAGCGACGCTTCATGACCCCTTGACCCCCGAAATGAAACTTCTTCGTAACTATTTATCAGGAATCTTCCATTACCGGATACGTACGTACCAAATAGCAATTAAAAGTATACAGTCTAGTATTATGTTGTTGGTCTTTGTTTGTTTCGAATGTTTATATTGGTAAGGCGTTAACCTCTTACCGCTGTTCTATGGATGGAAAGAGTGAATCATTTATTATTTGGCACTGACTACTGTTATTGGCAAGCCACGTCACCGGGTTGATTGTACACAGGAAACCTAAATTTTGTTTAAACGGGATTATTAGGGTAGAGATCTTTTAGCGAGTACTGAAATCGTACCGTCTTGGGACCGACTGCTTTGCGTCCTCTCTGAGAAACGATGTGCACAAGATTTCACTTCTCCTATTTGAGGAATGCAGAGTCATGACCAAATTTGATTCTACAATCTTCAGGACTAAAGGCAATCAGGCAACCGATTACGAAACACTTGACTCCCAAAGAAAGGAGGCCTACCTTGTCTCAAAGAGAAATATTGCCTAGATATGGAAAAGTTTCCTTAGGTCAATCTAATTTGCAAAATGAAATCCAAACAAGCATTATATCTGATAATATAAGCTGAGTTAACTTCATGACTTACCTAAAATCTTCTAACGGTCACTCTGAAAGAAATGTAAAATTCCATCAAGATTAATACAGCCGTTTGGGATACACTACTTATGATTTAATTTTCATCTCTTCAATTACAAACACTATATCCGGATTTCATTGATGAACTCAATCTACATTTCATATTAAACTAATCAACAATTCTTATACCAGAAACATTGTATTACTAAAAGGTAACATTAGAGACGTGAACATACAAAGTCACTATGAGAGAGCGTGAATAAGGGCAGTTTAAACTTCGTTAATTAATGACCACTTTTGAGTTAGTTGCACGTGTGGAGTTAATTAGATATTTCACTTTCTCTTTGTTATTTATATATCATGATTCCAAACATGAGAATTTCTCCCATTCAATGCTAATGAAGGGAGGAATCAATTATATTTTTTTTACTCTTCACTGTCATCTATTAAAATATAAAATCTGCACAGCAGCATTCACATACAGAGACACACACACATACACACACACGCGCAAACGCACGCACGCACACACACACACACACACACACACACACACATACATACATACATACAGACCGATTTGTGATCATGTTTACTGAACTCAGAGGAACTTGAAACTCTATACATATACAAATTTTACACATTATACAATTTTTACGTAAGGCACTCTTATATTTCAAGTGAAAAGGATAAGAATTTAAAAAAAATTTCTTAATCAGTCCTTTAAAAGTTGTGAAGATTACTTGAAGTAAGGTTGTCAGTAAAATGTCTCCATAACCCTATTATCTCCATAACCCTATAAACTCCATAACCCTCCTAACACTCTCCACTTGTGATAACTATGCAAACAATTGCTTTAAATATACCATTTTATTCTAATTTTACTGGATAACTGTGTATTAACTGATTCATGTTTTAAAACGTGGCTTCCAAGAATCAAAAATTTTCTAAATAGAAAAAAGTATTATATTAACATTGTTTTTTGCAGTTCTTTGCACGAAATAAATAGAAACAATTCAAATTTTAACAAAGCATAAAAAAACAATGATAAATCTTATTAGGACGTTATATTATTACGAAAAACTAATGGAATATTATCCTGTGTGTTTTAATGGAAAGTTTGAATATTCTAACGTTAGTCAATACGTCCTTAATATAATTTCCAATGTAAATATATGATGTTTGATATATGAACAATAATATAAATATAAATAGAGGTATATATCTTAATTACATAGTGTGTAATATGGGCCTCCGAAATACTGTTTTTTATTCAAAAAAGTACTGTTCTTGAGTTTTTGTGAAGGCCTGAAGGCCCACGGAGACCATGTTGGGACATTCTTTTCAATCATGATGAGGTAGGTGATTCCTAGGAATCTCAAGTCCTTGTACAATGGCCTTGATAAGTGGCTAAACAATCCTTATTGAAGCAATCACGTTCGACCAGTTTCGTCTTTTATCCATTCTAGAGTATGGAGAGTTAATTTCCTTTTTTCTTTTCAATTTGTATTTTATTATCATGCAACTACTATAAGTATTTTTTTACTTGCTTCTTGAGCCTGGATAACCTTCCACTGATGGTGGTAGATGTCAAAAAATTGAAGTTATTTATGCTGGTGATTTCTCTGAGCTATTCGTTTGAACTTAATAAATAAATGTCGTTTAAAAACAACTTTTGTTATTTTATTCGCCTCTTGCAAGTATTTGAAATGCTTATAGTGACCGGTTTAGGTTAAGGTGGTTATCCTCAGTTCTAGCCTAAGTAGTGGGAACTAATTTTATTTCGGTATTTTTGCTAGAAATTTAAATGTTTATTTAGGACTTTTATCTTTTATAATAATAATTTCTTTTAATTAAAATTTTTTTTTTACTGATAATTTTTATTCCGTTTATAATCGAAAGAAAAAAATCACCTTGCTTTAATTCCTCTAATAGAATGTAATTATAATTGTGCTTGACCTCGCAATAAACTTACTGTCTATTCCCAACTGGTCATCCATTATCATGGCCATAACTAATAGAAACCTAAGCTTGTGTCGACACGTGTTATATACCTGTTGAAATGACATAGAACATGTTCGTTGAAACGGCATATAACACTGCCATTTTAAAGAAGATTGCAGAAAAAACTTTCGAATTTTCAAAAAAACTTACAGGAACCACCGTTATGGTTTCCACCATAATCGATATAGAAGAGGAACGGTTCATTGAATTTTATTGAAACAATTTATAGATAAACTTAGAATAAGTAACCTCGTTTGTTTATTTCAAAAGGCCAATTTTGCTTGAAATGCATCCACCAGAAGACAGTGTTTAGTTATAAGTTTTTGATTGCCAGAATTTTGAAACCATCAGTTAATTTAATGAAGAATGTTCAATCAGAACATAATTTTAAAAAGTTATTGATTCGGAAGGCATTTGTCATTGATGTCTATTGTTGTGAACGACCACTTAATTTTTGACTTCTGTGCTATGAAACGGTTTAATCTATTCCACTCATAAACACATCCTGCGGTTTTGAGAACTATTTACTCACAGAGCTTTTGTTTGTTTTGTGATTTCTGTTATCCTAAATCAAACCTCGATATTTTATGAATAATAGTTTCTAAATAAGTTTCCCCAGACAAATGATTCCAGCTATTATTAAAAGTATTTTTTTTTTGTATTGAGCTGCCAAAATAAAAATCAACCGTACAAATGCGTCGAGATGTGCATTTTGCTTGAAACTGTTTGAGTTAATACATCACATCTGCAAACCCTCTTAATCCACTTGTAAACAATATGGCTCAGTTGATCCCTCTGCCGGATACGCCTAACGATAGTATCAATTATATTATGCAAAAAAAAAAAAACAATTTTATATAATACAAATCCTACATACAATTGGATTATTGTATCTATTATACAAACACAAGTGAGTGACCTTAATCCCCTTTCGCCACTAAATTGAATAAACAATGTTTTTTTTAAATTTTTCTAAGTAGCCTTAAAAAAAACCTTTTTTCTGCTACACCGGGAAGATAACGCTTCCGATATTTGCTACTATCAGTCCACCGCAATAAATGCTTTGACATCTGGAATAAAAAATCTAGAAACATATGTGTAATTATCTTTTAAAGCAGTTGGCTTGCAGTTGGGCAATTCTTATAAACGATTATACTATACTATTACTTTAGTTATACTATACACTACATGATGTAAAATAGCAATAACGTCAGATACTCGTAGTTTTGGTATAATTGATACTAATCTCTGTTGTTCTAACAATGTTAATTTATTATCTTAGCATATCATTTTTCTCCTATGCAAAATTTTCACTTCTCTAAATTTCATATGGAGAGTGCGAAAAAAAAAACTAACTAAATATGTGTTTAAAATAACTGAGCTCTGTCATTTTATGGGTATTTCAATGTGAAAGTTCCTCGATTACTAAGTGATCATGTGAAAACTGAAGCTGTCAAGATGAATACATGAAAATGAACTTTTATGAATTCAGCAATAAAAGATTAACTGAATAGGTGTATAAACAGTCACTCTTTGTTAATTCCCTAAAATGTTTAACATTTTTATTACCAATTCATTTTTTTTTATTATTTGCATAGAAATTAATAAGTTTGAAAGAAAAGACTTTGAAACCAGATCATTCATTGGGTAAAGAAAAACTTATGACATATTTACAATATTATTAATATCATTAGAATTTAGATGTTAAATATGAAATCAGTAATTTGAACTATTGCACATTTTGGAAAGTGTAAACTAGTTGTGTATGAATATGGTTTTTTTATGTTTAATTTGGTTTGTTTCAGATGGGACTGAAGTGAAAATTGGGGAGTACAGCGGGGTAACGGGAGAGCTGGACCTCACACGGGGGAAGGGAATCAGGTATTGTAATAAATCATCATATCTGTTTTAGTCTGTCACCTTCAGACCTGTATCTAGTCAGGTTAACTTCTTACAATCACACCCTACACTATTCTTAGCCACGACAGCGGTGGCATTGCATTCCGGTTTGCTATCGCTGGGCTGTACAGCTCTCAGTTTTACATGCACGGGTAGACCAAATTCTGTTATGCTCAATCTCTTTTGGTCACCTAATAAACTCTTTTGATCTTAATTTCTCTATATTTATTTTAAAAATTGAATATATTTTATTAGTATTTGAATCAGATAAGCCAAATATAAAGGTAAACTGACACAAGTGTGTGACACAAGTAAAAAGAAGTTATCTATCAGTTTATAATACTTAAAAAGTAAAAAAAAGAGTTTAGTTACTTGGAGTTAATTTTAGAACGTTTATAGAAATTAAATTGCAAAATTAGTGATTTTTATTTTGGTTTTTCTTTTACTGAATACTTAATATCAGGTTTGATGTCACTGAACTTGATTAGAACATCTCACCTTTAAAATATACTTAACCTTTTTGCCTCCTTACTTAATATATGTTAACTGAGCTATATCCTACCTCATAAACAGAACTTCATAAACTGAGCTACATGCCTTGCTAAAACAAATTTAGGGCCATAATCGGCGACACGTTCACGAGGTTTGAAGCTCCAGAGAAATTAAAGCTTTGGTTTGTAACTCTTAGTTTATAAGAAATTAATCAAATTGAAATTAAATGTAAAAATTAAATTCAGTTTTTTATTTTATTATTATAAAGTACGTTTGAAAAGTATATTTCTTTCCCTAATGAATTTTATAAAAAAAATACATGTATGGATTGAATTCCAATAAACAATAGCATTGCTTTTTTTAGATTCTTTCATAAATCACGATTTATTTGCTAAAGAGAAAAAAAATATTTGGAATTAAATAAAAGAATTTCATGGAAGAATAGAAAACTAGATGATAAGTAAAATAAACCAATGTGTTTTCGGTTCTTGAAAGGATGTAAATCTTTACGGTGGGAGAAAACAATGTCCTGGCACAGGCCGGGGAGAAATATGGCATTGCACCTTTTATCTTATTTATAGTCCAGATCAACATATATATTCCTAGAATTTTCTCTAAATGTCTACACTTCCGCCCGGTGTTACCTTTTATTTTTTTTCCTTGTCTCGACCATATATTGTCCCTTAAAACGGGTTATCTGTTTGTGACCTTGAAATAGTAAACAGGAAGGAATAACGGCTATATTTGGAAACGGCAGTAAATAGCGAAACACAATTCAGTGGGATTAATAAGACATTTGTCATATATTTTAGATGTGTATTTTATGATAATATTCTCTGCTCAATTAAAGTTCAGTTTGGCCTTATATTCCTCTTTGAAATGCTGTGAATATCGTAGTTCTTTTTAGTAATAGGTGTATTAGTATTAACGGTTATTATTACCATCTCAGTAACTTGGCAATACTTATTGGTCTAAATTTTGTATTATGAAACACACACTAACAAGTGTTAAAAGATATTTTAACCGTATGATGTGATGGAAGCAAGTGTCTGTTAACAAAACTACAGAGCCAATTTATAGAGTCATGCAAAACACCTTATCGTACATCCTTGGAAACTTCCCAGTCAAAACAAATCAAATGTATTATCAATGGTAGTCATTGATAGGTATTGATAGTGTTACAGGTGATAGGAAACGTTTACTCAATGCGTGTTAGAATATTCCTTCTATAGTTATCAGACAAGTTACAAGCTATTGTTATCAGTTTTCAATTTTAAAATAGTGTTACCTTCTCTTCTAACCTTGTCCTTCCTGTTGGTGTATCATAGCTCATGGATGACTTTTACGATACGATCATTCCTCCTGTAACAACTGCACGCCACCTTAGGATGCACTTTGACAAATGCATGATATGGAACACTCAAATAAGGCTGAAATGACAGCACTTAGAGAAATAAAATCAAGACTGACGAAATAAGAAACTGTTTGTGTATAACACAATCCTCAAGCCATTTTGAGTCTATGCATAGTAGAGGTAAGATCGGGACTATGAAATTCAGTCTGACCCGATCCGGTCGAGGTCGGTCTGGGTCGGGTATATATTTCAGTTTATTCTCCAATAGCCAAGAAAATCTCGCTCATCTGTTTTATCCATATTATTGATATTATAAAAATAATTCCTTAGTTCAATATTCATGTACCGTTTTAGTGTACAAAATATATAAAATAAACGTTAGTAGAAAGAAGCCCGGACCCTACCCGACCCGAACGTGGTAACTGACATTTTGAACCCAACCCGACCCGAATTTCGAGCCAGGTCGGGCTCGGACTCGGACTTAAGATTTACCTCTAATGAATAAATGTTTTGGGACCTGCTAACCCACACAATTCAGTTCTCTTACGATCCCTCCAATACTAAAATGAACATGTTCCATTATGTATACTAAACATCAAAGCGTCGACTAAGTAAATAAGCATTTACCTTTATATTTGTTAATTGCTATTTATTTTAAGCCAACTTTGATTTAAATTCTATTAAATTCAGAGGTTAGTTTATTTATTTGCCAGACGGATTGGCCTGAATTTATGGCTCAGTGAATTGAGTCATAACCGTGCTATCACTCTGACTGTGGGGCATTATTTATATAGCTCTGCCAAGGAAAACAAACCTGATTTACGTGGCTTTAATTGAAACATTCCTGATCAAATTTATTGTTCAAATAAAATTGTACAGCATATGTTGTTTATTCTTTAAATGGAAACTTCAACAAACTAATTTCTTTATTGATTTGTAGTGATATCAAAGTCTAACACGTATATTAAAAATCAAACTCTAAACCACAGTAAGAAATTAAAAATTGGGCTAAAATCTTTTAACCAATTCAATTAGTCTTTGCTTGCTGGTTTTTCAGTTCAGTGTCACGTGTTCATTCAAATCAAACAGTTGTTGAAATCCATAGACTATTGATTGAATTATTTCTTATATTACCTCTGTTTTGTAGGCCTATGAACAAAATTTTAAATTGAAACTAAACTTTGGCAATGAGAGTTTAATTTGAACCTGAAGAACTGTCTGAGTCATGATAAACTTTAATTTTGTTTATATATATAATAAAAGTTATATCTACAAAACAAAAAGAGATTAAGACTCAAGATTCTCGGTCGTGTCGGCTGTCTTGTCCCCTTCAGGAGAGGTAAGGAAAACGAAAAAGGAACAGAGAAGTTGTGATGTGAATGTGTCCAACGATCGATACAAAGTCACACACACTACAGTCACCTTGTCATCGTGGACCAGTTAAAGCTATGAGTAAATGTCAATTAAAATAAAATTAATGTAAAGAAGGAGATAAAGGAAAGAATAAAAAGGAAAAGATGAAACATGAAGAAACAATTAAAAAATAAAAAAAAGGCTGAAGTTAATAAAGTAAAAAAAAAATGAAAAATAAAAGAAGACCAGGGGGATTTCTGGCGCGCAATAACGAAATGAAGAATTTCTCAGAAACCCGTAAAGTAGTCTGGGTGTCATCATTATACAGTTACCACAAAATCTGGATCCTAAAACATTCATTAAACGGAAGGTTATGAACATTGGCATGGATAGCAACAGGCAGCCGATTGCGTTGACCAACAGATAACCCGTGACCGTTCATACATAGGGCTATTACCTTCGTAAGTACAGTACATACGAGTAGTATGGTCTATATTCTATGCGTTAAATATATATGTATATATGATCAAATCACAATAAGAAAATGGGAAAACAAGACTAAGATCTTTCAACCGTAGCAAGCGATCTTCGTCAGAGTCAAAAACCCAACTGCCAAAATCCAGTAGTTCCAACCCAAAAATCCAGTTGGGTTTTTGCCTCTGACGAAGACCGCTTGTTACGATTGAAAGATCTTAGTCTTGTTTTCCCATTTTCTTATTGTGGTTTGATCATTGATTGTTATTTCACATGTTTATGTGAAATCTTATATATATATATATATACAGCAAAGATAAATAACAATATAAAATAAGAAAATGGACTAAGATTTTTCAATTGTAACAAGCGGTTTTCTTCAGAGTCAAAACCCAACTCCATTGATTGTTATTTGTCATATTTATATGCAATATTTATATATATATTTAATTATTTATTTATTTAAAATAAACCATGACATAGAAAAAAACGTAATAAAGAATTCATTTTTTATAGTTCGACCGTTATGGCGGTCATTCTCAAGTTATTCTTCTCCTGAGGACGACCACAATAACGGTAAAAATATTGAAAATTGAGTCCTCTGTCACGTTTTTTCTATGTGTCACAGTTCATTTTAAGTGTTTTTAGTTTTACTTCCGGATCGCATTTCTTTTATCATATATATACATAGTAATTAAAAGAAATGGTCCAGCGGGCTTTTAAATAAAAAACCTTTTTAATTTTTTATGTTGTTATTATGTTTTTATTCGTTTTTTACTTTTAAATTCGGCTCTTCACATCCTTCCCCTCCCTTCTCGCTGGGTGGTTGTAATGGCGGTACTGACTAACGTGTGCTGCTACTGTTCGTGTTCAGTCGCCGGTCTACCTTCCTGCGGGACTCTTCGCTTCCTGTTGACGACGATAGTCGAAATATAGAAGTGAGTTATTCCTGTGTCTATCTGTGTGCTATCTTCTTTTTAATTGGGTTTATATATATATATTAGACAACAGATATTATTCTTATAAAGTACTAAAAACTGTTTGGGTTACTGGCTTAATGGTAAAGAGAGGTTAGCGACTGCGGAAGGCCGCCTGTCACCACTACTCAAGTGGAGGGGTCGTGGTAATTGTGCATAGGCCAAGCCCGATGGGGTTGACAAGTTAATCAGGACCCGCTGACTCGCCAGCACCCTGCATGACATCACTATCACACAACAATCCTACACTCCCTTTGCATAACTGCTACAACCTGTTAATACTCGGCTCCTACGTCTCTTTCAGCAAATGCCCACATTAATCCCTCCTGAACTAGGCTTACCTGTCACAGAGAAAGAAACAATTAAATCCTCAACCACCACCCTACCGTTCTTTTGATATAAATATAAAGAATTCCCAACATAATTGCCATTCTCTCGATGATGTGTGAAGTATCACCTAAAATATATGAACGAATAAAACGGTTTTTTCTTTCAACAGCTTTAACAAAGATACGAGGAATGACTTCCAAAATATGCAACAATTATGCAAGAAAGAAGTACAAGCTAAATATAGTATACTATTGAGCAATATATTAGTTTCACGAACGAACACAGGCACTTTGTCGTCAGAGGATATGATAAAAAGAAGAGAAGAAGTAAGATAGGTCTTTTCGAATGGTGGTCATCTTTCTAAGTATTTTTCGTGTCACGCAATGCAGGGCACATTTTGTGTCAAAGGAAAAGTACTCTTACAGACGAAATAACTCCTCACGACGACACGTATCCTACTTCTTCTCTTCTTCTAATATTTCCTCTCACCACGAGCTGCCTGCTGAAAATATTAGACTCAGAATATATTTTATTTTTTTTTTGTGTATACATTAATTGTGTAAAGACCAGTTTTTCTTGAAGACTGTTTTTAACTATATATATATATATATGTATATATATATATATATAATATATAATATATATATATATAAAATATCACAATTAAAAGAAACGGTCCAGCGGACTTTTTTACAATAAAATAAAAAACGAAGGAAACACACAGAATGAGTACCGCCCTGTCTTCCTGCGGGACTCTTCGCTCTTCGCACCTCCTGATGACGACGATTGTCGAAATATCGATGTGAGTTATGTCTGTGTCTTTCTGTGTGTTTCCTTCGTTTTTTATTTTATTATATATATATATATATATTATATAATATATATATTATAAAATTCGACAGTCTAGTCGAAGGTTTTGTCCGGTTAACATTGTTGTTCCTTTAAATAATGTGAATTTCATTTTCTTAGTTAAAAAATTCTTACTTCTGCCTATGAAAAAGGTTTTAAATAAAACCGAAACGTTGGCAACGAGAGTTTGATTTTTTATCCTGGAAAATTGACCAAACCCCGATTAGAGAACACACCTATATTATTATAGTTGGCAGCAGCTTCTGTGTTGACCAATTTCTTGCTGATGTTTTCTAGTTTCCTTACTAGTTTGCGGTAACATTCGGGTATTTTCCATAGGAGTTCTGGTAACGACATGAAAAAAATAAAGTAGAACGCTGAACACTTCAAAACTTTAATTTAAAACTTAATCTAAAAGACAAGCTTTCGGCTTACATTAGCCAACATCAGGTAAAAAACGATAAACTAAAATAGTAAACAAAACAAAAACTACGGTACAAAGAGCAATTAACAACTATGTATGATAGAAAGACAAAATATGCAGAAGGGAGGGAGGTGTAAGTGGGAGGGCCTTTGTAGGCATGCAGGGCAGGGTACTGAACCCAACTACCTGCCTGTCCCCTTACCCACCTCTCTTACTATCTTATAGGTAGTATAGGTAGTATCAAAATCGTTTGAACTGGGTATAGCTTTAGGGTCACTATTTTGAATGTTTAACGAAGGGTTATATTCTTTAATGTATAGGAGAAATGCAGTCATCACTCTAGTTTGACCTTACTATGGTGAGGTTGTATGTAATAGGATAATGGTAACTCATTGAATAAATTCTCTATGCATAATTGAACAGTATTCTTAGCCATGTTAACTGAAGCACATATAGGATTTTGATCAGTTTGTTGGAGCATCAGGTTCCACGCCACAAAAGTGAGGACCACCGGGTGTGCCCAAAGATAGTACCTTCTCTGTTATTTACATAAGTGAAAGACAGCATGGTTGGCCGTCAGTTATGTGTGTCTCATTAACTTTTTCTTTAACTTACTGATACTTTGATCTCTAACCTTTCATAACAGAGACCAGAACCCTCCATTAAAGGTAAAAAACCATAAATTGGGTGGGTGCCCTTGCTCCAAGGAATTTTTTGTATATGTATATGGGTACACTGCGATATAACTGCTGCTCTCTTATAGCTTGTCTGGATGTTTCACTTTCACACTGATGTTCATAATCTTTCTCTTCCTGATGGGCTGCTAAAGAAATCATTCGCTGAAGCATTTCGTTTAAAAGGCATTTCAATGGCTCCTAGTTCCAATCTGAATCCAAGCAAATGTTCAATGTATGTCTTTATGAAAAAAACTCCAGTAAAAACTGCATATTTGCTTGCCAACAGAGTCTCTTCTGAGGAGAAATCTGAGTGAAGAGATCCTGGTTTTGTAAAAATATAAGATTTCCTAAAGAAGTTTTGTCATCACTCCATTTTGGCCTCACTACGGAAAAATTTATTCAACGTGAAAATGAATTTCATAAACTTCTTTTCCATCATTTCCCAGACAGTCAGACTTAGTTAAAACATTTCAACTGTGTAGAAGTTGTTGTAGTAAACTTCACCTAGATCAAGTAACAGGGTTTTAAGTACTAAAGAATGGAGTAAATTTGTAAATGTTTGCCAATCAAATTATTATATCTTGATTTAAAGGAACTACAGTCTGAAATGAATTACTTCTCAACCTTTGCTGAAATACTTTTAATTGTTTCAAAATTTCAATCTCTGTCAGAGGCAATACAGTTAATTTAATGCTCTGCACTTCTGTCATAGTAAGAGAATAGGATAATATAAAAGTCTACAAATCAATAAGCGAGGTATATTGGAAAAACACAAAAGAAGAAATCAATATAGCTAAATGAAAGCTGTAACGGGCAGCGTGTCTGTCGACTGCTAACGATTATAGCTGTTTCATTTCCACCACCTGTGGAACTGTCATTTGTCACAGTCTCTTACCAACCTAGTAGTGCCTTTTTTGCACCATTTTCCTCTGAGTTGTTGTAAAATCTTGCCCCATCAAAAGCAAAATAAATTTAGATTTGTCTTAAAAACGATCTCATAATTTAAATATTTTCAAATTATATTTTCATAAAATATAATGTTTTTTTCTTTTGTAAAACAATGGAAATTTAAAGACAAGTTCAAAATGAAACAGTTGATTGAATTCATTTGTTCAAAAACTGCAAGTGTGATTTGCTAATGTTTTTTTTAAATCAAAAACAAAAGTTAAAGTTGTGGAAATCATTAAAAAGGACTAATTAGTTACGTCAAATTCCATTAATAATTAATTACTAATTCCGGATTCATCGTCCCATTTCCACCTCCATTGTACCTTTAGTACTTAATGCTCATTCCTGTGATACACCCAATCAGAGACCCTACTTAATCTACCCGTAAGAGTAGTTTCTCAATAGGTCTTTATGAGAGACAGCCCTCTGATTTATCCGGTTAGGCCCAGAGACCAAAACTTCTCTGGTGCCACTGATAAGACAGAGACGTATCATACATGCTTTTGATGAATTACGTGTGTTTATCATACACATATCTGTTCCTATGTGGAGACCTGTAGCCAGTATTCAATGTTCAAAATATGCCTCCCCACCCTCTCACCCAGACACCTAAAAATATAAAAACAGATAAAATTATAACACGCAAATATATCAGAATCTATTACATTTATGGTGATAAATATTAGTGGTCAGGCTAAACTTATAATGCCTTACAGTTTTAGGATAACCCTAGTGTTCTTATGAACTCGGTCGTCCCCCTCCGAAGAGGGCAATGCCCGTTACTCCGGGACCAGGGCTTGCTACTAGTAGTTCGTCGAACCCCATCAGGGTGTCATTGTGAGGAGTGTTGTTAGTATCTCAAGTGAAAACGATATAGAGAGAGATTAAAACTTCTCGTTGGCTAAACGCCACCTGGTATGTGCTAGTTATGTTAACACATAAGGGCTCGAAGGGGTGTTATCCGTCCCCACTCTGAGCTCCCGCCCAGGGCCGAGCATCTACTAGGCAAATACCAGTTATTCAGTCGAATCAGCTGAATTGAAGGTCTGTGACCACTGGTAAGGATTTGGGGTCTCTAGCTCCCCGGAATGCTAACCAGACATCCTCCCGAGAAGTACTGCTTCTCACAAAGCGACCATAAGGTTGGGTTTACTCAACGTGGGTGAGAACCAACACTTACTACGAGTCCAACTTCAGTTGGCGGGATGGAGAGAGAACCCTCCATGGGCCTCCGATATCAGTTCACTATTTCAATCATAGGAGTATGCTCCGTTAGGCGCGGATGTCATGTGTCGAAGAAACGACTGAACGACTGAAAATCATTCTTGTCTGCAGACTTGCAAGTGTTACTACCACTCAAAATAAAATACCCCAAAGGAAGTGAGAAGAATAAAGCAAAGATTGAAACATTAAAAATATTAGTGCACCGGATAGATCTAAAAATAGGAATGTATTTGTTGTCAATGACTCGGTGAGGACTTCGGAGATAGACCTTTAGTCAATTTAGAGTATCAAGGTCATCCCTAGAGTAGTGAGTAGCAACTATTTTAGCTTCAGATAAGCCCAATAGCAGAAACTTATCTGTTGCCAAGGTGTAAATATAGCAGATTTTAGACAACAAAATATTAAATGCATATAATAATGTTATTTAATATAATATGTTATATAATAACATATATTAAACCCATATAACAATAACAAATGGGAAAAAACTAAGATCTTTCAACCGTAACTAGCGGTCTTTGTCAGAGTCAAAAACGCAACTAAAACACAAGATGCAGAAATACCATGAGAAAATTATGTAAAGTGCAGGAAAGTACAATACTCCAGGGAGAGATGTTTGAGTAAACAAAGGAGTACAGTAAGAAAAAGTAAAAATATATCTTCTAGGTATCAACCCTCTTAGATAATCCTATTGCCAATGGCTATACACCCTTTTAAAATACCTTTCTTCTCTCCCACTCCTCTCGTCCCCGCACCATCATGTTTCTGCGTCTTGTTTTCAGTTAGGTTTTTGACTCTAACGAAGACTGCTTATTACGGTTGAAAGAACTTTTTTCCCATTCCTTAAGTGGTTTGACTATTGATTGTTGTGTCACGTGTTTATTGTGAAATCTAATTATAAAATACATATAAATGCATACATTAATTTATTATATAAATTAAAGAATAAATGCTTTTATTAATAAATCAACCAATAATTATATACAAGAAAACTATTATCTAATTGTTTGTTAATTTTTCCTTTATTTATTTTTATTTACTATTCTTACTATTTATTTTGTTTTACTTGTCGCCCCTCCCTCCGTATGTTAGGATCACTGATTTAGTGCTTCTTGAATGACTCACTCGCCATTCCTCGCTTGTCTTTGGAGTGACTTACATCTTTCTACCGATAACGACGCCATCGTAATATAGTAGTGAGTTTTTGTGATCTCTTGTACCTGCTTTCTGTGAATTTAGTTTATTTAGCGTGTCCAGCCGTTTTATATATATCAATCAATACTTACTTGACTTATTAATCTACTCTGAGGGAGAAGCGTTGGTTCATTTTTAAATATCAATAGAGCTATTATTATAATAATATCGGTTCCTTCCTATTTTTTTCATATTTAAATACATTGTGATTTTTTTTTAAAATATCATGTTGATATGTTGATAAGTAAAGCAAAGGTTTGTTTCTGAATAGTTTGTTGTTTGGAGATGATTCTATTTAGGTTTGACATAAATCAGAGAGTGTCTGCCGAGTGCGGTGGCCTGAGATTGAGTGCTGGTTCCTGGTAAATACGTCCATCCATCTTGTTCATCGCCCCCCCCCCCCCCCCCCAATGCATGGCTCTCCGTCCCACTACAAATCTCATTAATAGTTACTTATCTAGCAGATTATTTTTCACTTCTCTAAGTGAATGGTACTTCAGTTAAAAAAAAAAAAAAAAGAAGTCTGGATTGATCTTCTCTCAACTTTAATACAACCATAATTAACAAACTCATTAACAATTAATTTAATATAACGCTTTTTTTAATAAAGGGACCTCCATCTTCCCTAAGTTCTTATAACAGCCAAGCTAAGTAGAGGTATAAGCAGCGGTAAAAATGCTTATTGAAGTATATTATTTCTAAGATTATTAAAAGGAATGAAACAGACAAGCGATGTAATCTAATCTGTTTGCTATTACATGAGACCAAGACTGCATAGTAGTTTATATTCACAATATGCATTAGTTATAATTTTAAAGTGCTAATAACAAATAAATAGTAATGTTAATAATAATAAATTAAGATTACTATTTCTTAGAATTTAATATTCACAAGCAGTATGGTGAGATGAAATCCAATAAGAAATACTATATTAATTTGTTTAATGCAAAATAATGATACTACGTTATAAGCTACTTATTATGAATAAAAAAAATTCTGGCGATCAATAACTTTCTATTTAGTTTTATATTTTATAAATCACAGTTTATTCTAACTGGCATGCATATATAGTTATAAAAAGATTTCACATAAACACGTGAAATAACAATCAATGATCAAACCACAATAAGAAATGGGAAAACAAGACTAAGATCTTTCAATCGTAACAAGCGGTCTTCGTCAGAGTCAAAAACCCAACGAAGACCGCTTCTTACGGTTGAAAGATCTTAGTCTTGTTTTCCCATTTCTTATCGTGGTTTGATCATTGATATATAGTTATGTAACTTTTTACTATTAATTATCATCAAATATCAATTAACTCAGGATATATGCAATCAGCTATTGTGTGGTATCTACTCATGATTAGAGAGGAATAGAAACACTAAATATTCACACACAATAATGATTTCATCATAGAGCGCGTTTCGAACGCGTCTTCATGGTCAGTTACATGCACCTCAGTCAGGTGATATATTTTAATTAGTCAATATCATCTTACTAAACCGGATGTTGATCATAAAGTGTTGGAAACGTATGATTTAAGCCTTTTTGTATGTGAAGACTTAGTGTTTTTTTTCCTCTAATCGGAAATATCAATTATTTAGTTATTTATTTATTGCTATCATTATGGTTAAAAAAATTACAATTATTATATTATTTGTTTTAGTTCATTAGATTTTTATTTAATAGATGCCACTGGTGGAGTATAATAGCTGTTCTTTTATATGTTGTATTGCCTCACATATGACAAGATTTCACAATAAGCGGATTTTGACTCTGACGAAGACCGATTGTAACTGTTGAAATATTGTCATTTTTTCCCATTTATTATAGTCGTTGAAACTAATTGCCCCATATAAAACATATTTATATTATAAACATATTTATATATTTAGTATTTTGTACCGATATATATTGGTACTTACTTCTACTTGCAAGAGAAGCATTGGTTCATTTTCAGATGTCAATTGAGTTACTATTATAATAATTTCGGTTCTTGCCCATTTTTTTTGTAGATTTTAAACACTAAAGTTGTTACTGATAATAACGTAAATTTCATAATAAAACCCCTATGCTATATTCAGATTAAGCGAAGACTAAATACAAAATTTAAAGTTTCATGAATGTCTGTGACAGAAAGCCGACGTGTTGACATAAAGCACCATATAGGACTTGCCTCTTGCATTAATATGACTTGAAAGCAAAACTCGTTAGTTTAGGTTAGTTTGTCGCAGGCAGCAAGAAATATCACACCACACACTTCACTATGGTCTGCAACTTGACTTAAAGCTACTCGTCTACTCGTTTAAAATGATTTAAACCGGTGTTTCCCAAAGTGGGCTGTACCCCCCCCCCCCGGGGGGGGGGCGTTGCTTTGATATTGGGGGGCGCTAATGCAAAAAGGAGGGGGGATTCTATTTTCATAAATTGAAAATGTTCATGCAATATAATTTCTAAATTTAAGTGAAAACACGACATGTAAACTTCTAGGAACTAGTTTCTTAAAATTACTTGTTTTGATAATTCATTTTTATGTTAAAAGTATATTCTCACCTAAGTTTATTTTATTGTGTATTAATTCTTTTGCATAAATATGCTATGCAACAACACATCTATTGGATTCTAAATAAATATTCGATTAGTGATTATTTTAATTTAATTATGAAAATGTTACTCATTTGGTTATTTAGTCTAGGAATCTGATTATTATTCAAGGGTGTTGAGTTATAGGTTTATGGAACCAAGGGGGCGGTCACTTGAAAAAGTTTGGAAACACTGATTTAAACCATGAACATCTATCGGAATCTCTTACATTCTTGTTAATCAGAAGTAATTACCTAGAGTAAAAAAAATAAAATTACGCAAACTTAGGAATATCACCAATTTAGTTCAGTATTTTAATCATAGGAGTAAGCGACATTAGGAGCAGATGTCATATGTCGAATAGACGACTGTCGGCTCAAGATCATTTTCGTCTGTATACTTGCAAGTGTTTCCACCAATAGAAATAAAATACCAAAGAGTCCTTGAAAAGAATAAAACAAGTATTGATTGAGTGATAAGAAATGTAAATGGTGAAGAGAGAAAATACAAAAAGAGTAGTCAATAAGAGAAAACACAGGAATAAGTACAACAAAATTCTATGAATAGAAAATAATTATTGGCTGATATTTGTTTCTTCATAAGCTTTTCAATCTTCATAAATAAGACATGTATTTCTTCTACTGTACAATATAATATAATCCAAACCTTAAGAAGTTTCAAACATTGTTCACAAGATATCAGGACACTTACATCCTGAAGGAAAGTTGATGACTGTTTTGTTCTATCAAGGAACTTCAATAGACCTTACAAATGCACTTCAAGAAGAATTTTGTTTAAAATTCACTTTTGAAAAAGCAAAAGATAAAAAACTCAATTTCCTGGATGTTACCGTATTGAAAATCTTCAAATTCAGTATATAAAAAAAAGCAACCTTTATAACTTCCTGTCAATATAACAAAAGTGAATGTTGCAAAAAAATAACAGTAAAACATTAAAAGAAGGAATCTACATAATATCTTCAAAGTGGGATATTTTCTACGCTAATATTGAAAAAAGGAAGCATTATTTACTGTGAAATTTTTAACAGTGCACTTATTAACAGTGGTTACTGAAATGATTTATTTGATGTGATTTTAAAAGAATAGTTACAACTAATTCAAAACATCACGATTGATTTTTACTATCCCTTGTGACACTATCAACATGCATAGTAGTAGATTTATTAATTATAGTCATTCATACTGGTAGAGTAGAAGAGTACTTACTCGAACATGATAAAGGATTACATTATCAAACGATTTAAAGAAAAGAACACGTAGAAATAATACACAACTCACTTCAATATTTCGACTTCATCGTCATCAGGAGAAGAAAAAAAAGATTAGTTCTGCTCGGCTGGTAAAGAGCAACACTGATTATTTCTATGCGTTATTTTCTTTAAATCATTTGATAGTATTTTATCCTGACGGACCGTTTCATCTTTTAAAGGATTACATTTTGTTATATTACAGAGTAGTAGTCTCCCTCCCTCCTTAAAGGACCCTGATTCCTTTCATTTGTTATCGATGCATTTGCTCATAAAATCATTATCTAGCCAATTTATTAATTAAGACTTTAACTGCGCATCTGAAAATAAAACATATTTTTTAAGTGCTTTGTAATTGTTGATAGCATTATGTTTGAATAAAATAAGTGTGCTACGGAAGATATGCAATATATTTAGTAAACACTTGGACTGGCTGTACGTTTAAGTCGAGTGCTCTTGCAGCGTTCAAGGAGCCGTGAAGAGCCTGGCACATAATCATAGGCTTATTCCCACCTGTAGGTCGTTCTCTGACGTTTTACTTTTATCAGACCCAAAAATGACCATATGCTTACAAAAAATATAGCCTACTAAAAAGTAATATTATATTATTATATATTGAATGCTATTATAGATATCTCTAATATTAGCCACTTTAACCTTTGTACTTTTTTAAAACTGTTCCTTTAAGATTCTTTTTTGGTAAATTGAAAAAGGAAGAAAGTATGTAATAAAAGAAATGGCTCTAAACTATATCTATAATAGGATTTATCTATTGCAATGTTAAACTTTCTTGGTAACCTGCGATGATAGATTGTATTGGAGAACTTCATATGGTAAGCTGCAAGGCACCCCTGAAATGGTAAACGACAATCGCCCACCTGTGACGAGTCTGTGATGGAGAATAGTACTGTTATGGTGACCCAGTATAGCTGTAGTAAGCTTGTAATAAAAAAAATTGAATACAAATATTATATTATAGCCGCTTTACTACACACTAAATAAATATTACTTTGATTATAGGGTGAATACCACATAATTACTGATTCACCACCTTCGAATTACTTTGATTTTGTTTAATGAAATGTCACAATCCCTCTTAAATCCAACCAAATAAAGGAAAAATATTTTCATTTAAAAAATGGCACGTGTTTATCCAATCAAAATACCAGTTAGTTTGCTTTTGTTTAATCGAAGCCTTTGATGCTGTTCATATTAAAATTCATATTAATATTATTTTATTAAAACATTTAAATACACCTTTTAAAAATGTTTTAAAAATGACAAATGCAAAATAAAGAAGATAGAAATATAAAATTCTTACTAAAATTATTTGATTAAAATATTAATGTAGGCCCTGTAAAGATTTTTCTAATTAACAAATTAATAGATAGAAATATATCTATCATAATGTGTATGCAATCCAGTGTTAAATTGATATTATACTATAGAAGAAATTACTATTAAAATTAATTACAGGTTCAAGTTATATCACCAAAGATAAGTATCATTGGGCGTGGTAAGAACTTGGATGGGTGACGTCCCATATCATTGGTGCCCCCAGTAACCTGGATCCTTTTTAATTTGAATTGATGCTGGTGAATGAGACACACATTCGCCTCTGTACAGCCCGAAAATGTTTAGCATTTATAAGGGTGTGAATACTATTAATAATGTTGTTCGATATCATATAAAGCCATGACGTAGTGGCTCCGACGAGTTCAACTTGAAGATTGTGAACACTTGAATAACTCCTGCTAATTAAATCTCTGTTGTACTAGCAATAATCATGTGTCAAAATATATTAACTTTTTTTACATTAAAAGATATCATCATATGAACACTATATGGGTATTTCCGCATTTATTTTGCACTCAAAATTAATTTGTTCTTAGCTAGAATATTCAACCAGTGAGTGAAACAGTTCTCGTAGATTGCGGAAAAAGATTTTTATGCTTAAAGTTACTTTACTTTAAATTATAATTTTGGATTTTGTTCACAAAAAATTTGATTTTAAATATTTATGCTGTTCAAACTAATTGCCATAGTACTTATCACAATCAGTATAGTTGATTGTTACAGTACTAGCATTTAGTGAACAAACATACATACATAAAAACAGACTCAAGATCTGTTTTACTATATATGAGTTATAAGATGAACTGAAGATCAGAATAGAGCTATTGTAAATCTTGTGTAAAATTACTTTCATAAATTTTAAATTTAAAGTTATTGGCTATTGTAAAGGCGTATGTAATTGAAACAAAGGAGAGCTGCACCCACATTTACTGTGATTGGTTTAATCACAAACTTGACCATTGACTTAACCATCAAAATCTCTCCAACGATTCTACCTGTTTCATTTCTAGAAAGTTTTAGATCCACATCCACTCACGAATACAAGATTTCTACAAAGAAAATGTCAGAAATACTTTGACATTATCTTCGATATACTTTGACATACTTCGAGTTATAAGTGTATCAAATAAAAATCAATATTGACATTATCTGGATCGATGTAATTTATTACAAGTGATATTGTAAACAATACATTTAATATTTAATAGATTTATGTTATTAGTCTTAACTTTTTAGAAATAAGGAGGAGGCGACCCCCCCACACACAAGGTCTTCAGTTTTAGGACTACGCAGTGCCCATTGGGCTCAGTCGTCCCCCTCCGAAGAGGGAAGTTCCCGTTTCCCCGGGATCAGGGGTTGCTACTTTTGGATTCTATCTAACTTTTTAGAAATATAGTTTTCCTTGTAAATTAATATTTATATAAAAAATAAAAATGAAAATATTAAGATGATTTTTTTCTATATAGATATGGTAGTCGCCAAATCTATCTATGGCGACTATAAATCACCTTATAATTTCACTTGTAGTAAATTACATCGATCCAGAAAATGTCAATATTGATTTTTATTTGATACACTTTTAACTCGAAGCGTTTCAAAGTATTTATGAATAAAAAAATAGTTTAAGACCAAATTAAGTAAAATCATTTTTGTTATAAAGCATATAAAGAAAATAATTCTTATAAAAAAAGGAAATATTATAAATTGGCATAAAATATTTTTATCTTCCATTGAAATTATTTTTTTTTTTATAGTAACATATACATTAGTCTGTATTTTCTAAAATTACTAGGGATCCGGTTTCTAGTTGTATAAAATCGCCCCTAGGAAGTTGGAATGTTCCCGATATTCCATAATAATATTAATAGGTTTCTACCACGATTTATATCCTATATTACCGCTTTAAGAATTTTCTCTCTCAATAAAGTTATGATTTATTTTACTTATTAGAAACGCTTGGGTTTTCCTTGGAGTAATTAGAGCCAATAAAACATTTATTGATTTAATTGATTTAACATGCTCCATTTAATTTTCTCTACTTGTTACTGGATGTGTTAATAAATCTGGACTCCTGCATTACAACTCAAACACGTGCAGTGGCTCCCATATACTCCCATTCACCCAAATCTTGTCATACCACCTGATATCAATGTCATATAAGTTTGACATTTAAGTCTCTACATATACATTTAAGTCTCTATTTTCGAAAGCACGTTTCACACTATCTGATATTTAAAGAAGAATTGTTTTTATGCATTTACTGGCAGACATCTCACTCGTTTGATTTTTATAACTTTTTGTGCTGCTTTTTAAAATAGAACCAGTGTTAAAATATAATGACCAAAGTTAAATAAAAAAAGGCTATTACTTTTATCTATCCTATTGTAATAATATATTTATAATATTTTTTTATTTTAATAAGCTCAACTTTATTTGACAAGCTCACTCAGTGTCTAGTAATAAGTGATAATCTTGCTCGTAATTTTGACTTCAATATATTTTGCTTCTAATGGTGATAACTTCGACAATTCGTTAATTTAAATGTGCTTCTAGATAACTGAAATATAGTTGAATGTACAAAGTTCCTGCTAAATGTCTTAAAATGTCCTGGTAAACATTGAGTATCAAACAACACCAATTATCCGCAGTTATAGCTGAAAAAATAGTGTCTTATTATTGTATCTTATAAATTATGAGAATTATCATATAAACTGGACAAAAGTAAAAATGATAACGTATGAAAGATCGAAGTTGTTTAGAAATATTATAAAGTCATCATTAATTAAATTTTACAGTTCGATTACTGTAATTGTACATTCAAATTAGACTCCACATTAAGGATACATAGTTCTCTCTGAACTTCTTTGTTTAGTCTGACTTTTCCAGCCTTTGTGTCCTTTTCTTGTATTTTATGCCTTTTAAAACACTCTCTTGCCTTCATCCTTTCAGAGCATTCCTACTGCATCAGTGTAATGTTGGTTGAAAATAACAACTGCCCAACAGTTTTAAAATATAGTTTTATTATAAATATATGAAAATAACTACCGTATCTATATGGCAATAAGTAGAAATGATCTATTTAAATAAACTTAATTTGACAAGTATTTTCAAATATCATTTGAAATTTAAGTGAGTACCTTTCAAATAGGAGTAAATAACATTCCTCAACATTTGATGACGAAATATTTCTTAATAATGTAGAAACATTTTCAGACAATGGTCAAATTTTAATTCTTCTGATAAACATGATTGGGCTTCATCTTCAAATATGAGCAACGCCGACGCCATTTATATTACAACTCGGACTTTATGACAATTATTGCCTAAATATATTTGACAGGCTTAGATATCACACTATATATTTTGTTATGACGAAATATTAACTTAGTATCAAACTACTAATGTCGTAGCAGGGAATGAGGAAAGGAGGAATCACTTCAGATTGTTTGGGTACTAAAATAGTTTACCCGAGATGTAGACCACATACAGCTTCAAACCATGGGCCCTGGAGTCAAGTTTAGCAAACTGACCAAATGGAATGCTAGAGCAGTTGGTAAATCGATGCTATTCAGTCCACTGAATGGAATCCCACAATATCATTAAAAAAAATACAAAATCAATACGCAAAAATGAATGCCTAAGAAATAATTAAACAATTAGACGACAACATACAAAAAGCTAATGTAAAAGTGTTAGATATATAATCATAATGACTCAATATACAATTATACATCAGTATATAAATTATCTCTCAATACTGTATACTAAACAAAATTATACCAAAGTTATTCTTCTAACTATAGTTTGATATACAAAATTAAATTCCAGCGTAATGTGTAATAATCTAATTCTATCACACTCAAGATGAATATCAATGTAGGGGCTAAATAATTCGAATTCAATATACAATTAGTATATAAGGGTCAACTAAATAATCATAACCCAATAACAAAGATTATCTGTTTACTAACTAAATATTTACATTGGGCAACAAAAAAAGATTTTGGTAATGATGTCTAAGATACCTAATTTAAGAGCGCTGATTCCAGAAATCCTGTTGCTTTTTCTCTATCAGGCCTAGTTTTTCTGCTATGGTATTCCTCTCTCTGTAAGGAAAGCGATAGCTACAAGAAAGACAGACAAATCAAAGAAACAATATTCCCCGCAAATATTGCAAAACACATTTGGTTTGTTTAAGGAACGTTGCCAAGAATAGAATGTAGCCATGCTTAAATTTTAGTTCAAAAATATACAACGCAAGTAAAAGCTTTAAGACTTATAATGTCATAATCATTTAACATCGATCACAATAACAACTTACAATTGTAATTATGACGCTAGAATGTATTTAGAAATAATACGCCTAATTTTATTGTAAAAAAGATGTTAAACAGCAAATTTCTCAATAACTTGACCTGATGAGAAAAAAATAGTATGATTTTCGGAATCAGCACCCTAAATTAATCTAAATCAGCTTAAAAACCTTGGCTATCAAATAATGTGTTGACCAGAACACTATAGTTATAAAATTATTGTGTACTGGCCAACTGGTCTATAGCCTATAAGTATAATTCAATACACAAAATGGAATCCCTAGAGAGTAACTAAAGAATGAAAGTCTCCTCATACAAAGATTTTTTCTAAACACCTTTAGAAGACGCTACTTTTCCTTCATGTTTCATGAACTACTGCGACGGCTGATAGAGGACGACTAGGAATGTGGAAAACGATCAGTCATTCTCAATCATTTCAACACCTAATGCACATTGAAGAACAGGTCTTTGAGAGACGTTGTTTTGTAGAAAGAATTTCAATGTAGAAACATGGAGAAATTCCACTAACATGAGTAAATATTAATAAGTAACCGAATCAAAAACTTTTTAATTTTCGCAAGGAAATAGATATTTAAAAAAATTGCTCTTTTTAAGTTTTATAAAAGGTATAAAAAAAGAGTTCAGCATTCATGCATGGATTTTGTTAATAAAAGTCTGGTGTGGTCTACATCTAACTTTAAAAACACATAATATCAAACTCGTTGGCAATTATTTGAGTTTTAATACTGCTTTAATGTGACTATCGTGTAATATATAAACTCTGGTAAAGACTAATGAAACTCATAGAATACCAATTTAATCATATCATTTGTTTTATTGTAGCTATATGATTCCTCATTTTGCTCTCTTTCTCTGAATCCAGTTGAGTTAACTTGTTTTTAGGAGTTTTGTTAACAATTTCTGACTTGTCAGAATACCAGGCAAAGCCTCTTGCTATATATATCCTGAAACTCCTTATCCCAGAGCTTATTCTTGCATGCTTCTAAGATATTTATTTCAGTATTTTTAATAAAAAAAACCTTTGAAGTCTACTTTCTTTCTCCTTGAGAAATTTATAAGGACTGCTGTAGCATGACTTATAAATAGAACATTCCCACTTACCCATCTTTTACCAATTAAAGAGCCTTCTGTATAAGTTCCAAAGCAGTACCATCAAGCAAAGATCTTCTTATAACAACAACTTTATCTGCATATCCTCACTTACCATAACCTTGATAACTAACCAGTAAGTCATCAACAACGAAAAACTACAAAGGAGACGATAAGATACCTCCTAATGTCAGCCTTCAGGAGTCACAATTACAGTTCTGGTACATCATACTACACTAGTATTCCTGTGTCAGCTTGTTGTAATCCATTCTATAGTTCTTGCATTAAAATAACTATGTATTAGTTCTAATTGGTTGGGATCTAGGGCATGTTATGAAAAGCTCCTTCAAAATCTATAAAACAACCGAAAGTGATCCTTTAATACTTAAAAGTATTTTCTATTTTGTTAACTACAATTTTTGGAAATTATTTCATATATTATCCTTTCAAACATTTATGTTGACCCTTGTAAAGATGCTTATTTACCAAAAATTTTACTTGGCACCATAAAATCTAATAGTTGCGATTTTAGTGCTATATTTTCATTCAATACTGTTCGTGAAATAAAACATATTATTTTAAAAAATTAATTAAGCTACATACATTTATATGATGTTTTAAACTGTGAATAATTTCCTTAACAATTTTAGTGTCAGTTAATATCTGTTTCTTTGAATCCAGTATAGATATATTGGAAAGTTGGGTTGCTGCTGGATAACTGACCTCGCGTAAATGTTTGGGAATCCGATTTGCTTTCCATTTAGCTTTCTTACATTATTGCTAATTATAATCAATGGTTGATATAAAGAATTAACAAAAGTAAAACGAAACTGTGTTGAACCCAAATAAAACAATCGATGAGAGATTCCCTGTCTGATTTTGGCATTAAATCGACTAATGTTGTTCCAAATTGTGTTCTTCAAAACTCTTTACTTGATCTTCAACCTGACATATCAGGTTATACAAAAATTTATCTCAACTTTTTACATTAATATATTGAGTAAAAATGTTGAAAAAATGGTTGATAATTGTGTCGTTTGAAGACTTGTGATTTTTCTTAGAGTTGTCGTCTCCAGATAGATTTCGTTCTATATTCGTTGGATAAACAAACCCATCAATTAAATGTTTTACTATAAAGCCATTTTTACGAAGAAAAATAAAAGATTTCTTGTAATTCACTAAAACTTGTGTTTGTTCGTCTGTTCGACACTGTCTTTGGATGATCTTGCTTTTTCATATGCAATGTTGTGAAATCTTATATTGCACTGCAATGTTTGTTGGTTCACCTGCTTCAACGGCATTAGCGTTACATGCCTGCAGTTATGTGGCAACAACAATTTCGGTTAGAACTCCTTAGGTTAATTGGTTGTTAAGCTAACGACAACTGCCGTGTCCATTTATTATTATTTCTCTCATCTAACTTTAAATGGGATTTCATTAACCTTTTTGTTTGTTCACATTTAAACAGGTATAAATACTAATTAAAATTAGGTTTACTTTCTTTTATGATAAAAATGTATTATTTTCTTGTAAACGGTATTCTATTTAAGCTATAATACATTTAAACAATGTGTATTAGGTGGTACTAGTGAAACTGACTAACATACCCTGGGCCATATTCGCATTGTGAATAGGTTTTTACTCTTTTATTATTACGAAATGTTGTAAGCAAATCTGACAAGTGACTACAGGTGGAACTTAATGCTTTTTATTTAGGGTTATTTTATTTATTTAAATAATTGTAACTTAATTACATTATTAAACCGCGCCTTTGTTATAGTAAAACAACGAAAAATAAAAATTTTGTTGTTGTTGTGTTGATCATTATCAAGGATTGTAGAAGCTATACTCGAAAAACATAACTAAATATAAATAAATAACATTAACAAATATAAGTAAGCACTTAAGGTAAAATTTTAACATCTAATTTTGTGAGAGGTTGTAAGAAGGTACTTGGATTGGTGAGTCGTGATTTTACCACTTTTAACTAAAGTCTGTGAAAAAATTACTTTTTAAATAAGATACATTTTTCATAGTGCTATATTTCCCACAAATAACGGTGTTCCCTAGCCCCCACTTCATTGAGTTCATGAAATATTGGATCCCTCCACCCCATGTATCGGACGTTTTTTTAAAATATATTTCAAAAATTATTTCAGTTTACTTATCATCTGCCGAAAACTGATAATTATTACTATATATTATTTTCAGCAAAGTAAACGGAGATAAGAAATTATATATTTCTTATAAATGTTAACTTCGAGGATTTTGGCTATAAAAATGTAAATATGACAAAAATAACTAAAAGCAGCATATGACCGTGAAGAGGTGGTTTCATATTTAAAGAGAAAATTAATTGAAGCCGATACAACTGCCTGGAAAAGCAGAGAAAGGCGTACTGGTATACCATACTGCTTCAAACAAAGCCACAATAAGGTTCACACCGCTGGCTGAGTCAGTATTAATTGACTTAATTAAACCAGTGTACAATACTGTTATCCAATTACATTTCCAAGAGGCACGTTTACAATTAGCTATCTTGCCCGTATCCAATTTCCTTATTAGCTATGTTACAATTACTTTAACAGAACAATGAACAGTTCACAGGTTTTGAAATTTGCTTTTGAATTAGTTATATCTCTAATGGGTTTCAATATTGATGCAAGCCTGGCCAAAACTTATGCTTCCTTTATTGACGAAACACTTGGATTCAATTTACTTTAAATTTTTTCCAATTAATCAAATTTCTTCAGTAGCCACCTGCCTTTGTAGTGATTCGCATCTATCTTCCTGATGACGAGACATTCGAAATATAGATGTGAGTTTTGTGATTTCTTTTATGTGTGTTCTTTATGTAAATCTAGTTTATATATATATATATATAAATATATATATATATAAATATATATATATATAATTATATATAATATATATATTATATATAATTATATTATATATATATATATATATATATATAATATATAATATATATATATAATTGATATAAACGTCATGAGCGGTCCAACTGAACTTCACAAAATATTAGCTTGCCCATTAAATACATATATATATATATATATATATATATATAACAATTAAAGTAAGCAGTTACACATAAACTGAAACACAACAAAGACTCACTTTTCAATATTTCGACCGTAATGGTGGTCGTCCTCAGGAGAAGAAGTGAATTGACGGAGGGACGACAGTCAAGTGTTGACTGTTCATCACCAGGGAGAAGATGAACAAAAAGAAGAAGTAGAGGGAGAAGAAGAAGTGTTCACTTCTTCTTATCTTCTTCCTGGTGATGAACTGCTTGCCTGTTCAAACTACCGCTCTCATTAGGTTTTTTGTTCTATTCTTTGCTCTAGTACTCTAGTTTTGTTATATCCAGTTTAACCGCTTCTAACGATTTTTTATATATTACTCGTACAAAATGTACTCGTATATTTAGAAATGTAAGCTTAATGGTTTTTCTTGCAGGTGGGTGGAGGGACGAGGTCCGCCCAAGGACAGAACCCACCAGCTGATAGAACACTCGCATGTCAACGTCGCAGTGTACGCCACGCTGGCTGTGCTGTCCTGCGTCGGCATTGTCCTCGCTTCAATATTCCTCATCATCAACTTCAAATACCGTCATCAAAGGTACTGATAACTTATTCAATTAAAATTACATGTATGCATACAACTCACCGGTAAGAAGTAATTCAAACCTATGAAAAAGAACAACATGCACTTACTGAACGACTGACATATTTATCCCATGGATAGAGTAAGTAAAAATGTTGTTTGAAAGATGTCGTACATGTTTCATATTTTTTTTTTGTATTGTTTCCATAATAATAACTGCCCATTTTATTAAATATGACACCTGATTTCATCTTTATTTTCTTGTGCTAAAATCCATGCATAACTGTGTAATAATTTTAATTACAGCAAAAGAATGCTAAGTGTTCTTTATACAGTTTTAATGAAGAAACGATAGATACTTCCAAAATTTAGCAAAACTGTGGAAAAAGGAAATCTAAGCCAAGTATGAAGTACTGTTTAAGAGTATATATTAATATCCCTGAAGACCATTGTCAATTTGAGGATTTCTGAGGACTTATCACACTACTTCGTGCTAGATTTACTCCTGGACTCCATCTCAAACGTTAGTTATTTCTTTATTATTTTTTAATTATATTTAAAATTATGTTTTTTTGTCTATTATATAGCTTAATTTTTAGTTCATTTAAGTTTTAATTTTTTTTAATTTTTAACCTTTTTATTTGTTTATTTCTTATTTTTTCTTACATGTTTTATTTGACTTTATTTTAATATTTTTTCTGAATATATTATTTAATTGTAATTTTTAGTTATATATGTTTTGTCTTCCTCTCCCTGCGTATAGTCGCAGCACTTTTGCAGTAACTAGGACCAATGGATTCATTGGTGTTGTTTCGTTCCTCAAGTGAATCACATCTCCTCTCCTGTTATTTATGATTCGTCATAATAACGAGCTGTGTTTATTTTTCAATACAATTGTATGGTAAATATGAAGTACTAGCTCTACCCGGCGATGCACGGGAATCAATATCTAACAGAAAAACTGGGCGTTGCTCCGGTGCAAGGTGCGGAAGATCCCAAAAATTGACCTTGATCAAAATCAAAACACCGTAGGCAGTTCCTTCAAAAAATAAAAGATCCATATGTTTCTTTGTATCTAATATACAGTTATATAGTTTTGTTTCTATGGCGAACAGACAGACAAACATTGTATTTTATGGTCACCATTCATCTCCAGATCATGAAATTCTTGAGAGAATTTTTTTCTATATTATTATAGTAAAGACAGTGGGGGTTGTTTTTCATAAATTAATATTAAGCCGTTTTTTAATCCTGCTGAGTGAGTGACCTACCTGCAGTTTTAGTGACTACCACTCAAGTCAGGGTAGTCACTAAAGGCGAAGGCCCTGCTTGTCCTAGATACTCGTATCGTTCATGAATTGGGTTCATTTCAAACATGTCGTCTATAAGAATATACTATACTGTGTAGAGTGTAAATGAGTGTTATTTAGAAAAATTACTACGCTTGTTATTAAACCATCTTGAGATTTCTCTGGAATTCCTTTTTTTTTGTTTTTCTTTGAGCTTCAGATTTTAATAAAAGAACTATATCAAAGGTAGTAATTATTTTTTTAATTAATTCTGCTTTGACATATTTAACTACAGTAATTGAATTTTTCCATTAATTAAATTTAATACTTTCAAATGAAAGGACCGTCGCTGCGTCGGGAAGAAATTACTCATTAAGAAATGGTGGAAGCAAGTGAAGCATAACTGGCACAGCACATTTCAATATTAGGGTCTGTCGTCATCAGGAGAAAAATAGTCTGTAATGTAGCTCATTACCGACTGAAAACACCTAATCCATTGAAGGAATTAGATTATTGACACCACGTGAGACGAGGAAAAGGAGAAACACGGTGGTGACCGGGATGAGACGAGGTATGAAGACAAAATAAAATAAATAATAATAAGCATGGTCAATAGAATTGAATAGTAATAATAAAATGAATTAGTAACGTAATTGATAAATTATAGACACTAAAAAAGTAATGTTAGAGTTAAATAACGGAAACGTTATTTTGTTGGATGTGTATTACCAATTACAGATGTCATTACTGGTAGTGAATCATTAATTGGTTTTATCTGGGAATGGTTATTTTGCCTCTAGAGGGTATGTATAAGATAGAGAGAAGGTAAAAGAGCGAGTGAGTTGGGGATAGGATATGTTTTAGTAGATCCCTGGAGAACTCCATCTACCACTAATGCACGGGTCAGTTGCACCATCATCAAGGTTTAGAATTTATGTTTCACTTGCTTTCCAACTACGCTTAACCATTTCTCTTTAGCGCCTACCTTATTTAAATTCACTTCAAAATATTTCGATGAAAAGCCAAAAGGTTTTAAAAACTTATTCTGCTAAAATCCACTTAATTACATTAAATATATAAAAATATATTGACTATCTGATGGAATAAAAGAAAATTCACTACAGAATATATAATCATTAACTAGGTACGGTGAATATACTCGTATAGCGCATTAATCACACTCAATTAAAAGTTATGGCTGCTGTAGCCTTCAATTCACCTAAGCATACATATATATCACAACTTGTATGAAGTATCAATAACATGTTTTAAAGATGAGTGGTGTTTAGTTTTATGCAAAAAATTAAGCTACTTTTTCCTTTTTTACTACTTTGGTTGTGATTTTCTTGATAGGGTATTATAGTAGAAGTAGTTGGCTTTATTGCACGAGTATTCGACCATTGAACTTCCTAGAATTTTATAACAAAACTGGTTTGGTATCAATGGTCCACATTACAATATTTCTTGACTTGCAAAAAGTCGGTGGATCATCAAGGAATTTAATATTATGATTACAACAACTTCAGTTATCGTAGATGCTGTACTTGAACAAATTATTCTTGCGTTTGCTTGTTTAAATCTATTTTATAATTTCTTTGAATTGAAACAACTATATAGTAGTACTAACAGCCCTAATTTTAGGTCCTAGTTTTTGGTTTTCAGTTAGCTTCAGCTACTCAAAGGGACTAATTCTGCCCGATGACGATGAATGTCGAAAGATCGTTGGGAATCTATATATATATATATATATAGTTCCAAACTGGACGCAAATCAGCTCAAAAACGAAGAAAAGCAACACACAGAGAACAAACGTTGTGTTTCCGGCGTGCTTGGTCGCTCTTTCTATTTTCTCCTGAAGACCGATCATCCAAAAATTTGAGTTTCTAAGTGTGTCTCTTTCTTTGTGTGTTGTTTTTCTTCGTTTTTGAGCTGATATATAAATACACCAAGAAAATCACCACTAAAAATGGAGAAAAGAAGAAAAAAGTACCTTAATTATTGGCATATAACTAAGCGCCACTGATCTCGAAGACAATCTATGGATACTTCATAATATTCGATTAACTTTATAGGAAGAGTTTTCACATCTGGTACTTCTTTAAATCTGTTAAAGTTAAAAACAAAAGAGATCTAAAAAAATAGTGTCAGAATATAAAGATCAAAATTGCGTAACCTATACAAAATAAATTGAAGTAAAAAATAATTAGTCATTAGTATAACTTATAGGCACTACTCGTGATTACTTCAGTGGTTGTTGTTTGAAAACTAGACAGAGGTCTTCATAAATGAATTAAATGATAAGAATTTCTATTATATATTTTGCGAAATATGGCATCACTATTCGGTTAGATATAAATAGTTGATTTAAGGAGCTATCAAAGGAATTCAATTTCCTTTTAATATAGCAGTTGTCAGGAAAGGCAATTGACTACTACAGCCCAGACAAGGCAAATGTCGTGTAACGAAATTCTCCAAATGTGGTCCGAACCGCTTGTTATGCCAGATAAAAGTAACACCCATAGACCAACAAGTTTTGCAGTAGCAGGCGTCTTCTCAAGGATTTTACTTATTCATTTTCTGAATATTTATTCAACGAATCATATTGACTTTCAATTTAAAATGTTGAAATTACAATAATAGTAATAATACTAGTTATTATTATTTATGAACTAATACAAAGTGAAAGTTAAAAATAAAATTTTTTTAAAATAATGGATAATTACACACACAACACACACACACACACACACACACACATATATATATATATATATATATATATATATATATATTATATACGAGTTCGAGATTAACAAAGAGCAACACACAAAGTAGGGAAACACACTTACAGACTCAAATTTTCGGGTAATCCGTCTTCAGGAGAAAAGAGAATGGGAGACCAAGCACGTTGTAGGCGCAACGGCAAGTAACCCACAAGAAATATATATATATATAAAGATATCACATAAACACGTGAAGTAACAATCAATGATCAAACCACAATTACAAATGGGAAAATAAGATTAAGATCTTTCAACCGTAACAAGCAGTCTTCGTCAGAGTCAAAAACACAACTGAAACAGTAGATGCTAAAAAACATCTGGTGTGGAGTTTAGAAGAGTGGGAGGGAATTTTAAAAGGGTGAAAGCGCAGGAAAGGATTAATGTCCAGAATGGGATGTTTGGGGAAACAAAGGAGTACAGTAAGAAAGAGTAAAAACTATCTGCTAGCTGTCAATCCTCTCAGAAAATGCTATAGCCCTCGTAACAAAAGTATCAAGTTTGAAGAGACAGCTACTAATGTTTACAATATTTGATCTATTAAATTTAATTAGAGACGATTCAATAATATTTCTTAACATCATTTTCATAGGTAATAAAACCTATGCCTATGCAAACATTGTGCAAATGACATAACTATGTAACACATAGGTAAATATGTAAATAAAACATACATTGAAAGTAGCCTGGTTAATGCCTTTTATTACCTATGAAAAATCAATATTGTTATGCATATTATATTTTATGCATTATTTGTAACTTAAAAAAAAAATATAATTCTTGCCTTTTCTAAGAGGGTTGATAGCTAGCGGATAGTTTTTTACTCTTTCTTACTGTACTCCTTTGTTTCCCCAAACATCCCTTTCTGGATATTAGTCTTTTCCTGCGCTTTCACCCTTTTAAAATACCACTCTTCCCTCCCACTATTCTCAACCCCTCACCAGATGTTTTCTGCAGCTAGTGTTTCAGTTGGGTTTTTGACTCTGTTGAAGACCGCTTGTTACGGTTGAAAGATTTTAGTCTTGTTTTCCCATTTCATTTTGTGATTTGATCATTGTTCATACGTATATACACACTAAAAGACACAGTTTAGTTACGTACTGATCATCCATAAGGAGGAATTTTGGAGCTATGTCTACGTATAATTTTTAAAGTTTATAACTGATAAAATATGTATAATAAAATATTCATATTAAATTATTTTAAAAAGAATGGATTTCAGAGGAACACCAAAAGCATATAATAGATTATTATTTCCATTTCCTAAAACATTAATTAGAATTTCTTTGTGTTCCTTTATCTGATACCTGAAAATGTCATAGAAATTGTAAATGA
The DNA here is from genome assembly GCA_026182355.1 of Hermatobates lingyangjiaoensis. Classification (NCBI taxonomy): domain Eukaryota; kingdom Metazoa; phylum Arthropoda; class Insecta; order Hemiptera; family Hermatobatidae; genus Hermatobates; species Hermatobates lingyangjiaoensis. Next base: position 344,876 of record JAPFBL010000068.1, read on the forward strand.
GTATAATTACCTTGTGCTACTTGTTTACCAAGGAATTTTCTTTTCAATTTTAAGGTCTTATAATGTTTTATTCATTTTTACTTTATTCCGTTGGCGAAATTAAGAAGGGTACATTAATTAACAGTAATTCTACCTAACGGCAGCCTTTGGAGATTTTACCTGTAGAACTGAAAGTTTGGCTCATTTGTTATCGGCATCTATTTTACTTAGAGGCCAGCTACATTACCAGTTTGAGAGTAAATCAGTTAAAGATAAAATGTATTCTTATCTGAATTTATAAGTATATGCATACATTCTTAAGTAACCTTTTTTATATTAGTTTAAATTACATTAGTTTTCATAAGATGAAATTTATGTTATCAAATTTCTATTTCAAATGATTTGGTTTAGATTTCTCTAAAATATGGAGATAATAAATTGTGTATAAATCAGTATTTTAAAAAAGCTTTAAAATTATATACTACTTTTTTTTGTTTACTCCATGTGATATCGGTGTGGATTGTTAATTAATATAATTTTAAGAAATCTTATGATAAATAAAAACCAATGTCGTATACAAAATAAAAAAAATTTGGAAGTGTCTAAGATTATTCGACAAAGTAACGATCGGAAAACGATCATAATAAAAGTAAATACGCTACCTGTAGCCTCTGCGCATTCTGGGGATGTATTGCTTTTCTTGCCTTTAACTGTGTTTGTTTTATAGATAAAATGAAAATACTAAAGGAAAACAATTCTCTGGTTCAAACATTTATATTTCTGGACTGTATCAATAGGAACTAGCTCTGCTCAAAATACTCAAAGATAATAAACCAATTAAACTGTATTAAATATTAAATCCTAATAGTTAAAGCTAATTAATCTGAGTAATATAACAAAATACAGATTACAAGTGCTTCCAGAGTAACCCTAAATAACACACCAATATAAGTTACGAGTATGATGCCTACCTGTTTTCTCCCACAAAGCCAGCCAGGCTCCTACATCCAAATAATATTAAATTTTCGAATTATTTCCAACAACTGTCATGATTGTAAAGGTCATAGAGATTTTTGTTTAAACTAGTATATTCGGAGCATCAAGTAATATTGTAAATCTATTATCTGTATTCGTGTATCAATGATCAAACCACAATAAGAAAATGGGAAAGCAAGACTAAGATCTTTCCCATTTTCTTATTGTGATTTGATCATTGATTGTTATTTCACGTGTTTATGTGAGATCTTTGTATACGTGTATGTATGTTCCTTATAGAAATGGAACTTACCTTACCTAAGCAAAGCATACTATTATTGTGGTAGCTAACATAGTACCGAAGTGATGCAAAGTTATTCTAGTTTTGTAGAAAAGTAGTACTGACGATGTTGGAAATGTGAGGCTCAAGTTTTTCCCCAAACTTATGCGGTATTCAATGCGTATAATTTGCTTCTAAGTGGTGCATAAATTGTACTTTTTCCACTGATAACGGTCACATCTGTTCAGTTGAATGTCCGTCGGCCTTCTAATTTGAAATGAAGTTTGTAAATAGTTTTTTTATCAATTCGAATGATATTATTGCAAAGTTAGAAAATTTCTCACTTATATTTGGTCTTAGGCTATAAATCAACTTACTCTGTCATTCCGTTATATTTACCTAAGTTTGTGAGTCGTAAGAGTTTGCCTTTATTGCTTCTCCACCAACGCTTTCTAACATATATGCTAGAAACGTTTATATATATATATATATATATATATATGAATAACATTAAGTTTTAAGTATATATGATAACATAACGTAATCATATCTAGAAGAATCAGTAGCACTACAGTAGTTCTAAGTACCAAGGGCTACAGTCATTTTAACACATGTTGAGCTTCCGTCAGATGACCGACTTAAAGCAACTTGCCCAGTGTTTAGCACATACCTAGATGACACACGTGACTTCTCCATGGTTTAGTTAATGAGTGCCGAACGACAGATAAGCCATACTCTAGTCCCTGGTATTAAGAGAAGTATTAAACATACAAAAGGAAGAGTATTGAAAACGAGCTGTTCCGAATGAATTAAAGAACACGAATTTTATAGAAGACCTGCGGAACATGTTGTTTAACTGTTATAAGGGATGAAATTTTACCCTTACAGGCCTGTAAAGCCTGCGTCAAAGTAACTTTACCTTCATTTACTCTTTGCATGAAATATAGAAAAATGAAAATTCTCCATTCGTCTTAATATGTTAAAATGGATTTTACAAAAGGAATACACGTTTCAAACCCCCTATGTTCAATAATATGTTTCGCAATAAGTCTAACTCTAGTTCTACGAGTGTGAGAATAGGATATCTTAAAAACGGAAGAGCTATAATGACCAAATTTTACATTCATCTTCCTGCTATTTGTAAGTCACAACTGCAAAGGTGCCATCAAGACTGCACTTTTTTTAAAGGCACTGTGTATTAAAAATAAAATCGAATGTTGACATTTTGCTGAAAATTTGTTACAATTATTAATCACAATTTTGATTAAAATGGCTGCGATGAGATACACAGAGAAATTATCCTTTGAAGTCAAAAGCTTAATAAACTGTTTTGAGTGGTAGAGAACAAACTTTCAAACGACTGTTGAATTAGTTTAAATTTCTTATATTCGTTTGAAGCAGTTTAATCCAATTTATCAAACCTTACAATAGCGTGAAACATGTAAAAGTATAATTTGGACTTGTGTTTGTAAGTTAATAAATTGAAAATCTTTCATTGGTTCCATTTTACTTTTGAACTACACTGTGAAATGAACAAACAACACGTTATTAATTCGTTCTAAACATGAATGCAATGCAATTAATTATAATTGGTTCAACATCTGGTTATGACATATATTAAAAAAATGTACATATTTCAAATAGTTTTTTTGTAGCTTTTCTAACATTTATACAAGTAACCTGTTGAAATTATTGTTGGAACTCTGACTCCTCAAATAATATAGAGTTAAGCAGTGAAGTAATTAACGAAGATTTAAAGCTTCACAAACTTCACATTATACTGACGTTCATGAAATTTACTTCGTATCAATACTGCTAGAAATTACTGAATACAGCTTAAACCACGTTTTATATTTAATAAGAACTTATTGTACAGACTGATTTGATATCAAAAGCCAAAAACATATAATATATGACTTTGTTACATTCACTTACAGTTAAATTTAGATAAATAACGATTAATAAAAATTGTAAAATAGGATATTTTTTGTAATTAATGTTAGCAGTATAAGAAATAAAAGTAACAGAGAAAAACAATGTTAGATGTATAATGAGTATTGTATAATCAGTACGCAAGTCAAGCATTAGGATCGATACAAAATAATGGTAATGATTATAATTATAATGATTTATTATAAAGTAGATCATAAAATTTGTAGTTCTTGGTCAGAAAAATCCTATTTTTCCTGTCACCCATGGTAATGGTTCACTATCGTATGTTACCAAAAGGAGTACAAATCTTTCCTGCTTCTCTCATTACTCTAGAAATTTTCATTTTTCTATTTTGATTATTATTACGAAATGATTTAACACTAAAAATGGGGTATTATTTAGATCCAACTACAGTAACTTCGAGTAAGTGTTTACAATTATGCTACAATTTATATTGGTCAAACTGGTAAATATTAAAGACACGTGTAAAACAACAACAATACAACGTAAGTAGACAGGAAAAAAGTAGTGCCTTATTCTTGCATATAAAAAATGAAAATCATCATATTGCTTGAAAAGTAGCTAAATTTATTACCTGCTTATATTATTGAAAAATTATTGTTACTTATTGAAAAATCAATGTTGTTAAGAAATATTATTGAATCGTCTCTAATTAAATGTAATAGATCAAATAGTATAATTTAGTAACGATCTCTTCAAACTTGATACTTTCGTTACGATGGCAATAGCATCTTCAAAGTTGACAGCTAGCAGATAGTTTTTTACTTTTTCTTACTGTACTCCTTTGTTTCCCCAAACATCCCTTTGGGGAAATTAATTCTGGACATTAGTTCTTTCCTGCGCTTTCACCCTTTTAAAATACCACTATTCCTTCCTACTGTTTTCAATTCCTCACCAGATGTTTTCTGCATCTAGTGTTTCAGTTGGGTTTTTGACTCTGATGAAGACCGCTTGTTGCGGTTGAAAGATCTTAGTCTTGTTTTCCCATTTTATATTGTGGTTTGATCATTGATTGTTATTTCACGTGTTTATGTGAAATCTTTATATATATATCAATTAGTTTTAAATATTAAATAAATGGTATTTAAAGCACGTTAGTTGGATTTCCTTTTGAATGTAATGTATATACAGTTATTTAACTATTTCCTTAATTTATACACATACATATTAAAGGTATATATTTTTATATATATCTTTGAATGAAAATGCCAGTGATTAAACCTTAGCATTTGTTTGTGATTTTATTAGGGAAATAAATTTAAATCAAACTTTAATAATAGCTTTGTGTGTTTGAAATATGTATCTATTAAGTGAGCCAAAGTATCATGTAATCAAAACGGTAGTTTTTTTAAAGGTCAGCAATAGACCTAGATCTTAAATCATCCTAAAATACTTTTTTAGTAGTTTATTCTCCTTCTTTCTCAAAGCAGTTTCTTCAAAGCATGCAATTAAAGAACTGAAATAAAAATTTACTCCTGTATATCATTTTGTACGCATAATAACATACAGTAAGACATAAACTAAATATTTATAACATCTTTTTTCGTTGACTAAGAAAATAGTATTGATTTTAAGTTGATTTGACTTTTCATAATTAATAGAAGACGTTTATTGATATAATTCAGTAATCATTAATAATCGCACACTGGAGATGTTGAAGGTCTTCCAGATTTGTAGATAAAATAAAGACTGCCTGAAGGATTGTATTGTTATCGTTGGTCAGAAAGATAGGTTCGTTAGATAGGTTAAGTATTGTTTACGGCCATAGGAAAGGTAGGAACGGTAGAAGTCCCGTGCAAATAACGTTTATTTATATCCCAACTTCAATTCACGTCTGAGTTTTATCGGCTCGTTGTATTTCAACAACACTATATTCTTTTTCCTCTGTAAAAATAATACTAGTCCCAATAGCATCAGGTTGAGTTCCCTCCAATCTGATATCAATGGAAAACGTCCCCAATACGATTGAAATATTGTACAAAATCATGTACTCAAATCATATGGCTGTTTGTAATCTGCTAGTAAATAATAATGTCTATTTCATATCAAACTCGAGGGCTGTCGTAGTACTGAGGCTACTATAGTACAATAAGGAATAATGATGCCTTACTGGTACTTTGTTGTGGTGTTGTTGGACAGTTTTCAACAACAGATATCTTTTATTTGTAATGTAGCAGTAGAATGATATACTTTACTTCTACCTCAGAAGTACTAGAAGTAAATTAAGAAAAACTGATGTGGTCTTCTCGTATAGTTCTGTGGTGTCGTTAGACCAGTTTTAAACATTCTTAAAGATGTTAAAGATCCATTTGTGTGTTACGCGAAAATATATTCTATATCATACATGCACACTCTAATTATTACAGAGGTAACTAAGAGTAAATGAAGATATGCTTATTTCTCATATACCCTTGTACTACTGGTGTGCGGTTTCGGAAATTCTTGAAGACGTCAGCGTTGGAAACCGAAGTGATGAACCGTTCTTAACACAACTTACTTGGAGTCAGTTTTCTCACTCTGCCTAAGCGATTTCCGCAACCCTTTACGAAATCATAACATCCTTATCAAATATGTTAAGAAGAAAGAGCTGCATTACAATTCATACATCAATAGGTGCGAAGTTGCGGAGCCCTCTTAATGAGGCTAATTTATATTGCTTTATGGAACAAATGAACTTTGAACAAATAATAATTTCATGGCACTATTCAGTACTATAGCTGAAGTATAAAATTGTACAAAAATATCTGAGAGGCCTATAAGTGTTTTAACTATAAGAAAACATAATATTAACCTCATTGACAATCAATTTATGGTTGATTATATTTTAATGTGGCCATCCTGCAGAGGTTTTATCAAACTCTGCAAATGTCAGACCATTTAGTTTATTTATCAGTTAATTCAGGTTAGTTATCAGTTTAATGGTTTCATTTCCTTTAACTTGACTATATCTATTACATCAGTTGTAACAAAATTAGAACCATTGTTCTAATTATGATTTAGAATATTGCAGATGAGTGATTATTTTCAGAGGCACTAGTATACTAATGATAATGAATTAGAATGCTGCAGATGAGTGATTATTTTCAGAGGCACTAGTATACTAATTATAATGATTTAGAATGCGACAATATGTTATGATAGATCCTTTTAGTATATTACTCGTAATGGCTTCGAAAGATAATTATTTATGATATCCTGGCACTTTTTTTCAACATTTTTACGTTATTATTAGCAGCAAATACTCTATTAAGAGTTATGTGAAAGAGTTATTTAATGGCATGAGAATAATGAGGTAGTTTCATTCAATGTGTGTGAAGGATAAATAAAAATAAAAAATAAATGTACAACGAAGAAGACAAAAAAGGACGTTTGAAGTATTTAATGGTGTCTACCAGTGGGTTGACTGCTAGATGGAAAGCTGTCGCTGCTTAAAATTAGTCTTCTTTGTTTCATAAAATTCATTCAAGAAGAGTAGAAAAATGCGAATGAGAAAAGACGACGTTCAGGGAATTATTGTTCAAGTGAGACTAGGGATGGATGATACAGGAGTGAGTGAGAGCTATAGATTGGCAATTGAGAACTCTTCCTCCCCCGTGTATCATGACTAACAACAACCCATTTTTAATTTAAAATATAATTTATTTCATGAATTGTAGTTATTTTAATTTTTTTCTTATTTGAATAATAATTTTTATACTTCATTCTTCTTACAACAGACTAGAGATCTATTTCTGCTATTAATTCTGTCTTTTTATAAAGGATAAGGAAGTGTTAATCGACCGTGAAAGGCTCATTGATCAGTGAGTCTTTCCCTAAGTTAGGAGAAATCATTTAAAAAAGGTGGGAATGAAAAATCTTCAGAACATTTTAACAATATCAGCTTTATGAAGCATGAAAGGCCAACTATAAACACTTTTATAAATTGTATTCATTAATAATACACTACAGTGATTATTTTGCATAAATTTGTATCTGAAAATTGAAGTTTTATTGTAGGTAACAAGAGTTACTGTGAAATGACTAGTAGTATTAGTAGTCATATATAGTAATTATTTAACCTAAATAACCACCGCTAAAAAAAAAGAAAAAATGAAACAGAAAGAGATCATCACGAAGCAAGAACTATTCAAGGCCACTTCGTACAAAAACAATGGTTAAAACATTTAATTCGAAAACAGTAACATAGTGATATTTCTGACCTACTCAAACTCAGAAAGAACTAGTCGTATATATATTTTAACAAACATATTGAAACAAATCAACACCTTAATACCCTCTAAATTACTTTAAATAATAGGAAACTAACATACGGTTAGTTTATTCATTTTATGATGAGGACCCATGGACTTAAAGCATTTCGACTATTGGAAATATATTGTATTGTTAGGGTGAATAACGAAGGCATTTTTTGAAGTTCATTAATATGCAATTATTAGTTTAGTACTGCTACATTTATAATAATGTGTTTATGCAACAAAATCTGGCATAGAAGAAATGTAAGGATATATATTGGAATTTTATGGAGTGCTTAGAGAGAGCTCAACAAGGAAGTAGGACAATTTTTTTTTTTCTTCATGTGGAGTTGTATCAGGTGCATTTAGTGATAGTAAAAGTATGGTGGCCGAACTGGAAGAAACAGGAGTGGGGGTCGAGGAGAAGGGCGAAGTTACTTTGGCTTGGTTCTTGATTGGAAAGTCGTGATGACAGTGTGAAGATTGGGGATATCCGCCATATTTTGACATCTTTCTGTCCATTTTGTGAAAACGAGCGATGGAGAAAGGCACAAGTCGCCCCTCATGTTACCTAGCAGTCCCTTGAGACAACTCTTGTATTTATTATAAAGACTTGGTCAAACAGGCACGTTACTTCGATTTGAAGTCGCCAGTGGTGCTTAGGGCTTATATGGAATCACAAGACGCCTGTCTTCTACCCTTCTGGATCATCTAGAGCACAATGGAATGTCGATGAGGCAGGAAAGAAAGCAATGCTGATGCTTGACTTCAAATTATTTTAGCCCTTCAAGTAGTTGTTTTTAAGTTCACATAGAACGATCTCGAGAGCTAATGGAGTTTTAAAAATAGGATGAAAAAGATATAATGAATATAAGAGTTGCATACATATGTAAGCTGGTGTAAACAGTAATCTTCGATCCATCATCTCCCTCCAACAAAACTCTCATAAATAACAATACTCAATCATTTTCACTTTCCATCGCAAATTGCACAAGAAGTTTTATTTAACAAATTTCAAAACGAGTTTCCATTTTCATTCTTACCCTAATTGAAAACACTATAAAAGAATCGCTATAAATGCACAAAATATATTTCATTGACTTAGATTACGGTATTCCATAAAAATATTACTCAACTTGAAGCCCGATACTTCTTTAGATGAAGAAATAAAATAATATCAATTATAAATTTAACAGATTTTTTGTTTCAAATTTTTGGTTGTTTTGTTATTTCTGAATATTAGAGTATCTGTTCTGAATTTCAATTTAATCATAATTTGTTTTAATTGAACTATCCAATAAAAAGAAATATAATTCATACCACTAGATAAAACATTTTCTATAAATGTAGAAACGTAAAATTATTGTTATGGGATGACAATAATCAACCTTTTGTTAATTTGATTGCTTTCCTAAACTTCCATTCACGAGATTTAACATACAATTACTAACCTCTGAGGTTCTAACAATGTGTGCGTATTTAACTATTCAATATTACCTTATTGTACAATAATTTACTTGGTAAATATTTATAATCATTTTGGTTTTGAAAATTTGCCTTGACAACTAATTGCAAGGTATTCTGAATTTTATCCATCATAGAATAAATATTTTCTATTTCTTAATTTCCTGCTTCCTCTTTTTCAGTTATAGTATTACAATATGAACTTTGTTCATCTGTATTCACCCGTGATCAGGGTTGATTCTGATCATGATTATGATTGGTTACTTACCAACTTCTCTACAATAAAGACGGAATTAGGAAAAGAATTTAGTGATAATGAGTTTCAGGATATTAGTAATATAAACTGTCTTAGGTACAAATAGGACAAAAAAGGATTGTCTACGTCAATATACGAGTAATAATGGATTAAAGTAACAAATGTTAATAATGTAAATTGGTGACATTAGTTAATAGTGTGAACTTCAAATATAATTTCAGGATAAGGGCTGACTAGTTCTTTGCGGTAAGGATTGCGATCCAATTAGGCAACTAGAAGACAGGACACTTCTCAACTGGTGTTAACCATTTTCATCATTTTAGAGAATTCAAACTGCTTGAGAAGCAGTTTGAGCCTTTTGTAATAAATGATGACGACTTTAGAACTATTCGGTTTGAACTCACGTCATATGAATTATTGTTTCAAATGGGAGTGTGAGAGAGCAGGAGTCTGCGGCGGAGGGGGTTTCTCAATGACTCTTGAAACTGGTGCGCTCCCTGCATGGTTAACAACCAGTTGGGAAATGAGCAAACTTTTCATTTTAAATGCAAGCATTAATTTAGTCAGAGTTTAACAAGGTCGGATTAACTTGGTTACCATACAATGAAGATGTATCAAGTTTGAAGCAATCCAACGTCCATATTTAATTACTTACTATACAGCAAGGACCTTATTCACTTATGTACAAAATGTCAGGGTTTTCTCATTTTTTGTACGATATCTGAAGGCTTTAAACAATGAAGATAGAGCGCGTTAAGATTGCTGCAGCACAATGGTGGAGTAAAATCATATGAACCGTACATTATTCCCAAGAGGAATACCAAACTGTCCAAGGTGAAGTTATTTGACAGTAGAGCATATTGTTACTGCTATTGAGGAATATTCACTGATGGCATTTCCAAGTAAGCAATACGTATAATGCATACGAAAAAGGAAAACTATTTTCACCTAGGGTAGCCTAAAATTCTCCAAAATCTCATAGAGTGAATAATTATTTTATTTGAAATAAATTTGTTTTAATAATTCGGACCACAATTAATTACCCATCAAAATAATGTATATTTGGAAATAGTTAATCAAAAAGCACATTATAAAATCAAATATTTTTTATGAAATATAAAATCAAACTCAGTAGATAAATATTAATATAACATTTGTTGTTGATTCATTAAACTATACTTTTAAATTATAACAAAATATGTTGGGTTATGAAAATTTTTCAAACTGCTGATGCGCCTAATTGATAAAACTTCAGATACCATTATATTCCAATTAATTATACAATTAATAATGCATTTAACTGCGTGTTACCAACCCTGTTATTTTATACCATTTTTCGTCTTATTTTGTGACTTTAGCCATTATTCTGTATGAAGGGCTTAGATATATTAAAGTTAATTTGAGACAACCTAATTTGTTTTTATTTCTTATCATATTTTACGAAAAATAAAAAGAATTATTGTAAAATCTTTTCTCTTTTGGTATTCATTGTCTTTCATTTAAGATATTTTTGTAATAAAAAACTTTCTCTCTTAAATGTATAAAAAAATCTGTATAATTTCACCACATTGGGAATTCAACGTAATCGACTTTGAATGCTTTCACATCAAACAGTTTTAGTAATGAGGATTTCACTTGCATTAATTAATCGAAAATGTTGGTTACTTAAAACCTGCTTTAATTATGAAAGTAATTACTAGGAATCAGTAATTATAAAGTTGTTATACAAATTTCATTTCAGTCATACAAATAATTAAATATGATGGGTGTATTTAGAATCTGACTCCTTTTGCAATAGCAATAATTATAAAGTCAAGCAGATTTCATCAGTTACTATGTAGTTTGTTATTAAGCAGATTGTTAGAGTTTTTATGTAATACCGAAGTTATTTTGTTTGCACATATTAAATTGTGATATATGATCTATAAGTATCAAATGTTTAATATGGCAAATTATCTAAAATATTTTCAAACAAAAATGACGATTCTTTTAGTTTAATTGATGACTGTTGCGTTAATTCAAAGGATTCTTTGTTGTAACTAATAACCTCGGGTGTTACAATAGCGCAGACCAGTTGTATCGTCTCACATTACTTAAAGTCATTTGCAAAGGTCTTTACTACCGTCTCTCACTCCGTCTTCAACAGATTGTTTAGTTGCTAACAAAGCCCCCAGACAAAAGCTTCTTTCGCCTTGGTTTTGTGAAACTTTCAAGCAATAAGTAGTATTAATTGTCATTCTTCCTTCAACTAATTCCCCACCCCACCCCATCCCGCCACCGAGCCTTCTTTACTAGTGTTTCCTTTAAGACTTTCCACAGATCCTACAGATTTTAAGATGAATTTCATCTTGTTTCAATAGAAATAGCGTACTTTTTAAGATAAGAAATCAGTAATGAGCAGAAGCTTTAGCCTTTCTGTGAAAATATCCTTTTATGGAAATAAAACATCTTTTTCAATTCAACAATTCATTCCACGGATTATTCTACAAATTTTATAAATAACACCATTACTCTGTTCTTTATTTGTTTTACTAATCCCGTTGAATTGGATTTTAGAAATCATTTCAATTTAAACTTCTTGAAGAAGACACTTTTAATTAATTCATGATACTTATTTTAAATTAAACCTTTCGATTTTTTTTACATTAATTAGTCAATGTAAAAATTATTTCAATGATTCTAAAAAAAAATTTTTTATCATATCTTTTGCAATATATATTAATAAAAATAACACCAGACTCATCTGGAACCTGTTTCTTAACAAATCCTCGATTCTCCTAAATAATATCCTCTTTTTTTTGTCTACACCATGAAATATATTTTCTAGCAACCAACGACCAACGAATATTACCATGCACAACAGTGCATGTCGTAAATGGGCAGTTCCGGACCAGAGGCCCACTACTGCTAGATTCTCATCCTGCTGTTTTTGTTAGGTCAGTAAACATTATCATGAATGGGGGAGTCAGTCAGTAAGGGAATGTGTCGTGTTCGTGGTCGTTTGGTCTTCAGGTTTTGCATTCTCTGAGGTACTGTATACTTTTGGAGTCATGTGGTCGTCATTTTTAGTTTAAGTAGGAAACTTTGAGGCTCGTGGGATTGGGAAAGGTTGGGAGTAGGATTTAGTTCCCGAACAAGGAGATTTAGATGGGTTGACAGTTTTTTGTCTTCATTACCGGCAAGTCGAGCAATGTTGGAATGGATAGATTCCAAACTCAAATCATGTTGAATATCAACATTTCTGGCGTACCATGGAGTCCTATCTATAAGGCGGGCACATTTATTCTGTACTATTTGGATGCAGTTCTTGTATATTTTCTATTTTCTAGATGTTTCGAATGATCAATATTCATTTTAAAGGCGTGAACAGAATTATGGGTGATTTTTTTTTGTTTATAAGCAAAGTGAGGACAGTGAAGGTTGTTTTAAGAAATTCAAGATGACCTGTTAGTTAATCCTGTGAGGCGGGTAGCAGTCCTTCCTTAAGATATACATTATTCAAATTAACACCAAACATGGCTGATAAACTCTTTCTTAACAACGATCTCAATTTTTCTAAATTGCGCATTTGTTAAATTGTGCATACATTAAAAATAAGAAAAAATTCTCTTATTTGTGTGATTCTCATAAACTACCAGCAATCAAAAACAATCATCTCAAAAAGAAAGAAAGGTACAAAAAATAAGAGTTTAAATAAAACAAAAAATATAGTTAAATAAGGAAAGCCAAAAATACAGTTGTATCAAGTAAAGAATACAAAGAAAGACCAAAATGGTAGTGTTCAAACCATTATTTAAAAATAAGGAAGCGAAATTAAAGCTTTATATTATAATAATATAGTAATATTCAAATAAATAAATACACACAGAATAGTAATTAAACAAATAAAAATAATTAACAATAATCTAAAAAATGTACATTAAAAATAACAGCGGAAATAACTAAATAAAAATTATATATTAAATGGATTAATCAGAAAGGAAATAAAAAAAATATTTGATCTAGGTAAGAACACGTGCATAGTTAAGCAACCAGCATGCAAGCACTTACTCAGAAGCCCTTATAATGGTATGGATATCATAACTGAGAAGCACTCTCGAATGTGCACCTTAGGGCGCTCATTAAAGGGAAAGCATGGGAGCAACGTCAATGACCACCGGGGCAGTCCCTAGCAAGGTGCTGGGCCTGGGGCAACTCAATCACTCCACGGCCTCCCCCATGCATAAATATATATAAAAAATTATTACATTGATTATATTTTGCAGGTATTAAAAATAAAAGAGCTTAGAGGGTTCAATTTTATTTGAAAATAAAATCTTCCGCTGGCATGAGAGATTAACCACAAACAGGTCATTTATCCGATATCACTACCTCAATATTCAGGGCCTCAGAGCATATTTCCTGTGTTTTTTTTATTTTCCCTTGTGACTTTTACTTTCATTAATTTCCATGGCGTGTTTATTGTGATTATTTAGTATATATATATATATATATATACATATATATATTATATATATCGAGAGAGAGAGAGAGAGAGAGAGAGAGAGAGAGAGAGAGAGAGAGAGAGAGAGAGAGAGAGAGAGAGAGAGATTAAATCAAACGGTTCAGCGGACTTTTAAATAAAAAAGAGTTAAAACGAAGGTAACACAAAAATAGACATAGTAATAACTCATTTCTATATTTCGACGATCGTTGTCATCAGGGTGCGAAGAGTCCTGCAAGAAGGCTGGGCGGTGAGTCAGTCTGTGTGTTTACCTTCGCTTTCAGTCTTTTATATATATATATAAACAAGATTGCACATTGAAATAACAATCAACGTCCAAACCACAATAAGAAATGACAAAAAGGTTTAAGAACTTGAACTTTCAACCGTAACAAGCGGTCTTCGTCAGAGTCAAATCCCAACTGAGTGGTTTAGGACGTTGATATATATTTATTGGATATATTTTTTATGATATATATATTTTATGGACGTTGATATATATTTATTGGATATATTTTTATTTCATATATATATATATATATATATATATATATATATATATATATTTGCTTTTTTCTTACTTTGTTTGTTCTCTGATGACATAAAGTGAAAGGCTTGAGGGCAATTATTTCTTTTCTTTTTTTTTTCCTAATGGTTTAGACTTCACTGATTGCATCACATGTTTGTGATTTTTCTGCATATATATATTTATATAATTTTTTTTTAACTAAATACGGTTAAAATGAACTTATTAAAACTGAAAATTAACAGTGATTGAGTAGCAGGAAAGACATTTACTGAAGTCCAACAGTTTTTTGTCATCAGAAGAATATTAGAGTGATCCATAGTAGGTGTATTGTCAAAGTATGATAAATCTTAAATTATTTTCTGACTTTTAAAATATAATATTAAAATTTTAAACATTATAATTGTACACACACATATATAGCACGATCTTTGAATGTTTGGATAAAGTTGGGTTTTGCAGGGCGGGAGCTGTACGCGTTTAATGGGCGGGTGCCGTTTGAGAAGGGTGGGTGGGATTTGTGGGCCAAGCAGGTTAGCCGAGGCAATGTCACATCATCAGATTGATTACCAGTCTCCCTATCGAAAGCTCTCACCTTGCCTCACTCAATACAAACACGTCTCATCAATTACCCCTTTAACGCTTGTTATTAATCCTCACCTTGTGTCCAAGCCGACCACCGGCAAAAAAAGAAAAGAAAATCTAGCTGACCCAAATAAATTACTCACTGAATCTCAGTCATTCTTCTTTTTTTCACTCTTTTCAAACACTTCATTCAGTAGAATGTTTTCTTGTGATTGGCTTAATTAATTTATATATATATGATCAAACCACAATATGAATTGGGTTGTTTTCCCATTTCATATTATGGTTTGATCATTGTTTATGTGAAATCTATATATATATATATATATAAAGAAACATAGAGAAATCAAAAGAACACACTTACAGTCTCTAATTTTCGGTTTGAACCGTCTTCAGGAGAGATAAGAGAGGGAAACCAAGCGCACCGGTTCAGAGACGGTTGGAGACCGTTATATTTGTCTGTTTTGGATCGTATTTCCAACGAAAAAGTATATATATATATATATATATACGAAAACAACAAAAACTATAGACAAATAAAAAAGTTGTAAGACCTCGAACTGAGTTGATTGGCTTTGAACCTGTCTCATTTTTCTCTTTTTGTTGTGATACCATTGACTGGAGAGTCCTTTGTGTATATTGTGACATTCCTTCATTTATATATTAAATAATGTTGATGTTTTCAATCAGCGTACATGTTACAGGCACTGCAACATGAGTTTAATTGAAATCACTATTGAAAGGGATAAAATAACATAAGAATCAAATTAATTAAGTTACAAAAAACAAACATGATAAATAATTAATGTGTATTATATTAATAATGTGAAATAAAATCTAGGCACCAAGTTAGCACCACTTGTTTGTGATTAATTCTACTTGAGGTGGGACAACTTCTTATCGAGTGTGCAATGTAAGATGGTATGATTTTATGATTTGCTTCTTTAATTATATTGAGTGATTTGGGTAATAGTATATTACAATGAGTGTCGTATAAGTCAATCTATTGCTATGGTTTCCATTTGCTGAACCCGTGGTGCTGTGCTATTTAATATGCACTCGGGTGATGTATTAGACCTGAAGCTTCTACTGAATATAATGAAAGATCCCAATAGGAGCCAGCCAAAACCCATCGACATCAGTAGGGGTGTTTCGGCTGGACTATTGGGTACCACGGGCCTTCTCACAGTGTTCAGGAGTCTTTGATTCCTTTTAACAAAGGAGCACACTATTCATAACAAAGGAAACATTTTTAAAATCTGTTTTGATGACATACAACTAAACTATAAGGTAGCCTAGTAATTTTCATAAGCCTAATAATAAGAAGACTTCTAGTACAGCCACCAACTTGAATGATTAAGAAAATAAACCAGGCAGCTGTAACACTTTTGACATCACTAAAATTAACTGTTTTGGTTACTTATGAATTGGACAGTCAATTTACTATCTGCTTATAGACTATGTAAACAAAAATTGATGTGGTTTATTTTTGACTGGTCACTGGACCGATTCTTCCAGCTAAATCAATACATTTCTATATACGTATTTCAAAAATCATAGACTATTTTTAAATTATAAGTATTATAATCTTTTTCTTGTTCTGTAGTCAGCTAACTTCCTGCTAAGCGATGCTGATGGATCTCTATTCTCGACATGTATTCTTTTTCTTTCATTCTGACCACCATCATCTTATTACTATTTTTATTCTTTTACCTCTTTAATCAGCAAACTCCCATCTACTTTCTATTCTTGATGCCTTATAGGTATCGGGTAGATTTTTTTTTATTCTGATTTATTTATATTAGAATTAGTAGTAATACTGTCCGTATACCTCGTAAATTCTCAGAAAAGCTCGACCAGTTTCGGTTCCGTCCGGATCCCATCTTCAAGAGCAACTAACTGAGCAATAACTTATCTTGTGTTATTTATTTATAACATGTTATAACCTACTACACTTTATTTATTTATGTTTATGTGATATATATGACTCTGGGTTATCAATGTTTTATTTTTTATATTATATATTTTCCTCTTCTTCTTTTCCATCGACGTCACCTTCTTATTTTAATCAAATGATTATTTTTCTTCTTATTTTTGCATTCTATTTCTTTTTCTGCTTTCGAGCTGATAATATTGACGCCGCTTGTGATTTGAATGTATATTGATTTCCTACTTTTCATTAGTTAGTTGGAAAACATCACTAGCTTCTTCTTCAATTTAGTTTCCCCCTTCTTCATTGGTTTAGTGATGAAAATGGTTTTAGGTTCTCTACTGATAGAAGCACATATATTTGTTGTCCAATGCCCACAGTTAATAGGCTTTCACTTTTTAGTGCTGTTCTAGGGGTAAAAACTGTGGTTAATTTATTAATTGACACCTATTTTAGTCAAAGTCCAATGTCATTAATCTCATTATGTCATTAATGAGCGAGCCCCATTACCTGTTGATTCTACATTGGGAATACTAAATTTTACCAAACTCAAGGTATTTAGAGTAGGGATCTTTAAAGAGTACCTGACATCGTACAGGCTCGCGACCGACGGTTTACGTCTTCTCCGAGGGACAACGTGTTCAGATTTATTTACCTCCTGCGTGAATATATCGAGGGCCAAGTGGGATCGAACCCTGGTCCTACCAGTTCGGAGGAGGGAGTACTTTAACCAGTGATCTAACCTGGCCTCCCTGGAAGCACATATGACAGTACATTCTTGCATTATTTTTGTAACTTTATTATGTAAACTATACTAATATTTGGAAAATATGTTTCAGATATATAAAGATGTCAAGCCCCCACCTAAACAATCTGATCATCATCGGCTCCATCCTGACCTACATCTCCGTCATCTTCCTTGGGCTTGACTCAAGGCTGACCAGTGTCGAGATCTTCCCCTATGTCTGCACGGCGCGCGCTTGGCTCTTGATGGCGGGCTTTTCTCTTGCCTTCGGCGCCATGTTCTCGAAAACTTGGAGGGTCCATTCCATATTCACTGATGTCAAGCTCAATAAAAAGGTACTTTTTGTTTAATTTTTATTTTATTAAAAATAAAGTATAGTAATCATTGAACAAATTTTGTTTCGAGGTTATGACAGATTTACACATTTTATCCCCTGAGTCCATTTTTTTTATTATACCTGTATTTTATGCTCCTTATTTTGGATATATATGTGTAAAAAAATCTGTAAACACGCTACA
Source organism: Hermatobates lingyangjiaoensis (assembly GCA_026182355.1). Lineage (NCBI taxonomy): Eukaryota > Metazoa > Arthropoda > Insecta > Hemiptera > Hermatobatidae > Hermatobates > Hermatobates lingyangjiaoensis. The sequence continues at coordinate 362,802 of JAPFBL010000068.1, forward strand.
GGTTACGCCGTTTGATTAATCAGTTTGAGATACTACCCAAAAGTAGCTCTTACAATGGAAATGAGCTGTATAGTTTTTGGTATAATATGTTTCTAGCGAGTATTTCATCTTCTCAACTAATGACTAAGGAGTGTTAAATTTTTCAGCTTTTACAGAAGCAATGTTAATACAAAAGCTCAGAATTTGGTAATGGAAATAGACGTATATTTACGTAAATTTAAACATGTTCATGATACTAGTCACATCATCCTGAAATTTATCATGAAAATAGCTTCAAATAACAAGATAAGTTCAACAATTTTGAGTGATTTGTATCAAAAGGAAGAGGTTATTATTAATACATTCTCTAAAATCAGAAAATTTTTTTTGCATTAAACATGTAGATTATTGATATTTTTTGCAGAACTCAATATAGTGTGTTATGAAAGAAATTTTAATAATTATTAATAACAGAGTAAGTCAGTGTGCTTAGAAAGATTTCTGTTTCTAATAATCTCTGCTGTCCTACTTGGATTTATGCATCAACTTTGTAAAAAATATAATATATTTATCAGAATTCAATCAAAAGTATTTATTTGATATTTACATTTTTTATAAAATTATAATTTACTTTCAAGGAGTTGATTTGATATGTAAAAAGAGGAAAGAAAATAAATTATTAAAAGAATACAGGCAAATCAATTTTAAGGTAATTACATGAATTCTTTGGACAGAAACATAAATCGTATTGTACATACTGGTTCGGTTAACTAATTGTAGAATAATCATAAAAAAAATATGTTATACATGTGTTTGTAGTATAAGTATGTCTAATATATGGTGGCAGTATGTATATGTTATACTAGGGGTTCAAAGTCTCTACTCAAGAGAAATTTTTTTTATTTAAACTACTCATTCAAACACTTAGTGTTCATCATCAAGTAAACTTCCAATAGGAGTAGTGAAGATCATGGATAATATAACAGCAGTCCCGTTTTGACAGTCGCGTGTACTCAGCTGCCCCAATAGGAAGTTTACCTGATGATGAACATGAAGTGTTTAAAACGGGTCGCGTCGTTTACAAAACTTTTTTTGTGTGAAGACTTTGAATTATCGTTTTAAAACCAATTTGAATAAATCCCACACAATTACGGATTCACAACTAATGAATACAAGTTATTTTTCTACATGAATGTATTTAAAGAATTACTATTCAATTCTTAACATATATGTCATCATTTTGTTTGTTGGTTTGTATAGGATATAGGGATATGAAAAAGAAAATAATTTTTAAGGTTTGTCAGTTCTATAGTTATTGAGGGCAAAAACCTTATTGTACTTGGGTAATGTTTAACCTGGAAAGGCACATTATCGTTGTTTATACCAAACATGTACTAATTGGAACTCGTTATTCAGTGGCGTAGCAACTACATATTGTTGCCACCCGGGGTGGTCGTAAGATTTGCCGCCCTCCATATCTTCTGGCCTTTGATAATCCGTTAAACTCCAAAACCCAAAAAAGTCCTCAAAATATTTACTTTCATGGAATTGCAATGGAAGATCTAATTTTAGACTGCTGTTATTAGTTCCAGACTTTCATCTTATTACAGTATACGTATACATATACAGTATCCATGAAAGAAAACCAAACATTTTTTAAAAGAAAAACGTATGATTCAAATCATAAAAAAATTAACTGCCTGCGCAAACAAATATAATAAACTTTCAACCCCTTTAAACAATTTGTTTCGAAAAATTTAAAAAAAAAAGAGAGCATTTTTGTTAGCTTTTTATTAGTTTAATTTTTTTCTGTTTTACCGCTCAAAATGCCGACCTTTGGCACGTGCCATCCGGAGCGGACCGCCCCTACCACCTACTCTTGCTACGCACCAGCTGCAATTCTGATTATATACAAACTTTAAATTTCGCATTAATTATTACCTTAGTATGTGAAAAAAACTCCATGAACTCAAAATATTGAAGTATGAGATATTTTCATTGAAATTGCAACGATAAGTGTAGTAACCTGTTAGATTGTCCTGGACCAATGATTCCATTTAAGTTATGAATAATATTATGGATATGCTGTCATTAAAAGGAACGAAGCAATTAATTTATCAATTTATTGTCTATAATTTGATAATTCTTTTATGAGAGTTTGTTAATTGGCCTAAGTGATAGCGACATTATATTGAAAATATAATTGATTGTCGACGGGTTTGTTTATACATTTACTTACAGTAAAGTTGAGTGCAGCCCACTCCACTTTTTTCTCAGTGAATAGAACTTCATTCATGATATAATGTAGCCATTATTACGTTTGATACTAAAAGTAGGTGTTTTCGTTAATTCCTCAATGTATCATTTCAGGTCATAAAAGACTACCAGCTGTTCATGGTCGTAGGGGTCCTGGTGGCCCTTGATCTAGTCATCATGACAACATGGCAAGTCACAGACCCTTTTTTCAGAACTACAAAACTTATGGAGCCCTATGTAAGTATTACAATTGCTGGAATAATATGTAACAAAGTAAACATATTATGATTGTTTGTCCTCTAGAGGTTTTTTAGTAACAATTATACAGGAAATTGAAAAAAAAATCATTAGATATGACAAAATGTCACCTCTTAAAAAACATCCACCTGCACTATTTCATCAATAGTATGACCAAAATGTCCAAGGTTTAAGAACATCAGAATGAATCATTTGAAATTGACTACAATATATAAATGTCGAATTCCACTATTGAGGTTTTAACAATAATATGAGATTTCATGTTACTCGTAATCCCCTTGTTAAAAACCTCAATCGTGCAATTCAATATTCATATGTTGTATTAAATGTCAAATAATTCACTCTGATGTTCTTAAAGCTTGCAGATATGTATAATTTTTTTAGATGTAAACCTGAAGAAAAATAATAAATCTTTTAGTTTTCATATTTCATTCTTTTTGTGTGGGGACGTCTGTTTTGACATAATAGTATATGGACATAATAAAGAAAGTGTCATCTTAGCTCACAAAACTTCGTTTTGTTTATTTTTCTTTTGTTATACTTAGAATCTTGTCCATATTCCACAGTAAACGGAGAGTTTACGTTTATAACTGTTCGTATCATTTCCACCTTGTTGAAAGCCTAACTATTCTCTATTGCAGGATTATGTAAATGATATATACATATTAATTTCCTTTACTCTCTTGAATCCTAATTACATTCACTTTAACCTTTAATTCTTCTCCTGTGGCCGCTCTTTGCTTTGCTTGTTTGTTTATCTCATTGAAAATGTCTTCTTGTTCACCAATGATTTCAATCAGGTCATATTGGGAGGAATCTGCACTTAGAATATTTCTAAGCGTTTTAATATTTCTAACTCTTATCTCATTGCCATTTTATGGCCTTTGCGAAGAAACTGACGAGATAGGAAACAATAGTTATGAATACAGAATAACAAAATAAATTTCGTTATCACGTATTTTGAAAAAAAAAACGAAAAATGTACAATGTCCGAACTGGACGAGTAAAGTTGAATACTTACCAGATAAGATTTTCATTATTCTTTAATTGTTTCATCAAATTATTGTTTTTGCATCTCTTGGAGATAAATATTACTTCAATATACTTCTTACTAGTTTCTATACGTATACCCGTAAAGTGCTTTTGAAATTTAACAAATTTACGGTAAATGTAAATTAATTTATAAGTACAAATAAGTGGAAAGGGATAAAAATTGAAAGTGTGATATTGATATTTATAGTCAACTTATAAAAAGGGATAAATGAATAAAGTGCAGCAAAAATGTAATCTCTTTTTGGTGTTGTGAAGTCTGAATTATCTCAGTGTGTGAGTGTAATTTATCTGGATCATTGAAAGTTGTTGCATCGCTGAAATGCTCTTGGGTCGCTGAAATGGGTTGCCACTTCCTGGATTGCTACAAATCAGCTGCACTTTGTAATGAATAATGTCTGTTTCTTGTAGCCACAACACTGTCCTTGGCTTTATAAGTTTCTTCTGCTAGTCTCGAATTTCCAAAAGTCGCTATTCATTCCATTCATATTTAACGCTGTCATTTTTTTAATTCTAATATCTAGTTTTGTTCCAGTACTCCGATAGTTAGATAGAGGTGCAGGCTGTGTGAGTAGTTGGCCTCTTTGGGAGGGGCGTTGTAGTGAGTAGTAGTATAGACAGTGGGCTCTTACCAAAATCATTCTGGGGAGAGCCCCAACTTTCGAAATATTTATCTCTGCACCTGAGACTGTGGTCATCTAACAGGAAACACTACACTTCCTTCGTTTGTTTCCGCGCCCTATTCTGTGTACATGTAGTGAACAGTAGACTTTAGTACTGTTCTAGGGGTGAAAAATGTCAATCATTCCGTATGTGGTATCCATTTTAGTAATAGACGAGGTAATTTAGCGGATTAATTCTGTAAAGGGTAAAGTTCATTAAGCAAGAATCTGACATGATACAGGCTCGTGACCGAGGGATGTACAATTCTCTCAACTTTATATCCCTCTGATTATTATGCAATATGAATAATTTGTTTCATAGCTAAGATTCGAGCTTACAATCTTTCAAAAAGCAAGTACACTGCTGGTTAAAACTTCTCTTGAGCTCCAAGTAAAACACCAGAATTCAGATTTTACGATATATTACATAATACCACATAATATTTAAATAAATATAGCATAAATTTTGATATAGGAGAATTTCGAAATTTACGTCTCCTCACAAAAAAAGTTTAATACGGAACTCCAACGCGTTTCGAACACTTAATGCTTTTCTTCAGGTATACATCTAAAAAAAATATACGTATGTGTGAGCTTTAAGAACATCAGAGTGAATTATTTGAAATTGAATACAATATATGAATGCTGAATTGCACTATTGAGATTTTCAATGAGATTTCATGTTAATTCCCTTGTTAAAAACCTCAATAGTGTAATTCAACATTCATATATTGTATTCAATTTCAAGTGATTCATTCTGATGTTCTTAAAGCTCACACATATATGTATTTTTTTTAGATTTAAACCTTAAGAAGAAACGTGTTTGAAACAAGTTGTTAGTTTTCATATTAAATTTTTTTTTTGTTTGGAGACGTCGGTTTTGAAATTTCTCAATACGATTAAATACCACACTATTACAGATTGCACAAGTAAAAAATTACTTTTGATACTTTCTTTCAAAATTAAACACACATATGTTTTGTGATGTTTTCATGGAAGTGATTTGTTTTTGGTGATGTTTGTTTCAGCCACACCCACACAGTGAAGATATTATTATCTACCCAGAGAATGAATACTGCATCAGCAAACACATGAACATCTTTGTTGGCATAATATATGCTTACAAAGGATTACTCATGGTAACTAAATCATTATCATTATTTCTCAAGTCTTTTATAAATTAATTCCGTGTTTTATTTATTTTATAGTAATGTTATTATAGATTAGCTTAGTGCTCATTAAAAATGACAACGTATACTACAAAATTGGAGATAATGGAATTAATATTTCTAATAGTTGCTTACTCACTATATGGAACAACCACAGATTTGTGATCAGATGTGTTTATTCTTTTAATAACTTTTTAAATTATTCATTATAAATTGACAGTTACCGGACAGAATCATCGTAAATAGGAAGACGTTATATTCATTACCAAAAGCTATAACTAAGGATACATACTTGACATATTTGATCACAATACAAGGTGTCCCAGAAGTCGAGCACCATAGAGTTTTTTATAAAAACTCATATGGATATTAATTTTATTGAGTATGAAATCAATATTCATGTATTAGATAACATGATTTAAAATGTTAATAACAATATGACCATCTGTATTTTAATTATGAAATACAGATGGTCAAATTGTTTACCATCTGCATTAACGCATGCATCAATCAATGCATGCTTAGATATGTTAGAGGTATGTTAGAGATGGTTTATTCCTTATCTCTAATTGATGCATGTGTCAATGCAGAGAGTGAACAATTTGAGTATCTGTTATGATTCTGATCAATTAAATTAATGCTGTTTGCCAACCGAGCAGAACTCATCTCGTTCTTCTCCTGATGATGATGAGGTCGAAAAATTGAAGTGAGTTGTGTGTTGTTTCTAAGTGTTCTTTTTATTCTAATCGATTGATATTTTATCCTAACGAACCGTTCCATTTTTCAATAAAATTTATATTTATATGTGCTTCTAAAAATAAGCACATATTCTTAAAATTAATATTCATATATATTTTTTTAAAACTCTAACTTAAGCACCCTGTATTCATATTCGCAGTTTATACATATTATATGTTTTATGTTTATCACCTCAAGTGCTTACAATTACAAGATTCTCCATCAAACTTGAAAAGAAGAGAATTAACTAAGGAAAGAGTGCTTCAAAATCAAAGAATTTTAAGGGGTATGGAACTGATAAAGCAAGGGGGCACAGCTGAAGGTAAGGAGTGAAAGTGACACTTCAAAATGTTAAAGGAAACACCAGAACAACCGAAGGCAAGACTTCTAAAAGCGTAAAAGATGTAGGGTTCAAAGATAACAATAGAGGTGTGTGAAGGAGCTGTCATACTAGGCAGGTCAAAATAGAAAGCTGGGGACACTAGAGGTGGTCGACACCTACTAGGTCATCAGTTTTATGACTACCTTAGTATTCAATAAGCTTTCGTCGTCTTCACGAACCTATTAACCCAGGACCTGACCTCACCAAACTGAATACCAGTTTTAAAATATACCTGCCAACTGATGGAGCTTACCCAATGGTTAGGGTCGAGGGTTTAGCCTCTTTTGTTACTATGCGGGTAACCTTCCGAGAAGATACTGCATTTCACACAGCGAACTCCCTAGAAGTCACCTTTAATGGGTTAGAAACCACAAACACCACGAGTCCAACCCAACGACAAGGATTACAACCAACGATGGGGCATACGGGAAAACCTAAAAAAAATCCCATACAGGCTACCCCCACCCCCATGCCAATGAGAGTTTTTTATTTCGAGTAGAAAAATACAATGAAAGAAATGGACAGAACAACAAAATGTTAGTTACACTAACCAACATGTGCTGGTTGGACATGCTGAATTTGAATGTTTTACAATATTTTTGATCGTCTTAATTACTCTCTGTACTCTCCTAATGTTATTAACTTATATGGCTTGTTACGACTTGAAGAGATCTAATTGAATAACATTTAACGTACTGTTCATGAATAAATCTGTAAAAAGTTTCATTGAAAATAGCGCAATATTCAGATTAAAATATTTTATAACAAAACTTTGGAGATCAGGAAGCATGAACGTTTATTTTGTATGCTTTAATTCTTAATAATAAAAGTGAAGTAAATATTAAGTTAATTAGGTGTTAAGTAAATAGAAAAAGAAAAAAAACTTATTTTTCTATGATATTATGAATCACGGGATGTATTAAAAAACTGTAAAAGTGTAAAATTTATGTTTGCTATTTGCTTACATTTCGACATTCACCTGCCAGCTGCAATGTAATGTCTCTTGTGGAACATTTTATGTTCATTTTTGTTACTTTAATTTATGATGTTTCACTTGTTAGCACTTTATTTTATTAGTAAAGCTAAGAACTGTCAGTTAATTAAGAGGAATAATAATTAATATATTTTTTTTTCTTTATTCGTTACTGTTAAGAATTATTCTTATCTAATCAAGGATTTAAACATGGATTCGTAAATAGGATTTCAGCTATTACTCTTAATAGGAACAGTAATAGTTTTTATTTGGTAGTTTAATCCCAATAAATTCTGATAAACTCGAGATTTAGTATATTTGTCTACAATACAGACATGTACTGTAGTTGTACATGTATGTAAATACATGTACATGTACATGTAAAATACAATGTAGACTAGTATTTTGAAACAATACATAAACTGTAAATATTACTGTTGTTCACCGTGTGATCCAGAGTAGAGTGGAAAGCATTTTCTAGTTATTTGTAAGCTACAAAATTTAAATAGAAAGATAATTATTAACATATTCTGTTAATAAGTTATCCCATAAGCGAAATGCCAAAAGATGAACATTAATAAAATGAAGGGGCATGGCCGGTGGAAGAGCATCATGAATTTTTTCATCAATGATAGTTGAATAAGAAAAATGATGACCAAAAATTCAGGTATTTTTCGATGACACGTGTTTTAGTTGTTCGGAGCCTTCCTCGCCTGGGAGACCCGCAACGTCAGCATCCCAGCGCTCAACGACTCCAAGTACGTCGGCATGAGTGTCTACAACGTCGTCCTCATGTGTATCATGGGAGCTGCTATTTCATTTGTTCTTTCCGATCAGAAGAACGCCTCTTTCATCCTTATTTCAGTCTTCACCATCTTCTGCGCCACCATTACACTCTGCCTTGTCTTTGTCCCAAGGTAACTATACAAGTATTTTCTCAGTCAACTCAATAATGTATGATATTATTGTTAGTACTAAAAAAGATGTGATTAATGTACACCGTTTTACCTTGTGCATTTCCTCATATCTGCACCTGTTTTAGAACCCGTACATTGTGAAGAGTAAACTGGATGTTATTCTGTATTACAGAGCTATAGAAAGATAATAATCACCTTTTTTTGTTTCTTATTAATTGTTGTCTTTTTATTCTACTTCATTCAGTTGATATTATTTTATTATATCAATTATATACTTAATTTGGTTGTCTTTGATACTAATAACCTTTAATTATTTTCCATCCCTAATGTAGAAAACAGAGGCACAGACAAATTTATGTGACTACCATGGCGGTAAAATGGGTTGCTCTTGTAAATCTTTTCTTGTTTTGGGATCTTCATATTTCTTTACAAAATTTATTCTGGTTTACCAAATATTATACAGGATGAGAGGAAACCTAAACAAGTTGATATATATAAATACAGTCCCTTGCAGACACACACACACACACACACACACACACACACACACACACACACACACACACACACACACACACACACACAAATGTACATCTACAGAACTCATTGACAATCAGCTGGTTTTCGTCAAATCTGTTTGTGTAACAAATTTGTTATAATAAAAACTTCTTATTAACAATAGTTTGCCCGGCTTTATTCCCTTTATTTTTTAGCACGTTTTATTGTCCTCTTTCGGATGGACTGGCAAACTGTATATAGAAAAGACTAGCAGGTCCTAAGATACAGTTCATGACTCATCTTAGAGTTTTATAAAACTGATGTATCAAATTGATTGATAATAGATCAATACTTCATATTTTATAAAAAGAAATGTTTGTCTTTTTTTTGAATGTTTCAAAGCTCTTTTATAAACACACTGAGTTACTTTCCCTCTGAGTGAATTCAAGTGAAAAAGGTAAACAAAGTAGACAAATCTAAAGTCACAAAATGAAATAATACAAAAAAAAGGTAAATGCTAAGATTTGAAGGGTTTTCGGAACAGCTGGCAGTCTTAGTTACCGTAGAGACATATTTTAATACTTTGAGCGATTTTTTCTTTCTTATTATTAGCAAAATTGTTTTTTTTTTATTTTAAACCTTAAATACAAAATAAAACATATTATTCTATTCAATTTAAAAATATATTAAGCCCTAATGAAGTATTTCTGCTAGCCTCTTCAAATCTATGGAGGTAATTTTATAATGAAATTGAAAAATACTATAATTAAATATAAATTTGAAAAAAAAAAACAAAAAAAGTTAATAATTCAAGTTTGGGGTTAAAGAATTAATGTAAAATGAGTTTTTATTCCGTATTTAAGATCACAATGAAATAAATCATAATATGAGCTTCTAAACCTTTTTTATGAAACCACTTCTGAAAATCGACCACATTTTTTTTCGTCCCTTTGTTTTTTAAAAATTAAAATATATATTTGAAATGATTTGAGGTGCATACGACTATTTTGTGATGCGAACAAAACGAGGTATTACGCCATTCTTTGTTGTCAAAATATCTCCTTTTTAAATTAAATTCACCCGTTTGATTTTTTATGGAAATCAATCTATTATAATATGTAATTTATATTGAAAAACATTGAATATATTTTATTAAGTAGGACATAAAATCTTTTATTACGTAAATCATACATCATTAATTTGATGTATTATATATGACACATTTATTTCCAATTAATTATCAATTTATTTAAATTAGTGAATACGAGGGTAAATCAAATATAAATGGTAATTTTGCTACTTTGCTTAGAAAGCAGATCCGAGTAGCTGATATTGTATGGTGTATGTCGAGTTGGGGAACCAGCCTGTTCGCGCGCATTCTCGTTTTTACCTTCACTGCAGCCATGGTCGAGCAAGAAGAGTTCCTTTGTCTGTTATGCAACGGATTATAATAAAGTTTTTTAATAAATGAAGGTGTTAAATTTGGAAGTCATTATTGACGTCCAAGGATAAGCCTTACACATGACAATATCCGTGTCGTTCAATACTTTATTGAACGTGATCGCCGTTTAATCGTGAAAGAAATTTCATCAGAAATATTTATCAGTTATGGTAGTGTTTAATCCATTATTACTGATCAACTTGGCTTTAGAAACATTAGTGTTCGATGGGTTCCGATGTTTTTGCCTGGAAAGCAGAATAAGGTCAGATCGGAAGTCGCTGGAATGCTTCTGAATCGATTTCAGTAAGAAGGAGAGGCCTTTTTGAAGCGTATAGTGACATGTGACGAGATGTGAGTACATCATTACACCTATCAAGTGGAAAATGGCTAGGAATGAGTGGCGAAGAAAGAATGAAGGTTACCCAGTGAAGACCAAAAACTCTCTCTCAGCTGGAAAAGTTCTTGCAACGATATTTGTTGACTGTAAGGGAATTTCACTGTTCAATTTTCTGTACGATCAACGTACAGTAAATGCCGCTTACTACAGCCAAGCTGTTACAGTTGGTCAAAGCCACCTATTGAAACAAAAGACGATACATCAGAGATGTCATTCTCCTCCATGACGTCACGCGGACTCACACTGAGGCCTTGAAAACGAATAACCTAGAAGAAATCAGCTGAGAAACCCTCGAGCACCGTCTTTAAGTCCTCACTTTTCCCTGTGACTAATTTATGTTCGCGCCTACGAAGAAATCACTTCAAACCATTTGCAAGCAGCGAAGAAGTCGAGAAAATTTTCTGATCAAACAGTACTGAAATTTACAAATCGTTGACAAATGTGTATGGATCACGCAAAAGACTGCATTGAAAAATGTTGAAACAATGATATTTGTATACAGTTATTCAATGACTGACTAAAAAAATTACCGTTTATATTTGACTTACCCTCGAATAATATGAATAAATATATATAATGTAACTGAATCTACACGAATATAAAGAAACCAATAATTTTGTATGCATATATTTTTTATACAAATTAAAAATAATTAGCAATTAATTGAAAATAAATATGCAACATATTTTATAATTGAACTCACACTAGTATATTTTGAAATTTTATCCCACATATATAAATTATATACTTAGATGTACTGAATTTCGAAAACTATTTTCAAGGGGTAAATTTGATTTAGAAGAAGGTAAATTTTATTTACGGAAGAGTGAATTTCTTTTGCATAACCTATAAACGGGCAAAAATTCAAAATACCAGTACAATATATTTAATGTTACATACAAAATATTATATATATTACATATGTATTTACTTTGTTATTTACTTTGTTATTTACTTTAATTATTTATTAATTAAATAATACATTTAATATTAAATTATATATAATTTTACTTTGTTTGTTATATATTAAGTTATATTATTTATTTAATTAACTGGTTGAATAAATAACAATTTTTGTAGGATCAATAGCTTTAGGCTCTTTATATATATATATATATATATATATATATATATATATATATATATATATATATATATATATATATATGATCAAACTACAATATAAAATGGGAAAAAAAAAACTAAGTCTAAGACACTTTCTTAGTCTTTTTTTGTTCGTTTTATCTTGTGTTTTGATCATTCATTGTTATTTCATGTATTTATTTTGAAAAGTTGCTATATATATATATATATATATATATATATACTTCTATTTTTTAAAAAAACTTTTATATACATACAAAACTAAAGTTCATCGGAACTCGGTTAGTTCTTCAGGTTCAAATTAAACTTTCATGCCAACGTTTCGGTTTTTATTTAAAAACTTTTTCATAGGCCGAAGTATACATTTTTAAACAGAAGAACTAAGTATTACATTACAAATTATTTTACAAAGAAAAATAATCTGTGGACTCAACAACTGTCTAGTTTGAATGAACACAAGACACTTTCATGAACACAGTTTCACGTGTTCATTCAAACTAGATAGTTGTTGAAATTATTTTTCACAGACTATTTTTGTTTGTAAAATTATTTGTAATGTAATACTTAGTTTTTCTGTTTCAAAATTTATACTTCTGCCTGTGAAAAAAGTTTTAAATAAAAACCGAATTGTTGGCAATGAGAGTTTAATTTGAACCTGAAGAACTAACCGAGTCCCGATAAACTTTAGTTTTGTTTCCTATTCCACGGTCGATACTTATATAATATATATATATATTCGTTACAAAGTTGACCAATAGGAGTGAAGTTTACAGGTCCATGCGTGAGGTCCCAGTTACCCGCTGCTCAGCGAAGCCTCAGTCATTCTGCCAATGGGTATAGATGTTGCACAGTCCCTCTGTGTTAAATGATGTTTGGCAGAAAACATTAGCCTCACTTTACAGTGAACTCCTGTTCCCTTTCTATTTTTGGTTTTTGTGGTGGTTGGGTGTTGTTGTTTACTATTTTCTGTTACGGATATTGCTAGATTTTTAAATGATACTCTCGGTTGTTTACTGCGAAAAGCAGTTTGTCCTTTCCCCGGACAACTCATAGAAAATATATATATATATATATAGTTCAATATAAACCAAGAAACATAGAGAAATCAAAAGAACACACTTACAGTCTCTAATTTTCGGTTTGAACCGTCTTCAGGAGAGATAAGAGAGGGAAACCAAGCGCACTGGTTCAGAGACGGTTGGAGACCGTCTCTGAACTCTGGAGAGACGGTTGGTCTCCAACCGTCTCTGAACCAGTGCGCTTGGTTTCCCTCTCTTATCTCTCCTGAAGACGGTTCAAAGCAAAAATTAGAGACTGTAAGTGTGTTCTTTTGATTTCTCTATGTTTCTTTGTTTATATTGAACTATATTTGTCCGTTTTGGATCGTATTTCCAACGAAAAAAAGTATATATATAAGTTATCTTTTGTGTCCTGGATCGACTGTGCCAGTTATCTTTTGGGTCGAGTGGAAGGCTTTGTTTTATAAAAAATAATATTTATTAGGACACAAAGATTAATTAACTATTTATAAATTATACTGTGTATGAACAATTCGTAATTTTTACTATACACAGGGAAGTCTGAGAGAAATAGCCACAACTGGAGAGTGTCACAATTACAATTATGTCAGTCTTTATTAATTAAGGAGCTTTGGCCAAACCAGACTATTTATGCTACGTGAAGGTTATCAGATCCTGACGTTCAAACAGGTGGACTGGAAAACAGGCTGGCTTCAAGAGATAGATCGTGGTGGTCCAAAAGGTCCTAGGAGTAGACTGACGAGTGGCAGCGTCTCCGTTGGCTTCTCAAAAAGTTGGATTTCGAAGAGGGTGGTGCCAGACGCCTATGTATAGAGGGTTTATTGGAGCCAAAGAGTGAGCATTGCTGACTCTTCATTGGGAAATTAGGCTAGACGTCAGAACGAGGCCTTACGCCATCTTGGCCTACTTGAACATGCACGAAGATAAATACTTATATATATATATATATAGGTTTTTGAAGGCAGGTTTTGAAGACTTGTCTTAACCTGGAAGAAAAATGTCTTTAGTATAACTTTTGACTCATATATGAGTTTTAACTTTTTCATCAAATTTGGAGTTTTAGATGTGGCTATATACGAGGATTAACGTTAATGGCTTAGTGTTCGTTTTTGGCCACCTGGGGTTTGAATGATATAGGCAGCGGAGCAACTAGAGAGGACAAATATAACAGATCATTCTTTTGATAGTTACAGCAGCCATATTTCCAGAATAGAGAATTAGCTAGCTGATCCAGGTTAAAAGAAATAAAAAATGATTATTCAAACAGAGCATATATGTTTAAATATGATTATATAAAAGAGAAAAGATTTGTAATTATGTTTAGAAGTATGAACGAGACATTCGTATATTGTATCATCTAAATAAAATATGGATTATAAAAGATGAAGACCGCAAGACTTTGCATGTAAGAAGCTTAATTGACACCTCTAAAAGTACTGAGCATTTCTCTAATATGAATTATTGCTTTGATAAACGAAGTTGTAGGTAGTCTGATGCTACTTAATATGAAACATAGTAGCATCCGACAGGGATATATTCACTTCCTATACTATTGATGCAGCGTTGGAATAGTTTTTGATGCTGTTCATAACCAATGCAAATTTTTAAGAGCCTCTGAAACATGTCAACGACTCCAAGACGATAAGCAGTAAGATGTAATCCATTTACATGAATGCAATATAACTCCGTGTAATAGTTATAGTATTTTGATACCAGAATGACCTTTTACTACCTAAATATATAAAAAGAAATTACTGTTTCTAAAATGCCATACGATCGTTTGATTGTAAAAGCATGATGAAATAAAAAAAAGACACACAACAGGATAACTAATATGACATCTACTTGAAAATGAACACTGAAACTACGGTGAAAAGTCTAAACTTTATCTGTTAAATATATTTTCTTTTATTTCAACGTATAGGGTGCTGAAAGAGGAAATAACCGGCTATATACATATAAATAAAAGCCATTGGGCTGTTCAGTAATGTTCACCAATTAATTTGACAAAGTCTGTGTAACTAACTCCGCCTCACTTCCACTCTCATTCAAAGAGATACATTTTCTTTAGAGCACAACAATCGTTCTACCTTTGGAGTTCACTAATTTCATTATATTCCTTAACTATATAATTAAAACTTATCCATGTGATAAAGATAGGATCTTTTAACATAAGAAAGGCATTAATTAATCAAACATTTTAATTTCCTTGTCCTGTGATCTATATTACATTAAATCTCTAACCTTCAGCTTGACAAGTACATCCCTTTATACCTTTTCATTATTAACTAATCCAAATGAAATAAAACAAACTTTTTACAGTTCTATCAACGTAATGAAAAGCAATCAACAGGCATGATATACGGGTAACATTGCCAGTATACGAGGCTGACTTGTAACCGATGAATTATAGTTTTTTGCAGAATGTGATAAATTTATACGTCAATTAAAACTAAATATAAAAAACGAACTTTATTAAAATCAGATCTCATATAATAATGATTATACAACATAGTCATTGAAGAAATTAAAATTCCAGACATCTAAATAATATTGATATGTTAATAACCTGCTAGTAACTGGGATCCAAATTTACTGTTCCCACTTTTTGTCATTTCTTCAATCTATTCTATTAATTCTTTTATTTATTATTTCTTAACATATTTATGTTGTTATTATCTCTGTCTTCAGTTTTAAATCCGTCATGCCGTTATTCCCCTCGTATAAGAGGTTCATATTATAGGTTGGTCTACTAATTCAGTTCGTTATTCTAAGTCTTCAGCCATCAGAAACCTCATTAATTCGAAGAAATGTTACCTACTTGGTGTCACAGTGATACCAAGATCCGATGGTATACTCGTTTTTGCCATCTTCTATTAGTTGGGGACTGTGTTTCAGAAAATGTGGTATGTCAATACGATAAATGACAAATACGATAAATTATAAATACGATACGATAAATGTGTCTGGTTTGACACATTCAGGTAAAACATTGTGAGTTGTAGTTGTTAGGAGAAGTGTTAATTATCTGGTGTGACCCGTTCTCAGAAGTTTCAAATAAAATGTTCTTAAAACAAATTACTATTTACTGTCTTTGTGAAAATATATAATTGTTTAAGTTGTTGCTATTTGTCAATGAAATGCAAATTGTTATTTTCAGTTGGTTGAATTAAGGCGAAATCCTCAAGGAGTGATAGACAAAAAGATAAGAGCCACGCTTCGACCAGTGGAGCGGCACGATTCAGGCCACTTAGAAGAAAAGCTGAAGGAGGCGAAAGGGGAAAACCAGAAGTGGCGCAAGGTGTTGGTGGAGAGGGACGCAGAGCTGCAGGCGCTTCTGTCGAGGCTGGGGGAGGTGGATCACCCGTCGCTGCCTGCCACGGACCTGGCTCTGCTCGCCAGGGAGCGTACGTCAGCCAACTTGTGCATGTCTTTCTGTTTAAACACACAGTGTAACGACGCCATTCAAACACACCACATTCTCTCAAGTGGATATCTTGAGTCTTTTACCCTCAAGGATCAGACAGTACATTCATTTTTTTTTTTAATTACGCCTTATAGATGACAGTTTCATTATTCTACTTCTGCCTGCCAAATACCACACTAAAGTTCTCACTCAAATAGTGTCATCCAAAATTAAAATTTCGCTTAAATCTACAAAAGAGTTACATGTGTCTAAATGTTCTGGGGGGAGATCTCCACCCTAAAGTAAGAAAGAGAGTACCAGAGTAATGATGAGCAGTTCTCATACGGAAACTGGCCATGTCTGCTTTTCTCAAGATACTGGCGGGGTCGTATCAGTCAACAATGTCTGCCATCTCTTCATTCCATCACGTCACTGTACTTCGCAGTCTAGAGGTCCTTGTATGCTATCTTTATAATCATTTAAGCATCATTCAAAGATACTGTACAAATAATATGGGCTGTCTGGGATCCGTCTTTCGATAGACGGTTGTCCTTTTTATTCTCTACCACACCAGGATAGGTCGGCACCCTATTCGGACTATCCATGAGAAAACGCCCACTTCTCAATTTTAATTAGCTCTCTTCAAAGACATGGGCATTGAAATAGTCACAAAATTTAAATCTAAAGTCTAAATGATATATGTGAAAAAATAAAAGCAGGTAAGAACAATTAAAGTAAAGTATATAACTCAAACCAAACTTAAGAAATACCTTAGAAAGATAATACTTACAATAATAAACTAGAAAAGTTCTACCTTTTGAAAATTAAACTCAATACTGGAAGCAGTCGCGTAGCCAATTGTGGTCTTCATGAATAGGTGTAGTATCAGCTAATATCTTCAGTGAGAACATGTCATATAGTAGTGAATGAGCAATATGTAGTAATGGTTAACATATCCATATTACATAGTTTATTGTCAATTCACTTCATAAATTCATTAGATGTTCAAAATACAATGTTCAATGTTCAAAATTAGATGTTCAATGTACAAAATATTTACTCAAAAACTACTCTTTTACTACATAAATTGCAAATTAGATATGTTCAGCTGGCTTTCTTAAGCATAGGAGGTATTTATGGGTGTACCAGATCCAGATTAATTTAAGAATATAGACAGAATGTAATGTTTATCCTCTGTAAAAAACTCCATGATAATATATTTTTTGTATTTTAATTAAGTTAATTAGTCTTTTTAAAATGTAATGAATAAGTGCAACAAATTTATCGGTTATAAGTAAATTATTTACTCCAAAAATAAAAGGGCCAGATTAGCTCAGTGGTTAACGTACTTGTTTCTGGGATGGTAGTCCGGGGTTCGATCCCCACCTGGCCCTCGATTTATTCACGCGGGAGGTAAATAAATCTAAGTACGCCGTCCCTAGAGAGGACGTTAAGCCGTGGGCCCTAAGCATGTACAATGTCAGGTACTTGTTAAAGATCCCTACTTGAAAATCACTTGAGTTTGGCAAAATTTAGAACTCCCAATGTGGAATCACCCATCAAACAAAAAGCCAGTAAACGGCTGACGTTATCACCCGCTAGGGATCGGTTTAAACAATAAAACAACATAAAATAATACTCCAAAAATAAGGGGTCCATTGATTGCTTTCTACTTATCACTCTGAATGGTTTAAGCAGACCTCGTGTGTAACAATTGTTTGACTGGGATCTCATTAAACAAATTTCAACTTTAAACAGCCTATTTTGTCTGTTTGTTTTTGATTACCTTTATGATAAACAGGTGTCTATTTAATTTGTGTATTACCTTTATTTAATCAATGCCACTGGTCAATGAGTATTTACGCATTTCTTGAAAATGATTTTGTCAGGCCTATCGAGTCTTCGAACAGAATTTATTTAATTAACAAATATCTCCTAGGGTTAATACTTATCAAATTCTAATTATCTGTAATCGTTAGTTCTTATTTTGTTCCAGCTCTTTCAGGTACCGAAATAACAGATATTCCATCACTAGCAGCTGCGAATGAATTCCAGAGAGAAGATACACCACACATTGAAGAGACAAACATCGTTCAAAAGTAAGTGCTATGGTGAATTTGAGCAACTTATTGAAATAATTACATCATATTCGTTTTATATTTTAGGCATTTTTTAAAAGCAATTGTATTTATTATCACAGGCCACAAAAGTTACTATACATTTTCTTGTTCTATATATACTCAAAACGTCACTGTGCACTTATAGATGTATTACAGCTAAATTATACGATTACAGCTAATTATAGCTAAATATGACTGGTGATTAAATGTTGCCAATAGAGGCAACACTAAAGTCTTGACCTTTCTTATTTGACGTTCATCTTCTATTAAGGACTAAAAAGAAAGGTACAATACACTATAACAATTAAAATTGTTGCACAGTTTGAGGAATGTCTGGTCAGCTTTACTCTGTCTTCCGACATTTCAAAAATTTATATTTTCATTGTTAAGGCTTCGCCTAGTGTAGGAGTTATCACCGATGCTTGTTAAAACCTACCGTTGTTAACTCCTATATTAGGTGTAACCCTTGACAATGAAAATATAAATTTTCGAAACGTCCGAAGACTGAGTGAAGTTTTTGACCAGATAATCCTCAAAGCATCTAACAATTGTAGTTGTTGTTGTTCTTATTTGTTTTCAACACTGTTATCTGCTGCTTACTTTCAATAGACTAGTTGCATCGTTGCTTGCAAGTTATTTAGGCTGCTGGTCGATTGCGAAGCCAGATTTTGCTGCGATATGTAAGTTCTAGTTGTTATAGATCTGGTGGGCTTTAGAGCAAAGCGTCTTTCAAATTACTATATTTCTGATAAGAGTCCTTTAATAACTGCCTAGTCTTGCGTCTTTGCGAGACAAGTGTTCAGTCTGAAACTGTTTGGAATACGGTATTTACTTGTGAGCTATTTATAAGCACATGCATATTGTTATAAGCACAGAGCTTAGCAAACATCAAACAAATCCGTCATACCTCGTAAATAATTACTGTAGTCGTCCGACTGGTTTCCCACGTGGTGCTCAACTTCAGCCTGCCATCACTACTATATACTTTTTACTTGTGGTTTACACGTCATTGGTTGCATCATTTGTTTACTGCAATTCCTCCACGGATGCATATAATAATATGATATTTATAAAGTGTTTACAGGAATGTTTTATGTGAAATCTTCAAATGTATCAAAATATAAGAAAGTGACTTTTCAGATTGTTTTATACTCCAATTTTATTTTCATAAGGGGTGAAAGCGATGTTTATTTAGATTAATACAAGCTATAGATATTTATCAAATATCTGGAACATAATGATTGCAAACAATAAGTTAAAAAACACTGTACTGAAATGACCTAAGGAACTGTATTTTGATTGAAGGTAGCCATATCAATAAAGCTGACTTAATATTAAGAAATCTAGAGGGGTCCACATCTGCAAAAATAAACCAAAAAATCATCAGTAACTGTATTTTTTTCAGTAGTTACCTACTGTAACTGTGCTGAGTATATGTCCCACTACTCTCAATAAAAACTTGTCTTCAATAACTCCTACACTCCATTCTTATCAAAAAATAGTATGGATTCTCAAATTGTTTTCTTTGCCAGTTAAACACACCTGAGTGGAATATCACAAAGTGTCAACATTACCCTGTGCAGGGGAGTACGGGGGATTGGAAGGACAGTGTGGTGTAGGAGCTCATTTAAACATAGATAGCAATCATTTTGGAATTAAGCACTAAATTAAAATAGCTATAGTGAATAAAATGCTTTAGCAAATAGATATCCAGTAAATTCAATAAATCTTTAAAACAGTGTTATGACTGAATATTTACGGGTCAGTAATATTCACATTCTTTTCCAATTAACAGTATGTTTTTTAATTACAATAATACTGTCATTAGACAATAATTTATTAATATTTTATTTTGAAAGTATTTTTAAAATTAAATTTGCTTTTATGTCTACAACTATGTCAATAATTATAAATTTGTTTTTAAATTTCTTTTAACTTAACTTTCCAAACAATAGAAAATGTTATTGTACAGAGCTGGATTTTTTGTTGATTTCTAATTCCAGAATCCAATTTAAAAGGTATTATTAAACAATAGATTTTTACGTGCATAATCTTTTTTAGTAACCTTCTGAAACCATTTCTTTTATCGTTGATTCAATTATTTTGTATCGTGTGAACGCTGGCGTGAATAAAATTATAATAGCTTTAATTTTTTTTTATTTACTGTTATTTCTTATCGTGCAAAACACCTATTGTGTCGTGTTGTATCGCTTGATTGTCGTACACGTCGTACTTTTTACCTTCCTTCTTGATGCAGGCTTCCAGTAATGGAGGTCATTCCGATGACCGGGCCTCAGAACCTCCTCTATGCATTGCCCACAGAGTCCGTCTCCTCAGATTGTAGACGTATATCTCCTTCTCTAAAACCCATTATCTTTTTCGAATCACGTGAGTTGTATTCATTTTAATTTAATAAAATTGGGTTTATTCATTTCAATATATCATAATTTTAAAAATAATTCATCTAACCTTAATCGCTATTTTACAGCCAGGCCTACTTAGATGTAATCTATCATCCAGATCTGTGAATATTCTCTGCTTTCGTGCATTTACCTGTTTCACCTTACATCATTAAGTTTGTTTTTTTTTTTTATAATATTGTAACCTACTGTCATACCATATACTTTAACTTCATAGTCATACCAATTTTAGGCCTAGTTCATTATCGGGAGAAGTCTGAATGATGTTGAGTGTAATTTCGTGTTTACAACCTCCTTTGAGTCAATTGCTGTCTATCTGGAGTCGACATTTTATTATTTCGTCCACAAAAGACTTAAGTTTATTTTCCTTATGTATATTTACTTTTTATTTAGCTTTAATTCATTTTTATCTGCTTTATTGTTATTTCTCTCTTGTATCATCCAATCTGTCAATAGTCTCTGAGCATGATAGAGAAGAAACTCTCTAGTCTCTGTTGGCAATAGCAAGACATTCTTGTCAAACTATCTTAAATAGAAATGAAATAAACAACACTTAAGGGACATTTTGTGTTCTTTGTAGTTACTTTTTTCAATATTTAAAAATATTGAAAATGCTTCTAGTTCTTTCATTATCTGTCTTAGCACTCACTGTTCTACATACATAAAGCACTTTATATGTAAGCATTGTGTTTAGTTGGTTGAAAACTCAGTGTTGCAACATTCGAAATCGATGCTGGTCCCCCTCGATTAAAACTCCTCATCTGTAAGACAGATTGATACCAATTCAAGTCAGGCGAATGATGTACAGTTGAAACCCATTTCACTGAACTACTAAATCAATCATTACATTCAATATCACTTTCCAGATTAAAATTTCATTGTTGAATAATCATTTCTTATAAATCTTATACATCAACTTCATTCTTTTACTGTATATTTTACACTGCATACTACATCATAATAGTGTTATACAATGATGAACTTCTGCTTCCTATATAATGAGTTTTTTTAAATAAAAAAGATTCTTTAAATAACTTAAATGTTAACTTTAATTAAATTATGATTTCCTGGTAATCAAAAATCTAAACCACGTTTATATGATTAATGAAATAATAAATTGCGAATAATTATAATTGAAACATTAATATATATTATTAAAGTTGGCAGCAGCTTCTGCGTTGACCAATTTCTTGCTGACGTTCTCTAGTTTTCTTACTAGTTTGTGGTAACTTTAGGGTATTTTCCATAGGAGTTCTGGTAACGACATGAAAAAAATAAAGTAGAACGCTGAATACTTCAAAACTTTAATCTAAAACTATAATTTAAAACTTAATCTAAAACACAAGCTTTCGGCTCACATTAGCCAACATCAGGTAAAAAACGATAAACCAAAATAGTAAAGAAAACAAAAGCTACGGTACAAAGAGCAGTTAACAACTAACTATGATAGAAAAACAAAATATGCAGAAGGGAGGGAGGTGTAAGTGGGAGGGAGGGCCTGTGTAGGCATGTAGGGCAGGGCACTGAACCCAACCACCTGCGTGTCCCCCCCTTCACCTACCTCTCTTACAATCTTATAGGTAGTATCAAAATTTGTTGAACTGGGTATAGCTTTAAGTGAATGTTCAGCTTTGAATGTTTAACGAAGGGTTATATTCTTTAACGTAAATGGCTTCGAGTATATGCAGTCTGATGTCGTCTTGGAAGCTTTGCAGGATAGTTGTCCCCTCAGTCAAGTTCTCTCTTGATACTTTCTTTTTGTGCACCTCTTCGGCATGGCTCTTCGGTGTTCCTCCTGCAAGGTGGAGAGTCAATCACCGTGATAGCTTCGTCGTAGTCAGCCCCAAATACTTGGAAGGCAGGGTTGCGCAATCTCCTGTGGTACATTTATACTCGTGTATGAGGTGGCTACGCTGCAGCTCGGCGGTTTCTAGTTGGAGTCTATTATATATCAGTAGATTCTTAGTAGTCTGGTTTTACATCTACCTTTCCTAGATGTCTTGGTACATCAAACTAACCAGCACTTTACGACTGAAGTATACAGAAAACCTAATAGCATAGGCCTATGTCTCAACAGAATTGATGATGGCTAATGTGAACCGAAAGCTTGTGTTTTAGATTAAGTTTTAAATTATAGTTTTAGATTAAAGTTTTAAAGTGTTTAGCGTTCTACTGAATTTCTTTCATGTCGTTACCAGAACTCCTATAGAAAATACTCGAAAGTTACCGCAAACTAGTAAGGAAACTAGAGAACATCAGCAAGAAATTGGTCAACGCAGAAGCTGCTGGCAACTTTAGTAATACCTGTTTGAGAGAAGACCTGCTGCCGTCATACACCTATATATTTACATCATGATTTGTTTTCTTGACGCAATATTTATATGATGTAATTAAAAAACTACATCATATATATTGTAAACAGGAAAACGATCCAAAAGGACAACAAACGTTACACAGTAAACCCCAGACACAGAACAAAGAAACGAACACACTTACTGTCTCTGGTAGTTGGTCTCCAACCGTCACTTTGCAAATGTGCTTGGTGTTCCTATCTCAACTCTCCTGATGACGGTTGAACCAAAAATTAGAGACGGTAAGTGTATATCTTTCTTTATTCTCTGTCTGTAGTTAACTGTAAAATGTATATACACTTTTTCGATGAAATACTCGTACGATCCAAAACGGACAAATAAAGTTCAATGTAGATGAAGAAACATGCATAGATTAAAAACATAGGCTTAAAATCTCTAATCTTTGGTTTGAACTCGTATTGTGTCCAGTTTGGATCGTCTTTCCGTGTATTAAGTATAAATATATACATAAGTGTCAATAAACGCAAGGACTCTGATCTAGAAAATCGAAACAAAGAAAATGTTAGACTTTATACCAATATTCAACTATTGCTACTGTTCTAGATTATTTTTACAACTTTCAAGTATACGAGTATGTATTAGTGTAAATTGGGAGCAAAATTTCTTCAGGACAAATTTTGTTTAAAAGCACAGCAGCTTCAGCATTCATGATCATGTGTTTCATGTTGAAAATGTTTTCTTTCCGTCAAAAAACCTTTTAATGATTACAGGTAGTGGTGGGACAATTCTTAAAATTTTTTCCATTCCGATACCAAGTACCATTCTAGGAAAATGATTAACAATTCTGATACCATGTACGATTCCGATTCGTTAGCTGCTTAGGTTCTGCCTGTATGTGCTAAACAACTCAACTATCCTAATTAATTTTAAATTTGCAACCTTTTGTTTGACTTTGAAGCCATGTTAGCAAATTCAGTAGATTTGTAAAAATATTTTAAAATAATCTTCATATTAAATTTTCTGTTTCAAAATAATGTTAAAAAAAGTATTAATTATGATTTTCATCTTTAATAAATGAAGCTTTTCAATGGTTCTTTTTATTAATTATACTTAATTAATGTGTACACATGTACACAATAGGCACAATAGACCAATGAAACTGGCACACACAGTTTCCAATTCATAATTAATGGCTTAACAATTCACGTAAACGGGTATTTACTATAAAAATTCACCTAATGAAGAAATAAATAAGTAAATTAATTGAACCATTGTTTGTAATAGCTTTGCTAATGTTTGTTGTTTGATTTTATTAAATGATGAATATGAATGGAATATTATCACACAGGAACCTATTAGCCTCTAGCTATCGTTAACAAATGCATCTGGTACTGGAGAGTTGCATGTCATTAAGCCTTCGATTTATGTACAATTGGTCGAATAAATCGGCAAACTAACCAATTATTCGGTTAGCGATTCAGAGTGTAGGAAATTGAAATTGGAAAATGGCAAGAATTTTGTTGCATAGTAAGCCGCAATATATATCGACACGTTAATTCAATCCATAATAAAGAAAACAATGTTGTAGCAAACTTATATACAATAAAAGGAAAAAGGCTGTTCTCGGGTTGAGTATTGCATATTGACCAATTGTATGTACATGTGTCACTGGCATCGCAAAATTACGTACTCGTCCCCCCCCCCCCCCCACCATTCCTCAGTAAAGTGGTAATGTAACTTGCTGAAAACGTGTAGTCTGAGGTATAGTGTGATTGTTTGCTGGTACGTAAATCTGTGAGGACGCGTTTTTGTTTTTGGTGGGTGGAAACACCAATTATGTGGGCGGAAACACCAATTTGGTGGATATTTACCCACCAATTATGTGGGGCGCACTGATAACTGTTTATTATGTTTTGGTACAAGTTGACAATAGAACACTTTAATATAAATCACTACATGGGTCCCCACATAATACACAAAGTCTCTGTCTATTGCAAATTTCCGGTCAGATCCTCCGTACTGATGAGCAGGTGGCAAGGCGTGCGATGGAGTGTAGAATGGGATTAAGAAGTGGCGAAGAAACACAAGGCATGGCGAGTTGATGGAGTAAGAGGGAGAGAACGATTTGAACAGGTAAAGATGGCGACAACAACTGGTCGAGATGGCGAAAACAGCTGGTTCTTACTAACAGCTGGTTCTTAAGAACAGCTGGTTCTTACAGACTTGCGTTAGTGTTGCCGCTACATGTTGTTTGACTATGTTTGTTCAACTTGTAATGCACTAATGTATGCATTAAACATTATATAGATTTACATTCATATAGATGTGTAGGTTTACATTACATTGCATATAGCTAGGCTTATATTTATATAGATGTGTAGCTATTACATACATGCAGGTATTCATGTTATTGATAAAGCGAGAATACAGCTATCTTTATGTTATGTGTATCATAGAATATTAAGTTTATATTCATGTCACTTATAAGTAAATAGAGCTAGATGACACCTGGATGTGCCAAGACTTACATATTTATTGTCAAGACTTACACATTTTTTCTCGCACTTCCAGGTCTACAAAATTACGAGCTTAAGATTAAGCTTCTTGTACATCATATTAAATATGTTATAAAAAGTTTTAGGACATTTTTATTATAAAATTTTTGACAGTATTAATCTTACTTCAAACAAACATAAATATTGTTACTACAGTTCGAATAACGTAAAAATTTATGAGAATCAGAAATCTAATGTATTTATTTAACGATGTGATTCCGATTCTCCCAAAAATACACGATTCTTACGATTAACGATTTCGATTAATCATTCGACACTAGTTGCAAGCAAATATAAACTAACTACCGAGCGACATGTCAAACACTATTTACGGCACTCCACTTTAATAATCGCTATAAAAAATAAAAATAAAATAAAATAAGATTTCAAACATATTGGTCTAATCAGGTTTCAAATATAATTTGAATAGTAAGAACAAAAATAACATTATATAAAAATATAATAAGAATTTATAATAAAATAAAAAAATGCATTTGTTCTAAATGTCATTCTAATTTTAAACCTGATTATGACTAATAGGTAGAGAGTTTTTTCTTTTGATTACGATTATTAAAATCTATTATCGTAAACAGTTTAACATGTCTCTCGGTGATGTAAGTTTTAATTAATCTGTAACCCATATGAAAGATTGTTTATTAAATGATATGATTTTACTCTACAATTAATAATAACTTTACTGATTCAGTTTACTTAAAATTAATTTGTGCTTACTTGGAGTCAAACAAACAATTAATTTTAGTTTTGCAAAGAGCACTTAAAGGGTTAGTAACTTTCAAGTTTGCTGTATTAATCTACACCAGTTCATCTTTAGGGGAAATAAGAATAGTAAAAGGTAAACTAACTTCTGCAGCGGACTGTTAAAAGACAGTGATTGACATGTAGCCATTATTCTTCTGTAACTGAGTCTCTTTCTTAACCGGAAATATAATCAGGTTTTAAAGAAGATAATGCGCTAAAAGAATCATGATGCGAATAGAGCTAATTGGAAACACAAAACTATTGTGTAGCTGTCATACCTTCATCGTGGTCAGTTTCATAGCCTTTTTTCCTTCCTTCAGACTAAAGTCATTTAAAAAATTAATTCTCTCAACTTAATTTCCTAAGATTAGATAAATAATTATAATAATATCTAAATGGATGAAACTTTCTTACGAAGTATTCAAAAAGTAACCACGTCATATGATTAATAACTTAGTTCAAAAAACTATATATTATATCTCCTAATAACAATTTCAAGAGATATAAGAT
Source organism: Hermatobates lingyangjiaoensis (assembly GCA_026182355.1). Taxonomy (NCBI): domain Eukaryota; kingdom Metazoa; phylum Arthropoda; class Insecta; order Hemiptera; family Hermatobatidae; genus Hermatobates; species Hermatobates lingyangjiaoensis. Next base: position 389,748 of record JAPFBL010000068.1, read on the forward strand.
ATATATACGAGTATATATATAGCAAATTCACTAATACATCGACCATTTGATAGAATAGGTGTGTTCTCTAATCGGCATTCGGTCAATATTCTAGGATAAAAAATCAAACTCTCGTTGCCGACGTTTCGGTTTTATTTAACATTTTTCATAGGCAGAAGAAAGAATTTTTTAAATAAGAAAATGAAATTTACATTATTTAAAGGAACAACAATGTTAACCGGACAAAACCTTCTGACTAACTATACTAGAACTAGAACTTCCTACAGGAGAAGAGGGATTGTGGATTAAGGATGGGACAAGCGAGAGAGCCACGACGTCCACATAATTGAACTCCCTTAGATACATGACTATCACTCGCAGGGGACAGATTTCTATGAGAGAAAAGTTTACCGTCTATAGCATCTTCCGCAAACCCCCTCACCTGCCCTATAGACTATATTTGACTTTCTATTCCTTAGCTTATTCTTAGTTAATTTTTCTTACCTCACTTGAACCGGGTACGCGTGTGACAACACTGTTGGTCTCCAACCGTCACTTCACAAGTGCGCTTGGCGTCCCTATCTAAACTCTCCTGATGACAGCTCAACCGAAAATTAGAGACAGTAAGTGTGTTTGTTCCTTCACTCTGTGTTTGTGATTCACCGTGAAATGTATATATATATATATATATATATATATTGAGAGAAGGAGAGAGAGGAGAGAGAGAGAGAGAGAGAGAAGAGAGAGAGAGAGAGAGAGAGATAGAGAGGAGAAAGTGAGGGGGCGAAGAATATGAGTGAGATAAAAAGGTGAACCAAAGGATAGAGAGAATAGAGTGAGATAGATAAGGGATACGAGAGAGTGAGTGAGAGATGTGAGATTGGAACGGGAGAGTGGGTTATAGGCAGAGGGGGATTTATTGGTAATACAAAAGAATGAATGGAGGTAGAGAGATAGATGGAATGAGATAGATGGAATGAGAAAGAGAGACTAAATGATATATAGGGTATATTAAAGGTGGACAGGGGATAAAAAAAGAGAATATTGAGTGAAAAGAGTACGATAGGAAGAAAAGAGGAGGAAGGGAGAGAGGGAACAAAGTGCACTGAGGTAAAATGGTGAGTAAATGCGAGAGGGGGAAGAGAGAAGAGAGAGTGATAGAAAGAATATAAATAAGTTAAAAAAAGATGAAGAGAGACTGAGAGGGGAGTGAGAGAGTATAAACTAGAACTTTACACTGAGAGAGAAGAACCTTCTTTTATATGGTTATTAATCAACATATTTTTAGATATTTTCATTTAATGACACCATTATTATTATTATTATTATAAGTTATTTATTGAAATATATAATTATTTCTGAGTTGTTTATTTTACTATTTTTAACTTATGAGGTTTGTTTAACTAATCAATATTAAGTGTATGTGTTTTCAGAATATACAAACTTCACACTGAGTAAACATTCTCCCTTCCATGACTGATTTCAGAAGCTTCCTATTATCCCGAGTCTGCTGAATAATAATATGTGTCAATACTCATTTCCTTAATTCATGCTAATAAGGAGTATACGTAATTCGATAGCGGATTTGTTGTTAGGTTAGCATTTGTTGTAACGATGGCGCTCATGTTGCTGTGGTAACATATTATTTTATAAATACACGTTACTCTCCCTCAAGGTAGCCAGGTGAGTCCAGTGGCAACGTGTTTGTCTCTCGACTGGTAGGTCCGGGGTTCAATACCCACTATGGCCTTCGGTTAATTCATGTGAGAGGTGAATAAACCTTAGCATGTCATCCCTCGAAAAGAACATGAATCTGTCGGTCCCGACCCTGTACGATATCAGGTACTCGTTAAAGATCGCTACTCTAAATATACTTGTGTTAGGCAAAATGCAAGACTCCCAGTGTAGTGGTAATTGTGTGGTATCACACGGGCCAATGTTCTGTCTATATGTGTTCCCTTGTAGGACTGTCTCTGCACCTAACCCAATCACCCAATCAACCTACACACTCTCTCTCTCTCTCCTCTCTCTCTTTCAGTGTAATCAATTAGGGTTGAATAAAATATTAATATATAGTCATATTGAAGAAAGTATTAAGTCTCCACACAAAAAAAGTTTCTTATAATAAACTTTTTCTGTGTTTGGATTTAATACTTACTCCAATATTAGTAAATACCATACTATAACAGATTGTACAGTTAATGAATTAATATTTAGTTTTCTGTCTCTTGTTTAATATTCCTATTAAACCAAACAAAAGACTTTTAAATGTTTTAAAACAGTTTTTTGAACCTTTGACCCTGAAGGTAAAGTTTCTTGCTTCTGAACAAGCATCGCATTCTGAACATAATGATATATATTGAAATACTAAACTGACACGATCTTAATCAAAATCATGTGAATAGATTGTTAGTAAAAAAGAAAACTTTTTGTTAATTTAAAGTACCCCTATAAAAACGCACGATTTTGGTGTCAAGCTTCTGTTCTAAGAAGGGATAGCAGGAACTGAAATATGAAATTGAGTAACAGATACAAAGGTGGACCTTTGCAAAACTTATTTTATTGAACTCAGTAGTATTTCCGCTGCAAATTCAATTTCAAAATTCTGGCCCAAATAAAATACTTTCATTTCTTTATAATTCATATAGCGAGTAAATAAAAGTAAAAATTGGTAAAATTTGTTTAAAATAATTGAATAAATTGAAGGCATAAAACATATAAATATATGAAATAACTAATAACGTAAAAACTATTTACGTTACTAGTAGTTACTAATTACTAGTACCCTGACTGACTGAACATATCCTGTAGGCTCTTCAATACGGACGTGTTCTGAAGGTGGTCGACGAATGACGAAGATTCGCAAGCTATAATTTAGTCAAATATTTTAGAAATTCAAAGCGGGCTATTTTATTCTAAATTTAAATTAATATACACCTGAATGATAAGGTAAGGTAACATCACGCTAGACAGAATTTTGGGGAATTTTTTAACCTTCATATATTATGTATACTCATTATCTCAGAAACGTGAAAATTGTCTACAATCCAATAAATTTTCTGGGAGGAGTGACTCTGCCTAGTGAAAGTCGATTCAGAATGTGAACTGCTAACTCTTTCATTCTCGATTACCATTTGCTCTAGTGCATTAAGAGTTGTACTTTGCAAAGTACAATCTCATATTCATAAACATATCTACATAAACAATATAGATTTTATCCTTATAAGTGTCTTCTGTTATTCACAAAGTGACGGTGCATGTCTTCCAGACTTAACTTCAATTAAAGAATTAAATACCTTACTTTACAATTTCTTCCTGGCTTTAGCTCTTTTGGTTCCTATCCATCTTTCAGAGTAAAATGGACTAGATTGATCCTCTAATTTTATACTATATTTTATCTGAGTGTTGATTTTAACCATCTAGCTAAGATACTCAGAGTCTTTTCTTGACTGTTAGACACTTTCATAGATTCTTCTTTAACAAACCTTTTTCCATATATAAGATGTATGAAATTTACAAATTCACATTTGTAGTGGTCTACGAATAATATATATATCAAATGTCTTTGTGTTGATTTTTTTGAACTATAAAGGGACTTTACAAGATCACTTTTTATGCCTAATAATTTCTGTTGTTTGCAGTATATTATAATTATAACATTATAAAATCTTAGAATATTTTGTTTACAGAATTGTAATCAGATTGAAATGTTCTAGAAAAGTGTTAGTTATTTCGTTTTATCTAACTATTAAACTTCTAAATTGAAAAAGTGAAATTGTTTTGTTTATCATTAAAGGAAAAAGGCATCATTTAGCGCACTAAAAGAAAATACAGATGAAGAATTTCCTCCTCCCTCACTGGTTACTCCCCCATCCCTGGAGCACCAGATCAGCTTGGAAATGAGGTCTTCTTCAGAGTCTTCAGTTGCTCAAAACGAAACAATGCTGGACAGAGTTCTTGTAGACTCTGAAATTCAAGATCAAGTTTCCCTGAAGAAACAGTCTCCAGGAAGTCACTCATCTGTAAAGGTTTGTTTATTTTTTTTCATAACCAATTTTACTTTAATAATAATACAAACGTTTAGATAATACGATGCATAGTTTAATGTTCTAAAAATATTAGTTTATCTGACAGGATGAAATGATTTATACAGGCACTATTGAATACAGGGATGAAGGGAGAAGAGGAGCTGTGCTTTTGGAATAATCCTTCACCAAAAAATAATTTAGACTACAGAAGTTAAACATTAAAATTTAAACGATAACTAGATATTATAGGTATAGAAGAGTAAAACTTTACTTCCTTAACAAACTTATATAATTAGGAATATATTTCAACTGTCCATGTGATCTTTTTGTGAAACCCAAATCCATTTTATTTACCAGTGTCCACACTGATAGGTTTTAATGATTTTGGACTTTCCAAGGCGTAAATGTGTGCCTCATTTTGACTATAGACGGGCCAACAACATGTGGTATCTCATGTTATCTATCCATATTCTAACCACACACAGCTATTTATCTCCAAAGATCTAATGGGAACAGGTTTATTTAATATGGGTGGGATTGTAAATAGGCTGCAATCTATTTACACTTTACGTTATCTCTGTAAACACCACAATAAATCACATTATTTAAAATAAGTAACCTCTTACACTGCTGTTCTCATACATCATTGACAGACAAAGTACATATCATCGTTCATAATACACAGGTAACACTGTTTTTAAACTTTTTAGTCTAACATTAGGCTAATATGCTTCTCTGTAGTACTGAATGATGGATGATTGAATCTTAGAGAATACTTTGGACTTCTCTTGGAGAATATGGATAATCTTTTGCAACCCACTTCTCGAAGAAGACTTGATGTTTTTGCCACGACTGTACAATGTCAGGTACTCGTTAAAGATACTGCTAATAAACTTGAATGAGGTAAAATTTAAGCTCCAATGTATAATCAACCCGGTTTGTGACTTGCTCTTAACAAATATTAGATATAAATTAACAAATTAATTACACTTTTCATCCCAAAAATGCTAAAGATGAATGGTTACTAGTATTGAGTGTTTTTAAAGACAAGGATGTGATTGCAGATGGTGTCTTGGGAGGAGTGTGGAGGAAGTCTTCGTCGCAGATCGAGCACCACTCCTCGACAGATAGTTACCCATACACCTCCTCCGCAGAGAAGAACCTCCATCCCGGGCAGGAGGACACCAACCTATGTTCACCAAGATGAACTCTGGTTGACTCAAAGACACCACCGAACCCGCTGTGCCAATCCAACTTCTGATCATTGTCAGTAAAATAAGTTTTCGTTTCTTAAATACCTTTATGGCATTCATTCAGTGCATGCAAACCACAAACAATGACCAAACATAGAAAGCTAATGTCTTATGATTATTTATAAAATTATATGTAACTCTTATTTATCAGAAAATTACACTTCTTTTTAACTACTCAAACCTTTATGTTAAATTTTCTGATTATCAAGCTGTCATCAAAGAGTTGGTCATCCTCAGGGTTTTTATCAGTAGTAAAAGTTACTAGAAATAAGTTTTAATTTCGTTCTCAAAGGCGAGAAAAAAATAACTTGTTTTTATTGTTACTTGTAAATAATTATTCTTTTCACTCAGCCATTCCAAGTTAAAAATATTTTTAATTTGTTTACAGATTATTTCTAATATTTACAATGGCTCCTGTAAGTGCTTTAAAAAATAATACTCTTAATAATATTAATGTAATATTAATACTCTTACAATATTATTAAAATCAAGTATAAGAATATTTTAATTGCCAAGTTTATATATCAACAGTTCTAGATTTTAAAAATTTTAAGTGGAAAACAAATTCCAATTTCAAACTGATAAACACAAAAAAGGTAAAAAACATTTAATTTTGAAAAATAATATTAATTTTAATGATGGAATTATTTATGAAAATATGAATTTAGTCGGGAGATTTCATTTATGATTTTTTATACCTATTTTTGATCTAAATTTGAAAGACATCCTTTTCCATGAAAATTTGATATCTGCTACTGAATTAAGAAAGTTGGTGGTTTTAAGACTACTCTAAGAGCAGATGCTCTTTATTCTTTTGCGTTGCCTGTTACCCCTGATCAGGGGCTCAGATGCACCAGGGCACTAGTGTTATATGAGAGTTTCAAAGACAGATCTATATCTACTAATAGAAGTAGCTCATGGTTTAAAAGTTAAGGTTAATGTACATTAGCAGCCGTCGCCAATCTTTAGAGCTTCATGGACCACTAAATATATCACTTTTTATTTCGTGGACCACTAATTTTGATTTGTAAAAAAAAGGTAATGTAAATATATTCATACAATAATAATCAGGAAGTTTTAGTATGTTTAATAGAGAAAACACATGTTAAAGTTAAAAAAAACATATAGTAATTATTTTTTAAAAAAAAGAAGAAAAACCTGAAGGTTAGTAAAATATTACCCCTATTTAGTGCGATGGATGCTGCTGTTTATTTAAGATCAATATGTGGAGATTCGGTTTTAATGATCAAGCCGAGAGCGGTACCGAGTTTTAATTACTGTCACAGAAAAAAAATTTTTTCCCATAAATACATTGTTGAAAATTGAATAAAAATGTCATGAAATATAAAAAAAAGTGCCATTATTTAATAATGGTCCCTTTCGCGGACCACCTAAGTGTTTCCAGTGACCACCAGTGGTCCGTTGACCAAAATTGGCGACTATGATTTATCAAACCAATCAAACTATTTGAAATCAGAGCAGGTTGATAATATTTGACGTAGATCATTTCACATCGTCGAGAAAAAACAACTGCATCCTTATGAATGAGGTAAACAAGACAAGTCCTGCGTTGTGCACAACGTGGATTCGTGGGGAGGACATGTATGAGCTACATCAACAAAGGCAATAAGCATATGCCCAGGAACCTTTAAAAGATTGATTATCAGTTGATAAAAGATATAACCAATGAATACTGATGAACGTTGAAAACGAAGGAGAAGAAAACAAAAATCAGGAAGTTAAAAAAAATAATAGAAAAGTTAGAGAAGAATTAGAAAAGCTGTTTGAATTGCATTCCAACGAAGACCGCTTGTTATGGCTGAAAGATCTTACCATACAACCACCATGAGACCAATATGATGAAAACACGCACGAATGAGTGGGACTATTCTCATCCTTGCCCGACTAATACTATTGAAGGAACATCCGGATAATACACAAAGGAGGAGTGGTGATTGTTCCACTGTTGAATGTTAATAGAGGCTTTTAATTAGCTGGATCGACCCAAAGATAGGTTAGGCCATTCCAGATAGACGTTCAGATATCAAAGCGTCTGCTCCACATAAGTGAGGGACCTTTAATACCTTGTCCTACACTGTTGATAAGACAAACCAATTACTATTATTATTATTAAAACAAACTAGGCATAACTAATGCTATTAGATTTTGATTATATTTTAACACTGCACAACCCTCCCTGTGATAGATCCAACCATGATAAAACCTTTCCAAACATATAAATTAGATTAACAGGTTTAATGTTTGTCCTCCTCGTTGATCAAACTACATACTATTTAACTTCTTTTTACTGTGTGTACATAAAAGAAAAACATCTAAGCTACAAAGCAGCCAATAGTGGGTGTACATTGAAGAGTAAACTTTGGATACTGGGTTCTGCATTTCGATCAAAATTAAATTAATTAAAGGTTATAATTATTTAGTTGTTAATTCATTTCTTTATGAATCTTGGTCAACCATTAAAGAGAATATATACAAATACCAAAGTAATTGTTTTGTGCTTTTTACAATCACATTACTCTGGGCTATGAGTAAGGCCTATACCAAAGCAGATGACAGCTTGAAGTAAGTTCTTACCAAACAATAGAATAATGTCTATAAATTAGATACATATGTAAATAAATCAATTAAAAGTTGTTTTTAATGTACAGCTTACTTTAACAGTGATTATAAATAATTTGGTACACACAAAATCAGACAAAATTAATAGAAAATTATTTTTATATATTGTGTTAGAGAAAAATATTGTTTCTGCATGCAAATGTTTTTTTTTTTAAAAACAAAAACAAGTGGTTTCGAACATGTTGTATTCTTCTTCAGGTTACATTAACTGTTGTAATATGAAGGACTGTGTCAGCCCTCTTTGATGACATCTGTGTTTTCTCACAACATATGATGTATCATGAATACTAGCACTACCTGTTCAAAACGCAGTCATATTATAAAAAGAAAAATCTACATGGAATCTATAATATTTTCACAACAGTAATAAATACCATATAGTACTTATGCTCAACTTTTCATTTAATCAGTGTTATTATAAATTATAATATTGCGATAATTATAGTAATATTAACTTGGACAATAATAATAATATCGGAATATTATTTAATTTTCTCTATAAAAAGAGTGTATTTTGGCTGAGACGTTAATATTTTAACATATAGTAAATTTGTCTAACCCAATACCTTTCCAAGAGTAATCTGAAGAAATTCAAAAGCTAAAAAGTACTTTTAGACTTTTCAGAATGCATAAAAATCAAACAGACGTACACAAAGTTTTATCAATCAGTCTTGGTGTGACTCTTAAGATTTACCAAAAATTAGAGACAATAACTGTTTGTTTACTATGTCGTTATTTTTATTCGTATTTGAACATATATGATCAAACCACAATAAGAAATGGGAAAACAAGACTAAGATCTTTCAACCGTAACAAGCGGTCTTCGTCAATCAGTCTTGGTGTGACTCTTAAGATTTACCAAAAATTAGAGACAATAACTGTTTGTTTACTATGTCGTTATTTTTATTCGTATTTGAACATATATGATCAAACCACAATAAGAAATGGGAAAACAAGACTAAGATCTTTCAACCGTAACAAGCGGTCTTCGTCAGAGTCAAAAACCCAACTGGGTTTTTGACCCAGTCTCCAGTTGGGTTTTTGACTCTGACGAAGACCGCTTGTTACGGTTGAAAGATCTTAGTCTTGTTTTCCCATTTCTTATTGTGGTTTGATCATTGATTGTTGTTTCACGTGTTTATGTGAAATCTTTTTATTGAACATATATATATATATATATATATATACACAATTAAAAGAAACGGTCCAGCGGACTTTTTTACAATAAAATAAAAAACGAAGGAAACACACAGAAAGACACAGACATAACTCACATCGATATTTCGACAATCGTCGTCATCAGGAGGTGCGAAGAGCGAAGAGTCCCGCAGGAAGACAGGGCGGTACTGAACTCGGAAACCGCAACCAGTACCCCACCACTTACCACCAAGCGGGGGAAGGGAGGGAAGGAAATGAAGAGCCAAATTAAGACGTAAAAGGAACGAGTAAAAATTATAACTATAAAAAATTATAAAAAAGTTATAAAAAAGTAGATAAATCAAATTAAAATTAATAAAAATAATAAATAAAAAGTAAAATAAAAAATAATAAATAAATAAATAAAAAATAATAAATAAATAAATAAAAAATAATAAATAAATAAAAAATAATAAATAAATCATAAATAAATTATCGGTTGAGGTTGAGTCCGGGGGAAGAGCGAGCATCAAGTAAGCATATGTATGCCTCCTCTGAAGCTCTTAGGGTAACTTTATTGTTGGATTCGGGGATCTGTTTCAGGATCTGAACCCTGAAACAGTCATTGAAACTGAGTCCATGCGAGTTCGCATGGATGGCTACAGGATAGTTACTGCGTTGACCGACTGAAGCCCTATGACCATTCATACGAAGGCTCAACTTATTAGAAGTTAAGCCAACGTAAAAGGAGTCACACTGAGTGCAATCCAGTCGGTAAACACAGTTGCTCGAGGTACAGGAGGAATTGACCTGAACCGGGTAGGAACTATGGTGGAGAGGGGAATCGAAGGAAGGATTAGGGTTTACAATCAGGCAAGTTTGACAGCCACGGCGTCCACATTGTTTCATTCCAGGAACAGGATTGGAAGGCTGAGGGGTAATATGAGAGAAAATGCTTTTTAGATTGGCAGGTTTACGGTAGGAAATAGAAGGGGGGTGATTAAAGATGGAAGAAGTAGAAGTAGAAGTAGACAGAATCGGAAAAGACTCCTTAATAACAGCACGAAGCTTATAAGCGCCAGGGAAGTAGGTTGTCAGGAAGAAGGAAGTGTTACTTCTATCCCTCTTGGGTCTGGGTTGGTGGGAGATGTCAGCCGGTAAAACACGACTATCAATGAAGGAGCGAGGATAGCCTCGTTCAGAAAATTTGTCCTTTAAGAGGTTAAGGTGATGTCTGCGGTCTTGGAGATTATTGCAGATATTTAACCTCCTGATGACGACGATTGTCGAAATATCGATGTGAGTTATGTCTGTGTCTTTCTGTGTGTTTCCTTCGTTTTTTATTTTATTATATTATATATATATATATATATATATATATATTATATATATATACCATGATAAATGAAAAACGGTCTGGCAGGACAGATATCACTTAAAATAAACTGTGACACATAGACTGAAACATAACAAAGACTCACTTTTCAATATTTCGACCGCCATTACGGTCGAAATATTAAAAAGTGAGTCTTTGTTATATTTCAGTCTATGTATCACAGTTTATTTAAGTATATATATATATATATAGCATAAAGAATAGAAGGCAGACAATTACAGTCAAAACTCAATTCAATATTTCGGCTTCCATCGTACCCATGAGAAGATGTGATGCTTTTGAGTGTCACTAGGCTACTGAGCATGCGTTATTGAGTTACTAGTCTCTAGCTACTGATGTTTATAATGGAAAAATTTAAATAATTTATTGACTTATATGAGATATGAGAGGACTAATATTTTTACATGTAAAAAAATCACTGCCAATTCACATAAATTTCTGTTACCTTCCATAGTATAATGGATTTGTTTCTCAAAATGTTCCTATGACAAAGAGAAAGAAAAGTGATTTTTATTAAATACTAGAAAGCCATAAAATTTCCAGTTTAATAATTTTATAAAAGACCAAAAATTTAAAAACATAATTCAAAATTGAGAACATTATTTGAAGAATAATAAATTAACTATCCTATAATTAATAAATAATAAATAAACTAATAAATTATTTTGTAATGACATTTTTTCTTAGATGTTTCTGACATTTATCAGACAAAATAGGAATATTTTCAAGTTTTAAATGGGAAAATTTGTTTTAAATATTCAATGTATAAGGAGGTCATGTATGTAAGGGATCAACAGAATATTGGAACAAAAGCCGTGTTCTCCTGTAAGAGTTATTTTGTAACACGAAATCTACAGTTTCAATTTTCAAGAATGTTATTACTGCTGTAGTTATACTAATGATATTATATGTATTAGTGGTGTGATATACAAAAATAAACCTTATATATTGATAAGTGGTTCAATCACTATCTGTACTGCCTCCAGGAATGAAAAAGTGATAAACATTTCCCATTTATATATTTATATTATACCTAAATGGAACATTATATATTATATACCCAAGAAGTATGGTAATATATTTACTTATAGTAAAGTTGAGTGTAGACCACTCCAAATTTTTTCTCTATGTTGCTATGTCTGTTGCCCTTTGCAATGTTTAAATTGAATTAGGTGTTTATTAACTGTCTTTGTTCATTCTAAATAATCCTATTAATTGAGATATAGTTTCAGACGATGAGGAGGAGATGGTGATGCAGCGATCAGTCTCCGAGAGAGAAAGGAGAGAAAAATGTTGCGATATTGGAAGTAGTCACTGTTCAAAAAGAAAACCTGCTCCTGCGCACAGTACACCCAATGTAACAGCCCTCACCGAAGGAGAGCTGCTCGACTTGTCAATTTTGCCCATCTTCCATAAACTACTTACTGAGAGGAAGGGGGCCAATATTGCTAGTTGCCCGAATATTGCAATCAAGTGTGACATAGTGGAGTATCTGTAGACTTGTAAGTGAACGCTTGCCCCATTCATGTTAACAACCATTGGAGTCATAAAGGCTGCCTGTTCAGTTAAGCAAATTCCACTTCCTAACCGCTACCAGCCAATATGCAAACAAAATAACTTTCTACACTCCCCTCCATTCTCTTTTTATTCTTTTCTTTTGATTTATAAAATGCAATATTATTACTTATACTGCTTACAGACCATTCATTATTATAGTTTTGTATATATCAAGGAAATCACCACTAAATAAGTTCTGAAGCACTTTCAATGTTCCTCATTTTTAAAAGAATTAATTTAATTATTCCAAAGGGTACTTTGAAAAAAAGTCAACACTGGAAACCTCCTTGTATTCTTTCCTTTTCTTTTACCATTTTTAGCGATAATTTCCTTGATTATAGAGTCACCTGTTTTTATTGTGACATATATATATATATATATGGATTAATTTACCACAATGAAAACAATTTTTTAAAACATTGTGGTAAATTAATCCATCTATTATATCAAGTGTTATTTTGATTATTATTTATATATATATACGATTAAAGTGGAATAGTTCATGAAAAACATTAAATTAATTCATTAACTTTCGGAGTAAAACACTCAGAGAAATACACATACAGTATGAACTGTGATGACTCACTCCACTATTTCGATATCCCTCGTAGTCAGAAGAAAAGTAGTTTGATATACGTCTAGGTGCTGACCGACAAACAGTCCAATAAACAAATCAGCGTTTCGCCTTCAATCTAGGAGGCGGAAAGAGAAAAAAACAGTGGAATAAAAAGGAGACTATACATAGAGACAAAATATAGCAATACACAAATAAAAAAAAATAATAATACAGGGAATTAGTAAAATAACAGATAATTAATAAAATCAAAAACTTTATAAATTAATAACTTCAAGAAATAACACATGAATGATAAATTTAAAAAAACTAGCTGATCAGGCACCAAGGAAACTAATATACCTTAAACTCTTAAGGTAGCATGCATGTTGGGAACAAGGACCTCATTAAAGGTTTGGACTTAGAAACAGTAAATTAAACGAGAGCAGAGAGTTCATGGATAGCAAGAGGAAAGTTGCTGCACTGACCGACGAAAGTCCTATAACAATTAATACCAAGGCTTAGCTTAGTAAAAGCCCAATCGATAAAAAAAAATAAATTCTGTCACTCTTTTCACCTCAGTTCTTGTTTTACTAGCCGACTTCGTTATAAAACACATTGCCTTTTGGTTTGATGGTTGTGATTATCTTTAACCTACGGGACTACTACGGGTGTAATTATGGTTCTTTCCTTTGATAATTTATTTATAAGTAAATCAGAGCAACTTTCCTTTCAGTGGTCGATATCTTCTGTTTAATACATCCGTTTCATTGGCATCTTTCGGCCTCATCGTAATCATGAATTTGAAATACCTTCTCTTCCATATCTTTTACACAAGATGTTTCTAAAAGTTTCATGTTTCTTGTAGCTTTATTTCTATTCTTGATGTTATTATTGCCATAGACAATTACCACATTTCCCTTTTATTTACTTAAAATCTTGCAATACTCAGAGTACCTCCATTATAACAGTTATAAACCTCGTCATGTTAAGAAGGTATACTTAGATCCTGCCAGTTCCCATCCACCATATTCATAACAATAGTAAATAGCTTAGGTCTACTCAAACCTTTTAAGAGGAAATATTCAGTACGAGGCTACCCTTGCTCTTTTAATGAAAGTTGTGTTTTACCTTCTGAGATACCTCAACACTCTACGTCTTTGGAAGAATAGACCGTTAAAAGGGTTGAAATATTAAATGTGAGTCCAAGTATCTGTTTTTCATTCGTGTTTCATTAAGTTATCAAAGTATAAATATATATACTCTGTAAAATTTAAAAAATCTTCCAAAATGTTCAATAATAGTTCAGATGTAAACTATAGAATAACATAATAGATTAACAAATAGGCAAAAATTGTTGTTTCACTGTCATCAGGAGGAAGAAATAAAAGAAGACCGCAGGTTGACTTCCTTCGATGACGGTTAAACCAAATATTTGTTACCGTAAGTGTTCCAATCTTTTGTCTTTGTTCTCTGTTTATATATATAAATGATCAAACCACAATAAGAAATGGGAAAACAAGACTAAGATCTTTCAGCCGTAACAAGAGGTCTTCGTCAGATTCAAAAACCCAACTAAAACACTAGATTCAGAAAACATCTGGTGAGGGGTTGAGAAGAGTGGGAGGGAAGATGGTATTTTAAAAGGGTGAAAGCGCAGGAAAGGACTAATGTCCAGGAAGGGATGTTTGGGGAAACAAAGGATTACAGTAAGAAAGAGTAAAAAACTATCTGCTAGCTGTCAACTCTCTTGACAGTGTTTCAGTTGGGTTTTTGACTCTGACGAAGACCTCTTGTCACGGTTGAAAGATCTTAGTCTTGTTTTCCCATTTTCTTATTGTGGTTTGATCATTGATTGTTATTTCACGTGTTTATGTGAAATCTTTATATATATATATATATATATATATATATATGAAATTTTACCTTCCTGTAACAATATATATATATTGTTACAGTATAAAATACATACATTTTTTTACTGTAAATCTTCTAAGTTCTTTGCTTTCTATCATATATTGTATATAACAAGATTTCACAAAAACACGTGAAATAAAAATCAATGTCTAAACCACAGTAAGAAAATTTGAAAATAGACTAAGATCATTCAACGAAAACAAGTGGTCTTGGTCAGAGTCCATCTGATACTGCATTATTTAGTATCAGTAGTCGGTGTCAGTATATATATAATCAGTATTTAGTATCAGTAGTCGGTATCAGTATACATATAATCAGTATTTAGTATCAGTTGGACTCTAACGAAGAACACTTGTTTTGGTTAAAGATCTTAGTCATTTTTCTGATATTCTCACTGTCGTTTAGACGTCGATATATGTTTTGTTTATTTCTTTATATATAATTAAAAATGTAGCCTTCATTTGCAGAAACTTACTTCTTGTTAGGTTTCTCTGTCTTCCTGTATAATGTTTTTGTTATGTATCTAAAATAGATAACATACTTCCTACTGTCAACATGTTTCAACTCTTTCCGAGCGATCATCGGGGCGAGAATGATTTTCTTTAAAAGCAAACTAAATTATGAGGATTAAATTTGTTTTTTCATGGTTGGGGTTGAGTGATCGGCCGAAATGGTCGCTACTGTTACCTGGGTCGGCTCTGCTTGGTCTTGTACAAAACATTTTATGAATTAAAACAACTTTAATCCTCCTAACTGACTTTCCTTTGCCTACTTAAAAGGAAAAGCTTTGGAGAATAATTCTAGTCTCAAAGATGTCTCTAGGAAGGAGTTAAAACATGTTGACAGTATGAAGTACGAGTATGTTATCTAGCCTAGATGCAATAACGAAAACGTTATTCAGAAAGACAGAGAAACTTAACAAGAAGCAAGTTTCTACAAATATTATAGTAATATTTTTAATAATATTTGCTAACAGGAATGAATGCTATCAAAATTTACATATATATTAAGATTTCACAGGAAATAAAAATCAATTTCTAAACAGTAATAAATCGAAAATATGTAAACAGTAAAACCTTTCGATCAAAACAAGTGGGCTTGAAAGAAAAAATATTTTTTATGATTTTCTTACTATCCTTCAGACGTTGATTGTTATTTTACGCGCTTATTGAGAAATTTTCATATTTCTCAGTGAGAGTGAGAATCAAAATTTATAAGGAATTGGACAGTGCTCTGTGTTCAAATTAAAGTTTGAGCAGAGGTTCCGTTTTATTTAAAACTTATTAGTGATATAGGTATAGTAATATATTTTGTAATGTTTGTCAACAAAATATCTGGCGAATCCAGAAAGCTGATGTGGTTGATATCTTCAAATCAAGATGGGTGAGATTAGACACGCATGGCTGAAAATATTATGAATACAAAGGTTTCTATGGAAAGAGAAAACGAAGGTGTCCCGGTATGACTTGGATGTGAGCAAGATCTGACACCATAATTTTATGGTGTAAATGGAAGACAAAGATGCTGAACAGAGAAGAATGGAAAAAGAATAAACGGAAGCAGAAGTTTAAACCTATGTGGAATTTCATAGGCAGAAGGATGAATGTTGAAAATGAAAAACAATTACCTGTTACATTAGATGTTTAAATTGAGTAAGAGTGAAAGTTTTAAAACACAACTCTGATCTGGGCAGTTGTATTCTTCAATATATATTTCTAACCTCTAATGTACATAATATTTTCATTTTTGAAATCTCATTATTCTGCTTAAACTGAAAGCAAGTTTTCACTTAAACTAAACCATCAGATTTGAAAGTTCGATTAGATTTGGAAAACTTAACCAAGTTCTGAAGATTTGTGTATCACGAATCAGAATTGTTAGTGTAAACCTTTATTAAGTTACATTTAAGCTGAAAAATAAACCGAAGACACTCATACGTACAATATGTAAGCACACTTATGGTCTTATTTTTCCAATACAACCGTCATCAGGAGGAAAAGGACAAGTAAGAATCAGCTTGAAAGAGAAGGGATGGCTGGGAATAAACAGTGTAGCCACTGTTCAATTTATTCTATACATTTCTTCCCTGCATCATTTCCTCTAGAATTTTCCTTCTGAGTAATTATTTTCTATGGTTGCATTTTAGCTTTTTTCTATTGCATTCAGTCTTTCTTCTCCTTTTTTTTTTCTTGATAATTGTACCAAAAATTAGGGATTGTACTTGTTAACGATATGTGTGTTTCTTCAGTTTATTTTTAAACTTAATATTGTCCTGTTATGATCGTTTTCTTATTTTTTAAAAAAAAATACATATATTTATTTGGGCAAATTTAAAAAACAAGAATAGCAAACCAGTTGGATTTATTAACAAAAAGGAAAATAATACAGGAAACACAACATAAGGAAACCCTCATTGTTTCTTGTATTTCGAACAACAGTTCGTTATCAATAAATTGAGAAGAAAACAAAACTCCAGAGATAGACGCGAGTGATAAATCATTGCTCCTCTACTCTTCTTCTGATGACGAGCACTGTTCAAAATTGTTTACAACAGAAGTTTCTTGTTCAATTATGTGTATCGAAAGAGTACATGATGTGAATTATTTGTAATCTAAAAAAGTATTAATAATTTTATTCGAAATAAATGCAATGCCTATTATATTTAATCATTATTTTTGTCTGTTTTTATGATTTTTTTTACAAGATACTGATTTAGCGTTACAGCTCAAAAGCAAATTCCTAATAACCCTCTCACAATGAACTTTCTTCTATTTAGTGTGCAACATTCATTTCTTTACATTTAATATTTTCATTTCTTTACATCTACTACATTTTATTTATTTGATATATATTATTGATTATTTACATTTCATGTTTTTTTTAATTCTAGTTGACGCTTATGTTTTTTGTTATTATTACTTGAAGTATATCTGAAACATCACTGATAATGTTATCAGTAAAAATAAGCTATCAAAAAAAATGAATCCAATCATTTAAAATTATTTAAAGAAAAAAATAAAAATTATTTAAAAAATTTAAACTATCTTTTTATAGACTGAATGTGCGGATTTTTTTAATCTTTATCGATAATAAGCAAGGCATAAGCTATTTTGATTTAAGAAATCATTACGTTTAAATCACGTATAAGAGCAGAATTCGCAAAGTGTAAATAATTTATAAAAACACCATCGACAATTGTAACATGAAAAGTGATATGTTTTTTAAAAGATTGGCTGTTCTGTAATATAATTTTACTTAAATGTGGTTATAAAATATTTCAATGTATTGCCTTTTTCAAGATCTATTTCCAATGGATAGTTAATAACAATGGGGTAAGTAATCCGTATGTATTTTAATATAAATTTTTCTTTAATGTTATCATTGTAACAATTAATTTGACAATCAGTTTGCATTAGTATAATTGTAAAAACCATGACAGGCAAGAATCAGTACATACCTATCAACCATTATGAAATTGATAACGATAAATCATTGCGACATCGAAAGATAATTAGTTGTAAAATTGAAAATTAGTTTTAGGAATTTTAGTTGTTTCTTTGTAGTTTAATGTATGGTTTTTTTATTACAAAGTAATAATAAAGACAATGAACTGAATAATTTTATAACCTCTGTGGTTAGATTAATAACCTTTATCGTATATTGTTTAATAAAATTCTTATTTTTCCATGAAAGTAAAAGAGGTAAACTGAATATTCATATGATCCAGACAGTATGTATGATATAATTGTATTATTGATTAGTGATAAAAGAAATTACCTTTGTTTTTTGATTCTGTTAATGACAGTTACAGTCATTGTAATAGTCAAACGACAAAGCGAATCGTTTGTTGAGTTATCTTGTTCAGGTTTCAGTTACATTTGATTTCTCGAGAATCAGGAATAATTAATTTTAAAATAAATAATTAAAATGCAAAAAAAAGTTTCTGGGAGGAAATAGAGCAACATACAATATATCTTTTACATAAAAATCATTTAATTTATGATAATACATGTCTTTTCAGTAGCTAAAAAGTAAGTACAAATTTTATACCTGAAAATGTCCAAAAAAAAGTTCTACTAATTCAAGGTGTTAATAGTTTTAATTAGTTAATACCAGCACGGTGATGCTCCTTGTATAACTACTTTAGCCCCTCTGTATATAATCCTATTCTTAATTATTGTTAAATATTACCTTTTCATTGTTGTCAACTATTGCTCACTAAATGTTATCTATATGTCTGAGCTCTTTGGAATACTCATTTCTGGATTTTTCATGGGTAATATGTGAATTGAAAAAAAAATTGGATTCTCTTTAACTCAATACAATGGATTTATGTTTTAAATTAATTATTTCGTAAATCTTATATAGGAAGTAATTCCAAAAGCCTAAATTAATACTAAATGATCAATAAACAGGATGCATATAAACATTCATCCATTAACTTAATAAAATGTTAAAAGAAAAACGAAAACAAAATATCTACTATGTTTTTTATTACAGTCAAATTTTGAAGTACAAAAATAAAAGGTATCATTGTTCTCACTATAGTATACCACTGCAACATATCTTATGATTCTATTATCTTAAAAAACGAAACTTTTTTATATTTACTAATTTATTTAAATGTTACAAATATGAAACTGTATATGGATCTCTGAACTCTCAAAGAAATTAAAATTAACTAAAACTTCGAACAAAATACAGGTAATATGTCTGTAAGTATTTGTGCTTTGTATTTCTCATATATTTTAAGAAACAATTTTCATTTAATAATTAATGTAAACATATATTAATAGTATTTGGGTTGTTTTTCGAAGATTACTTCGTTTTTATAAAAAGATTACTTTTTATAATTTGAAAAATGTTTTCTATTGATATTGTTTATTAATAATTTTGTTAGACTTTAATTTATTTATTTAATTAATTTATTTTTCCTAATAAAGGAATAAAGGAAAGCGATTATTATAGATGTTATTTTAACCTTAAGTTGAAACATCTAAATCAACCATTTGTAATCTATGAATTCTGCAGAATAAATGTCACTTTAATTGCAATATAAATTTTAATTTCATATTAAAGCGAAAAAGTATGAGAATTTATTTATTTCTGTTCATCTATAAGATAATGGCAAAAAAAGAAACCCGATTGTGAAAGAAACAGCCATCATTAACGTAAAGTTTTGATTGTTTTTGTTACAGAAAATTAATAATAAGTGTCAATACTACTCATAAATATTTAAACTTCATATACATTTAAAAAATGAAGTGTTCTAGTCATGATTTTATTGACTTTACAGCAAAAATATTATGTTTTTATATATTTAATTAAGTTAAAACTTTCGAAAATTATAGAGAAACAGGATGTGAATATCGATTAAGGTAATATTTGATACTGGTCATACCCTTATGATTTAGATGTAGAAACAGATTTAGAAACAAAAATTATTAACGAACATAAAATTCTCTATGTATTTAAGTTGCAACTGTAATCATTTTTAAGTGATAAACTTATCCAAAACAAAGTATAAAGGTGCTATTATAGTATACTGCCTACCTTCGATTCGATATACTACTTACGATATCATTTCATAGTAAACATCGCAAAATTCATCACAAATATGTTAAGAAGAAAAAATATCCTTTAAATGTATTCATTTACAAAATTCAACATTTACTGTGAGTATATATGAGCCACTACTTAGAACGTTATAAAATACCTTTATATTTGATCTCACTTGCTGACTGTGATCTCGTCGAATGTAATCTTACATTATGACAATCTCCTATCAGTGATTGCAAGTATTATTTCTTCAAATTGCATTATTCAGTGCATATGAAAATCTTATAAAATTATACTGTTTATATTTATTTGTTACATACTTTAAAAATTTGGTTACATCGGCTGGTAATGAACTATTTTCGAGATCTGTTAAACCAAAAACTTGACTAGGATAATTTGCAAAAAATGACATCCTCATTATGACCTATAATGGGTGTTAGATAGCATAGTGTAGTAGAAAATCGAAGGTAGACAGCATACTATAGCACAGTAATAAATTAGTTCCAGATTGTAAATATTTATTTATACATGTGTAATAAATTTAATGATAATCAAAATTTTCTTTAATATACAGGATGAGATTAAAGTTCTTCTCTTAAAGTAAACTATTTATTAAAACAACCAAATAATGTATAGAAATTATTTTTCGTGTTTTTTTTTTACATAAATTGTTCTTATTGCAGTTTATTACATTCAGTTAGTTCACGACTAACACTTAGTTTACAAAAGCTCTTTACAAAAACCGGCTAGATTTTTTTTTTAAAGTATTGGGTTGTTTTAAAGGATTCTGCTCTGAAATCAAGTAGAATACTGTGCCCTCTGAGCATTATGTAGTCCTCAACAAGTCCGGATAGCTAAATGATCTTCAGAATCTTATAGTCCAAGTGGCATTTAAAAATTATTTCATTCTCACCAATATTATGAAAAATTAAATCTCAAATTACACTATTTAAGTTGTGATTTCATTTCAATCAATGTTCATTTAAACGTTGAAACACAAGAAGTTGTTCATCAATGAATATATTGGGTCAATTTACTTTTACTATCAATTTCATTTACCCTTCATCGTATTTTGATAAACAATTATAAGCAAAAGCTCAGGGGGAAAACTTTTATCTCACACTGTATATGCTGGATTTCCTTATTAATGAAGTGATCAAATTTGCATTAACATGTTGATAGATAATAAAACAGTTCTCTATATTAAAATCCTGACTATCCTAACCTTCAGAGAGTTTTAATGTTTCTTTAAGTTATAAAATCATATCGCTTCTATTTCATTTCCAATATCTACTTAATAAAAAAGCAAGTAAAAGATTCTGGGATTTATTGTATGTGCTAATTTTATACGTTTGACTATTCAATAACAAGTGTATTGTCGTACATTAAATTCCATGACAAAATTGCATATTTTTCTATCTTATAAAAAGAAATTTTTTAAAATAAAATAGTCAATGGTGGCTTGTTTAGTCTTGCAAAAATTACCTATTTTAAATAAATTAGCATTTTATATTTTTATTAATTTATTAATTACATTTTAACCGTCAAAATTTCATTGTCTATAACTCTAACTTCTAATAACATTATTAATAGTTCTATTGAACTACAACAAACTATTATTAGTTATTAATAAGTGTATAAAGGAAATTGTATGTGTGTTTCAGTCATTTTAATGAAAAAATATTTACACTCATTAAATTAATTATATATTTTATTAATTTTCATCCTTAGTAAAATAGATTTACCATACTGCCGAGTATGAATGATATTTTTTTCTTAATATATAATACATTAATTTCTAATGAGTAAAATGGTAATTACTTATATTTTTCAACCAAAAATAGTGTGATTTCTGTTATAAACATAACAAAATATTAAACGATTTTTCTTGATTCTTCTATTTGAACAGTCTTTAAAGGCATGAGCCTTTAACAAGCTGTTTGGTTTGCTTTCAAAGTTGTTATGTTATGATTACTATTTTTCAAGCCACCACAAATAAATTATCATTTTATGTGTTACATATTGAATGATAAAAAGATTTCACATAAACACGTGAAACAACAATCAATGATCAAACCACAAAAAGAAATGGGAAAACAAGACTAAGATCTTTCAACCGTAACAAGCGGTCTTCGTCAGAGTCAAAAACCCAACTGAGTTGGGTTTTTGACTCTGACGAAGACCGCTTGTTACGGTTGAAAGATCTTAGTCTTGTTTTCCCATTTCTTTTTGTGGTTTGATCATTGATTGTTGTTTCACGTGTTTATGTGAAATCTTTTTATATATATTAAATTATCATTTTATGTGTTACATATTGAATGATAAAAAGATTTCACATAAACACGTGAAACAACAATCAATGATCAAACCACAAAAAGAAATGGGAAAACAAGACTAAGATCTTTCAACCGTAACAAGCGGTCTTCGTCAGAGTCAAAAACCCAACTGAGTTGGGTTTTTGACTCTGACGAAGACCGCTTGTTACGGTTGAAAGATCTTAGTCTTGTTTTCCCATTTCTTTTTGTGGTTTGATCATATATTGAATGATATATCTTGTTTATGTTATTTCAAATTTGTCGTAAGATCTTTTATAAATGTTTACTTTAAAATTTTACTGAAAGCTCAATGCATTTATTAGACATATTTTAAGAATGTGTTAACATTTTTGTTAATACTGAATACATTTGTATCTGTTAGTAATGTAATATTGAAACAAAAAAAAATTATTTATTAGACAATTTGACTTGTTGCTTAGGATGTACGCTTTTGAAAATCATTAATTTAACTTAAAAATGATTCCACGATAATGTTGTGATAGTTAATTTTTTTTTTGTTCCACTGTATTAAGTGTTCAAAACACATGAAATTAAAATGTGTTTTTTTTTACATTAAAATAAACAGTTGCACCGTTGTTATATATCAGAGAATGTTAAAATAGTGTTAAAGACAAATTGTTTTAAATAAAGTGTTAAACATATTTTTAGTTGAATGACTGTTATAAATATATATATATATATATTATATATACAAATTAGATTTAAACTCTGTGTTAATACTGTAAATAACAGTTTATACTGATCCTCTTGTATTTTAATTGTAAATAAAAGGACTGTATACATAATTTAAAATTCAGACTAATGTGTTCTTAATCAGTTTTATGTTGTAACAAATTTAAAGTGGAAAAGACATTGTTTTATTTTTATTGTCTCATATTGAGGTTGTTTATTATACATATGTAGAAGAGTTTCAATATAATTAGAAAAATTACATGCACTAATCTTATTTAAAAATTTGATGTTTAAAAACAATTTTGGCATTTCAGTAAACCCTTCTTTTATTGCGGTTTACTTTTCACGAGTTTTCTTAATATTTTTGCATATTTGATTCTACTTTATTTTGCAGGATTCTGCGCTTCATAAACTTTTTGTTTATTTTTCTTTACTTAGACAGTCAACAAAGACTTTGTAGTCGTACGAATAAAAAACTAATAAATACATTATTAAAAGGAATAATATACATTTTGAACGGGATTCACGTTTGAAAGAACTTAATACGTGCTCCTACGTATTTGTGCCATCCATGTTTTATCGTACACAGCGCGTAGTAGATCAGTGAAAATATAGTTTTCTGTCCCTGTTGTTTCGACAGGCTCCGGGGCGTCCTCATTACATATTGTAGCTCTTCTCCTTCTTTACTTGTCTTGTGTTCGTCTTTGCACTTGTGTTTTGTAAAAGGTTCCCTTTATTTCAAGCCTTTCGATGTCTCCCACACAAAAGGAAGGTTATATGGAGGCTTCAAACAGTCAACTAAAGATTACTCTATAAGTGTTTTGTTCTGTATAGACCACGTAACCGAACCTACTACACCTGTCTTAAGATAGTGGCCAAAGCTCCTTAAAGAGAGTGGGGAAAAGGTAATTACAGTGTATGGAGAGTCCATAAAGGCTTAACATACCTGTACGAAAGAAAATTAATATACCAACCCCTAATTCGCGGAGTTTCGCCTACCATGGGAACTCCTGAAACGAAACATTGCGATAAACAAGGGTTTACTGGATGTTCAAATATGCTTCTCTATGTGTAATGTTAACCAAGATTGATTGTGTACATTTTAACCAAATTCTAGACTACATGTAATGTATCGCGATAGTACCTAGGCATATTTGGTTCAATGTGAATTGCATATTCTCATTAGTACATATGTAATATATCATTATTATAGAATTTTTTTTTTAATAGAAAAGTTTCATTTCAGTCTTAAAAATAAATCTCAGGGTGGCTGTGAAGAAGAAAAATTTGTATTACCGTGCTTAAATCAGTCAACATTTTATAAAAGTAGTTTTGGTTAATATTAATTATTATTATCAGCATAAAGAAGTAAGTACGGTAATGATTCATTTTATTAACATGTAATAATTTATTTCTAACCTTGAAAAACAAAATCAATAGCCTGTTACAATGAGTGGCCCAAATATAGGTATATAGTGAATAATATTATTTATTTATTTGCATAATCAAAAATCTTTATTGATGTTGGAATTCCTAATAACTTTGGCAGTCCACAACGGGTTTCACTCAGATCCAATTTTAATTGAATGGGAATTATTAAAATCATTCTGTCAAATACAACCAATAGAATTAATACAATGAAATAATAATTTAGTAAACGTTATTCTTTACTAAATGAATTATAAAATATCAATTTATAAAAGATTCATTTCTAACAAATACTATTAACTAACGTACAATTCTTAATTTTATTAATGAGAAGTGAAATGAAAACGATTGCATCATTATCAGACCTTTACGAGGATAGTTAATAAGGGCAGTTAATAAAATAACTGCATGGTGAGAATACATACATCACTGATAGATGAATGTCAACATATATAGAAATGGCAGCTTATATTTTTCAATTTTTTTGTTTACTTCATCTTATTCACAGTTGATAAATTAGAAACATATTTTTAGATAAATATGCTTTCAACTGTTTTATTAATATGAATTATTTCTACGGCTGCTCACAGTTCCAGGGAACAGACCGAATTTCACACTTTATATAATGTTTAGATAAAGTCTCAGAGAAAACTGTTTTTTATAAATAGTTGAAGAGAATACAATTTTTATTCTACTTTGCTCTTTTAGTTTTTTTTCAATTATCTGTTTTCAAAATAATTTGATGCCAATATTTTTGTTATCAGTTTTATGTTTTCAGAATGTTATCTTTAGTTTGACAACTTAAGGTCGACTTTACAAGAATCCTTTCTTATTGCTTGCCTAGGCGATGGAAGTGTCCGGGATTATATGTCTCTGGCATAATTAGTTTCTCCTCTACGTTTATCAGTCTGCCAGTCATTAACGTTCTCTCTTTTTATTATTACTATAGACTACAAACAGTAAAAATGTAATCTAATTTTATTAAAGCCCGTTTTAAAAACCACAATTACAGACTCCCCATCTAATTTTCACGGTTTCTCCGTATCTTGTAAGAGACAAATTTCTATTACATGAAGGATATATAATATCAAGTTAAACAAAAGTTGAGTGACAGATGTTCAATTATAGCTGGCTTGCAGTACAAAAATAAAACTTTTCACTATTTTCCAAGTTGATATAGAAGTCACTATCATTTATAAAACTATTTTAAAACACGTTTGATATTGCTGAAAACAAAAACTGTATTTCAAACATTTATAAAAAGATAATGATTGCTAATTTTGGGTGTACTTTGATGAAATGTTTAGTGAAATTGGATTTTCTTACAAATGTGTTATTTTCATGTTGTGAAAGTTGCCATTTTACCTTCAATAGAACAGGGTATCATGTGGCAAATATGTATAATTGATAAATTCAAATCTGGCATCAAACAACAGCGAGAATTGATATAACATGTTAATGAAATGAATCTTTACCTTAAGTTCGATTACATTAAAGCGATCTAATTATCAAAACTACTGTTCTATTATTAACTATAAAATGTGAATTTAGCTCAATAAGATTATTCAGAAAAAGCAAAAGTAAATCATTTCATCAATGTTTAGAGGCACGTCATTAAAAAAAGAGTAATTAAACAGCTGTGGCTACTTATTTTTATTGCAATCATGTGTGTGATTTTTTTAATTGAAGGAAGAAACTTTTAAGTTGAATGAAAGTATTTAATTTATTCTTATTAGTCACCAATCATGTATCATGTTGTGTATCTTAATGAATATATTATTACAATAACCATTTAACATTATTAAGAAGCTTTTATTTTCAACTACTACACAAATACTACATTATAATTAAACTGGATATAAGTTTTTAGAAATCAAAGAAACGTTTAATGAAGTCAAAATATCTACTGCAATGAAATTACCTTTTCTATGGTCATGAAATAATTGGAGATGGTTATGTTCTTCCTTACTTCTGTAAGGAAGTTTGTTTACATGTTTATTTGAGGAAGAAAAAGTATTACATGCTTATAACCATAGGTGAAAAAAAAGAAAAAAAATCATTTAAAATTTCAAAGGTAAATTTTGTATCCTAATTCATTTTTCTATTTTTTTTTTATACCATTTATTTACATCTGAGCATTTATTATCTTTTTGGATCAAGTATAAGAATTGAAGGATTATAATCCAAGTTTTCACAATAAACGCTTGAAATATATCAATATATATATATATATATATATATATATATATATTAAATGTTTTCCTTATCTCGACCACATATATTCAACACTATTTTTCTTTTTTATTGAAGAGGTGTTGTATTATTGAAGATAGACCAATACTCGATAAAAAAGAAAAATAGTGATATATATATATAAAATTGATAGAAGTATCGACCGTGGAATAGAAACAAAAGTAAAGTTTATCGGCACTCGGTCATTTCTTGAGGTTCAAATTAAACTCTCATTACCAACGTTTCGGTTTTTATTTAAAACCTTTTTCATAGGCAAATGTATAAATTTTAAAACTGAAAAACTACATCACAAATTTAAACTAAGTAATTTCATTACAAGTTTGTAATGTAATACTTAGTTTTTCTGTTTCAAAATTTATACTTCTGCTTATGAAAAAGGTTTTAAATAAAAACCGAAACGTTGGCAATGAGAGTTTAATTTGAACCTGAAGAACTGACCGAGTCCCGATAAACTATAGTTTTGTATATACATATATATATATATATGATCTTAATTATTATATATTAAATTACGAAATAAAACAGAAACACCTAATGAATGAACCTGTGTATTTCGCTTCAATATTTTGACATCCTTTGACAAATAAATTATATTTATAAGATCAGAAATAAAACGAAAAAAAAATTAATTGTATAAAACAAAATAAGTTTTTCTTATCTTTTAATATTATATCAAAAAGGTAAAATATATTTTTATAGAATACTTTGATCTATATGAACTTTTTAGCAGATATTGGTTTGTATGGTATTTTACTTGATGAATATTATCTTATTTTGAAGTATGCTTTTTATCCTTAAATAAACAAAAAGTGTCAGTATAATGGCAATTTATGAAATTTAATGAAAAATAAATTCATTAATATCATTATATAATGTTGCGCCATACCAATGACAAAAGTTATTGGCTGTTTTTAATTAACATTTGGGTGATTTGACAGATATATAAATTAAACATTCTAATTAGGGTCAGTTTTTCATTTCGAAATATTTGTGTGGAATGCAAACATTATTAAAATAATAATTTGTTCTGTGGACAAAGTTTTAATCAAAATTTAATTTTAAAAGTGATATTTTAATTAATTTGTCCAAGTAAAATTTTATATGGTATTAAAATCAAGACTATAATAATAATTTGTTGTTTAATTAATCATGTTGGCGTGATATATTGAATTCCTAATAATAATTTACAAATTAATTTAAGATTGGTGATTATTTGATTGGTGGATAAATGTATTTTTAAATAATCCTTTTTGCGAATAATTGTTCAAAAAAACAGAAAATGTTCTATATATTTGTTTATTAGTATTGCAACTATTGTGGTTCTTCATTCAAAGCACTTTGCATGTTCCTTGAAAATTGTAAATTTTCTATACATTACGCTTAATGATACGAAGAATTTCAAATTTACTATTTTATTGATCTTATATTTAGTTGAATAATATCCAACATATATTTTCAAAATTTCTTTTTTCTTTGACAGTTTTCCTCTATCTGATGTAACAACCATTTCCGAAAGCATTTATCGCAGAAAGCTCAACTGTATTCATTTGTTGTAAGTAGATTTACTTAAGAGAATAATAATATTCGTATAATAGAAATCAAAAAAGTTTATATAACGTGTACCATTTGAAGCATTTATGTGTAAATTCAATGTTTACAGAATGTGTCTCTAACTTTTAACGTTGTCACGACTGATGTTATCTGTAATTATTTCAATTTTTTTATTTCTTTTCAAATATATTATGTAATATTTATTTTAACAGATGATGTAACTTTATTTTTAACAAAGGTTAAAATGATAGTATATACCTCCTTCCTTGGCTAGGGTGAGTGGTTGCTCAAATTCATTTGAGATTTTCATTCAATGCACAATGAAGAAAATGCGATGTAAATTCATTAATCCATCCATCATAGACAACACAGTAAGTTTAACGGTGATTGCATAAATTGTCTGGAGGAATGAATAACTCGTACTAATTTTTGTATATCTGTTAGTTCCTTGATGTATGTAAATATATGACTATTAATAAACACTTTATTTACTTACCCAATCGTTAAGTAAACTGTGTTATTGAAGTGAAAAAACGTTGGGCAAGGTTGGTACTTGAATGGGTGACACCACGTGGTTACCCTGGTGATGTGGCTCGACTATTGGATCCACTTGTGTTGAATCACTTTCACTCCTTGGCATTGGATAAACAAAAACTTCCCTCAATATCATTTAAGATGTACTTTATTGATCACAAAGTAAGTTACAGCTGAATTTACGAGTAACATACATTTTGTTATTTCCACAGATTTCCAGTTACTTCAAGGTTACTATACAAGCTGTGCTACTTTGGAAATGTCCAGAAAGGAACAACTCAAAATCAAGGTAGTCTCCTAGGTATTATATCTCATTCCGATATTTATGACTCCTAATCCAAATAAGTACAAACAAAAATTTAACAACTCCTACTCATTTAAGAGTTCAACTAGTCCAATCCAGTAATTGATGCAAGGATCCGAGTAGTGCGTGGGATTTCTCATGGGGCTATTGCCTGGAAGGGCATTGGACATTTGCTTTCTAATTTCCATCGTTGGTTCATTTCCTAGTTTCACGGATGTGGATGGGATGGCATTGGTAGTGAATCAAAGGAACTTTTCCACCAGCCCTGTTGTGTATTGAATGATATGGGTTCTGCAGTAACTAAACCCTAGCTGTAGCTGCCCATGCATAAGCATCGTAAACAAGAGCTCCTACTTAGGACCTTTGATGATCATATAATACTACCAGTGGTATAACAAGTGGGGGGGGGGGGCGATCCGCCCCTGGTGGCACGTGACAGGAGGCAGCATTTTTAGGGGTAACAATAGAAACAAATTAAAAGAAATAGCTAACAAAAAATTTGAAATTTTATATCAAAATGAGTTTTTAAGGTAGTAATTGTTTTATGTTTTATTTGTGTAATGCTGTTTTAAAACGGATTTTCAACTTTAATATTTGCAAATTAAAAATAAATTTATTTTAAATTTTTTAAAACTAGTTTTTTAATGGGGTTGAAAATTTGTTATATTTATTTGCTTAGCCAGTTAATTAAATTTAACAATTGTTTTATGATTTGAATTATACGTTTTTGTTTTGAAAAATCTTTGGTTTTCTATGGTAACGACTGTATATGTATATGAGCACTGTAATAAGATGTACGAGTAAGTCTTGGACCAATGGCAGCACTCTAAAATTAAATCTTTGATTGTAATTCCATGAAAATAAATATATTGAAGACGTTCTGGAGTTTGGAATGTTAACGGATTATCAACGGCTAGCGGAGGGGACGCCAAATCAAGCTAAAACCATAAAATTGTGATTCAGATATAGCTATTGAATTTTATTGACTATCTCCAATGGCTTGTCCAATCTAATAGTGGCTCAGTAAAAAATGTTTCAATGCCATCCAAACGATAAAATTATGTATCAGGTAGTACTTCAACGGATTTAATCGTCTCTCAACTGAAATTTTATTCTTTACCTTCAAAAGACTGAATAAAATTATCGAATGTGGATTACGATCAACTTCACAGTAAGTAAACTGATTACCAGAAATAATTGCTACCAATTTCATTATTTGGTTTGATTTATTTGGATATGTCTACTAGATTTTATTAATGACATGTAGTGGCACAACCAGAATTCGACCGGAGGTGTGAGAGTGGGGAATTGAGGCACAGATGCATTAATCCTAAACATTGAAAAGTTCAGGGCCTTCAGAGATATATCTGTAAATAATTTTTTTTTTATTGAACTTACGGATAATTTGTGGTTATTTATAATTTTTTATTTCTTCAAAATTGTCAGTATTATTATTTAGTCTATAATATGAAGGGGGGTTCATTTTGGTACAACTCACATTCATTTGTTTTCTATACTTATAACAAACATCGGGGAATAATTGCACCAGTTAAAGCATTTTTAGATGAAATGGAGAATGAGAGTATTATAACAAGGTACATTAATTTCCAAGACGAAATATTTGAAAGTGATGGGTTCCTTATTACAAGAAATTAAAAAATTCTCCTTGAGAAGAGTTTACTACCCTGAATAATGGATGAAGAGTGCATCAAACATTTATTTTATAGTAAATATTACATCTCATTTAAATAAGCTTAATTGTAACTACAGGGGAAAGGTAAACCATTTTTTTTGATAGTAGAAGTAGTCATTATAATAGATAAATAGATAATAATAGATAGATAATAGAAAACAAATTGTATTATTTTGCTCGAGATCTGATTGAGAAATATAAATTTGTTGACCAATCTTACTGAAATATCACAAAAAAAACTAACTCGGTAATTAACATTTAACTATTTCAAAACAATTTTAAAAATGATTGAACCATTTCTGCGAAGGTTTCAGGAATTAAAAACCAGTGCAGTGACGTTTTTTGTTTGCAAACTGCCGTTTTTTTCTCAATGCTGACGAATTTCTCTTCTTGTACTATTAGTATTGATGTTTTTGAAATGCAATTGCTTGACTTAAAAAAAAACCAAAGAATTTGGAGTTTAAAATTTCAATCCCTTATCTGGACAAATTTAGAGAAAAACAAATGTGAACTCAATCGATAGCAAAAGTGAACTGATTGCTCTGAACAACATGCTCTGAATTCATATTCATGATGATTTTCAACATCTCGAAGAGTGTTCCTGAACTTTACGACCAGTTGAACAAATTAACAACTCCTATTTGCCTTTGGTGAGCCATCATTTTCAAGCATGATGTTATCAAGAGTTAATCAAGAAATCAATTTAATAAATCACCTAATTTTTGAAATCTTATGCTTGAAATGAAAAACGACATACAAACCAAACTTATGAAAACTTTCCGAGAAATTGTTTTTTTTTTTAAACTAACTTTTTCATTAAGAGTATTCGTTATATACTATTTTTTGGTTTAAGAGACCATTACTTTACTTTCAGACACTTAATGAGTACTTCTTTATTCAACTAATTAATTTGTTATATATAATATATTAAAATGGATAGATGAATAAAATTGATACTGTTATAACATTTACAATCGGTCTTGGTTCAAAGTTCTAAAAAACCCTATTGTTTTTTTAAAATTTCTGACTTGATATAACGAAAATGTAATTGTTTTGTTCAAGGACTCGAGAAAAAATTACAAAAAGAAATATTAGCAGAGTTGATAGCTCTTGAAGTAAACAATGCACTAAGCAGGAGTAATTGGGACTGTTGTCACATTTGTATGTTGAAATACGTCGAGTCATTAGTGGTAAGTGAGCAAGTAAATAAGTGATACATGATATGGGGGGTATTAGGAGTCTGTCTTTGTCTGATAACATACCTGTAAGATCAAGTGTCAGTGGGATCTAATGAGGGCGCGATGTACGCATGCGCCGCCCGCCAACTGTCAAACTTACCTCCACCTATCACAACTCAGAACCCTAATAAATGACTTGCTTCCGGCCTAATAACAACAAAACATTAAACACATCTATGAGGATCTATCCCGGTATTATTATTGTTTATCATGTTATATTAACATCGGATTTCTCCTGATTATAAGCCGATGTTTCACTGAAAATTGTTTGGCATATTATCAGGAGCAGTTAATCTTTGTACCAAGCCTTCAAACCCTATTTTGAATTTTAAGAATCAATAGTCCAGAAGTTATATCAATACCCTTGTAACTATTAATATTAAATTTCCATTACTATTATTATGATTAATTAATATTATTATTCGAACGGATACAGTTTTTTAGCCCCTAGGGGCGATTCTCTAGACCCTAGCCCCATGGTTTTGAGCTATATGTGTTTAAAAAACCAATTCTGGATTCCAATACAAAGCCCTCTGAAATGAAGAGAATAAAACAAATTGTGACTCAACGATAGCAAAAGTGAATGATAGCTCTAGCACACATACACATTCATATATCATGATAGCATTCATACATCTCGAAGAGTGTTCCTGAATGTATACGACAGTTGAACCAATGATAACAACTCACTATTATGCCTTTGGTGAGCCATAATTCAAGACTAAGATGTTATCAACGTTAATCAAGAATCAATTCGTCAAGTCAAATCACCTAACTGGTTTGAATTATGCTTGAAATGAAACGACATACAAACCACAATTGTATAACGTGTTCGAAAGATCTTAGTCTTTTTTTAACCCTACTTTTTCATTGAATGAGTATTCGTTTATACTATTTTTGATTAAGACATTATTTCACGTTTCATCACGTTGAAAGTACTCTTTATTAACTTTATATAATATATAACAAATTTAATAATACATCAACCTTTTGATAGAATAGGTGTATTATGCAATCGGGATTCGGTCAATTCTCGAGGTTCTAAATCAAACCCTCAATGCTGACGTTTAGGTTTTATTTGAGAACAATTTTCATAGGCATACAAAAAAAGGATAATAAGAAATCATATATGAACATCAACAAATAAACAATATGAAAGTAGATTATTTCAACTGTGGAATATTACAAGTAAGAATTTGCTGAATTAGAAAATTCTTACTTCTGTAAGTTATTTTATTTATCTGTGAAATACTTATATTTATAATAATCTATTTTCATATTGTTTATTAGTTCATGTTTCTAAATGATTTCTTATTACTCTTTGTTTGTAGGCGCATGAAGAAAAGGTTCTAAAATAAATCTGAAGAATCAACATTGAAAGTTCAATTTTGAACCTAAAATTGACCGAATCCGATTACATAATAAAACTATAAAATTATACATCTAATATATAATTACATTATATAAAATAATATAATTAACTCCTCGATTCAATCCCAAACGCTAGTTCATTTCTTATTATCTTGTAACTCTTCATAATATAACAGCGAAAATTATAAGTTTCATTAAAAAAAACATATCTGAAAAATAATGATAAATTAACAACAGATATTATAAAGAATTTACTATTTATTTTATTGCCTTAAGAACATATTGAACTCCAAGGGATGTGAATGGTTATGTAACTTGTGAAATTTATTAATTACGAAATGAATAATTTCAAATGACAATTCAGGATAATTGTTAACGTAAGTTTTAAAGAAAGTTATTTGTTATAAATTACTTATTTTATTCCTGTAATTTTAGAATATTAAGATAAACAAATCGGATCAAAGAAATACAAATAAAATATATACGTTGCTCTTTTTAGAATTAAAAATTTTTAAAATTAATGAAATTTAAAAAAATCTACAAATCACTTTTTTGAAATAAAGTACGTTAAAATATATTTCCTATGACTATGGGTAAAACAAAGGTCCATATATCTGACAAAAATTAACATTTGACAAACATCACTTGCAGAGTGGTTAAGACATTTTTTATGTATACTCACCCACAGATAATGTGACATATGTGAAAACATACAATACACTAACACTTTCAAATTGAATTTGTCCTTTATTACTATACTTCATTTAATATAATGTAACAGTGAGTTAGATAGGTCTTAATTAAGAATTTATTAGTGTCTCAACAGAAGGATTTATTCAATAATTTATAAATTACTGTTTTATAATATTTACATTTTTTTATTTTAATTAATATACAACAATATTTAATTAAGTTAATATACAACAGAATCTAAATGCGACTAGTTTGTATTATTGAAAGATTTGTAACTCTTCAAAGTCAATAATACAATTATACCAAATATTTCAAATAATATTTAATGTTATTTTAAAATAAAAGGAAAACAACAAATCGATAGATTTAATTATAAATCAGAAAAACAAGACATTTGTTTGTTTTGCATAAAAGGTATATTTGATATTAATAGTGCTATGTCTAGTACGTGTCTAAAGCACGACCACTGCCAAAGTTAATACTTCCCATAGGACCTCGGTGGAACCTCCAAAGCAAACTCGAACCTCTGTTCAGTTGAGAGTTACGAGATAGATGTCTCCAACAGTCTTTCCAGTCTGAATATATTGGCATGTTCGGAGGAAGTCCTGCCACCAACCTACAAAAATTACCATTACTTAGATAACAAAATAATGTCAATTTCTGATAAGAGATTAATTCCAAACGGTGTTTCAATAAACACAATTATATACAGGGTATTTTCAACAAATTTGATATTTTTTCACAATTTAATAACTTTGCTGTTAATTGTTAGTTCTTTTGTTCTATGGTTAGTTTTCGTGTTTAAATGGCTTCAAATATTTATGACATATGTAGAAACAGTACAAAATTACAATTCCATTATAATTTTATCTTTACGTTTTTTTCCCTTTTTTTTTTACAGGTAGAGTAATAAAACGCCATTCGCTGGAAGAGAAAGGCGTTCTGTGTGTCCAGATCCTCTTTTTTCGTACAGACGGCCTTCCTCTTTGAACTTTTTATTCCAGCTCCAAATCTTGCATTCCCATTGGTGACCTTTTAGAGAACTCTCTGGCAAATAAACGCTGCACAGTCTTGTTTGACTGTGTTCGAGCAAACTTCTTCAACACACAGAACGCCTTTTCTCTTCCTGTCAATGGCATTTATTACTCTACCTGTAAATAAGCATACAAAGAACAAAGATAAAATTATAATGAAACTGTAATTTTGTAATGTTTCTACACATATCTATAAATATTTGAAGTCATTTAAACGGGATCTAACAAAGTTTTTAAATTGAGAAATGATATCAAATTTTTTTAAACATTCTGTATAATGAGAAAAACTTCGTTAGAATAACTGTGTTTGATCTAAAGAACTAATTAAGGTATAATGCCTAAAGTTTAGTTCCTCAAATAGACTATATCTTATGTGCAATTTTGACCATTAATGATTGCAGTATGCAAAAAACTATTTCCTTTCTTTTTAATTTTTTACTACAATAATAATAGTAAATAATTTAATTTGTTATATGAAATACAAAGAAATGAAAGTACTGTATTCGGGTTATAATTTCGACATTGAGATTCAAATGAAAATAACGTTTTGAGGCCATTTCAGTCCAATAACATAAGTTTTACAAATTGGTGTGTGAACGTGTTATTACTTTCATACAATTATTTCTGCATGTAGAAATAATTGTATTATATAATTAAAATAAATAATTTCTGATAATAAATAATTGCAATTTAAATTATTAGTATTGTTATGCAATTATTTCTGCATGCACTAACATTGCTCATAACATAATATCTACTTTTCAATAATATAGTTTTAATAGTAGTCGGTTATACTACATTAAAAAAATAAATATAACATTACTTCTTTTATGTATTCTTAGTATTTAGAACTAATAATAAATAAATGTTTTAAATATGATTTAAAATCCTTTGTAAGGGGATAGCAATAACAACTTACAATTATAGTAAATTATAATAAAGTTCGTTATAAATTGATCAAAGATGTTACACATATTTTGGTCGCTGATTAAATCATATGAGACGTCAGGAGGCCACTTCAACCTTCTAGTCATAATCTCCCTAATTAGACAGGCTTTACCTCTAATTATCCTCAAAAGTATTATACGTGACCATGTTTGCAAAGTTACTCCTCTATGATACTTGAAACGAATCATTAATGCCTTATTTTTTCTTTGTCCCGATATAACTTTTAAGTTATTTTGTTGGCCAATCTAAAAGTTGATGTGGTCCTATTAATGTTAGTTGGAAAGAAGGCTTTTATGACACTTCTTTTTTTTTTCTGACTTTGTCAATTTTCTCTCCCATTTTTCGGTAGATTTTCTGTATATTAGGTTGTTAACTTCGGTACTAAATCATAAGACTACTGCCCTGTTTGATCTTCAAATGCTTCTTTTGCCATTTTGTCTCACCCTGGTACTCCCGAGTGAGCATTGACTTTCCACAAAGGAATTTCATTATGTTGTTGCTGAATATAAATAACAAGTTGCCTGATGTTCTTTATAAGAGCTGTGTGATTGCCAATATTTGTAACTGAATACTGAATTCAGTACTATCAGTTTATGATTGTTATCGTTTCTGGTTCATCTATATTGATTCTTGGCTACATAAGTATTTCCTATTTAGCTACCCTAGGGTAGTACGTATGGCTAGTTGTTCCTCTTCACTGTTCATGTAAATTTCTGCCAAAAAGAATTGCGCAACATTGGAAGGAAAGTAACCTTACTTTATTGTTCATTTTGCTGCCACCCGTATATACTGATAGCGAAAAATCAGAATGTAGTGAGCATACTTCTATTAGTGTCTCATGTGTCTACGTGTGTGTGAACAGAATAACTCAAAAACTAAATGAGTTATAAACACCAAATTTGGTATTTATGTTCCAACCCTATCCCTGAGATAGAACAACTTCGGCAACGAAATTCATTTTTTTTTTAGAGGTACTAATATAAAAAAAAGAAATTGAGGTTTTCGTTTTTCATAATATCTTTACACACGATTATGATTAAAACTTTTTCCCTTCTTCCAGTTGAATTATATAAAATGATATGTGTTATTATATTCAGTTCAATAAAATCAAGGCTTTGTGCAAATATTTGTTTGTTGTATCGTGATCGTGTCAATATACGAATGAGCTATAATATCTGTACAGCTTAATCTAACGATCAATCAACTGGTTTCTTAAGATCAAGAGATAAATGAACATTTTATACTATCTACTAGAAATCGTGTCTGTGCATTCCAATATACCGCGTGACCTGCTTATTACAACCAATTTCGGACTGTAAGATAACTCAATTTTTGGGAAAGTTTCTTAAAGAAATTGGAATATGGGTTTTAATTTGAATAATGATTGTAATCCAGATCCAAATAGGTGAGGCATATTTTAAAATTGGAAGCACGAGAGATAATGCATCCTTTTACTGCATCCTACCAATTCTTTAATCCCAGCTTAGGTAGTACTTAGTGTAAGGCCAAATATCAGAAAGGAGTTGATTATTATATTGTACAAAGTCAATACAATGAAAAAACTAAAGTACTAATACATTTTATCAAATCACTAAATTCCTTAGAAATAAAACCAAATATTATTGCATAAAATTTAAGTTTAAAATATCAATTAGAAGAATAATTCTATTGGTATTAATGCATTATGGGTAAAAATAAAGCTGTATATTCCGCGATATCTAATTCACGCAAGATTAGATGCACATGACCGTGAATTTAGAGAACATTTTTTCCAACCGTACATGCGTAACATCTAAAATTACCTAAGATAATATTATTTCCCTTAAACTCACTGGACTAGTTTCTGATAACAATAATCAGCTGATAGCCACAAGTAGAGGATACTTAATACGAAAAACAACTTTTCAAAAACAAAAAATATAATATTTAATTCAAAAGTTGTGCAATCAGTGCACATATGTTATTTTCTCGTAAGTAACATTATCGTAATATAGTAAAAGTCTCACCATACAAATGTATGGAAAACTGCGATTCGAAGATGTAATATTTTTCTTCAGGTTATTTGGAATTAGTTAATTTAAAATATGCAAATTTGACTTTCTATTTCAAACCAACTTTATAAAAACACCTCAAATATAAAAATTGCGTTTTCTTGACTGTTCGTCACTGCATTGTTCGTCATTGTTACAGGTTTTTATTTAACGAAGGATTCATTATCAATCAGGTGTCTCTAATTCACAAATGCAGTATAAATGAAGACATTTCATAACCACCGATTGCACAGAAACCTGGATAATATTTTATTCAATGGATTTGTAAAAATAATAACTGGTAAAGGGCCTTAATGAGCCCATATAATATTCTACCAAGCACATCAATTCTGGATAATTATAAAAGATCCAATAATCTCTTTCTTAAATCAACCAAGAGCAAACGAATATGGTTTTCATAACTGTTTGTATCTCAAGGTCACATATATGGACTTGCTAGGACAGAGAGGTGTATGCGTTTGGGTTACGTTGTTGTAATAGTTTCCACATTACACGAGAAGAGAATATTACTTTAATTCTGATCATTATATATCCAACGTAACAATTTTAGAAATAGTTTGATAACTGCAATAACATCCACAAAATAATGTCCTCTATGAATTTCCATTTACTCTAATTATAATATTTAAACACAGGTATTATATACCAACCAAGTAAAATAATTCTCGTAGACACCACTTTATTTAAACTTACTCGAAGAATCAAAGCCACTAAAATGGTACTAACATTACCTTAATCTTTTAATCAATATAGGTATAATAATGATTGACTTTTTTTTCTTCTGGTGGGATTCAGTGTCTGCTAAGAAGATACCACCACCTCTGACACTGATTCCTCAGGTAAATATTTCATTTCCCTAATGATTCTACTTTGTGAGTCTTAAATTTTTCTCTAACTCAAGTGCATTTGTAGGTCTTTAACTTTTAACTAAAGTTAAAGAGCAGGGATCTTTAACAAGTACTTGATATCTTACAGACTCGGGACTGACGGCTTAAAGTCCTCTCCGTGTGTCGATATGCATACATTTCTTCTGCGTCAAAAAACTCGAGGATTAGAATGAGACTCGAACCCGGATTTACCAGTCCAGAGGCGAGAACGCAATACACTGGGCTACCCTGGACCCTTTCTAGAGACATTAGAATCAATATAAGTGTAACGGTTCTAAAACAAAACGATGACCCCCTCCCTCCCAAATTACACCCAATCGGATAAATATTCATGGGATCCTTCTCTGACGGTACCATGGTGTCCCAATATTGATTACCTCATCAGGAAACCTCGAAATTTCTTTTATGGGGCTTTACAAAGCATTACATTGAAGCCCAATGAAAAGTTGTTACATTTGTTTTTGCAATGGTGTCTCTCACTGACCATCTCCTATATTCATAGACTCCTACCAAACTCAAGTTAAATATCTGGGTGTTATTTAGGTACCTTGATAACGTTCAAACAATACCTAGATATTAAATATGAACTAGGAATTTAACTCATCTACAATCTGTATTCTAATCTAAAATCCTAGAGTACTTTACAGTATATGCAGTGAAGAATCTTGCCTAAAAGGTGGTCATTCGTTCAATGATGGCCTATAAGATGTTGGGTCTGATTTAATTATGAAATGATGAACAGAACCTAAACACATCCTGTCCAGAATAAATGTGTCCTTCTTATAGCCAACGTACTTTTATGGTTCAGAAATGTTAATATACAGAATTATTTGAGATAGAAGTCCATTGATCACTACATCACTCAACTAATACCAATGAAGACAAAAATCTACTTGAACAATCGAATACCCGAGTACGTAATACGTAATCCGAGCGTCAATT
The DNA here is from genome assembly GCA_026182355.1 of Hermatobates lingyangjiaoensis. NCBI lineage: Eukaryota > Metazoa > Arthropoda > Insecta > Hemiptera > Hermatobatidae > Hermatobates > Hermatobates lingyangjiaoensis. The sequence continues at coordinate 429,702 of JAPFBL010000068.1, forward strand.
AAGGCCAAACCCCTCAAACACCTATGGAACCTTATGTTTCTTTCTAACTTCCATTCAAGACATCTGAATATTAGTAACACGGACAATGTTATAGCTCTTGACCTATTAGACCATATAACCACGTAAGCGACTCTTTCACATGACAATACTTAATGACCTTCAACGACTAGTAGCGCAATAATTTAGCAGTAGTAGACTGTAGTCAATACTGGAAGCCCCGTCTCCTGGCTAGGGCCAACCAGGGCACCACCCTGGGATCCGCGCTTGTGCGGACCGCAGGACTACGGTAGTGACCTTGGACAATTGACCTGTTAACTGGTTAATATGTCATACCATCGGCAGGTCAGACTAACAGCAACCACAATAGTCAGTTATATTTCTAATATCTGCAGAATATAACAATTTATATATATATATATATATATATATATATATATATATATATTTGTGGGTAAGGAGGCCCCACAGTGGTTGAGTTGCCCAGACCCCGCACCTTCCTAGGGACGGCCATCAAAGCTGGTGTTAAGGATTTCTTTACATTGATATCAATCAATACCTTATTTTTATTAGTATTATGTTACTCTAATGATTCAAGTCATACTATTGTTAAGGAGTTAAATTAAATATATTTACTTGAAATCAAAAATTTAGTGTACTGCCAATGCTGTACACCATTGTATTTCTTTCAGGTTATTTTGCTTCTCATTTGGTTTTTCAGGTTATTTATTATTTAACACAGGAAATTATATTTCTTAAAATCAACTTACCCACAGTTATTCACAGCCATACACGATGAAACAACAGTGAATGGGTACGTAAGGCCGTTCACAATGAACTAAAAAAAAGAAATACAATAATACATCAATATGTACAATAGATACACTTATACACTAGTGTATATAGATACAATATATACACTTTGATAAAGTATTTAATATATTTTGATCATTCATTTAGGTATAGTGGTATCTCGGTTCAATAATATTTCTCTATCCAATAATTCAGTTTAAAAGCTAATTGTGCATTGATAATCTCAGTTCAAGCAAACTGAGACGTGTTGTTATACTTTCTTTTATTGTTTTATTATACAACCTTTTCCAGTCTCTTAGTCACTCAGAGTTATGTCCTGAAAATATATTTCATATAATAGAAATTTTTTTTTTTTTAGTTCCATGCATTTGACTTTGACAACTTTTGTGTTCGGAAATAGGCTACTACAATTCATGCATAGTATAAAAAAGGAATATTTTTACTGAAGAAATGCTTCAACTTTGGAACGGATTAGTTTAATTTACATGTTACTCATAGGCAAAATTGATTCGTATTTTTTTTTTCACCAGGAAAGGTGAAAGTTGATAAGTGTGGTCGTTGGAAAGACGCAAATAAGCCAATTTGAAAACACCACAAAGGTAATGAGTACAACAGAACTAACTTTTTCTTAACATATTGTAGGTATAAGGGCTTAATTAAAAGTCAAAAATCATGCAAACATGTTTTTGGAAGCAGTAAACAAATTTCTGTTCTTGTAAAGGTTCTTTATTCTTGCCCTTGCTGTATGTAAAATATGAATTGTTGGTTAAAAATTGAATATACGGTTTGAACAAGCGTGAATAGAACAGAGAACAGGTAATACAACCACCTATTAACAATATATAATAATACATCCTAATATTACAATGCCAACGTTGACCACCTATCCTTTAATATAACTAATACCTCACACTAACAGACAGACACAATATACCATAGTTATTGATAATTGACAGGCAACAATCTTCAAGCCTTCTATGGTTATATGAAACAGAAATTTCTCAAAACTACGGAGACTCCATGCAAAATGCTACTATTAGTATTTCAGAACCCTCCAACATTCGGTCAAAATCTTTGCAAGCAATAGTTACATATGTATGCAGAATATTTACAATGAACACAGGCATCCTTACGTTAAAAGTTTCACCCCAATAGCGATATGGTACCACAATGATATGATAAAGTCCAGCTATATCTTATTCAAACAAAGTATTGTGGTTGGAGTGATATCGAACTAGAATGTTCTGTGGATTTTAACAACAACTGAAGTCTGAAAATCCAAAGACTCATTTTCTTTGTAAAATAATGTGTAATGTAATACTTAGTTTTTCTGTTTCAAAATTTATACTTCTGCCTATGAAAAAGGTTTTAAATAAAAACAGAAACGTTGGCAATGAGAGTTTAATTTGAACCTGAAGAACTGACCGAGTCCCGATAAATTTTAGTTTTGTTTCTATTCCACGGTCGATACTTTTATCAATATTTATATATATATATATATATATATATATGCTTTGTTTCCCCAAACATCCCTTTCTGGACATTAGTCCTTTCCTGGAATTTCACTCTTTTAATATACCACTCTTCCCTCCGACTCTTCTCAACCCCTCACTAGATGTTCTCTGCATCTAGTGTTTCAGTTGGGTTTTTGACTCTGACGAAGACCGCTTGTTTCGGTTGAAAGATCTTAGTCTTGTTTTCCCATTTTCTTATTGTGGTTTGATCATTGATTGTTATTTCACGTGTTTATGTGAAATCTTTTTATATATGCTTTTACATACGATATCTCCTACCACAAGGAAATCCGTCAGAAAACTGGAAAATCTTTCCAAAAAATTAAAGAGATTGGAAATAGGCGATAAATTCGTATATATATATATATATATATATAATATATATATATATATATATATACAATTAAAAGAAACGGTCCAGCGGACTTTTTTACAATAAAATAAAAAACGAAGGAAACACACAGAAAGACACAGACATAACTCACATCGATATTTCGACAATCGTCGTCATCAGGAGGTGCGAAGAGCGAAGAGTCCCGCAGGAAGACAGGGCGGTACTGAACTCGGAAACCGCAGCCAGTACCCCACCACTTACCACCAAGCGGGGGAAGGGAGGGAAGGAAATGAAGAGCCAAATTAAGACGTAAAAGGAACGAGTAAAAATTATAACTATAAAAAATTATAAAAAAGTAGATAAATCAAATTAAAATTAATAAAAATAATAAATAAAAAGTAAAATAAAAAATAATAAATAAATAAAAAAAAAATAATAAATAAATCATAAATAAATTATCGGTTGAGGTTGAGTCCGGGGGAAGAGCGAGCATCGAGTAAGCATATGTATGCCTCCTCTGAAGCTCTTAGGGTAACTTTATTGTTGGATTCGGGGATCTGTTTCAGGATCTGAACCCTGAAACAGTCATTGAAACTGAGTCCATGCGAGTTCGCATGGATGGCGAAAGATCTTAGTCTTGTTTTCCCATTTTCTTATTGTGGTTTGATCATTGATTGTTATTTCACGTGTTTATGTGAAATCTTTTTATATATGCTAAAAAACGAAGGAAACACACAGAAAGACACAGACATAACTCACATCGATATTTCGACAATCGTCGTCATCAGGAGGTGCGAAGAGCGAAGAGTCCCGCAGGAAGACAGGGCGGTACAGAACTCGGAAACCGCAGCCAGTACCCCACCACTTACCACCAAGCGGGGGAAGGGAGGGAAGGAAATGAAGAGAGAATTTTATATAAAAATATAAAAATTTTATATATTTTATAAATTTATAATTTATAAATTTTATATTTTTATATATTTTATATAAAATTTTTTTTATTTTATTATATATATATATATATTATCTTCAATTTGACCTCAATTGTGTATTGCGTTCCTTTTGTGCTGAGTTACTTGAATATTTATATCACGTGTTATTGTGTCAATTATATATATATATATATATTTATTTATTTACTCTTCTTTATATAATCTAGGAGGTGTCAGAGCTTATTTTTCTTCATTCTGATTCTTCCTACGACATTTTGTCTCATATACATATCTTAGGTGTTGCTAGTCTGAATACTGGGCGGTGACTGACTGTCGGCTTGGCGAGTAGCTGGTGGTTGGTCACCTAGAAGCTGCAGTGTGCGTGAAACCCCCGTGTGTTGACGATTAATTAATTATATATATATATATATATATAGAAAGAGAGAGAGAGAAGATTAAACATCACAGCAACTCACCAGTGGATCGTGAGCCATAGTTTAGATCGTGATCGTGACAACTAGTTTAACAAACAGTACATATGTGGATCTTAAATTACCTGAACAACGGGACCAGTAAAAGGCTTCATTTGTGAGTCCTCAATTAAATAGGTAGTGATGATGAATGTTACTGTACTAGCCACAATAAGCGAAGACACTTCTCCAACCCATCTGGGGACAATACCAGCGAAGAAACCAGAAATACCTTGCTCCCGGTAGATTTCTCCTATTGAGCCGAATAGACCACTTAAAAAAAAAAAAAATTGTAACATATACATATGTATAATTAGCCACAACTGTAGTAAAGTTAATTTATATTTCTGAACTAACCTGTAAGTTTCTTCTCCACCAACAAACTGTGCCATACATCTGAGAGCAATGACGTGAAAAGGGTGACTCGCAATAATCGAGGCTGTTTTACAAGCAACATCTCTTGAAAGTGTTTGTACAAATTGACTTCTCCTTTACATAGAAATAAACTAATTTTAATGACCATACTAAGTGTAAAAATACATCTCTAAGAAAGCTAATAGCTAACCTATTAAGCAACTTAAAACAACTAATGGTTCAGAAAAATAATCATTTAGTGCAAACAATTATTAAACAAGTTTGTTTTATTCGACTCTTTCTATAACTTTTCATAAAACATACATATAAATCACTTGACAACAAGTTAACAAAATTTACAGCATTATCAATTTATTACTGGTTCTTGCAATTCAAAACTCTAGGGAGATTTATTTCATCATTCATCATTTTAGGAGAAGTGGTTAGCTAGATGACTAATTAATAAGAAATGAGTCTAAACGGCCACAGATGTTCACATTTTTTCAATTCAGATATTCACCATTTTCCGCACTGCTCCTTCATATGGCATCGATTACCACGTAATCATAACTAATTTTCTCACCACTCCTCCATATGAATTTGGATTTCATATAGACTACTTTAAATACAGTTGAAGAATAGTGTCGAAGTCAATGCTAAGTTTAACAATAAGTACTAATAACTATGAGCATTTAAAAATATTTAGGGTTTCATTACTGCAAATTTATCATATACTCGATATTTTTTTGGGAGGCTTAAATATTATACAGGAAACTAAACCAATGTTAATAACCCAAGAAAATCAACCATGTGTACTACTATAAACAAACTATCACATACATAAATTACAAACAATTACATGAGAACATAATAAATATATGATTCCCACTTTTTCAGTCTTGACAGTATAAAATAATGCTCCCAATAAAATTATGACAGCTATAACAGCACTAATAACTTAAAAGTAAGTATAGTTACTTTTAGCCGAAAAATCTTACGATAATGGATACTCTCTAGTCGAACAGAAAGCACACATATAAATTAAATAAGATTATCATGTTAAAACTTACATGATATATTGACATCTGCACTAAACCAAGATGCATATTAATCAAAAACAAATATGTAACACGAATTCATTCAATGGACTCTTAATGATAAACACTATTTATTAATTATTTAAGTAACTTGGTACATATTTTTGTAAAAATTTCAGTATACATACTTTTCTTCTACTGTTAACTGATCATCATCTAAATTATAATTGTTGACATGTTTGAACTTATCGGCCATACAATGAGATGCATACACAGCAACAATATGAGAAGTTATTTTTGGTGTGAATCCACGATAGCATCCTGAAATACCGTCTATACTCCCTATGTATTTAACTAAAACAATAAAAAAATGTAAGTCTAAAAATTATTCCCTACGAAAATTACAAATTTCATATACCGGTAAAATCTCATACATACCATACTTGAAAACATTGGGAAGGACGTAAGCTTGTTTCCACCAAAACACTTTTGCAGGATACGGTGTTATAGGTTCATGACCAATCTATAAATGGGTAACAAATTCAAATTCATATAGCAAATTAGTTATTATAATATTATTTCAGATTTCAGACATTACCTGTATTAAAAATTTGGCAAATTCGAATGGATGTGCAACAGTACTAATAACTATACGCCCACCTAAAGAAGATAGACATGCAAGGGCTTGTTTCGAATGATCGTCATTCGAACTACTCATTCTTAAAGAAAAAACTTTAAAATATCCTACTTTCAGAGGTCAGGAACAACCAACCAAATGATTACCGTATCTGGAACCAGTGTTGCTAACTATTATCGTTTTCAATACATGTTTGCTTTTACAGCTAAACTACTCTACTAAAATTATTGTTCACACCAGTAGTGATGGATACAAGTACAGTACAAAACAAAAATAGTTTTTTGAATTTAATATTTCTATTTTTGTGATTGTAATGTTTCCTTAGTATCCATTATATTTTTTTTAGTACATGTAAATCAAATATTGGTTGTATGAAATTATAAATTAGGCTTCTTTAACCTATGCATTCAGTGTGATTAAAGTAATATAGCATGAAAATAATTTTGTTTATCAATCAGATCAGTAGAGAATATTGCAATAAATCTGGATGACAATGAAAAATGAGAAAATTATTAAATTACTTTTTTAAAAAATGTAAAAGTTTCATTATCTAAGAAAACAATTTTTTATTAAAATTAGTTGATACCTTGAGTGGTATCATAATATGAAATATTAATTCTTTAAAAATCGTGGCTTACAATGGTTATTTTTTTTTTATTTATACTACAACCCTGTGGCATTATAATTCAATTTACCGCACGTGCTTATCTTTATGTTGATTGTTTACTATTTGGTATTTAAATTTCAAATCCTTGAAAAGGAATTTCTGGTTTAGTGAAGTATTATTTCTTGTTTTGTAATGTTATGGTTCTTTAAGAAATATGAATCTATTGAGAATGAAACATGGGTTCATAATTTTATGTTTCTACATGGAATTCTCTATTGTCCTTTCTTTGAATATGAGTGTTCAACGTGATACAATTTGGAAAAATGCCACTGGAATATGCAGTAACATTGAAATTTGGTCTGCTTATGATGCAAGTGTATTACACTTAAAGGAATGTAATGTTGTAGAAGGGTATGTTCGCATGGCGATGTTTGATGTGATTAGTGGTTTGGACGGGAATTTAACATTTCCTTATTTAAAGGAGATCACTGGTTATTTAATGTTGTTCCGAGTAACAGGGTTAAAGTCATTGAAAGATATTTTTCCTAATCTGGCTGTAATTCGTGGTGAAGTACTTTTTGAAAATTATGGTTTAATATTATTTGAGGTTTTTGACCTAATGAATATAGGCCTTACGTCGTTAACTGATATCATCAAGGGATCAATTTATATTGCTAAAAATCCTAGTTTATGTTTTGTTGATACTATTTCTTGGAAACAAATAGCACCTGGTGATAGGTTTAATATAATTGCCTATAACAAGAATATTAATGAATGTCCAGTATGTTCATCGGATTGTTCCAGTTCAAATGGGAAGCACCTGTGCTGGAGTGAATCTGATTGTCAAATTATCTGTCCTCCAGAATGCAATGGAGGTTGTCTGAAGAATGGTACGTGTTGTAGTTCCTCATGTCTGGGAGGGTGTTACGGAACTGGAGTAGAAGAGTGTAACACTTGTAGACACCTTCTTTTTCAGGATAAATGCGTCAGTGCATGTCCTCATAATACTTACGAATACCTAAATAGAAGATGTATTCTTGAAAAAGAATGTTACAAGATTCATGAATCACTTCCAGTAATGTATCAATTCTGGAAACCTTTTGATAACAAGTGCTTAAAACATTGCCCTTCTGGCTATCATGAAAACGAGACAATTATTGATAACCAAAAACAGGTCAGATGTGAAAAATGTATTGGAAATACTTGTAGAAAAGAGTGTTTATCTGTAGCTGTCTCTACTTTATCTGACGCAGAAAGGCTTAAAGGATGCACAATTATCAAGGGTGCCCTAATAATTAAAATTGAAGGTAATATAGTCTCTCAACTTGAAGAATATTTGAGTTCCATAGAAGAAATAACAGATTATTTAAAGATTGTTAATTCATTTTACATTTCTTCTCTAAATTTTCTTCGTAATCTAAACAAAATAGGTGGTTTAACACGTGAATGGAAAGATAACAGTTTGGTTGTAATGGGGAATGAAAACTTGGAATTACTTTGGGATTGGAGCAATAGAAAAAACAAACTTCAAATTAATGGATCAGTTACCTTTCTTTCAAATCCAAAGCTGTGCATATCAAAGATTAAAGAGTTAATAATTGAGGCTAATGTTCCTATATCAAAGTTGACTACTGACTCACGTAATGGGGAAAATATGGTATGTAATATGTCAAGTTTGTCTGCTTCAGTTCATGATATAAATGCAACTTCTGCAATGTTTGAGTGGAAAGAGTTTGACTTTTATGATCCAAGGCATGTTTTAGGTTATCAGCTGTATACACGTGAAGCACCTTTCAGAAATGTCACTGTTTATGATGGGCGAGATGTATGTGGATGGGGTAATTGGAGAATAGATGACGTTTTTTATTTCGAAGGTGGTAAGCACCACTTCACAATATATGGTTTAAAGCCATACACCCAGTATGCATTTTATGTCAAGACTGCAATGATTTATCCTACTATTGGTGCCGAAAGCCCTGTCAGTTATTTTCGTACTCCTGCAAGTATTCCATCTGCTCCTTTAAATCCAGTTGTTTTTGCTAATTCCAGTTCTGAATTATTTGTATCTTGGTTGCCTCCAGAAAACCCCAACGGTATTATTAACTATTATCAGGTTTCTTTTCACCAAATAGAAAAGGATTCACATAAAATTGTCGACTGCCAGGAAGAAATGCTTATTGAAAATGGGAAAAGTAGTATTAAAATGGATCTCGAATCAAGTCCTCGTTCAGTAAAAAAAGTCATTAATCCCGAAAAAACTGAAGCTGTCGAAAAGGATTCCTTAATTGATAAAGCTCTAATTTCCATGACTTTCCAGGACAAACTTCAAGATTATATTTATGTAAAAATAGTAAAAAATAAACGGTCTATATCAGATGAATCCTTCCTTTCTTTATTTAATGAAGATGGCTCACTTTATGAGACCGAGTATTGTAATATGTCTATTAATAATTTGCACCATTTTACTGACTACATTATTATGATAAAGGCGTGTCGTAAACTAGAACCTGGTGAAAATGAAATTACATGTAGTAATGAGGCACGCGTCAATGGTAGCACTAAACCTCTTCCTTCGGCAGATACAATTCCCAATAACTTTACAGTATCTGTTTCGAACGTGACTTCAAAAATTGTAACTCTTAGTTGGGATGAACCCCAGGACCCTAATGGTTTTATCAAATCCTATCGAGTTGAATTTATAAAATCTGGGTGGCATTCCTCAAGAATTGAGTGTGTATCTAGAACAGAGTTTTTAAAACTTGGGAAGGTTTACTCCTTAAGAAATCTTAACCCCGGTAATTATAGTGTTACTTTGAGAGCTATGTCTCTTAGTGGTTTAGGGCCTTATACACAATCAAAGAATTTCAGTGTTCCAGGAGAGTCTATGATTTTCCAATATGGTTATTGGGTTCTCGGTACTATTGGTATTATATTACCGCCCGTACTCTTAGGCATGTTTTTTTACATTAAAAGAACTGGGAATAAAAAGCTGTTGATTAGTTTAAATCCTGAATATGTTCCTAGTTCTTATGTTGCAGATAGTTGGGAAATACCGAGAAGCCAGATTGAGACACTTAAGGAAATAGGGCAAGGTTCATTTGGAATGGTATTTGAAGGTGTTCTTCATGGAAGTGGTGGTACTACAAAACGTTGTGCTATTAAAACTGTACCAGTACAAGCAAGTTTGAATGAAAAAATGGAATTTCTCAATGAAGCTACTGTGATGAAGGAATTCGACACTTACCATGTGGTTAAGTTATTAGGTGTCGTTTCCGTGACCCATCCTCCTTATGTTGTTATGGAGTTAATGATTGTTGGTGATTTAAAATCATATCTTCGTTCACATAGACCAGATTCATGTGATCCATTGGATCACCATCCTAAATTGAAGAAAAAAATTCAAATGGCTGTAGAAATTGCAGATGGTATGGCTTACTTAGCAGCAAAGAAGTTTGTTCATAGAGACCTAGCTGCTCGAAATTGTATGTTAAATGAAGAGTTAACAGTTAAAATAGGTGATTTCGGAATGGCGAGATTCATATATGAGAGTGACTATTACAGAAAAGGCTCTAAAGGTTTACTTCCTGTCAGATGGATGGCTCCAGAAAGCCTTCGAGAAGGAGTTTTTCTAACAGTTTCTGATGTTTGGAGCTACGGTGTAGTTTTATATGAGATTTTCACTTTTGCTTCTCAACCATACCAAGGACTGACGAATGATCAAGTTTTGAGGTTTATTTTAGACGGAGGAAGGCTGAATAGACCTGATGATTGTCCCGACAGAATGTATAAGATTATGGTACAATGCTGGTTACAAGAACCCCAAAAACGTCCTTCGTTCATGACATTAGTCGGCATGTTACATCAAGATGCTAATGCTAATTTTCATATGATCTCATTTTATGATAGTGCAGAGGGCAAAGAAATAAGGAAATCTGGACTCGCATCTGAAGACAGTCAACTTGAAGTGAGTTCTTAGTTCATTAAAACTACCTATAAAATGGATTTTACTGCTGTCCAATATAAAAGTGTAATGTTTTTAAAGAATACAACTAGATTTGTATTTCCTATATTTTATAGAAGTACTAGTTGGCCTATTATTTTGTATTGAATTTTACTTGTTTTACAGAGTAAGTGAACAATTTTTTTTAAAGTCAATATGAACTGGCGGGATAAGTTAATTTCATTCTAATATTAAGTTCATACTATCAACCGGTATGGAACCAACAAATTATTTAATCTCCAGGGTTTATTATGTTTAATGTTATGTGAATAAACTTCAATAAGAAATTGGTGATAAGCTCTATAGTTTTAATGAATTCCGGATATTTGAGAAAATACAAACCAAATATGGGGCGTTATTTAACAATAAATATACGAGTATATATTGTTTAAAAAGCGAATTTAGATGGAACTAATTTTTTTTTTTTTGCCTCGCTGAATAGTATTAAAATGTTATATTAGTTTGAGATTAATGCAGCGATACGTAACTCGATGAAGGTTTACACATAAAATCGTCTTCCGCAAAAAAAATCCTAAAAATTAATGAAAATATATTAAAATTACTTATGGTAAATTAGGTGTACGCCTATTGTATTTTATTATAATTTCTTTTAAAATAAATATCTTTACGTTGAACCTTTCTTCTATACAAAGTTATTTTTCTTTCATATGTTCACATTATGTGTCATTATTTTTTATGTATTGATTTGTTTTCAACAGTAGCTGAGCTTCATCTATCTTTTTTACAGGAACAGTTTCAAACTCTCCTGATATTTTGTGACTCATTGCCCTGTACAAAATACGTCCATTCAATGACCGCGAGACAAAATAGGTCATTTAGCAAATGAGTAGAAAGATAACAGTTTGGTTGTAATGGTGAATGAAAACTTAGAATTTACTTTGGGTTTGAAGCTGTGAAAAAAACTTCAAATTAATGGATCAGCTACCATTCTTTCAAATCCAAAGTGTGCATATCAAAGATTATAAATATTTAATAAGTAAGGTTAATGTTCCTGTATCAGAATTGACTTATGATTCAAGGAGTGGGGAAAATATGGTCTGTAATATGTAAAGTTTGATTCAGCTTATGGTAGACATTTTAGATCCCTAATGGTCGTATCATGAAATGCTACTATGTTATGAAATGACAGGTGCTTCATGATGTGAGCAATTTTTGAAGTTTGGCAAAAATTGGGGTTGAGACCCCAAGTCAAATTGGCAAAAATTGACTTGATGCACAATCCGGGCATCGTGCTATTTCTTTTCTGATACAAACGTGAAAAGTATGTGGCGTGGTTAACTTTTTCCAAAGCCTAAGGCATTTTGGCACATTGAAACATGATAGAAAAGATACTTAATATTGAATCGTATTCTTGCTTCGAAAATGATTTAAAAAATTTAGTTGAGTTCAAGTTTGTTAGCTCAGTTTGATTTTATTGGTTATTATGTAAAGTTGTTGAAACATATAATAATTTTATTAATAACTTTATTAATTTTAGGGAGATCCTTTTCTTCACTAAAATTTCAACCTTCCTTTTGATTGACTACAGATGTGATTTTTCCTTACTCTGAACTATCAATTTCAACATTGGATTGCAAAAAAGATCTCATTGAATAATGAACAGATTGGAAATTTAGAGGTAATTATTTTCCTTACACATTTATTTTTAATGATGCTTAAATTATTTGTATATACTTTAAATCAATATGTAGTATAAATTACTTAAGCCTTGTCTTAGGAATGCACACGACAAGGGCATGGTTTCGGAATCTTGTACCATTCTACACTTTCAATACACAAGGATTATCGAAATATAAACATGATTTTTTTTCTTCATAGGTATAATTATAAAAGCTCTTATTAGATCTTTGTACAGTTCTCTTCAGCGAGAAAAAAATGTTATTTTCTAACTTTCTCATATGAAAAGAGAGAACCCTGGCACAACAGACAAAGCGCTCATGTACTCAACCAGTATGTATTCATTGTTGGATCCCCTCTTAAAGTCTGTTCTAGGAATGCAAAAGTATATATATATATACTCGTATAAATATACAGTCATCATCACAGAAAACCAAAAATTTTTTTAAAACAAAAGCGTATAATTCAAATCTTAAAAAAAATATTAAATTAACTAGCTCCACAGAGAAATATAATAAACTTTGAACTACTTTGAAAAAAATAGTTTTGAAAAGTTTAAAATAAATTTATTTTTAATTTGCTAATATTACTGTTGAAAAATTCGTTTAAAAACACTATTAAACATATAAAACAAAAATAATTACAGCCTTAAAAAGTATTTTTTGGTATAGAATTTCAGATTTTGTTTAGTTTTTGTGATTTTAATTTTTTCCTATTTTTACACCCTCAAAATGCCGCCCCCTGACTTGTGCCCCCTCCCCCCTCTTGCTACTCCACTGATTGCTACCAATGGTTAAAATATGGATTCAATATATCCGGTTATTCCTTTGTTTTTCACTAAGGAGCCATGGAAGCAATCAAGCTAAAACCTTCAATTTTTTCTTATACGTTATTTTCTCTACAGATATTTCTCTGATACGTTGTAAGTAGATCTGATATCGGCCTTTTGAGCCATCCTTTGTTTTTGGGACTCATCAAGAGACTCACTCGGGACCCATTTCACTGAGGCCTTTCCTTTTCCAAGGTAGTCGGTGGATTGGTGCAACCAATACTAATGTCGATTTTAGATTTCGACCACTCTTAGGTGGCGATAATGTCTTAAAGCTCTTAAACCACCCTAATATTTCCTCAGTGACTCTCCATCGTTCTCGAAGTACCGTGATTTCTGTTTTCAATAGATCGCAGCAGGTAGAAGTGTTTGGCTCAATCACTCTTTTGGGTTCTTATGAACGTAAATTTCCACACTGTGCTTGTAGTTTGCTTAAGATAACAATTGATTTGACAAATTGCAGTTAATGACTGATGTGACTCTAATGCGATATGTAAGTCAGATGTGCTTCTTGTTCATTCATGATTCTTCTGACGAAAGAAGAACAACTGATTGATATTACTTCGATTTGCTCCCCTCATATCGTTTGATATCATACTACCTACATCAAGATTCCCAACCCGCTTTCTACTTCTCAGTCTGCAGATAGGAAGTCAGCTTCTATTTGGAAGACCCTCGTCCATCAATGAATCTGGTATCCCATTATCAATAGTAATAATGTTTAATATAGTTACATTTTCACATAAAATATTTGGTTAAAGATCAATATTCATTGTTGATATCAGGCCGGTTGATTGATCCATTCAACTATTTTCTATTACAATACATACAACCTTAGAAGGGGAAGTAGAAAAGTCATATTATGAATGACAGGATTTGCTTATTTTGTTTTATACATAATACCTGTCGTACCTTGCTGTTATTTTAACTTATCAATTTTTCATATTTTTGTATTAAATATGTTATTATAATTACTAGAAAACGAGTCCGTCTTTGATGGGTATTTTACAAAAATTCAGAGATGATACTTGTGTTTCAAAATATTACTAGAAAAGTTATAGAATAGGATGAAATATATTTATTAGCACAGTGTTAAGTAAGTGCCTCTGTATACAACACCACATTACAGGTGGTGTAATACCACCTGTCTGTCCTTCAGGTACATAGAGAACAGAGAATTGGAACCTCTGAGTCTTGTGCAAGCAACATACAGTTGACCATATGAGAAAACTTGGTCTCACTGACTCCACTTCCTGCCGTAGACAGAGTTTTGCCTTGCGACGTATTAACCGTCATTGCGAAGCAAATGCTGACGGGAAATTGCAACCGTTTGGATTGAAAGGGACAATTGCTAGGTATCAATGGTATGTGTGGTATAAACACTGACTTCCCAGTACCAAACCCAGTCATGATATTAGTCTGTATGACGTATCTGTGCAAAGCACGAATTCGGAGTCGTGTCCCGTTGCACATTTTTGGGGCACTAAAGTTTCGTAACAACATGATTGGTGCTGCCACTTTTAGTTTTAAATAATGAGGAGACAGTTCAAGAGCATTCACGGCGTCAAGAAATTCAATTGGATAATGAACCACTTCCTTCATCACTATCACTCTGTTTACTGACTTGTAAGTTTTTTCTTCAGCTTGATACAGTACAGGAACCTGTTTATTGATTTTTCCTGCCTGCTGACTCATAGGGGTGAGAATTGCACGTTCACAAAGCCAGTTATTCTCAATAGATGACAGATCTTGAGCTTCGGGAAACCCCTTGTCAATTATCTCTTGCTGGGAGCTTAAATGCAAACGAAATTAAAATGAACTAACAATACCTACTTGCTAAGCCTGTATATTTTCAAAATAAACATGTCTGTGAAGTTAGCGAAAGGCAGTTTAAAATATCATAACTTCGCTTCTACGTTGAATTTTCAATCTATTCAAAGCTTAGATTTTAAGTTTGACGTACTGAAGCCTACTATCAATCTTTCAGCTTGCTATGCCTTATGGTGGCTGAGTTTACTTGTGACAAAATTGTGTTTAAAAGTCTATAACTTCGCTTCTACGTTGAATTTCCAATCCATTCAGAGCATAGATTTTAAGTTAGACATACACAAATCAATTGTCAAAGTTTCAGCTCGCTATCTATGTCTCATGGTGGCTGAGTTAACCTGTGACAAAATTTTGCGGACAAACCGACAGACAGAAAGTTTTCTAAGAGTGGATTCGGTTTCTCTAATGTATGAAACGTAAAGATAACTTTAAATGAGTCAGTTCTAAGCAATTTACAGACAAAACTTTTTTTTTATTTATATAGACAATGGCTGCTGTTATTATTGTAATGAATAATTCTGTGTTGTAAGATAGTGTATCGGATGTGTTATATTTGATTATGTGTTATAATACCAATATTAAATTACTCCTGTACATTCTATGATATATTATAATTGTACAACAGTGATATAAGCCAGGGTTGGCGAGTCAGTCAGACATTGCAACCTCAGGATAAGATAGGAATTCGCTTTTCTCCATTTGGTCGGACTTTTTGTCTTCAATAACTGGCAGTGGAGATTATTTTTGCTTTAGGCCTTTGAATCAGTTAAAATTGACTAACTTTGAATCCACAACAATATAGCACGCATTAGTTATTTTTTTAATAGAACATAATGAAATAAACTATATAGAACTGTAATATTGTCTGCAGGTATATTCGAATTAAGAACCTGATACGTTATATATTATGTTAAAATTTAACAATTAACATTCAGATAGATGTATATATCGAGGACTGCCATGAATCAACATGTTTCTCAGTCAATCTATGTGAGTCATAGGTTTGCCAATGTTAAACTTTTGATTAGTTTTAGTTTATTTTTTCTATCCAGGCACTAACGCTTTTTATCCAACAGCTAGCCTAAAGTGTAGCCTATTCAGAAATGGGGTAGTCAATTTATTATAGTTTAAGACAATGTGCTTGCAGATTAGAATTTTTTCCAAAGTTCTTTTAGCCTTTGAAACAGAGAATGTGGCTGTCTTAGAACTAGTTCAATGTGCAATGAGTTTGGCATATGTTACGTTGTTATTATATTGTTATTAGAAATATGTTCAAGTTCTATTTTGCAGCGTCACTGATCTTAAGAACTTTGTTGTTTAAAACAACATCGTTGTCTTTCTTAGTTCCTGCCAGGCAGGTTATGTTCCCATAATGACATTGAAAAAGCTCACTGGGATGTAATTGTAGTGGCTAATTTAAAGTAATACATTTGATTAAATTTTGTTGTCTATGAATTTGATAGTAATAATAGTTTAATCTGTTGCACAATCAATGTGAGAGGATCAACTTATTTTTGGAATATATTGTTACAGTCACCACATAAAAGAGTATTATTATCAAACCAGGGCGTCTAGAACACGGAAAATCATTGAGATTTATCTAAAAGAACTATCATTCTTTGTAAGATCAACATGTCCCTTTACACTGAAAATTCACTTTTTGAGTAACATGTAAAAACTCATTTAATTGTATAATTTCTTATTTCTCTTTGGATACCAATTTTGTCCCATATCTTTCATCGTGGACATATTTTAGTCCTATACTTGTTAATACAGAGAAGAAAAAACTCATTACCAATTATTCAAGTTTTTTTCAGACGAGAAAAATTTCAATGAATGTAACTAATAAGAAAAATAAAAAAAAAACTTTTATATAAAATGATTACAATGTTTAAAACAAATTAATGATTACGTTTAAAGAGTTATGGGTTTATAGAAAGAGGCAGGACAAGGATGAGGTACAAGAATATCAAAATATTCTTGGATTAAAATGAATAATTCAGAAGGAAGAAATAGGACTTTATTACTAATAGATTAGGTTTCCTTGAATAGTTGAAAAAAAATAGAAAATTGGATATGCTCATAATCGCAAAATGATGAATTGAATGAATCATATGGATTTATTTTAACTTAGTAAGCCTCTCGACTTTTTATCTCGCTAGAATTAAAATTCATATGTAAAATGTCAAAATGTTTATCTGGGCCAGAGTGGTAGGAACATGGTGATTTGGAAATATTTCATATTCAGAGTTTATGTACAGTTAATAATAATACCAGTAGGTGTTTATTGCTATTTTTAATTTGACTGACTAACATATAATATATTTTGAGTTAATCACATATAGTTCAGTTATAAAAATTGTTAATTTTTCTGAATTTCTTTTTTGTAATATTTCTACTACATTTATGAATTATGCTTTTATTAGAATCATGTTCCTTTAAAAGAATCTTTTCTCTTGTATAACTCATTTTTATTTCAATACTTATGTATTAAAAGTAATTTTTATTTTATAGCATGAGGAAATTTAATATTTTAAACTTATAACGATGTTTTAATTTGATTATTTACTGTTCAGTGGAAAATTATTTCCATAAGTGTAAACTGCTTATATAAATAGGCAAAAAAATAAATAAGGGAGAGTAACCTCTGATTTTTAGTACTACTCAGAGATAAACATTATTCAAGTGTTAATCAAATTCACAGTATTGTATTTTCTTCTTTATCTTTTACATATATTACAGGTAAAATTGGTCTCCTCAGAGAAATAAGGAATTATAAATTATATGAGTTTTTATAAGTTGCTCAAAATTTGTATTGGCGGTGTAAACGGACATACTTTATAGACAATTACACAACAGTGTCTCCTTATACACTGTTACAACAAAACAAAAATAATTGAATCCGAATGTGCTTTTTGGATTCAATTGATTTTTGAATCTATTTTCAAAAGGTCTTTTGTCTACCATTGTTTGTAAAGACCAGCATGTCCATTTACACTGCAAACTCAATTTTTGAGTAATTTATCAAAACTCATTTATTGTATAATTTTTATTTCTTTATGGAGACCAATTTTGTACAACAATTTTTATCCTGGAGACCCTGTAGTCCCATATGTTATGTATTTTTTGTAGTATGTAAAATTAAGTTATTTACAATGTATATGTATTCGAATACTTCAAATTTCCTAATATAAAATTCTTGAAATGTATTCCATTTGCACAGCATCACTGTCGAATCGTGAACCTGACACCCAAATTCTAATTGATGGTTGCTGTCCAAACGTGACACATTCTTATTTCATATGTATTTCTTTTTTCTTTTATGTACTTTCTCTTTTTCATTCAACAAATAAATAAATACATGTGAATTACAAAGTAATCAATTAAACTTATCATTCCTATTTTCTTGTAATATTTTGTTTTAAACATTGTAATCATTTTATATAAAAGTTTTTTTTATTTTTCTTATTAGTTACATTCACTGAAATTTTTCCCGTCTGAAAAAAACTTGAATAATTGGTAATGAGTTTTTTCTTCTCTGTATTAACAAGTATAGGACTACAATATGTCCACGATGAAAGATATGGGACAAAATTGGTATCCAAAGAGAAATAAGAAATTATACAATTAAATGAATTCTTACAAGTTATTCAAAAATTGAATTTGCAGTGTAAAGGGACATGTTGATCTTACAAAGAATGGTAGTCAAAAAGTCTCCTTATACAATGTTACAACGAAACCAAAAATCTTTATTTAAAAAAATCTATTGAATCAAAATGGTTCAAAAAGAAAATACAATACCATGAATGTCATAGGTACTTTGAATTATGTTTATTTTGTGTTGTACTAAAATCAGAGCTTACTCTGATTTTTTTACTTTTTTTTAGTTTTTATATTAGAAATTAATACTACTGAAATAAATTTACATTAAACAGTAAGTAATCAAATTAAACAATCCATGTACAATTAAAATATTAAATTTTCACTGACTAAAATAAAAATTACTTTCAATACATATTATTGAAATAAAATCAGTTTTATTAGAGAAAATATTCTTCTAAAGAAACATGATTCTACTAAAAGCGTACTATATGAATGTAGTAAAAATACTGCAAAAAAAACTTAAAATTTAAAAATTTTATAACTCAATATGTGATGTTATTCAACTGAAAATATGTTAGTCAACCAAATTTAAAAAAATCAACATTCAGGAGGAAAATGGAGTTTAAAATAAGTCATGATTCAAATAAAAGTTTTAAAAGAGAAACAAAACTACTGAGCTAAACTTTTTATTCGTTATATATAGAAAATGTCTGTCCATTTTCTTAGGGACAGCCAGGAGCAAATGTCTTCCAGGAGTAAACTGTTTATAATATAATAATCTTTCTTTATTACTATGAGAATATTTTACTTCTCTTTGTTAATTAAATGTAAACCCACATTTTTTCCTTCTCAGAACCAATGGTTAATTGAGTTTTTTTTTGTTTCAGTTCAAAACTCTACTATTTAAGCAAGAATCTATTGACTGTAAGAATCTCTTAACCAGACACTGTTTTGAGTCAATTCATTTTTAAAACTAAGAATTTAATTTTTCTAGTCTTAATTGTACATTTTCCATTGAATCTCTAGTAGAATAGCAAAAGTTCCTTATTACGTTCCTTTTTTGTATTTTTTTTAATTACATTTATTGGTAAGTATAGTTACTGTATTAGTAAGACTTAAGATTTTTTTTAAAAGTTGTATATACCTAAGTAATGACACCAAGTGAATCCACAACTCTTAAGTTGTTTTCTTCTACTTTTTCCACCGCTTTAAGTGGTAGCATTGATGTGTATTATTTTTTTTTATTTTCTATGTCTAAAAAATGTAGATGAGAAGGTTTAATTTTGAAATAGTAATTGTGAAAGTATATTAAGTAACGAAATAATTAAGTAAAATAAACTTTTTGTTTTGTTTAAAAGTATTAATGTTGTACTCAATTGATTTTGACGTATTGTATTTTCAGAAAAATAAACTTTTTATATTTTTAATTGCTTTGATTTTTCTTTTTAATTAATTATTATTGAAATAGTAATAGAGAAAATCGACTGAAGTTATCCAAAAAGATAATAATTAAGTTTCAGAGAAAATATTTGATATTTGTATATTTTTCATCACCAAGAAAAGAAGAACCAAGCTCAAGTGGATATGAAGGAATTCTGAAATAAAGTCAAGAAGTTTAAAGACAAGTAACTAGAAGAAACTAGAGGTTTTGAATATATGTAACTTACTCAGGGTCTCAAATTTTCGCATCCGTCACTCCTTCCTTGTTATACCCAACTTTGCTTTCCTGATGACAGCTTGTTCAAAAATTAGTGTTAATCTGTTATAAATTTAAATTTATAAAAGCTTAATTTTATAAAAGCTTATAAATTTAAAAAAAAATAGCCAAATTTTATTTACTTCATAATATTTACAACTATTTGTAACATTAAAGTATTTGTTTTTTGGCTTATCAAGCCTAGTCTTGCCATTAGTAAGCCATTTTTATATTTGAAATCAAGAGAATGATTGATTGAATCAGCTGGTCAAACAATTCATTACTTTTAGAGAAATAGCCTTAAACATAAAAAAATCTCATATAAATAAAAAAATATAGTTTGCAAATAACTCTGTTGAGGCTGGGAAATGTCTTCAAGTTCTCTCCGTACCGGCTGCCTGGAGACTAAAGTAGTCCCAGACGTTGGATGGGTGGATTCTCCCACTATTATGTGTAGGACACTCGTGCAAAATGCGGAGCATTGTCAAACCAGATTTAGATCGTGGACATAAAGAGGGAGAACTTTTTTCGAGTAGGTTACTGTGCATCAGTACTATACACAATCTGTCAGCACGACAAAGTTACGTCTACTCATATCCTCAGACCCTTTTTAGGTCTAGGTTAGGTCTACTCATATCCCACAATTAGGGGAATACTCTGTGGAGTTGAGGTAGTTTTTTCTGACTCGTATTTCACATAGCTCGTTTTTCTATACATTGGTCCCATGACAAGAGGCCTCCTTATAAGATTTATATTACCAGTCTCCTTGGTTAAGTTATTGTGCCCTGTGCCTACAATTCAAGTATTTTAAAATCCATAGCAATATTTTATGTATATAAAACAAAACTATATTGTCTTACAACTATATGTTTTATACTGTTCAGACCACTATGTTATGTAAATATATAGTTTTCTATATACAGTAGATTCACTGGAAGACACACAAAATGAGAGATATTACAGAAACTCAGTGCTATATTCTGACGGTTCAGTCGTTGCCTGTCGTCTTTGTAATAACTCACTTACCTATCTCTATGTGATGACGACGTGGTAAAATATATTAGTGAGTTTTGTAATTTCTTAAATTTGTGGTTTTTTGTGCGAATCTAATTTATTTAGTTCGTGGAATCGTTTCATTTAATTAATATATATATATAATATATATATATATATATATATATATATAACTAATGAACGTATAAGCCACAAGGAAAAGTAAAAAAACACAGAAAATATGCTCTATATTTTAGAGCATATATATATATTATTAGAGCATATAATATATATATTAGAGCATTAGAGCTCTATATATTAAATAGAGCATATTTTCTGTGTTTTTTTACTTTTCCTTGTGGCTTATACGTTCATTAGTTTCATCACGTGTTTATTGTGATTATATAGTATATATATAAATTCACAGAATTTATCTTTAATTTAATCTTTAGGATTTTAAGCCTCTTTTGAGGATTTTAGTCATAAACATACAACTTCTGATTATAAACCGATGTTTCGCCAAAAATTGTTTGGCATTTTCAAAGCTAAAAAACAATTTATTAACGACATAAGTAAAGCAAGATAAATACATCCACAGATACCAACCAACAGAAAACAAACCAAACAAACTAAAAATTCAATAACAAGAGAACCACCAAAGGATCATAAAATACCTAGTGCTATTATTCATTATTTAAAAACAGACATTTGTTGTTTAAACCTAATTAGTTATTATTAATTATTCAGAACTTCAGAATTGTGTTTGGCGTCCCTGTCTCTCTTCTCTCCTGATGAATGTTAAACTGGAAAGTAGAGGCTCTAAGTGTATGTTATCAATTTACTGTTAATTATTAATTATTCAGAATAATATGTAATTAGGTTTAAACAACCAATGTCTGTTTTTAAGTAATGAATAATAATACTAGGTATTTTTGATCCTTTTATGGTTCTCATGTTACTGACTTTTATTTGTTTGGTTTGTTTTCCGTTGGTTAGTATCCGTGGATGTATTTATCTTGCTTTACTTATGTCGTTAATAAATTGTTTTTTAGCCTTAAATATGGCAAACTTTCTTTTGGCGAAACGTCGGCTTATAATCAGGAGTTGTATGTTTATGACCAAAATCCTCAAGAACCCCTTCTGTGAATTTGAAAATCAGTGGTCGATTTTCAAATCACCACTTTATAATATACAATACATATATATGTATATTGTAAACAGGAAAACGGTCCAAAAGGACAACAAACATTTTACGGTGAATCACAAACACAGAACTCAGGAATAAACACACATACTGTCTCTAATTTTCGGTTGAACCACTTGGAGACCCAACCGTCACTTCACAAGTGCGCTTGGTGTCCCCATCTCCACTCTCCTGACGACGGTTCAACCGAAAATTAGAGACAGTAAGTGTGTTTGTTCCTTAGTTCTGTGTTTGTGATTCATCATGGAACATATATGTATGTTCCATATTGGAACATATATATATATATAAAGATTTTACATAAACACGTGAAATAACAATCAATGATCAAACCACAATAATAAATGGGAAAACAAGACTAAGATCTTTCAACCGTAATAAGCGGTCTTCGTCAGAGTCAAACACCCAACTGTTGGGTTGGGTTTTTGACTCTGACGAAGACCGCTTGTTACGGTTGAAAGATCTTAGTCTTGTTTTCCCATTTATTATTGTGGTTTGATCATTGATATATATGTACACGTATATATAAAAATTGATAAAAGTATCGACCGTGGAATAGAAACAAAACTAAAGTTTATCGGGATTCTGTCAGTTCTTCAGGTTCAAATTAAACTCTCATTGCCAACGTTTCGGTCTTTATTTAAAACCTTTTTCATAGGCAGAAGTATACATTTTAAAACAGAAAAACTAAACATTGCATTACAAATTATTTTACAAAGAAAAATAGTATGTGGATTTTAACAACTGTAGTCTGAATGAACACGTGACACTGAATTTATTCAGTGTCACTTGAAGAGTTCAGTGTCACGTGTTCATTCAGACTACAGTTGTTAAAATCCACACACTATTTTTCTTTGTAAAATAATTTGTAATGTAATACTTAGTTTTTCTGTTTCAAAATTTATATTTCTGTCTATGAAAAAGGTTTTAAATAAAGACCGAAACGTTGGCAATGAGAGTTTAATTTGAACCTGAAGAACTGACCGAGTCCCGATAAACTTTAGTTTTGTATATTTATTTATATATATACTTATCATGTTAGCCTTAGGTTAACTAACAGTTTCTAATTTTTGACACAATCGTCAGCAGGAGAGAAAAGATAGGGACGCCAAGTGCTCTTCCGAAGCTATGTTGTAGTGTGTTTGGCGTCCCTATCTCTCTTCTCTCCTGATGAATGTTAAACCGAAAAATAGAGGCTCTAAGTGTATGTTATCAATTTACTGTTAACCTAAGGTTTACCCTGGAATGTTTGTTGTTCTCTTGGATCGTTTTCTTGATGACAAGATTACACTATATATACATTTGTAAATTTTGGTAGCAGTCCTTCCTGTAAGCACACATTATTAAAAATGTAACTGTAGTTCGCAGAAACTTGTCTGTCTTCTTGAAAAAAAAAAAAAAAATCGTAATTGCATGTAATTTAGATAACATACTTCCTACTGTGAAAGTTTTAACTCTTTCCTAGAACCATCTTCAGAGCGAGAATTATTCTCAAATATTTTCCTTTATATAAACAAAATAGAGTCAATTAGAAAGATTATGGTCGTTGGTTCAAAGCTGGGGGTTTAGTGACATAAGAAGTTGTTATTACTATCTGGGCCAGGTCTATTTGGCCTTGTATAGATCCAAACAACTTCAAAATTGTATTGCTGTAACTGTTATTTTATCAGTATAACTGTATATTGATATGTGATTT
The DNA here is from genome assembly GCA_026182355.1 of Hermatobates lingyangjiaoensis. NCBI lineage: Eukaryota > Metazoa > Arthropoda > Insecta > Hemiptera > Hermatobatidae > Hermatobates > Hermatobates lingyangjiaoensis. Next base: position 453,883 of record JAPFBL010000068.1, read on the forward strand.
CATTTTTTGTGTGAAAAATTTTTCTTGTTAATTTGGTTTTGTGAATTTGCTGCATGTGTTTCTTGGGAGCTCCAGACATCAGATACATTGTGAGCCTCCTAATTCATTGAACTTATAAAATAGCTTGGAATTGAAATAATTTTCATCGTAACATAATAAGAACGAAACAAGCATTCGTAAACAATGGCTATTTTAATGAAAAAATTGATAATATTCTGAAGGTATATCTATTTACACGAAAACGATCATTCTAATTGACTCTACAGGTGCAAGTATCTGCGAATTATGGTTACATCCGATGGGAGGATGGTTATCCTCCCGATGAAGGAGAAAGGAAGTCGCTTTTTCCCGAAACGTAGGGAGCCTGAATAGACATTATCAATGATGGTTTGTGTAGATTCTGCAAAGAAGAGGAAGAAATACCGTTGCACCAGCTTACTGACTCTAAGGCAACTTTGCTGCACAGAGGTAGGTGCTTCAGGACACTCAACAAACCATGGAAAAACTTAAGTGCTGAGCTTCTTGGAGACATCGAAGCTAACTGCTGGTACTTTAGTATAGAAGAGGAGAAGCACAATAGTTTTTTTTTTAAGAGGCAGTGCTATAGTCACCCTCAAATAATAGTAATAAAAAAAAGTTATATAATTGCTATATATAATATAGTATTCTAAGCATACAAAAAACAAACGAAAACATAATTTTTGAATAATAATAAATATACATAATAACAATAAACACAATTTGTGAGTTATATTATTAATATTACAATTATACAATATATAACTTAATTACGTATAACTTAATAATAAACATAAAAACCCAATATTTATTATTATTGAAGTACGAGACTAATAAATTTAATTGTTTCATTAGTGATGAGTTCGCAATTAGCGATTGACCATTTTCCACTTTATATGTGTCATTGCTTTTTTTTTTTTTAATTAATGTATAAACTTTTTTTTAAATAATATATAAACTTTTCAATATATTTTGAATTTATTTTAATCATTTATTATTTGTTTAAGTACCGACTTTTTAATTAATGGCAGTTTTAAACCTATAAGGTATTCTATACTTTTTTCTTGGGAAAAAAATTAGTAGTACTAACTTTTAGTAAAATTGAATAATTATTTTGGATATATTTGTAGCGTTTAGATTTTATTAATTGTTTTACATAAGACTTAATGTCATAACGGAAATATGGAATGGTCTATACTCAACATTACATCAATAAACTCTATGAGAGTCATAGGACAATCAATTCAATTTAATGACGATACATTTTAAAGTAGTTATTTAAATTTCATGTAAATTTTCATTAATATAATGTTATTTCTATTTATAATGCATTTATCACGTTAAAGAACTTGACATTAATAGACAAGTAACGAATAATAATAATTTATCTTGTTATACAATAATAAATCTAATTGTAATAATTAGGATTAGAAACACTCATTGGATAATATTATTAATTAAATAATTAAACAGAATCATCACTGATAAGCGATGTAATGTAGCTGATGTGTTATCAGCGAATTCCAAACAGTTGTTCATTTTCATTTTTTTTATTATCGTTAGAGTTTTTTATAAACATATAAAAAGCAAAACATAAGTTAAAATAATAAAGAAACTATTTATCTTTTTTTTACTTTTTGGCTTGAAAAAGCCTAAAAAAGTGATTTTTTAAATTGAATTCATTTAAAAATTAGTAAATTATTATAAATACCTACATATTTGTTATGATGTAGCCAGATTTAAGCATGGACCAGTAAATTAGTGTTTCTTCTAAATCAAGCCTTGAAAATGCCAAACAACTTTTGCCGAAACGTCGGCTGATCATCAGGAGTTGTATGTTTTATGACCAAAATCCTCAATAACCCCTTATGTGAATTTTAAATTATTATAGTTATGTAAATAACTATGCAGGTTTTTTACGTCATTATCTTAAAATTTAACTGAATTCTATAGTGTATAGATTATTGTTTGTTGTCTAAATTTTAACAAGAAATTAATGTACAAATAAATGATATCTTTGGAAGATTAAAGTCTGAACAGTGACTCCGGTATAAGTGGAACTTTGTAGCAGCTGTTTTTACTGTTATATTGTTTATAATACTAATATGAAACTAAACAACTTACTATCATTATAAAAGAATTCAAACAAGATTTTAAGTTTCTAGAGAGGAAAACAAATTATTACCTTCTTTTTGACATAAAATATCTCTCTTATGTTCAATATTACACAAGGACTATCAGTCTGACAAATATTGGTAAGGCTTTTCAAATGGTAGAGTGACTCGAAAATATCGGATGTCGTCTACTCATGGTACATCATGGTTTCATTTTATCAAAATATCAAAAGTAATTTTTTTAATTGCAGCCATAGAGGAGAGCATGACCAATAAAGGGAGAACCCTATGGCAGAAAGATTACTGGACGCTGATAATCAAGTTATTCGAGTACCTCACACAGGTTTGGAATTAGACTGTCTTTACCACAAGATTTTTCATATATATAAAATCCAGGTTTATGGACAATATTCTGTACTAAAGGAAAGTAAGCAACCACTAGACCACAACTAAACAGAGATCTCACAATGAGGTACTAAATCCATAAACCCTCTTTTATTTATGTTTATTAGTAAATAGAGAATAATGAATCAAATTTATTGTGAAACTCATTTCTTGCCAATTAAGTATTGCTGTATATATAAATAAAATATCGGTATATCACAAGGTAGCAGAGTGAGTAATTTATTTTGGTTTAAATATAAATGACACCTCGATTGACATTATAAATTAGGGGAATTCTTTTTTATGCATCTAACCGTTTTAAACTCAATTTTCTATAAAGTTATTATATTTAATTATTGGTGCATAGTTTTATTTCCTTTTGCACAAAGCAAGCAATTATACTATTAGAGTACAAAAGAAAAAAAATATGGAATGGTCCTCCAAATGATATTGAAATATACTCTTTTATAAATATGAAATAGTTATTCATTAGTTTCATCGGTACAAGTTGATAAATTATGTGTCTAATATAACATTGTTTTTGTTAGCTGAGTCATGAAAGTGAGTCATTCACTTGGTTTGTTTCTAAACGTAATGATGTCATTTCAGTTATATCCTACTTGTTACTTTAAATTGGAACTCAGTTATTTAAATTCAAGAATGAATATAGTACAGGAATATGTGTCGATATTTCTTTCATAATATAAAAAAAATATAATTTATTTTAACTTTAACTATTTCTATTGTTTGAAATTATTAGATGATTCATTTTTTTTAATCATATAATTTCAAAGTTAATCCGTTGTTAAGCTTGATTTATTTGTTTAATATAAATTATAATACACATAATAAAATAGGAATCATCAAGAAACAGAGGTTTCAGACCTAACCTGGAGTACTTCTATTTCTTATTGTATTCCTGAATTTATTGTAGTCCCGAAAGTAGTATAGTGTTTTGAAATTGAATATGTACATTTGTGTGTTGTATTTATGATTTCAATGTTTTAAGGATAATTTTTTTTACGTTCTTTGTTCTTAGTTTCAGTTGTCAGCTAAGGTTATATTGTTATGTCTACATTTGTCTAATAGCTAGAATTAATTAAATTTATTCAGTTTTTCTAAGTCTAATATTTTTTAAATAGAAACATATTATTATTAATTACTAGAAGTATATGAAAGATTTATTTTTAATTTCTTTGGCACCCTTTCAAAGCGTCATTTTTATTATAATTTTGCAGAAAAAATTAGGAATTATAATTAATTTTTAAAATATAGTTTTATTTTTTACTTCTTTATATTATACTTTCTATTTTCAATTAGAAAATAACCAATTGACTTTCGGACATATTGTTTAAGAACTCAATTCTTTTTAGGCAACATTGGAGCATAGAACAGTTACTAATTCGTTCATGTATTAATATGGCCGCCATTTTTATTTTTAAATAATATGTTCACTCCTGTCCAGTTGTTTTCGTCTTCTTGCTACATCACATCCTGAGGACGACCATCAAAAGGGCCGAAATAATAGAAGGTGAGTCTTAGTATCTAGTTTTCATTTCTTAAAACTGGATTTCAATCAACCTAATTTTCTTGGGTGACCTAAAATATGATTAGTTGCAGATAGTGTATGTGATTAAATGTGAGAATGCTACTTCACTCTTATTATGTTTCAAGATATATTATTTTATTAATTTTTGTACCATTCAATATGTATTAATTCCTTTATAGTTATATTATTTTGATATTCGAGTTCAACGTAATTAAAGGTTGATGTTATTAAGTTCGAATGGAATGAATGATGACAATTATTATTTATTATTAGATTCATGGCATGTCACTTGCCAGTAAGTTTGAACAACTATTATTTCTGCAGACCCAATATAATTTCTTCATTATTGTTGATATTGATTTCCGTTTTCGGCAATATCTAACAGTTCATAATTGAATCCGTGCACAGTCTGTTCAATTTCTAATATTATTATTCTTTTATGACACAACTCTTTCGTTTCATTTAGCTTTCCCTCTCCCTTTATAATAAAGGAAACAATAATAACAAAATTGGTGTATTATGTGTTTGTGGAGTGCATTTTTGTATCAATAAATATTTCGTAGATTATTTATTTACTTTGTATTATGTATTGACTAGATTATTCGTTAAAGATAACGAACGTATACCTAAATACAAACAGATGGTATTGCAATTAAAATAATGATAACAATAATAATACTAAAATATAAGTAAACTTAAAAAGCAAAAGAAATTAATAAGTCTAGACTGTAATAGTAGAATTACAAAATCAGTAAATAACCTTTTAAATTTATTACAATAAAAATTTAATACATGGATTATTTTCAGCATTGGCATTGACCAATTGAAATTTATGATACAACTAAATATTCAAAGGACAAAATAATATTCATTTTTTTTATTTCTTCAAAAATTTCTTCTGTAATATCTTTTTATTTAGAAATAACCAGTCTATGTGTTGATAAGAACTGAATGTGTATTGGCATATACAAAGGGTGATTTTAACATAATTACTGTTAATAAATTTATAATAGTCACACTGCTCAACTTAAGAAACTTAATATTCAAGATAAAAGTAAACAAACAACTTTAATTCTTAAGAAACAAAGTTATAGAAAAATGTGTATATTTTAGTCAATTCTCGGTCATCCTCAGGCTATAAACAACGCAAACACTTAAGACAATGCTTAAGTTTATAAACGTCTTCTCTGTTAACTAACATTTAGACTAATTTTAGCTTTATTACTGATGTTTAGACTAATAGTTAGACATAACAGTCTCCCTTCATCCAAAGTTGTACATATAATGCTAATTAGGATATTAATTTGAAGATTTTTTATATAGAGTAATATTATTGTTAATATTATTGAGTTTATTAATATCATTAGTTACGTGTACGTCCTTACCTCATTTGATTTTAAATGTCTTGCATACGAGGTATGCAGGTAAATTTCCTATAACTTTTACATGTTAATGTAGAGTGATACTCGTAAGATTTTAGGTTTGACATTGAAGATATTAATATTATTCGTATTAAATTAGGTAAAGATAGTTTTAGAAGTGACAATGATAAATCAATACCAGCTCACACGCACTGTTTGAAAGGTAAACATTTTTTATGTTACTTTATTTATAATTATCTATCATTGTGAAGACTGTGACTGTGTGCATCTCTGTGATGCCCTGAACAAAATATAAATTTTCCTATTATAAAGCAATTCTGAATTTTTTAACTGCGTTATGGAGGTTAATTTTTTTTCGTGTGCTTAATGAGATATCTAAATATGTATATATAAAGTTCAATGGAGAAAAAGGCACATATAGAAATTAAAAACAAACACTTGTTTTTAATTTCTCTATCTTTCTTTATCTACCGAACTTTCTTTGACCGTTTCGGATCGTATTTTCAACATCAAGTGTTATATATATATATATACAATAATACATCAACCGCTTAGAAAATAGGTATATTATGCAATTGGGATTCGGTCAATTTTCTAGGTTCAAAATCAAGAAATTGATAGTTGGTATTCAAAGTTTGATTTTTAACTTAAAATATTGACCAAATCCCATCCTCAGACTATAAATAACATTAACTAGTTAAGAACATACTGAAGTTTATTGAAGTTTTCACTGTTGACTAACAGTTAGGCTTATATTAAGTTTTATTACTAATGTTTAGACTAATACTGAGACATAATACTCTCCGTTTCTCCAAAGTTATATATATATATATAGTATTAATATGAACATTTTTTATATAGAATAATATTACTGTTAATGCTATAGAGGTTATTAACAATATTATTAGTTATGTATACTTCCTTATACGCTTATATACATAACAATGTCAAACCACTGTGACATTTAGAAATGTGAATTTAAGAAATTGAATTTCTTACTGTAGTAAATTTAATTATTATGTATGTTTCTCACAAAAATTGCAGTGTTTGCAAAAAATTTCGTGACTAGCTTTCTGTTAGTGCGGCATAGGTTACTGAAAAAATTCGTTTTATTCGGGAAAGAATTTCACCGAATGAGTTACCATGAGTACCATGAGTTACTTATAATTGACTGTCAACATTCAAGTATCTTGTACGAAAAGTGTTGCACTTACTTTACTTCAAGCTGCTTGAAGATAATATTAAGATATCGAAAATAAAGCAATTGTTGTATAGGTTGTGAACGGAAGCGTTATAGATGATCAAAGAGAATTCGATATGTTTAAGTTCTGCTGATAAACCTATTCGCCTAAGGTGATGATGGTAGGAGTTCCCTTATCACTTTGGTGTCATGTTTACTAAATTCCCGAGAACTGAAAGCACTTTTAAGACGGTTAAAAACAATTAGGGATGTAACTATTAGAATGTTTAATACCGTTGTACTCTATTTATATATAGCCAGAAGCTCACACCAGCTTAGCCAGCATTAAAAATAATAGTAATAATAATTGGAATGACCTTATTTTGTTAACATATTGGTATAAGTGTTTTCTCATTTCTGCATTACATAGGATCTACAAATTCGAGTAAATCAAGTTAAATTTAAGTTAAAATAATTTAAAAATGACTTTGAATGTTTGAAAACATGATTCGGGTAATTACATTTGACCGAGCTTTAATAAATTAAACTCAAAATTAGCTCTTTATGGGAGGTTGAGCTATATAGGAGGAAGTTTTTCCAAAACTATTTCAAATAGCTATTTTATAATGTGTTCATAAACTTTCAGGCTCAATCACAAGTAATTTTTTTTAGATTTTTGTTTGAGACTAACATTTTGTTTACTAAAGTTTATTCATTTTTTGAGTTTATGCTAAGTGAGTTCCATATAAAGAACGAATTGAAATTATCTAGAATTAGTTGTTTCGGATAGAAATAAAAGATAGTGTTCCTAAAAACATAATTGGCAATAAAGCAACATTACACATCAACTATACAGCACATCCACATTATAAGTTCTATTTCTAGTTCTGAAGGAAAGATTGTAAATATGAAGAATGGAATCAGTTAAATAAGGAGAGCAAATTTTAACAACAATTGTCTGGAGGGATATTGTCAGGACCAGGAGATTTATTACTGTCTAATTAAAAAAAAATGTGTTCAGATGTGATATTATAACTGTAAATATTATCTTATGACTATTAATGCATGATAAAGAAGTAAACGAAGCAGGAGGATTTTAATATTATGAAATTCAAGAGGTAGATCTTAAGGAAGTATAGGATGTACATATGCAGTAAGAGAAGGATGATTTGTGATACTATTTGATAATATAATATCAAATTCAATATTCCTGGTAACGTACTTGTATTTGATATTATTGTAACCATTTATAATAAATAGAAATAAAATCATATAATATGGAGTTTATCAAATTAGATAATGCAGTACAACAAAATTAAATTTTATCTGTTATAATAATATAAAATTCAATATCTCTAGAAACTTATTAATATTTGACATTATTATGAGCATTTATAATGAAAAAAAGGAAAACCTTATTATATGGTGAGTATAAATTAAATAATGCCAGTGAAACAAAGTTACTCTTAGCAAAGTAGAAATTGGGTAAAAAGGGAAAAGAGATTTTTAAAATAGTTGAGTTGAATATAACTTATCATTCATAGGTCTCTATTTAGGATATAAATAATTAAGATTCACCAAGATTGTAGCCAACAGAATATAGCCAACGATACATAATGCGCATGTCTTTTCTATGACAGCATTCATTTCAACTAATCATAGCTCTCATTGATTTCCAAATCATTTTAATTTTTAATTGCGTCTCTATGCTATGGCACCGATTTTGTTGTAACGGTTCGAAATTAATTTAAATGTCTTCTTAAAAAAACAATTTAGTTTAATAGATGCATTTTAAATTAGATTTTACGTTGATTGTTAAACAAGAATGCAAGAATACAGAGGGTATTATTGAACATCATAATTATGGTCAGTGGAAGCATTACATTAATTTTCTTTTCAATATTACCAGTTCAATGAATTCTTCTTTAGCCTCTCCACTCTTATCTATAGTACTATTATATATCATGTAATATTATATTTTTGTCACCGTTACAACTCACCAGGAAAATAGAATATTTTATTTAATTACGACCTTATATATCATGCAAAAAATCATCTTGTAATCGTTTTCAAGTGCCACTGAATTTATCTACTGAAACAAAAGGGTTTCTTTTATAACATCACTCAAAATATATCTTTTAATCTCATTGAAAACAGTTATTTAGTGTATTAGTTGTACCTATTTTCCAAAATTTCCCTTAGTAATTTTTGGTCTTAAACAATGTTATTCTTACATTGTTCTCTTATTCTGCATTGTTACATTTAAGTTTATTTAGTTCTAATATATAATTTTATTTTGCTTAATTTATGTTTTATTAAAAAATCCCTCTAACATTGTATCAATTATTTATTAATTATTCTGTTTTGCTATTTGTGTAGTACTATACAATTTTTATAGTACTATTGGCTTATATCTTATTTTATCTTTTTGTATTATTATTTGTTTCTTATCACTATTATTATAAACTACGATCTGAGTGAAAAGGATTTTATTCAGTGGATATCAATATACAAATAACATAACAATTACAACATGACTGGTGAATGACAATTGCTAAGTTAGATATATTACTGTTTACATATCTACTATGAATGGAAGCTGTATTTGGCATCATGTGAACAATACTAACTCTGTGTCTAGAAAATTTAGAAGCACTGATCACATTTCATCTGTGTTCCAGCCAATCATCTCGGAATAGATGGAGATTTGTGTACTTACATTTGATCTTCGAAGGGAGGATATACAAATATATGTGGAACATCCGTTGGAATCTGTTTACTTATGAATGGAAGCTGTATTTGGCATAATGTGAAGAATACTAACTCTGTGTCTAGAAAATTTAGAGGCACTGATCACATTTCATCTGTATTCGAGCCAATCATCTCGGAATAGATGAAGATTTCTGTTAAATCATACCTAAAACTATAGAAGTGGGTGATACTTCTCTATCTTTATTTATGAAGATCATTAATGAACTTAAAGTCTGAAGTTGAATTTAGTTACAAGGCATAGACAGTATGACAGCTATGGTTGTGGAGCATACGAGTCCGATGAGTTTGATACTTTAATACAGTGCTTTTCAACCTTTTTGCAGGCGCGGATCCGCCGAGGAGCTTATTTATTCTTGCGGATCCCCTTGTACATAAATATACATATATATACAAGTTTTTTTAATGAAATAAAAACGACTTATAAACACAAAAACACAATACAGTACTATCTGAATTTTTTTATTCAAGAGAATTACAAATTAATGTGAAATTTGTCCTTGGTGATTTTTGAACAGAACTGGAAAGTTTGGCCTGGTTTTAGAAAGACATACACGCATCTCTTCTTCAAGTGCTAGTAGTTTATTTCTTTTCTCACTTTTAATGTTCGTCATGGTGGAAAATCCTATTTCACACAGGTATGATGTAGAAAACTGTAGGAGAATGCGCAGAGCCTTATTCGAGATTGATGGATATTCTTTTGCAGTTAAAATCCAAAATGAGTCCAGATCAAGAAGTAAACAATTAGAGCGTCACGTATTGGCTAAATTAAATGTTTCAATTAAATGACGTAGGTCGTTATCATAACTGAACTGCCCGACTCAAATTTTGGCTCGCAGTTCTTCCCTAACGTTACCGAAAGTTGCTGGTTTTAGATGTGAACGACGAGTTATCTTGATAAGATGCACTAATTACATTGATAGTGTGCTACTGTACTTACATTGACGTGTACACATTGATAATACATTAATTGCACATTGTGAATCTGTAGGTCTTGCGGATCCCCTGGGTAAACGTCACGGATCACCGGTTGAAAACCACTGCTTTAATAGGATGTCGGATTCATTACTGATTTCACAATTCCTATGACTAATAAAATTATTACAGCCGAATGTAAACACATTATACATACTGATTTCAATGTAAACAACACAAAACATCAGTGGTTAATGAGTTCAGTAGTTAATGAATTATGTATGTTCAGTGTAACTCCAGATTTTTTTTTTTTTTTTGGGAGGAGGGAAGTGAGTCTACTAGAAAGCTACATCTCTGAGAAGGGAATATTGTGTCTTCCTAATAATTTTATATTGAAAGTCCCAAATTTTTCCTAATCAAGTGTTTCTAGAATAGAGACCTTTAATAAGTTTCTGACTTTGTCAAGGCTCGGGACCGACGGCTAAATGTCCCCCCTTTAAGGAACAATGTGATATATCTTTTCCACCTCTCATGGAAATTAGGGTGAGAGTGAGAATGAAACCCTTCTCTACCAGTCCAGAGGCGAGATTGCCAGCCACTGAGCTACCTTGGCCACTCGGATTTAAAATTAAACCTTGGGGAGTCACTTCACCGATGGGGACCAACAGTATGTATGTCGCCCATCCAAATGCTAATCATGTCCAACGTGGCTTTACTTTGATGATCTAACGTTCCAGCGGTTATTCTACTTAGCTGTGACTGTAGACAGCTTTGATCAAGGTAACGGATACTATTCAATTAACCAAGATCATATGCTCATAGCGTTGACTAAAACCAGCAGCTGAATACAAATATTTAAGAAATATTGTTGTTTTTTATTTTGTTTATATATCTGATTTTCTGTCTGACAACAAAAGCCTTACAGTATTTATAGACTGTTTATAACTTTAAATCAAATCCGAAGTTAATTATTACCAGATATCCGTTTCTATTAAATAGCTTTGTTTGTCTTAGGCACAAATACAATGGAATTTTAGTTGCTTAGATCCGGGATATTTCTGGGACCGGAATCCATCAAATAAATACTCGTGAAAGAGGAGAGGGCTTTAGGGTGAAATAACTGACATTTGCTATTGCCACTATAAATAGAGGATAACTAATTCCGTTGAATTGGCGGAGGCGAGGATTAGGTTTCGTGAAGGCGGACTTTGAATCACTCCAGTGATTAATGTAGCTTCATTAAGCCCTGTTTGTAACAGTATGAACGACGTCCCACAATCTTTCCCAATAATACACTAACGCTGCATTAATCATTCATTACTAACCTAATCATCAACTAATCAAGCTTTTAAATTACGTTTTATTAGCAATTAGTGATAAACATTACATTCATTAAACTATTTCTCAGTTGAAATGGTCTCTTCCCTAGTGGGATTGAAATTAATAAGTCGAAACCATCGTTCTTGAAGAAGAAACTGGTTGAACGACTCCAATATCAGTAAATAAGATAAAATGAGCTATTCATTGTAAATATCAATAATATTAACGTCCATGGTACTAACAATGTACATGTATTTAATGAAAGGATGGGTTTATAGTGCAGTATTCTATTTAGAAGATGATATTTCAAATGCGCACATGTACACTTGTTTTTTTTCCTAAAGCAAACACCTTCACTTTTAGTGTTGTTCCAGATGTGTAATAAGTGGCTCATTTGTTACTCGGTACCCATTTTTAATTTGGAACAAGACATATTACTTGGGCTTGATTCCATATCGTGACCCGAAGTTCGCCCCATTTAAATTTATTTATTAATTTATTTTTGTTTATTAAAATTTGTTCTAAATAAGGTTTTTCGTTTCATATTTAAATGATCTATGATCATATCTAAGATCCAAACTTCCTGTGTTAAGTTCTAACACCAAGTACGTTATCAGTGCACTACACTTAACTGCCTTTTCTCTTATCATAAACACCAACAAGTTGGCCCTCATACCTTTATAAATGAAAAAAAAAACACTAAAAATGACCTCGTCAATCAATTTGCTTTATAAGGGGAAACTTTTAGTGTATTAGTTATTAGTGTGTTATTGAAAATACCAGGTGAAACCTGCATGTAGAGTAGTTATCTTAACATTAGGTATTTCTAAATTATAGTTGTCTTCTTCGGGTCTGCCTGTAGTAAGTAGCAGAAACAGGAATCAAAGTCATGCCTGTTTTTGACTTCTCTTCATCAGAAGATAAACTGGAATAAGACAACTAAGTGATTGAAATGCATTGTTCTGATATTAAAACTACTGTGTACATGTAAAGCCTTTTTCTGTCGGTTTTAATAATGTGTAAATAACATAGTTTGTTCTCTCTAAAAACTACACGGGTTTTCATGTTTAGTATTATTCGAGCAGTGTAAAGTGTGGCTCATTTGTTATTGAACACCGGCCTATGTTAAAGCCGCATTACTGGGTTCATTCTGCAGGCACTCGATAGCTCTTTGTCCTCTCTGAAGGCCTGTGTGCGCCATATTTCTTACCTGTCTCATGGCAGATTTAGGGTCATGACCAAGATTCCAACCTACATTCTTAAGTAATAAAGCAAGCATTCTACCTGTTATAATTTATTTGGCTCCTTCTTATGAATTGGTTTAATAGTAATTTTTGTTTGTCTTTTTTTCTCACTGGGTGAAATTGAGTCTGCAAGAAAGCTATAACCCTGACAGATCCCTCAAGGGAATATTGCGTCTGCTGTATGAGTCTACATTGGAAGTCTAAGGTTTGCCTAAATCAAGGGTATTTATAATATGGTTTTTTAACGAAGACCTGCCATCATAAAGGCATGAGACCGATGGCTTAACTTCTCTCCGAGGGATGACGTACCCAGATTTTTCCACATTCCGTGTAAAAGATATTGAGGGCTTCATTCAGAATGAACCTAGATCTATCACTATGTGTCTTTTTTTTATTTTCATGACATTGTTTTATCAGTGAATTAAAAATATTTGTTCTTTATGTATTATGAAACTAAGGTTAGTTTTTTTTTAAATTTAAAATGATGCGCTTTAAATCTTTTCTGTTAATGACTAAAACACAATTCTGTTGAAAATTTTTCAATACTTTTTGTATTTCTTAAATATTAATGAGTATCCAGTGTAAGGCAAGGATGTACATTTACAAACACTTCATGGGCATTTAAACCATGTACAGTTCTAAGGCCAGTGGGGTTGCACGAAATAATTTCATTGAACAGGAAATAATAAAGATGCACTACTGTACATCCTTATAATATTAACTATAGTTATAATAACCACCGCCATCAACATTTACGACTGTCCAACGCTTCAGCGTTACGTTAAGTCTGGGGTGCTTTGTTCCCAGGATGCTGGTGTAGGGAGGGACTGAAATTTCTCAACGTTTTTACTTTACTGTAAGTGAAGTATAGTGATCGTGAAAAATTCATGCATTTCGTCATTACCACAGAGGTTAGTATTATTAATATTAAAATTATAGTAATCCGTCTTACCTCGTACCCTGCTGCTGAAGCTCTCGGACCGGTTTCGGGCGTCACCCATCTTCAACAAGAACTTGATCTTAGGATGTTTTTCAGAGAAAATAAGAGTATTTTCCTTTTTTTAAATTTAAAAATTTGGTTTAAATATTCAATATAGAAGGAGGTGAAGTAAACGATGTAAGAAATCCACTGGCTACTTGAACAAAAGCCATGTTCTCTTGCAGAAGTTTTTTACTTTGGCTTTTCAAAACTGTTATTACTGCTGTAGTTATACTAAGGAGATTATTTGCATCAGTAGTGTGATATACAAGCTTATATATTGATAGGTCGATCAGTCACTATATGTACTACCTCAGAAATGAAAGACTAATAAACATCTCCCATTTAAATGTTTATATTATGCTTAAATGAGACATTCTATATTATATACCCAAGAAGATTGATATTAAATTTACTTATAGTAAAGTTGAGTGTAGGCCACTCCAGATTTTTTTTAGACTTGTAGGAAAATATAGCCTATCATGATTTTTATTATTATTTTCATTTTTTCTGAAGCTTCATTTATTTCTATATTAAAGTTAATTTCTTCTTCTGTAAAGAGTTCTAGTTGTATATTACGTAATCTAATCATTGACATATTAAAACCAGTTTTCACTGTTGATTGAATAATATGAATGGGCATGCCCAGAGTGGATGGGAATGAAGCTCAAAAATAAATTATTATTATTATTATTAATAATATATGTATACAAATTAATTTTTTTAGAGCTTTGTTTGATATTATTTCATTATTTAATTTGAAATATAATTTCATCAAAAGCAAGCATTTCATCATAAAGTAATCTCTTTCTTTGGAAATAAATTAATTTATTTAATGCAAAATCCGCTAAAGTGAAACGAATAATTAAAATGAGGAAAAACCAATTCATATTGTCAGACGGGGAATTCTTAAGAAGACAGGGAAGTAAAGTTTAAAAAATTCCTTGGCATACTGCGTGTCCTGCAAAGGCTTTTCTCAAGGAAACGACTGTTTTCAAAAGTAGGAAGCCTTTAATTCTAAGCCTTTTCACCTTATCAAGTCATTTAATAATCCTTAAAGATTTAGTTTATTTCAGGAGGCTTTTAAAATGTTTTAGTGTTGTTTTCCTTCCTTTCTTTTGAAGGTTGTTTAATGTGATGAAGACCAGTGCCTCAGATTGCAGGCCATTTTTCAAAATTAAAGAAAATAATTCTTATCCAATGCCCGCGTATAGAAAGTTTAGGTCTTTTTGACTACGCCAGAGACGACGTACTCGTATGACTCACTCATGATACCGGCACTCGTTAACACCAACGAGCTACATTACTGAGAGCTCTAACATTCATACACCCTTCAAGTATTAAGCACTAAACTTGGCTAAAGCCACTGGTCGAATCGTCGATCCTTTTCGTAAAATAACGTAAATAAATAAAATTATATTACCTCAAATTTTGGTAATTATATTATTAAAAAACACACCATCTCACCTTACTTAAGTAGTAGTAGTAGTATTGAAAGCAAATTGATCCTTATTTCCCGCTGCCACATTTTTACACTTCTATTTAAAAGGTTTTTCTTACAGGCTGTTATTTTATTTCTTCTAAAAAATTGACATAATTTTTTATTTTGTTAATTGACCATTTATTTCTTAATTAATATAATTTTCTTTCTTGTTTATCTTAAGCTTTGTTTCTTTTCTTTTTTTTTTTTAAATAAATTTTGACTTAACTTACTTTTAGAAATTTAATTTACTTTTAGAAAGATTTCAAAATGTCTGCTGGTGGATAAGTGTAATCAATTTTATGAATATTCCACAAGTCTCACTGTTTGACAAATATTAGACTTCATACTATGTAGTTTACAAATGTGCTCTGTATTGTTTTGGGACAAAGTTGCATTACGAAAAATGTATTCTTCTATACTTAATATTAAAAGAAGAACTATTTTTTTTTCTTCATTTTCAGTTATTCTAGACATTTTTATTTAAATTTTACTAAAATCTCAGAATACAACAATTACTACTATTATTATAAATATACTTCTGTTTTTTAGAATAATAATCGATAACAAATTTTCAGTGAAATAGTTAAAAGTTTAAGATTTTGTTGTCACCATTGTAAGTATTATAGCCCTTTACCGTGCCCTGGTTTCGTCCTTAATATTCCATCTATCCAGAGGAACTTCACCCTACCATTCCTCTTGGTCTGCTTCGGTCTTTTATTTTGAAAAACCTCTCAGCATCCGTTGAGTAACAGTTTCATCATCCATCCTGGCCACATGTTCTGTTTTCCCTCTTCGAGAGATCTCTTCTATTCATCTATATCAACCGCAATAGCCAGAAGTTATCTAAGCTTACAAAAAGCCTTACCACCAAGCTGAGTACTTGACCAGCACTATTTTAAATGACAAGCATGAGAAATCATTTGCTTGCTTTAAATGTTTATTACTTACATAATCTTTCACATGTACTATACAGTCAGATCTTTTATGGTAATACTATTTTAAGATATTAGTTACAATTCGACTATTCTCTCTACTCGGCTTCTCTCATTGATCCATTTGATAAATCGTTAACTTTTTTCATTTCATTAGTTACGGTTTCTTATCCGTTTTTATGATGAATGAATTTATTTACTAAGACATAATGCTAATGTTACCAGCATTATTTTAATCAAAGTTATTCAATCGAAACATACATTTCTAGTTTACATCAATCATTCTAAACAAACATAGCAATTATAATCAGCCATAACTAATGCTAACAGAAAAGGAATCAATTAGTTCAGCTTAGTTTATTAAATATGCTGATTATTTAATAACGTACACATGACTAGTAACAGTTTAATAATACACATGGCTAGTAACTCAGAGGTTTGGAGACCAGATTAGCCCAGTGGCAACGTACGTACGTTTGGATTGGGAGGTCAGGGGTTCAATACCCGTTCTGGCCCTCGATTTATTCATGCGGGAGGTGAATAAATCTATGCTCGTCGTCCCTTGAGACTGTACTTGTTAAGAGGTCCCAAGCCTGTACAGATACTCCTTAAAGATTCCAACTCTAAAAACACTCGAGTTAGGCAAAATTTAGGACTTCCAATGCGGAATTAATCTTCATAGTGTAGTATCACAAAGGGCTAATATTCGGCCAACTTGTGTTCTCTTGGAGGACTGACACTGCAACCTAACCTAACATAACACAGAGGTTGGTTGAATCACAGTAGTAGATGAAACAGTCATACCTCTTACAAGGGTAGACGTTGTTCTAGCAGTTTCGTACGTTTTCTAAAGTGAATTATTATTCGTAATAATTATTTACTGTTTCTAAACTAAAGGATAAATTTTAGTGTGGAAAGTGCAGATTTTTTTCTAATAAATAATAAATCAATTTATACAGTCAATAATTTATATATATGTTTATATAGCTTATATATACTTATAAATAACTAGCCGTTGCGTCTACAACGTGCTTGGTCTCCCTTTCTCTTTTCTCCTGAAGACGGATTGCCCGAAAATTTGAGTTTTTAAGCGTGTTTCTTTACTTTGTGTGCTACCTATCCTCAATTTTGAACTGTTATATATACTTATGTATGTTTATATTGGCACTAACTTCTAGTGACGAGTAGATGGGTTGTTTGGATGAACTAGATAATATAAAAAATATTACTAACATTATGTCATAGTCACCAAGTATTTTAAAAAGTATAATCAAAACATGACCATTTTTTCAAAATCGAACTTAATTTTGGTCAGACATTTTAAACGAAGTAGGAAAATAGGTATTTATTTAAATTTGATGTAAAATAATGTAATTTAAACGTAAATGAACTCATAAAGTCACTTTTTCTGACTAAATAAATTGACTTTAGTTTTCCAACCTTTATACCTATAAAGGTTGCTCTCTTCTTGTTTACTGTTATTTTATATGTTTCTTTAAAGTTGGTTAACATGTTATGGACCAGTGGGTAATAGTTTCAAGTTACCAGTGGTAACCCAGTTAGAATTGATAAGCTGTGTCTATGCATTCATTGAACCTTAAGTTGTATCCATGTACTCATTGAACTTTTAAAGCTTTAGATCTCAGTTTGCTCAGCCATATAGGGTTATTCCTCCATTTTTTGAACCCTTCAATTTTTAACTGTGCATTTGTTTAAAATCAAGAAACACAAATATAATTCTTTTTTTGAAAACGTAGTTGTATATAATAGACGTTTTTTTAAAAGAATCATTCACAAAATCCGCGAGTTTAACAAACTGGACATTTTCTTATGCTTTTCTAATTTTTTGTTTTATTTTATATGTTATCCAATTAATAAGCAACGTAAAGAGGTAAGAGTAGGTGACATTAAAAAGTCTAACGTTTGAGGAAAGACCTTAATTTTTTTGTATATTAGTACTAAGCGAAGTATAAGTATTGTCATAAATACTCGGTAACTCACAATAAATTGTCGTTTGCTCTGGATGATGGACAAAATCTAAAAGCAGTCAAAGGGAGAAGGAATTACATTGTTCTAATTTGTTCCAATTGGATTTATAATTCCTTAATCGTAATTGTAAAAATACGTCTTCTGGTCGACAAAGAATTGACCAATAGGATGTTTAATAAATTTAGAGTGAAATGTTGATGTTGACTGGAAAGTTGCTTGACGCAGTATTTATTAATAAAAGCAGCCCGGGTGAAGTGGAGAAGGGGCGGGCGAGGTCCATAACTGCTAGCATTATTGCTCCAGAAGGTATTTATTATAGTTAGAGGAGCACTATACGAAAGCCAATAAGTTGTCCTAATCGATCCTATAAACAGAAATACCCAGCTTTCCTTTTATCGCGCTCTCTCTTTCTATCATAAAACACACTCGACTGGACACCACCTCTGTCCTTCCTTATCAACTTTTCACTCACTCCTTCCCATTCACTCACCTTGTATTATCTCTCTCAACACTCTATCAACCTTTGTCTTATCAAAATACCCTCCTTTCATCAACCTCTATACGAGCTTTACTTCAAGTAAAGAAAAAAAAATTCTATTATCTCATGGTTTGACCATTCTCTTTTTGATGCTATGAAACAAAAGTTTCGTTTAAAAAACAGTGCATTAATTTTGTTTTATTACAGTGGTGCCTTGTTTCATTAATTAATTATGCTATGAATCGTTTCTGTCTTGGTTCCGGAGTATTTTCGTTTCTGATCCAGACCCCTTAAACAAATTATTTTAAGACAATTTTACAGGGGAGGTAAGAAGCCTGGTTGGTGAAGATTTAGGTAAGAAAAAGATCCAACAAGATTCTTGCATTGCAATGAAGCAAAAAAAAAAAAAAAAAGAAGCAACTCCGGAAGGAAAGTTACTTGACACTGATTCTTTCAAAACGATACTAAGCTTCCCTGTTCCAGTCACGTCTTCAGTTGTCCTGACTTCAGGTCAGTCTTTTATTAATCTTATTTATGTTTGAGTTATGCACACGATATAATATTACTATTGAAGTGCAGAGTAAGCAAAGACTGAAATCTTTATCCTCAGTAATTTTTTTGGACCTCAAACAGTTTAATCAGACTTTGATCATTTCTTAAAAATAAAATTGATTTAGTTTACCACTGCCTTCAGAAACAATGTTAAGTCGTCGACAAAGTTGCCAGGGAATATCAGTTTAAAAAAAAAATCATATTGTGGGCCAAGTACGAAAAAAATTACACAACAAACAATCTAAATGTGTTGAAACAATAGTGACAACAAATTGTAAATTTTCCTTTTTATTAATGCCTTCATCTTTAATACTAAACAAGCAAAAAGTGTTTTATTTTTATTACGATCAAATGGTAATTAATATCGTTTTGAAACAATCAAATTCTAGTACCACAGAGGTATTACATATACGATTAATATATAAATAAAATACATTCCTTCGCTTCATTATTTCTTTTTTCTTAATCCATGAACACAATTTACGAACTTTCGATCTAGAATTGTACTTCTTCAGGGATATAATTAATAATTTTTTTTAAATTACGTGAAGTAACTAAGTTGCACTGATTTTGGTTTCAAAACAATTTTTGATATCTTTTGGAAGATAATTTTGTGGTTGAAAGCTCGGAAAGTTGTGTTCATACAATAATAAAAAAGACTAATATGGTTGTTTAACTATGAAATTGATATTCATATATAAGTTATTCCTTTCTATATCAACGGTATCGTAGCGTGCGCAATTCCAAGGATCTTACTTAGGCTGCCTAAGGAAAGTTTATGTCGTTTGTTTTCGATGCTGACACCCAGTAACAATCGGGAAAGGCTAGGTCGACATGGTGATTCTATACACACAAAAAAAATTTAAATCTTTTAATAACATAATAGCATAAACACTGAATACATCACAAACATTTATTTTTAATTTTATAATGTACTTCTTGAAAACAAATTTGTTATTCATTTGGTTTAACCATGTTTTCATAACATCATGCAAAACTACCTACGAACTAATTTGATCAATTTTCCTTCATCCTGATGCTTTCGTTCTTTTGTTAGTTCTAATGCAATTTGCCACATTTTTTGACCCAGTAGAGTATTACTAATGCTTTATTAACTCCAAAATTAGATTATATTTCCAAAAAGATTTCCAAAAATTAGATTATATCACCTTTTCTGATCCTGTTTAGTACATCTGAAGAAATATTGATATCAAATACATTTAAATTGGTGACAGTTTTGAAATGTTTTAAAACATAATAGCTTATTTAAATGCTTTAGAGCAACTAAGGAGAGAGTTTTCCTTCCCGAATGTCACACATTCTGGAGACTGGCTAACATGTTGTAAGCAGACTGACTGCATGCACTTCAGCATAATAGCCCTGCTACTGCTGAATAAACTATCGTGCTGCGAAATTGTGGTCAGTAAGAAATGCCAGTTGCGCTTTGTTGGATTGGTCTTTTATGGTTATTGTATCTTACTGTTATAAGTCGCTGAATCATGGGAAAAGTTGTCAGCCTAAGGTGGATGTTCCGGGGAGACATTTATTTGCATCATATATAATTATACATCATATATAAATACATACATCATTTTTAAATTTATATCATATCTGGAAAGTTAAATGTTATTTAGATTTAATAATCATTGTTTACAACTCTTGATTTTGATTAAATTAATAAAATTGACAAATTACAGATAGATAAAGATCGGTTTCTTCTATTTATTTATTCTTTTTCTCTAATTCTCCTCATCATATTAAAAAAGATCGCTATTCAAGTGATTTGATCTCCCGTTAAGTCATGCCACTGTTTAACAAGGCTCTTATTATCCAGATGTATATCTCGCTGCAGAGTCCTTGCTGTTTTCCTGTTTTGTAGAATGGTTTCAAGTTGATGGGGCTAAGTTGCTTTTTTACTTTGAACTTCAGAAAATACGCATTTTATTTATTTAATTGAATAAAATTAGATATGTAAATTCAGTGTTAATTGGTGAGGTACTGACTTCATCACAGTTTTGAGTGCAGGGGACTCATTGACAAGGCTTGCTCGCAAAAGGGACTGCTTTAGTGCTGCAATTGAATGACGGTGGGGAATAAAAAGGTCGATCTGCTGCCTTCCATGTCAGAACACGATTTGGTTACAGTGATTTATAAGAACTTTCAGACCAATAAGTAGTGGAGGAAATAAATTTACTATACCAGGAGTCTTCAAAAGAAATGTGGTCTCTTAGTAAAGTTTATTAACAAATGACAAAGATGGAATAAAGACGGGAAGAAAAAAGTTAGGAAGTAAACAAGAAACACGAATAGTATAAAGGAAGAGAAAAGGAATAAATGAAAGTCTAAAACAATAAAAAAAGTTTTGAATTATTCCTTCCCTTTATTTTGCACTTTTAATTACTTATTTTATTTTGTTTTTCAATTTGTTTCGTAATTTATTTTCTCATTTTATGAATTGTATTTACCTCATTTCCATCCTCTATCATGTTTCCCTTTTGTACTTGGTGGTCAGACAATCGTTTAACTCTCACGAATGTAGTGGTTAGTCTCTGTTTACCTTTTAAATCATATGCATCTCTTCTTGATGTAGATTTAAAGACTGAACTGAGTCTTTATAAGTATTTTCCTGTATCGTATATGTGAAATCCAAAATAAAAAAAATAGATATTCAAACAATAATACTTCAATATATGGACTTACTTCCACTGGATTTGTATATTAACATATCTTTGCAATAAACTTTTTAAAATTGTAAACAGATTTTAAACACTCTTTTTATTGAACTAGTTTGGTTGTGAAACTGATATCTTATTATTTATTGGTTGCAATAAGTGGTTAAAATTAAATACATAATGTTACTTAAACAAAGTTTTTATTAAAAGTTTGCCTGAGGCTGAACTTACCCTGCGAGCTAGGTTGATTTTGTTTGAATATTCATGGACTTGCTAGTTTGGTTTTGGCCGACATTATGTTGTTTATTATCATAGTTGTGATAGTGGAGTTGTACAATGGCTTCGAGTGGAGAGCACTACAATATGCTCGAGTACAATGGGCCTTATTCGAAGCAAGTGTGTGAAACTATATTAATCACTCCCCTTGCCTGTCAGCCCCTAACTTGTCCCACTCCCCTGGAATAAGTCCAGACAAAAGAAGCAAGTAAACAGTCAGTGGTTTTAACTGGGGGTGAGTTGGGAGGGGTGTCCCATGAAAGTTTAATCCAGGACGCAAGTGGAGCTGACGGCCTTGTCAGAACAGCCTCAAAACCCCTTGCAAACTTGAGAAATGTTTCACTCACCGTAGCCTTCAGCTGACACACGCAGTGTCTTACTTTTCCCCAAACAACATCAATGCCCTCCATCTAAAACCCAATTTTATTATTAAGTCTTTTCTTCTATTTTTTTTCATCACTTTTAAACACACTTATTTCAGTTTTCTTTCTTTCTTAAATCTAGCTTTTATATCTACGATATAAATGGAGATTTAGTGTGACTGTCCAGTCCACCAAATCTATTAGTCATTGAACAATTAAAATAATTGCTTGCTCAATTTACATAGTGACTTGCAGTCAGGAGAGGCAGTGAAATGATTATATTTAATCCGTTTAAACTCCACCGTTGAGATATTTTCCAGTTCACTTCACCAGTTTTAGATTGCTGTTATTCAAATTGCTGGATTTTACATTTACTGCTCAGATACTTAAAGAAAATGTGCGGCGAGGCTGCCGTCTACTGTGCCTTTCGATAGATTGCACTATGTGCTGGCATGCTCTGCATTGATACCGTATTTCTGTATATCGCTATTAAAATGTTAAAACACTTTTGTTATATTAACTAAATTTCCAATGTACAGTGTTTTTTCGTTAGCAACAGTATTTGTTAGTACTTTCTTGTGCTGAACGATCATAAACCTGCTGCGAAGAGTCAGTAAGTGTGGTACGCAGTTCTCCTGCCTCATGGTATAGGGCGCCTATGACTTCGGATTACAATTTCCCATCAGCGTCTGTTCGCATTCAAAATTCAAAATCCATTTCCATTCAAATGATTGCAATGTTCCGTCAGTGTATGTTCCCAATGACGGTAAATAAGTCGCAAGGCCAAACTCTGTCTAGAGAAGGAATTGAAGTGAGTGAGACCCAGTGTTTCTCATATGGTCAATTGCATGTTGCTTGCTCAAGAGCCAGAGGTACCAACCCTCTGTTCTTCCATGCTTCTGAAGGATAGACTGCTAATGTGGTGTATACAGAGGCACTTACTAACACTGTGCTAATAAATATATTTCTTCCTATTCTATAATCTTGCTAATAATATTTTGAAATACCACGTATCACTTCTGAATTTTTTTTTAAATACCCGTCAAAGACGGCCACGGTTGCTAGTAGAATAGAAAGAAAGGCATAAGAAAAGATACCAGTTGCAAGATACGATAAGTTAATAAGATTAGATAAGAGTTGAGAGATGTCTTGTTGTTGAGGCTTTCGTCGCTATTGTACCTGTTACAGCCTATTTATACTTCTTCTAATAATCTTATAATTATGTATATATCTGTGGGACCCCAAGAGAATCGCTTGCCGACCCCAGAGTTGGGAAACCGTGTTCTACTGGTCATCTACCTGGTCTGCTATGTTAAGACCGAGAGACCTATATACCGCTAAAATTAAAACTGCCTGAAATATTTTGACAATTTTATTAGTTTATTGGACAACTAAATTCCTATTATTTTAGCCTTACAATGTAGAGTTGCTCAAATTATATATTACTGTTAAAAACAAAGTCCCTACAGAAATTTATTTATAATTATATCAACTCTAAATTGTGTGATATACACGAAAAGTTGATACAAATTGAATTATTCTAGAGATTAATCTACTGTCAAGTTGAAATTTGATCGGGCTATAATTGAACATCTTGCAAAGGAAATGTAGGGCTGATAGAGAGGAGAGATTAAAGCAGGGTGTCACGTGTAATGCCTCCCTACATCCCTCTCTGCCTTGTTTTGCCCAAGCATTTTATATATAGAATACTCTATTAAAAACCGGTTCGTTAGAGAATAATTAAATACCTGTCACAAAGTTTAATGTTTAAATAAATATCTCCCAGTCTTCATTGTTATTGAATTGTTCTTTAATTCATAATTAATATGGAAAACGGATTATCAATGAATAAATGCAATTTATTTTATCATGTCTACTATATAATTTAAATCTAAATAAAATCTTCTCCTGATGACGATAAACATTCAAATACAGAATACTGAGTTTTTTTAGTTCCGTTTACTTTCGATATTATTTGGTTTATATGTTAAGCCATCCATATTATTTGGTTAATATGTTAAGACAGGAGGAGGGAACCTTTATTTGAGTAAAGGCCATTTTAGCACTTTCCACTTCCCCAAAAGGCCACCACAAATGGATCAGCAGATTTTTATATAATAGTTATATAGGAACATCCTTGAATCTATCATTATATTACTCGATCAGTGCTTCTAAAACTGTTCTTTCAAAATATTCAGCAGTGTCCTTATTGCTTTCTTTTAAAATGAAATCTGGGAACCACAAAACGTAAAAATCTGAAAATTGATTTTTTTTTTCAAGATAATTATAGGCATTTTGTCTAAAAGAAAAGCGGATTAAGAGAATTTTAAAATCTAAAAATTTGGAAAATAATTTCTTTTTAATAGCTACAGGTACTTGTGTGTCAGTATATGAGAAACTAATTTCCATGATTACTATTTTACTTACCGTATGGTATAAAGGCCACGGTAGCCCAGTGACTTTCGCCCTCTTCTCTGGACTGGTACATCTATTGGATTCTTACTCAAGCATTTGATTTTTTTATGTTTAAGGTGAAGAAAACTGAGTACGTTCAGTCGTCGGTTCCGGCCCTGTACGATATCAGTAACTCGTTAAAGATCGCTAGTCTACATACACGTGAGTTAGGCTACATTAAGAACCCCATTGTGGAATCATTAGAAACTTTCAAAATGCAAGAGTAGAGAGTATGAGAGATGCAAACTCTCAGTCTCACCCTCGTAATAAAGACAAAAGTAAAATAAAATATTATGAAGCATGAATGACAACTTTAAGAAACTTCTAATAGGAAAGCTTTTCAAAATCTGGAAATACATTTTTTTTCTATGAGAACTGTGGACGATTCGGTAATGAATCCACTTTTTAAGAAAAGGCTAATAATAGCTTAATAATGAATAAAAAAGTGTCACAAACGTCTCTTGTAATCACTACCAAAATATGTCACTGTTTTTCTTGTTGTTCTTGGTTACCAGCTGGCTGGCAGGTAGACCAGCTGCCACAGAACTATACTTACAGTAAAGTAGGAATGCACAAAATTGTGCTATTCGGTAATATAAAAATTTATATGTGTGTTATTAGAGTTATTTAAAGTGGTAAATATAATTGTTAATAAGAGTTGTAAGTAATGTAAAGTAATAGGCTAATGATGTAATGGTTGACTGAGTTGTAATGATATTTACGAATGATTGCAAATTGTTTTCTGTGGTTTTGGATTTGAAGGTCAGAGAGAAGTGGCGTGAATGCAGATGGCTTGTTTCTACCCATCTCCTACCCTCTTCTCTTCACTGTGATAATTAGCATTCAAATTAGAAAATTAAATTTGAATTACAATGGAATGTTGGACGAGGCAATAACTAAGTAGGAATTAAATTATTCCGTGTCTGAGAATTGTTAGCAGTGGAGGAGAGTTGTGGGGTAGATTTATGCAGTACTGTCACCGACACTGGGCCAGACGGAATACATTTGCACACATGCTGCACTCTCGACGGTCACCGGCCGCGCACAGCCCTATTAATCACCTCTGCCACTTTGTCACTGCCCTTATGACGCCTTTCAAATCATATGTCAAGCTTATTTAAAAATAACTTATCAAATAAAAGTCAACTAACTAGCCATCAATATTTTCTCCCAAAATAATCATCCTCCTTCTTACATGAGAGGTTGAGATCTCCTGTAGACTGATTCTATCCCTACCACTCACTTCTAGCTACCCATTATCCATAAATGTACCATCAACTACATGCATTATTATTACTAGTTTAAAATGATTCAAGCTGTTGATGAACACTGTTGGAATTATTAAAGTGCTTTCTCATTTACTTACTGCATTTTTGTTCATGCAGAACTGCAGTGGTTGATTACACATATAACACCATTCATAATTCTACTATATTTCTTCTTTCATAAACTGCTCTCTTTATTCAGTTTCCAATCATTTATTACTATTTTTTTTTCCTTATATGACTACACTAACACCTTATTTACAGCTTATCTAAATGCTGCACACTACGTTTTTGAAAACAGTTTTGTTTAAAAAAATAATGAAATGGTTTGAATGTTATTCCCATAGGTGTTTAACACGAAACCTGACGTGTAGGTGTAAATAAGCTATAAGCACTTCTTGATACCAGTCAGTGTTACCATTTAATATTACGCTGATGAATATAATATACTTCAATTATTGTTAGTATCACACTGGCTGTTAAGAAAGGTGAAAGAAGAATGTACAATCATACTTTGTGTACCATTTGTTACTCAATCTGTGTTGATAAAAAAAAATCAATAAACTTAATCGAAAATACTCTATGAAAATGTAAGTAATTCCTAAATAGGTGGAGAGAGTAAGAATACGCGAGGTAAGGTTGCCTATTCTTTATTAGTGCTTACTATTTTAAGTTATGCTTTTTAAATATATCTTTTTAAACACCATATCTTTATCTGCTAAAATAAGGTAACATAATATGTTGTGGTTATAACATAGACAAATATAAAAACAACTATAAGTAACATAAGGAACAAAGATGGGTTTCTTGAGGTCTAAAGAAATGACACTCCTGTTTATACGCCGAAGTTTCGCCAAAAATTGTTTGGCATTTTCAAGGCTAAAAACAATTTATTAACAACACATGTAGTGAAAACAAATACATCCAAGGAATATCAACGAACACAAAACAAAAAACTAAACCATAATACACCAAAATACAGTAAAAGGAAAACTATAAAATAGCGAATATTATTGTTTTTTTAAAAAAAACATGTGTTGTTTAAAGATAATTAAGAATTATTAATTATTAATGCCAAATCTGTTTGTCTGTTTAAAATTTTGTTTTGGCCTTAATAGTTAATAATACTTAATTATGTTTAAACAACACATGGTTTTTTTTTAAAAAAAACAATAACACTCGCTATTTTGTGGTTTTTGTTTTACTGTATTTTGGTGTATTATGGTTTGGTTTTTGTGTTTTTTTCTTGTTTATTGGTTGATTATCCGTGGATGTATTTGTTTTCACTACATATATCGTTAATAAATTGTTTTTAACCTTGAAAATGCCAAACAATTTTTGACGAAACTTCGGCGTATAAAAAGGAGTGTAATTTCTTTAGACCAAAATCCTCAAGAAACCCATCTTTGAACTTTAAAAATCACTGATCGAGAAGCTATATCGATATAACTTACATATAGAGGAAGTCATGTATTAATGTATAATGTAAACAGTATAATATAAACAAAAATTGAGATAGTTTCATATAAATAAATTAGAACACAAATAATAATTGCTGAAAAATAAGTGGACATTTATTCTGCATAATTGGTAAAATATAGATATAGCGTATTCTATATTTACTCAGCTATTGAGCACAAGCTTCCAGCACCTCATGGCTAAGTAATATTGCGTCGCAAAAAGTGTACACAGTGATGGCAGCATAGTAATGTATCGCAATACACTTACGCACTCATGGGGCCATGCTGCTGTCATTGCAAGTGTATGTATTGACGGTGATATAGTAATCCGCCATGACACAACTACGCAATGTTGGTGCACACTCACGTGTTACAGAACATCTTTTAGAAGGTAGTAGGGTTGATACGAGTACATCAATGGTAAATTTTAAGACACAATTACAATTATTATAAACCTATTCTACTATGTAAATAGTAAACCTATAGTAAACCTAGTCTACTATGGGATAACGTAAATTAATATATTACTAGATGCGTGATCATCAGGATTAATTTGTTCGATGGGATTAAATATAAATAAAAAAAGAATCAGCTGTAACTGTATGTATCGTGAATGCAACAGTTAATATTTATTTATTTCAAACTGTCAATTTAATTATATAATTAACAACACGTATCAATGTAATGTATTAATGCATTAATATGTATTGTATGCGTAATATACATTTATTAATTGTATTAATATATGTAATTTATAAGATGATATAATTGTAATTATGAATGAAGTAGTAAAGTTAAATATTAATTATAGTATGAATAAACTTAAATGTTATAATTATTACCTGTAGCAGTGAACAAAGTGTGTAAAACATTTCTAAAAGCAGTTTCCATGATGGCATCTTTGTAGGCAAATATTCTTTCTCCTTGAAAAGTAATTTCATTCATTTGAATAATATAATTGGTGGAGAATGGAAGGAAGGGGAGAGGTCCTTAAAGGAGCAAGTAATTAAAGAGAACACTCTCGTGGGACTGACATAGAGAGAAGGGGGCACACTGCTTAGCACTTCTTGAAGAAATCACTTCTCTCTGTTAATTTTGTAGTAAATTGTTGAATTAGATGTCCTTTTTAATGAAATATGTCCCTGCTTTAAAAGCAGACATATTTCTCGAAGTATGTCTCTTAAAGTATATTTGTTACTTGATATATTTCTCAGATGATAATGACTTTGACTTCTTGAAGTCTCTTATGTATTTAAAGTGTGGATTATTTGTTACCTAGCAACCATTTCAGTTATCGGTGCTAAATTCTACTAATGCTAAACATCTTTATTATAGGGTCCATGCTATATAGGTTCTTCTAAACTTTGCAAGTTTATTATACTTAACGAGTACCTGATATTGTGCACATTAGGTTTATATACTCTCAAAGTGCACGAGTAGGCTTGTGGAATCTTACTCCCAAAGTGTGGGAGTGTGCTCGAGAATTCATCTGCTCCAAAAGTGCATGAGTATTCTCGAGGCATACTTTGTATCCTTCCAAAGTGCACGAGTATGATCGTGACATTCGTGTACTCTCAAAGAGTACGAGTATGCTTGGGACATTTGTATACTCTTTAAGAATGCGAATCTGCGTGGGACATTTGTATACTCTCAAAAAAAGTGCACGAGTATGTTTGAGACCTTTGTATACTCTCAAAGTAAGCGAGTTTGTTTGAGATCTTTGTATATTCTTAAAATGCACGAGTATTCTCGTGACATTTGTATACTCTCAAAGAATGCTAACCTGCGTGGGGCATTTGTATACTCTCCAAGTGCACGAGTATGTTTGAGACGTTTATATACTCTCACTCAAAGTGTACGAGTGCGTTTGAGATGCTTGTATACTCTCAAAGTACACCAGTATGCTCGTGATTTATATGTTTGCTAGGGATGGAGCAACAAGATATATTTTATATCTGGTACTCAAACGTCTTGAGTGATGACCACTTGAAAAACCAGACTAATTTAAATTAAAATTATCTGTTTATCCTACAAATATTCTAATGAAATAGTTTTATTCAAAAAAATTGCTTCTAAAAATACCGAATCAATAAAATAAATATAATAACTATCACTCTTAAAAATCTAACATAAGCCTGCACTTTCATTTACTTAGGTCACATTTTGCAACGTCCAGGATGCATTTTATTAATGTGTAAGACAAAAAAAGGGTATATTTCTAAATTTTTATGTGGATTTCTAATATAATTAATTAAAAAAAACATGATCATTAACATATTTGAAATAAATGAGTTGGTATATATATATATATATATATATATATATATATATATATATATATATATATAATTAAAGTTACAGCTAGAGAACACAAGAAAAAGGACGAACACTCACGAATCTCGATAATTTCGGCGTCTTGCCGTCTTCAGGAAGATAGAAAGAAAGAAAATAAAAGGAGAAAGAATGAAGGAACGGAGACGTAAATGCGTCCACTGGCCGATGCAAACTCATTATATATATATATATATATATATATTATATATATATATATATATATAAGTTATATCAATTAATTATTCATACTTTCTAGTCATTTCAGATGAATGTTTTTAAAATTTTATTTTAGATATATGAGTGATACTTAAAATAGTTCTTAAATTGAAAGTTATTTTAATATTATGTCTACTTGCGATTTATAATGGTTATATAACTAGCTCAATAGATTCGATACAGCATGTAATATACTATATGAAAAATGGTATAAAATAAAAATAGTGTAGTATACGTTTAGGTACCATGAGTATGGACTGGAACTTGTATGAACTGATCAGCTGTGTGGACTGATGTTTCAGTATCAGCACTATGGAATGGTACACGTTTTGGAATTACAATTAGTGACTTTAGTTGTAACTACAGTATGGAATACTCTTTGGTCAACAATATGGACTGGTATTCGTATCGGTATCAGCAGTATGAATTGCTACTATATACTGTTCTGGAGTTAGGACTCCTAGTTTTGGCAGTTAGGACTACTCTCTGTATCTGTATCAGCAATATGAATTGATACTCCATACTGTTCTGGAGCAGGACTCCTAGTTTTGGCAGTTAGAACTACTCCCTGTATCGGTATCAGCTGTATGAATTGATACTCCATACTGTTCTGGAGTTAGGACTCCTAGTTTTGGCAGTTAGGACTACTCTCTGTATCTGTATCAGCAATATGAATTGATACTCCATACTGTTCTGGAGCAGGACTCCTAGTTTTGGCAGTTAGAACTACTCCCTGTATCGGTATCAGCTGTATGAATTGATACTCCATACTGTTCTGGAGTTAGGGCTCCTAGTTTTGGCAGTTAGGATACTCTCTGTATCTGTATCAGCAGTATGAATTGCTACTATATACTGTTCTGGAGTTAGGACTCCTAGTTTTGGCAGTTAGGACTACTCTCTGTATCTGTATCAGCAATATGAATTGATACTCCATACTGTTCTGGAGCAGGACTCCTAGTTTTGGCAGTTAGAAGTACTCCCTGTATCGGTATCAGCTGTATGAATTGATACTCCATACTGTTCTGGAGTTAGGACTCCTAGTTTTGGCAGTTAGGACTACTCTCTGTATCTGTATCAGCAATATGAATTGATACTCCATACTGTTCTGGAGCAGGACTCCTAGTTTTGACAGTTAGAACTACTCCCTGTATCGGTATCAGCTGTATGAATTGATACTCCATACTGTTCTGGAGTTAGGGCTCCTAGTTTTGGCAGTTAGGATACTCTCTGTATCTGTATCAGCAATATGAATTGATACTCCATACTGTTCTGGAGTTAGGGCTCCTAGTTTTGGCAGTTAGGACTACTCTCTGTATCTGTTTCAGCAATATGAATTGATACTCCATACTGTTCTGGAGTTAGGGCTCCTAGTTTTGGCAGTTAGGACTACTCTCTGTATCTGTTTCAGCAATATGAATTGATACTCCATACTGTTCTGGAGTTAGGGCTCCTAGTTTTGGCAGTTAGGACTACTCTCTGTATCTGTTTCAGCAATATGAATTGATACTCCATACTGTTCTGGAGTTAGGGCTCCTAGTTTTGGCAGTTAGGACTACTCTCTGTATCTGTTTCAGCAATATGAATTGATACTCCATACTGTTCTGGAGTTAGGGCTCCTAGTTTTGGCAGTTAGGACTACTCTCTGTATCTGTTTCAGCAATATGAATTGATACTCCATACTGTTCTGGAGTTAGGGCTCCTAGTTTTGGCAGTTAGGACTACTCTCTGTATCTGTTTCAGCAATATGAATTGATACTCCATACTGTTCTGGAGTTAGGGCTCCTAGTTTTGGCAGTTAGGACTACTCTCTGTATCTGTTTCAGCAATATGAATTGATACTCCATACTGTTCTGGAGTTAGGGCTCCTAGTTTTGGCAGTTAGGACTACTCTCTGTATCTGTATCAGCAATATGAATTGATACTCCATACTGTTCTGGAGTTAGGGCTCCTAGTTTTGGCAGTTAGGACTACTCTCTGTATCTGTTTCAGCAATATGAATTGATACTCCATACTGTTCTGGAGTTAGGGCTCCTAGTTTTGGCAGTTAGGACTACTCTCTGTATCTGTTTCAGCAATATGAATTGATACTCCATACTGTTCTGGAGTTAGGGCTCCTAGTTTTGGCAGTTAGGACTACTCTCTGTATCTGTTTCAGCAATATGAATTGATACTCCATACTGTTCTGGAGTTAGGGCTCCTAGTTTTGGCAGTTAGGACTACTCTCTGTATCTGTTTCAGCAATATGAATTGATACTCCATACTGTTCTGGAGTTAGGACTCCTAGTTTTGGCAGTTAGAACTACTCCCTGTATCGGTATCAGCTGTATGAATTGATACTCCATACTGTTCTGGAGTTAGGACTCCTAGTTTTGGCAGTTAGGACTACTCCCTGTATCGGTATCAGCAGTATTGACTAGTACTTGTATTGATATTGACAGCTAGTCTCTTTGTATCAGCATTTTGGCCAGTTGAATTGGTATCAATACAACAGTATAGACTGGTACTCTATCCAGTATCGACAGTTTAGAACTAGTTCTTGTATTTTATAAGCAGCATGGGCTATTCTGTATATTTGTATCTTTGTTTGTATCTTTGTATTTTGTATCTTTGTTTTAACTATCCGATTAAAAAGTTGTGACAAAGTATTAAAATTGCTTAGTATAATTCAAAGCCAACGACGTTTAGCACCTCTCCAGGTAGTGCCAACCAACCTCAGGCCACTCACCCTTCACCTTTTAGTTAAACTTTAATCTCCTTAATCTGTTCAATGTATATTACTTTCCTTGTATAAAAGAATTATACATTTTAGTAGTTATTCAAGTCCTGACAATGACTGGTGGCAGTTGGAAGTGTTTTATATAGTGCGGATGTACTAACAAGAACGGTATTTAGCAAAATTGAGAAATAAACAAGTTTAGCTAAATATTGTCTTCTTTTAAAGGATGTTTATGTACAGATAGGTTACTAACAAATTAGAAATATATATCTATAGATAATATTAACAGAAAAGGATGGATCATAACGATTTTAATAAAGACATGAAAAAATTGAAATTGTTTTCTCTTAAAAATAAGGTTCATTTTAGTGTTCAACTTACTGTTCTTACTGTTCTATAAGTGACTACAGCTATTATCGCTTTTGAGATATCCTGTTCACACACACACACACACCTACTTCAATTTGCAAAACATAATTTAATGTACTCTAGGGACCTCAATACATGTATTTCTCCTGAAAATTCGATTTAGAAATTTTTAACCTCTATGCAATACTTTTATTTCCCTATATTTCATGTAAAAATAAATGAATATAAAAATGAGTAGTTAAATAATTAACTATATTGGTATTTTTAAAAGAATTGGTAGCAAATTTATTGAATGTTTCATACTGTTAGAAGGTTGAGAAATTGTCTTATGAGACAGTGAACATTTCTTAATTTGTTTAATTTAATGAATTTCATGTTCTAAATATATTGTTACTAAAGAGTTTCTGCGTTTTACCATATGTGTAGGCTGCAGTGATTTACAAAAGTTTCTTCGATTTCCTTACACTGTAAGAGTAAAACCATGTTTTAGACTACGGGATTTAAAAGGGTTATATGCCTGCAATATTATTACTGTTATTAGGGGTTTATTCTCATATTCAAGGCTGGAATCGCAATTATCACCTCGAATGATAAATTGATTTTTTAATATAGGGATAAAAATGTCAAATATAAATTAATAATCTCAATAAAATTTCATAACTATTATCAGCTATACAATGTCTGAAAAAACTTGCGTTCATTATAAATTCCAAACAAACTGATTTCACTTAATGCCCCAATCGTTCACCATTAGGTCATGGTTAATCATCAATCGACTTTGATTATTGTTAGTTATTTTAGTAAATATAATATCTCATTAAGAAATATATTTTTAAGAAATAAGCAATAAGTTAACAAATACTATTATTAAAACAACAAATAGTTGTGTAAAGTATATTAGTTTGGTAATCAGCGGCCTATTTTTATTTTTATTTATTCTCGAATATTAATGTAGAGGAATGAAAGAATTGCATTTAGTGAAAAAAAAAATCATTTAAGATTCCAATTTGAGTTTTCCTGAGTCCAATAAACTATGTATTGTAAATTGGACCGCCTATAAGTGTGTGTGTGTGTGTGTGTGTGTGTGTGTGTGTGTGTGTGTGTGTGTGTGTGTGTGCGTGTGTGTGTGTGTGTGTTTGTGTTTGTGTTTATTAAAGAGAGAAGAGGATATATCAGAAACATTCAATCTCTCAGACTGAGCTGCAAACTCGGTCATAAATTAGCACTTTATGACAAAAAAAAATCCAAATTTGTTGTTTAGATAAAAATTTTGTTCACATGTTTTGATTAAAAGTCCTGTGTTTTTTGACTTTTATTTTAAAATTAATATACCGTTGATGGAATCGTTTGATAGAAGTAGAAGTTAGTAGAAGTATAAGTTATCTTTTTGGGTCAAAAGTTTAAGAAACTCTTCTGGTATAAAAGATAACTGAACTTTTATTATTGTGGTTAGTTGAGTCATGTATTAAACAAAACACAGTAAAACATAGAATAAAATATTAAATTGGATCAGTATAAATTTAACTGGGAGAGTTCCTTTTTGAAGAA
Organism: Hermatobates lingyangjiaoensis; assembly: GCA_026182355.1. NCBI lineage: Eukaryota > Metazoa > Arthropoda > Insecta > Hemiptera > Hermatobatidae > Hermatobates > Hermatobates lingyangjiaoensis. The sequence continues at coordinate 488,843 of JAPFBL010000068.1, forward strand.
GCAAAAACTTGCGACTTCACAGCAGTGCCCATGGTGACTAAATGCACAAGGATTCTAAGATGGAATTTTTTGGATGTGGCTAATGGTTCTGTGAAATACTTGATATTTTCTCATTACGATCTGATAGATTTCATCCGTTCGAACTTCTTTCCATTCAATGTAATTGAAGTTAAATTTAGTAGTAGTTACAAATTATTCTTTCTATTTTTTCTGAAAATAGCCATGAAAATAGACACAATTTTATCTATTAGTGTGATTTATATTCAATTTTATTTTATGTCTGTTCTCTAACAACTTTGAATTACTTGAAATTTTGTTTAAAACTAAACAGTGTCAACTATACCAATTTCTTAAACAAAAATCTTATTAAATCAATTTTATTAATATTTCTTCACATGTTCAAAGCCTAGAAGATGTATCATCTTAAAATTATGTGAATAGAAATATGCAAAAATGAAAGTTTTGTGGTGTTTTACCACACATGCCTGTTACAGCTAGCTATCAATGTTATGTCAAATATGGACTGTACAAACAAGATGACTAAGGGAATGAAATGAATTTCCCTTAGTTTGAATTACAGTAAGCTATCGACTATAGTGCCTAGGAACCTTATATTTTGTTGCAAAGCAGCAAAAAAACTAGATACTTCAAATTTTTATTCTCATTTTGAGATCGCAAGAAAGACAAAAATCTCTTAGATTGAAAGGGTTGTTTTTAATCAATAAGTAATTAATAATCATCACTAACAAATCTATTTTTGCTCATGATTCAGAATATCGAACTGATATTTGAATTCAGAGCACATAAACAGAAAAAAGATGTTGAATTTCAATCAATAGGTAATCAAACTATAACAAAGTAATTACTGTTAATTAAAAACAAAAGATAATGAATGGAAAAAGGTTTGACAAAGAACTGAATTGAAATTAACTAGTAACTGGCACAACTAACTGGAAAGAGGATGGCACGGAAAAAAGCTGTCAACAGCAAATAAAATTAAATGTAACAGAACCGAAACGAGCTATTTGGAAATAATTGCCTTTCCATTACTTGTTGAGGGGTGTATTTTGATATTTATTTCAGGTGTGAAATTTGAGGTAATTGCAAAGTTTGTATCGACTGTCATTTAAAACTGTAAATTTTTTATCAGAGAGCCGAGCGTGAAAAGCTCAATTCAAGAGGATTTTCAATGAAGGCTCTATAGATTGGAATCCATTGGACGAGAGGCTTGTAATTATTCCGTTCAGTTTTCACATAAACCATTAATTCTTTATCAAAATGAATAAATGAAGAGATGCACTGGATCCCCCACTCATTTTTTTTTGATGCTAAATGTATAGTTTTGAATTTTTTTTTTTTTGATGATAACAGGGAGTGGGGGTTTGCTTTGTTCATTTTTAGAATGCCTGCGAGTGAGCTAATGGGGTAATTAGCAAATGAGGTGTGCTGAATGGATGTGGATGCTCCAAGGCAGCCTCTTCATGCTTATAATCAGCATATATTATCAAATCTCTATTCAATTCTCCCCACTCCCTCCCACTACACCATTGCCAATCCCCTTTCTCTCAATGCAAATAAACATATACGCTCAAGAGTTATATCCTACACTCTAAATCAGACCCCACCTGGATGTTTTGTACTCCCTTCAAAGGCTCTAACTCAATAACCATTAACTCGTATACCTAGCATTATACGAAATAATATACTGTAATATAAACCAATAAGTTATAATCACTGTAAAAATAACTAAATTCATAATTTATAAACGTTGATAAATATAAAGAGCTGTAGGGTTAAAAAAAAAATTAATATTGAAAGTATCTTGTATATTTGAGGTAATCCAAAGAAAAAAAAAATTAGAGTCACCTACACTCAACTTTTATATAAGTAAACATAAAATGAAACAACCAACTGTTATGTTTTATTTAATGTGGCTACACATATATTTTGATCAATATATATCATTACTTGTGCTATCTGTTATAGTGTTATTTGCTTACATTGGGGGATTCCAAGAATTGTGTCTCCAAACAAAAATCATAATTTATAAACGTTCATAAATATAAAGAACTGTAGGATTAAAAAAAATGAATATTGAAAACAACGTGTGTATTTTTTATCTTGTTGGTAAAAAAAAATATTGTTTCAGATGTAAACCTGGGAAGAGCACTAAGTGTTCGAAACGCGTTTTTTAGTTTCATTTTAAACTTTTTTTCGTGTGCAGACGTAATTCTTGAAATCGTTCAATGTCAAAAATCTATCACTTGTTTACATAAAGGTCTAATAGTTTTATTAGTTACAGGAAACGTAAAATCATTGATCAATCTGACAGGTTATTAAAATTATTAATCTGGGTCCTGAATCTCATCGGACTCGTGTGCTCCGCGGCCATCCCATCATATTGTACATCCCATTGTTGTAATTATAATCAACTTCATGTTTTGAGTTCTCTAATGACCTTCATGAATAAGCATAGAGAAATATCGCTCACTTCTATGTTCTTAGTTATGATTTAAGAAACATCTTTATATTCTCCAAGGCGATTGGCTCACATTCAGATATAGTTTGATCAAAGGTTTTTACACTTCTAGACAGTCTGTATTCTTCATGTGATGTCAAATACAGCTTCCATTCATAGGTAGATAATCAGACATATTTTTAAATATGTTATACATACACAGTTAAATTATCCTTTTGAAAATATAGTATTAGCTACAAATGCAAGTTCAGTTTGAATGATCTTTGTAAACCCAAATGAACCCTGTTGCTCTTATCGCCTATTAACTGCTTTTTTTTTGATATGTTTGCCAGTTCCACTCCTGTGAATGGTGCGATGCATAGTAACGAGAAAGAAGGTTATTTTTTACTGTTCCAGATTGTTTATTAACTCATTCCAAGTTATTCCCATGTTTCAAGGTAGTCAGATTAAAAACAAATTATTTATACTGTTTTCATTAATAATTTATTAATAAATTAATTTAATTTATGATATTTAAGTATATCAGACTAAAACCCATTGATTAAAATCAGAAAATATTCAATTTAAGTGGCCATTTGTGTTTACTTCGACGCCCCCTGTAATCTACGAGTATGACGGGAATGCTGTCTAACCAACATATAGGTCAAACTACTAATGTTTCATTCTATTAATTTTTTTGATATTGTATCTCTGGTAAACGTCTCTTTATATTGCAAAATAAACATAAAAATTTATCACTTTTGATAAAAATGTCAAAAAAGTGATAGTTGTTTATTAGTCTTTCAATCCTGGTGATAATACAGACAGTGATAGATCCAGTTATCCCATGCACATTGCTTTTTACATATCACACAGCTGATGCATGAAATCTCATTGGTTTTACAACAGCTGTAGTAATACTTCTTTAATGCCATAGTGAAAATATCGTTTTAAACTCCATGTTCTAGGAAATAATCTCTTACAGCTGAACTTAACTTTTGTTCCCTTGCCCAGTAGATCTGTTACATGGATTTTCTAATTTAATATTTGATATAAAGATCTTCCAAGAACATGACCGTGACTTTTATAGCTTTAGGTTAATCGTTTTTCTCCTTTAGAAAGATATAAGGACCGTTTTCGGTGAATTTATACCCAGATATTTCACCTTGTCTCCAACAATTTGAGAGAATGTTGCATAAACTGAAAGGCAGTACCATCAAGCAATATTCTTCTTCTAACAAAAGCTCTTCTGCGTATATTTCCGTATCATAGCCATCATTAAATAGAGTATTGAATAAGTCATCTGCAACTAATCACTAGAATAGGAGCTATAGCACACCTCGCTGAGGATATCCTTTTGTGTATTCTGTTTACTTATACTAATTATTCTTTTACAATATTATTGAAATATATTTTACAGTTAGAGGATTTTCCATACGTATATTAGTAGCACTCATCGATTTGAAGGCGGCTATCGTGAATTTGATTTTTATTTTGTCAGAACAGAGTGAGAAAACATATGCTCATCGAATCAAGAAAAAAGAAGATTAAAATTAGTATCCGTTTTGTGATAAAGAACAAAAGAGTACATTTCCCATATTTCAAAATTACCCAAAGAGAAATGAATGGAGTTCATAAGCACATCACGAACTATATATGACATTAAATTTTGTTCAAGAATGCAATACGTGCAATTCGTAGTTTGATTAATCGAACAATTTGTTCGATAGTATCCATCGTACTATCCAATGTACCAGAAAATAAATGTTTGTTTATTCTTACTTCTAATAATTTTATTCTTCAAACATATCATGCAAACTCATTTAAACAATTCAAATTTCTTTAATATATCTCTAAAGAAGAATTTAACTTCACCTACAATTTTTTGAAGTCAAAGTAAAAATTTTCCATTATTCCAAGACGATTTTTCAGTTTTTTATTGGTACATATATTGCACTTTGCCATAATCGGAATATTATGACATTATACAAATTGCTAATTTGGATTTTTGATAAAATTTCGTTGTTTTATAATTAGTGGTTCAGTGTTAAAAAAGCATTTTCTGAAAACATAAGATATAAAAAAGAAATAATAACATAAAAAATATTGCGTAATTCTCCTTTTGGTTAAGGTTATTTTATAATAAAATTCTTCAACTTATCTTCACATACTGCTGCTGTTGTTAGGTGAAATTCAATTTTGAGCTGTCAAACGGTCTGTATTTTCCTCACAAGCTGTCAGATTCAATCATAAGACGAAAATTTAACATTTATTGAAAAATAATCCTTTCCAGTTGTTTAAAAATCTGAGGATTTTTTCACATATTGCATCTGTCACTTTGATGATAATATAAAAATTTCAATAGTCGAGAATTAATAGCTTAGGGGGGAAAAATGTTGTCTGAAAACATATTTTGGCTAAAGAAAGGACTTACTATATACAATAGTGACTTACTATGCAACATAAGGTCCACTTCTGTGTAAAATATGAATTTGTTTCATGAAAGATTAGGGACTGTACGATGGTGATAAACTTTTTGATACATATCCACCCATATACAGACACTCAGAAAAAATGTGAAGAAAGGGACTTTGGGGACCTCAAAATATAACCTCGAGATCGAATTTTTCATCATCATTTTTTCATGACATTAATGCAAATATTGCTATGAGGTGCTCCACACCATAATAATAACCATCATTTGGTTGTTTTACAACCCTTATAGCTCACCTTAATCTCCTGATTGCCAGATCTCAGTTCAATGATCCTTTTTTATTTCATATGGTTTTTTAGGGTCTGTAATTATGCGCATTACCTCCAAAGTAGAAATTGATCAAAATGACATTATCATCTTTACATATCTTGAGAAATAATACGAAAAAAACTTGAAATATTCTGTAAGTCAATGGGAAGAAATATTGAATTTTTTATGGAATTCTACTCCACAAATAAATCGATTCTCGAGTTACTTAGAGATTCAAAAGCACTTCCATACTGCCCTTTGAACGTTATACATAATTTAGTGATTTATGTTGTTAAAGTCTTATTTTTAGTGTTTTTTACTTGGGAAGACTTTCCAATCTTGATGTCGGAGGTAATGTTGTAATCATTGCATGTTATTTCCTGTTTGTTTTGAGATTATCTATTGATGCATGTCTTAATGTCTCCAATAGCCCTGATGATTATTTATATATTGGAATATTGAGAACAATGGCATAGAGTTTTAAATACATGCATACATAAACGAGCACGTCTACTAGTGTAAATATATATATAATACAACTACTTGCCGTTGCGTCTTCAATGTGCTTGGTCTCCCTTTCTCTTTTCCCCTGAAGATCTATTGTCCGAAAATTTAAATTTTGTTAGTGTGTTTCTTTACTCTTTGTATTACGCTTCTTCAATTTTGAACTCGTGTATATATATATATATATATATATATATATAATAATGTTGTAATCATTGTCAAATTTATATTATGCAATATATAAACTTGGTTCACAGAAAGAATACGAATAAAAGAAATCACGGAAATTCACTACATGCTATATTTCGATCACCTTATCATCAGGAAGATAGGTGTGAGTCAATCGAAATATAATAGTGAGTTTCTGTGATTCCTTTATGTGTTGTTTCTGTGAAACTAGTTTATTTCGCTCGTATATATGTTAAGGGAATCGCCACTGAAGTAGTAAAAGGAATGGGAAAGTTTTTAAGTGCTTTCGTCTGTTACCTCGTTTTAAAGAACTGAGGAGAGCAATGAAGTAGCGAGTAGGAGTTGGGGTTGTAAATGAAAAAATGTTTTTAGAGCTATAAACATGCCAATCAAACTATCATCTGGTGAATATAAAAAAAAATGGGGAATTTTAGGTGAGAACTTGTTTAACAATCTTCTTTATCAACTATCCATCAATTTTTAGTAAATCAGGGCTGGTGTTAATCAATAATATAACCAATTATAAATAAAATATTAAAATCAATATAAAAAATGTGGAACTATATTTTCAACTCTTAACTTTTCTCAGATCTATTCTAATTTAAGAAATATTTGATTTTAAACTATTTTAGTTAGTTAGAACAAACTGCAATCATCTTTGCATATAGGAAGCACATTGGGACCAAGATATTCCATAACCTGAGCTTCTTATGCTCAAAGTTTTATGGTTTTACGATTTATGGTTTTAAAATTATGAACAACTTTCTTTCTTGTGTTGATAGCAATTTATTTCTTTGATCATCTTCAGGATTGCTTTTTTTTTTTAAATAATGTTGTTCTTAATTTTTAATCAATACTATTTCTTGCTAAACAAGTAATGAATGAAAGTAACATAAACTGTAGGAAACTTAATCTAAAAGGAGAAGAGAAAAACATTGTTACCTGAATACATTGTTAATGATCAAAGTATATCGTTCATAAAGTGGGATTTTTTAGTAACCGAAGTTTCCTCATTCAATAAGAGCTATTCAAGAAGTGGAACATAATGGGACCATAATTCAAATTTATTGCTGATTCAAATTTATGCTTATTTTTATATATATAAACTTTACTTGTGAAATGTTTTGAAATTATTTTTGATTGATATCTTTTTAACTGCTTACGTTGCTATTATTTCATATATATAAATTATTAATATATTTATTTACTATTAAAAACCCATCTTTGGAAAGTATTTATTTTTAATGTAAATTAGCATTTAGCAATGTTTGCAGGTATTGTGCAGGCGAATTGATCGTATTGTTGAGAGAAGCGAGTAATAGTTGCAAGAGTTGTGTATAGATGGGTGTACTGTCGCCACAGGCAGATAACATCAAGTTTATGTACATAATATTTTGCATTCTGCAATTATTCTACATAACATAATATGCTTTACCATAAAATTATGTGTATATATTATAAAATAACATAATACGTTGTGCCATGACATCAAGTTCACGTATCTTAAAATAACATACGTGTTGATTGTTCATATCAACAGATTTATGTATCATAATCATTTATGATAACAGAAGACATTGTGCTGTATGGCCAAGATTAAAATAATAAAATAGTAGAACAAGCACGGCAATAACATCAAGCTTATGTATCGTAATATACCATATTGTGCCAAATCTTCAAAATTATGTATCATGAAAAGTGGAACATGAGGAAATAACATCAAGTTTATGTATCATAATATACCATATTGTGCCACCATCTTCAAAATTATGTATCATGCAAAGCGGAACATGTACAATAACATCAAGTTTATGTTTCATAAAATAACAGAAACGTCATGTATCATGACAAAATAGTACATTGATTCATAACATTAGGTTAATCTACAATAATATAAATTGTACTATTGTACTACTTGCTACATAATCAATCCTGATCCCTATTACACTTCTTATGTTAACAATTATACCCATCGGATGAGTTACGAAACTTCCTGTATTTCCCAAATCTGTGTCTACCGCCTGGACTGTACCCAGTTTCATGCTTATTTTATATGTTATGTTCTCTACTAAGCTGAGTCTACGTATCAATAATTATTGGGACCCGCTAGTCTGCAGTAGTCAATCAAACGCTTACTAACTTAACTACTATGACTGTTTCCGAGTACACAATGCTCTTTCGACTTTCAGGGCTCATGAAGAGCCAAATATTAGTCTTCTTTGTACTTGAATAACTCGTGGACTAAATCTCAAACATTAGTTAATTTTTTTATTACTTTTTAATTCCTATTGTATATATATATATATATATATAAACGTTACTTTCTATGTGTCATAGTTTGTTTTAAGTGTTATCAGTGTGGATCAAATTTCGTTTATCACACACACACACACACACATATATATATAATAAAATAAATTCAAAACGAAGGAAACACACAGAAAGACACAGACATAACTCACATCATGATGTGAGTTATGTCTGTGTCTTTCTGTGTGTTTCCTTCGTTTTGAATTTATTTTATTTTAAAAAGTCCGCTGGACCGTTTCTTTTAATTATATATATATGTATATATATAGATTTCAAATAATTACGTGAAATAACAATCAATGATCAAACCAGAATATAAAATGGGAAAACAAGACTAAGATCTTTCAACCGTAACAAGCCGTCTCCAAGAGTCAAAAACCCAACTACTGGGTCTATTAACGACTGTATATATATATTCATCATGATTTGTTTTCTTGACTCAATATTTATATGATGCATATATGATGTCCTAGGCAATAACTAGTTTCAAATCATTAGACCTCAACTCTCAAAAATATATATATATACAGTCTAGTCGAAGGTTTTATCCGGTTAGCATTGTTGTTCCTTTAAATAATGTAAATTTCATTTTCTTAGTTAAAAAAAGTCTTACTTTTGCCTATGAAAAAGGTTTTAAGTAAAACCAAAACGTCGGCAACAAAAGTTTGATTTTTGTGCTAGAAAATTGACCGAATCCCGATTCGAGAACACCTATTTTATCAAACGGTCGATATTTTATTGAATCTGTGATATATATGTATCAATTTTTCACTCACATCTTCTCCATAAACTCTGCTTATATCCTCATAAAAATTCATATTTCTTCTTATATAAACCCATATATATATCAGTTAGCTTTAGCTACTCAAAGGGACTACTTCTGCCCCATGACGATGTGAGTTTTTATTTGTTTTTCTCTTTCCTTTGTGAAATATATATATATATATATATATATATAGTTTATTGTAGAAAATGAAAGATAGAGAAATTAAAAGCACACACTTACGGTCTATATTTTTATAGAGCACTATAGTAGAAACTGTAAGTGTGTACTTTTAATTTATCTGTTTCGTTTTCTAAATTGTATATATATTTATACGATAAAGTGTATGTATATTTAGATATATATATTAATCGAAATAAATAACTGCTCTTCGTCAGAGTCACACTTGACATAATCAAATTCTGGAATAGGTCAGCTGTTTGAGTCGATTTATATATATATATATATATACCTCATTAAAGATCTTGCCAACATTAAGTTTAGTATGTTTCCTACATACCTTTTCAAGGTTTCGAATGCTTCTTTTCCATCTTTGTGGTATCATATAAATTAACTCACCGATTTTTTTATCTTTAAATATATTTTTTTTCATTTTACATGTCCGACGTTTCAGTCTACGTTGACCATTCTCAAGGATTCTATATACAAGGTTTTTTTAACAATTCTAATAAATACTTATTTACAATAACAATTACATCACTTCTATCAAACATAACTAATAATACAATATTCTTTTAAAAAAACACTACCTTAATAAAATTGAGTAACAGGTTTGCTACAAAATTCCCTACATGAACTTTTTCACAACATTATTTAAATCACTAAATAGTTATTTTTTACGAATGTAACTTTAAAATTCTGGAAAAACAACAGGACTGATCATTAAGGTTCGGCTTCTTTTCCTTTATGCATAATGATTCAATTATATGCAGCCTCGTGTGATTATTGTCTGCATATAATACTTCAATGTTGTCTTCCAGCATTTTTCTACTTAGCCTGCTTTTATGTATGTTCATTGTGTGTTCTTTTGGTCCTCCGGCTGCGAGATGCATCGTAAGTCTGCGTGAAAGTGTTGTCGTCGTAGAACCAATATAGCTCGATTTTAGGAGCTCACAGTCTCCTATAGTGCAATTATATCTGTACACTACATTGGTTTTTTGTAGTTGTGTTTTTTGTTCTAGGCTGTTCCTAATTATCATATTTGCTGTGCAGGAACTGTTGTAGTAAATACTAATATTTAGCTTGTCTGCCGAGTTAACACATGTTGTATTTCTTTTAATTATAGCCTTCAAAATTCTTTCATCCTTTTTATATTCATTAGAGAATTGATTCTTATAATACACCGTTTGTATTCTTCCTTCTTCACCCAGCTGATGCTCTTGATTATTGTTTGAATTTAGATTCTTCATATATTTCCTTAAAATATTGTCGAAGTGTTGGTTACTATAACCATTGTTGACCAATACTTGTTTAATCCTTTCTACTGCTTGGTCGAATAGAGGCCAGTCAGACGATGTCTTGAATGCTCTATGTAAAAGTGCCTTAATTGTTCCATCTTTATATCTTTCTGGGCACTCACTTTGTGCATTTAAATAAACTCCTGCATGCGTTGGTTTAACATATACTGATGTTTCATATTTCCCGTAATTCTGGTTTATTCTTACATCCAGAAAGTTGATATTATTGTTGACACTGAATTCCTTTGTGAATTTTAAAACTGATGCCTCTTCAAGTGCTTTTTTTAAACACTCAATTTCTTGTTCGTTATTCACCACTAAGAAGCAGTCATCAACGTAACGGCAGTACACATGGGGCTTGACTATAGATTCTTGTGTTAACACACTATTCTCTACATGGCACATGTAAAAGTTTGCAAATGTTACTCCAAGGGGAGAACCCATGGCAACGCCATCTATTTGATAATATAAGCTCCCATCAATGGAGTTCTCCATTGGGTTCGCCATGGGTTCTCCCCTTGGAGTAACATTTGCAAACTTTTACATGTGCCATGTAGAGAATAGTGTGTTAACACAAGAATCTATAGTCAAGCCCCATGTGTACTGCCGTTACGTTGATGACTGCTTCTTAGTGGTGAATAACGAACAAGAAATTGAGTGTTTAAAAAAAGCACTTGAAGAGGCATCAGTTTTAAAATTCACAAAGGAATTCAGTGTCAACAATAATATCAACTTTCTGGATGTAAGAATAAACCAGAATTACAGGAAATATGAAACATCAGTATATGTTAAACCAACGCATGCAGGAGTTTATTTAAATGCACAAAGTGAGTGCCCAGAAAGATATAAAGATGGAACAATTAAGGCACTTATACATAGAGCATTCAAGACATCGTCTGACTGGCCTCTATTCGACCAAGCAGTAGAAAGGATTAAACAAGTATTGGTCAACAATGGTTATAGTAACCAACACTTCGACAATATTTTAAGGAAATATATGAAGAATCTAAATTCAAACAATAATCAAGAGCATCAGCTGGGTGAAGAAGGAAGAATACAAACGGTGTATTATAAGAATCAATTCTCTAATGAATATAAAAAGGATGAAAGAATTTTGAAGGCTATAATTAAAAGAAATACAACATGTGTTAACTCGGCAGACAAGCTAAATATTAGTATTTACTACAACAGTTCCTGCACAGCAAATATGATAATTAGGAACAGCCTAGAACAAAAAACACAACTACAAAAAACCAATGTAGTGTACAGATATAATTGCACTATAGGAGACTGTGAGCTCCTAAAATCGAGCTATATTGGTTCTACGACGACAACACTTTCACGCAGACTTACGATGCATCTCGCAGCCGGAGGACCAAAAGAACACACAATGAACATACATAAAAGCAGGCTAAGTAGAAAAATGCTGGAAGACAACATTGAAGTATTATATGCAGACAATAATCACACGAGGCTGCATATAATTGAATCATTATGCATAAAGGAAAAGAAGCCGAACCTTAATGATCAGTCCTGTTGTTTTTCCAGAATTTTAAAGTTACATTCGTAAAAAATAACTATTTAGTGATTTAAATAATGTTGTGAAAAAGTTCATGTAGGGAATTTTGTAGCAAACCTGTTACTCAATTTTATTAAGGTAGTGTTTTTTTAAAAGAATATTGTATTATTAGTTATGTTTGATAGAAGTGATGTAATTGTTATTGTAAATAAGTATTTATTAGAATTTTTAAAAAAACCTTGTATATAGAATCCTTGAGAATGGTCAACGTAGACTGAAACGTCGGACATGTAAAATGAAAAATATATTTAAAGATAAAAAAATCGGTGAGTTAATTTATATGATACCACAAAGATGGAAAAGAAGCATTCGAAACCTTGAAAAGGTATGTAGGAAACATACTAAACTTAATGTTGGCAAGATCTTTAATGAGGTATGTTTAAAAGAAGGTCTGCTCCCAAAGTATACCAATATATATATATATATATATATATATATATATATATATATATATATACGAGGGCCATCCGGAAAGTAGTACCCGTTTTGGAATAAAATAAAAACGACAGCATTTTAACAAATAATAATGTTTTATTTGTAAAGAACATACTTTAAACTACTTCTCCACATAGTCACCTTGCAAATTTAAGCATTTGTCGTAACGTGTGACGAGTTTTTGTATCCCAGCTTCGTACTCCTCTGCCGCCAGTGTATTTAGATACGTAGTCACAGCTGATTTCAGTTCTTCATCACTTTCAAATTTCGTTCCTGCTAAAAAATTCTTCAGTTTTGTAAACAGATGAAAATCTGAGGGTGGCAAGTCTGGGCTATAGGGTGGATGGTTAAAAGTTTCCCATTTGAATTGTTGCACAAGTTGTTGTGTTATCCGAGCTGTATGAGGCCTGGCATTGTCGTGGAGAAGAATGACGCCGCTAGACAACAAACCTCGCCGTCGATTTTGAATTGCTCGCCGTAAGTTCTTCAATGTCTCACAATATGCATTGGCATTTATAGTGTCTCCACGGGTCATGAAGTCAATGAGCAGTACACCTCGTCGATCCCAGAAAACGGTTGCCATAACTTTACGGGTAGACATTACCGTTTTGAATTTTTTTGGCTTGTTGGGTGAATGAGCATGACGCCACTCCATTGATTGTCTTTTACTCGTAGGTGTTGCATAACAAACCCATGTCTCGTCACCAGTGACAATGGGAGTCAAGAAAGAGTCTCCATCACGAGAGTAACGTTCCAAAAACGTCACTGCTGCAGCCATACGGGTGGATTTGTGTTCGTCAATAAGCATGCGAGGAACCCACCTTGCGCAAATTTTTGCATAATTGGTGTTGGTGAAATGCTGTCGTTGGTGTCACAGGTGGTCCTTAACAATTTCATGAATAACTGTTCGTGAAACATTACTGAAATTTTCACTGAACTCATCAATTGTTACGCGCCGATCAGCCTTCACGAATTCGTTAATTGAACTCACCAGTTCGTGCGTAATGACTGACGGCCGTCCGGAACGCTCGTCATCATGGGTGCTCTCTCTGCCCAAGCTGAAATTACGACACCAGCGCCGAACAGATGACTCATCCATAACATTGTCTCCATACACCTCCTTCAATTGACGATGAATATCGCAAGGTTTCACATTTCTTGCGTTAAGAAACCTAATCACAGCTCTAATTTCACAACTGGCGGCGTTCTCTATTTTCTTGAACATTATAAACACTCACAGAAAAAAACCCAGAAGTACCAGCGACCAGTAACTTAGCACACAGACAGCTGAAACAGAACTGAACGTGTTGCAACTTGTCCGGCGGCTACTCTACTCATCAGCGCTCCACACGGCACAAACGGGTACTACTTTCCGGATGGCCTACGTATATATATATATATATATATATATATATATATAAGTTAGCGGAGTTAGCGGTGGCTGTACCGCCGGCATCGCGGGTCAGAGTCTTTGTTTACGCACAGAGATAGATTATCAAGGCTGGCCTCGAGGAGGGGGTCAGCCAGTCAGTGTGTCGCGCTTGTATAATAAACATTACCCTTCATTCCTCTGTCATTTACAATTCGAGTTCCTACTCAATCAAATTAACTTATATATATATATATATATATATATATATATAACTAAATTCAGAGAAAATACACGCATAAAAGAGATGATAAAAACTCACTGTTATATTTCGACCTCCTCATCATCAAGTACTAATATGTGAGTCGCTTCGATGCAAGTGATAACTCACATGAGTTTTTTATACAAGTATATATGATGTGAGAAAAATACACTTAGATCAAAATCAAAGAAATAACCATAACATAAGCAATGTTCCCCTTTACAGTCAATTTTTAGTTACATTGGGTTAAATTAAAATCTTCTATGTTCTTGGTTCCCGTTTTAACTGTATCAGTTAATTACATTTCTAATTATGATGTTATAAAACTGTTGATATGACTAACAGTCTAAAATACGTCTTTTCTAGAGATGTAATTTTGATGCTCAGTCCCTATTTACCAATATTATTGCAAGGAATATTTTTTTTTATTTCAACACAGACAATACATTTGTTTCATGTTACTTATTATCCATTTATCCTTTTGTCTTAAGTTATTTTACCTCTTTTCAAATATGTCGTTTTATAAACAAAATCTTGGATTTATTGTAGATAATTCATTGTCTTATTTGCCTAATAATTCTAATTAGTTTTACAATTTTTTACTTCTAGTTATCTCCGTAAATTTTTTTAAAAAAAATATTGACCGTATGAAGCAAACTACAAACTATCAAAATAATAAACCTGGTTTTGTTCTTTTATTTATTAATTATCTAAGTAACTCTATTATCGTCCTTATTTTTCTTTTGCATCTTTTTAAAAGCGTTGCTATGGAATGTTACTAGTAGTATAAAAAACAAAATTAACAATTTCCTTAACAGTATTTAATAATTGTATAAAAGTAGGGAGCTCTTAGAAATAACATTTAGATGATAAAATAATGGACGTAAATCTTTAAGTATAAGAAAAGGAGGAAATAGGATAAAAGTTTAATTAATCAACAAGCGAAGGTTCAAGGATTATAAAAGATAATGAAAAACTGGGAAACAGGTCTTAGGTTTGCATTAATTACTAAAATATTCTTAAGAACGGAGAGCAAAAAGATATACTTAAGTAAATGCAGTGATTAATTAGTAGTTGATTGGGAAATTAAAAATGTGAATTTAACTAGTTGGTATTAAGTAGGATATAGACAAAAACTAATAGGTGAATAATTTATCTAGTTTGTTGGTTTAGGGCTATGCTCTGTGTATTCCTGTTGGTTATGCAGAAATTGTCTATTATACGAAACGGGAGCTGAGGTAAACCAGAGTACAGGGAGGACGTACCTACGACTTGCGAGCCACATGCGACTCTTTGACGGATTATTTGTGGCTCTGAATATATATAATTTTTGGAAAAAACATGTTTTAATACCTTTTTTTTGCATACCTTTTAAATATATTGCAACTCGCAAAACATTTTAAATTTTGAAAAATGACTTGGACTATTAATGGCCACCCCTGCGCTAGTATAAAACAGTCCTAATCAACTGATTCGTATCTACTGGTCGCGGTAGTGATGCTCTACCGAGGGATATTCAGGAGAAGGGTGACTTCTCAAACAGGGATGAAGGAACTTTCTGGAGTACTTCTATTCAAACTTGACTATAGACAATGACCACACGGTGCAATAGCTAAATATATAACGCATCCAAGCAGATTCTTTCATAGGCTGTTGGGTCATATTTAATGAAAATTCCAGCAATACATGAAGCTTGAAAGAACCCTATTGGAAACAGAAGATTAGCTGACCATTTTATAACAACTAATTTTTACCCCTATTCAAGATGAATGACATAAATAGAGGAAATATACATCTGGTTCTCAGGAAATCTACTCCAGATGAATAAATTTGGAATCTTGGTCACCCATGCAAAAAAACAAAAGATTAATTAAACTGAATCAATGTTAAATATAAGTTCTGAATTCCTGGAACACTTTTGAGATTTTTTCTTTTGGAGATTTCTTTAATTATATAGTAAGTAGTTGAGCTAATAAACAGTAATCTCTTCATTAAGATAGGATTTTGGTTTTTCATTTTTTTACAATTCAACGACCTTAAATGGTCTACCTGACATTGGGTAGGGTGCTGACAGTAAAAATGACTAGTACTGAGACATTTGTTTCTTTTTTCATCTTCCTTGTCTGAGCTGATTGCCGGATTTTTATAAGGTGGCTAACATTCGTCATTTTGAAGGACACAGTTGGTATTTGGCAGATTCTGTGGTCTCAATCCTGTCTGTATAGATAGCCGACTGAGTTCTCATATTCAGTTTGTGTCCTCAAGGTCGAAACTGTTTTGACAGCTCTACCATGTACTCCTGGTATATGTTTCTGATTCATGCAGGCCCAGTAGTTATTACTAGTAGCCTGTTTTAAATAGGCTCTAATGGTTTTTCACTTACACGCACTGATCTTGAATGCTTCGGTCTAATAGTCCCTTGTTTGATCAATCCACCTTCCTCTTAATACAAGAGATAGAGAGGAGGGACTCTTAAAAAAAGAGGGAGAAAGGTAGAGAAAGTTAGAGAAGTAGAGTAGAAAGAGAGAAAGAGAGGAAGTACGGAAAGTATTATAGATAAACAAGTGTTATATGTATGTTCCAATTCAAACAATTAGTGTTTCACTAATTTTAATATATATAATTTTTCTTGGGCGAAATAATAAAAAAATAAAAAAACTGATAGGCCCATTTAGAGTGTTGATGTTTAAGTTTGGAAAGACAAGGGTGACACTGGTCGGGCCAAGTCTGTGGTGGAAGGAGAGCTAACAAGTCACACGGCCTGATTTCGCCCACTTCCTACAGATAATGCCTTTCCCCATACCCCTCTGACTTATCGGTTGCTATTTGTTTTCCAAACCAACCACTATTCTCAACCTTTATTATCATCCTTTGTCTCTATAACTTTTCTTGGAACATTTTTTTTCCTCATATCCTTTTTAAATATATTTCTTAAAGGAAAAAGAATAATAACATTGACAAAACAAAAATAAATTGTTTACATTTTAATTATTCCCTTTCTTCTTCTTTACTTTACCCTAAGTAAAGTATAGCGATAATCGAATATGGAAATCTAGATGCATTGCATTTCTTGTAATCTCCGAAGTCATTTTTTAATATCTGTCCTGCCAGACCATTTTTCGTCTATCATGGTATATATATATACATATATATACGAGTTCGAGATTAACAAAGAGCAACACACAAAGTAGGGAAACACAGTTACAGACTCAAATTTTCGGGTAATCCGTCTTCAGGAGAAAAGAGAATGGGAGACCAAGCACGTTGTAGGCGCAACGGCAAGTAACACAATATATATATATATATATATATATATATATATATATATATATATATATATATATACAATGATCAAACCACAATAAGAAATGGGAAAACAAGACTAAGATCTTTCAACCGTAACAATCGGTCTTCGTCAGAGTCAAAAACCCAACTGAAAGTTATTACTTTTGGTTGGGTTTTTGACTCTGACGAAGACCGCTTGTTAAGGTTGAAAGATCTTAGTCTTGTTTTCCCATTTCTTATTGTGGTTTAATAATTGATTATTATTTCACGTGTTCATGTCAAATCTTTATATATATATATATATATATATATATGTATATATATATATATAGGTGTGTTCTCTAATCGGGATTCGGTCAATTTTCCAGGATAAAAAATCAAACTCTCGTTGCCAACGTTTCGGTTTTATTTAAAACCTTTTTCATAGGCCTACAAACAAAGGATAATATGAAATCACATATCAACATCAAACATATACACAATATGAAAATGGATTGTTACAACTCATGAATATTACAAGCAGAAATATTTCAGAGATACATAAAACAATATTACTTACAGAAGTAAGAATTTTTTAACTAAGAAAATGAAATTTACATTATTTAAAGGAACAACAATGTTAGCTGGACAAAACCTTCGACTAGACTAATAAGATAACATTACAAATAACCTCAACACTGTTCACTCAAGGGAACTAAATAAATCAAATTTCACTAAACCTCAGCACAACACTCCAGAATAAATATTACTTAAATTAGTAATATCACTTCTATGATTAATCGAACTTAGATCCTTTTTAATATATAACATCTCAAGTGTCTTCCTTCTTTGCTCATCTTTTTCTTTTTCTATTATAGTTGTATCTTCAAAATCGAACGTGTGACCCTCGTTTATTGCATGCCCAGCTAAGGCTGTTGCGTTACTTTTATTTGTTCTTATGGAATAATTATGTTGGTACAACCTTTCTTTGAGAAAACGACTAGTTTCACACATAGTAACACTTGTCACAGTCTTTACATTTGATGGCATAAATGAGGTTACTTTGTAACTCCTTCGGTATTTTTTCTTTCAAATTTGAAAATAAAGATTTATTTTTTCTTTTATTATAAAATGCCAGTGTAACTTCAGGTACGTTTTGTTTGAACACTTTTCTAATTGATTGTGATAAGCCCTCAACATAAGGAAATTTGAAATACTTCCTATTTATAACTTCCAGTTCAGCATGATCTTCATTTGAATGTGCTGGTTGCTGTCTTAAATATCTTAACCAATATCGTTCAACTAAGTTCTTCGGATAACAATTTTTCTGTAACAATAATTTCACCCTTTTCTTATTTTCATTTAAAAAACATGGACTACTTATTTCAATAACTTTTTTAACCAAATTTTGGACGCAATTTAATTTTTGGTTTATAGCATGAGAAGAATGGTAGTTCAGGATTCTTGCAGCACTGGTAGGTTTTTTAAACCAATCCGTTAAGATATTGCCATTTTCACCTCTTATAACTTTCACATCTAAGAATGGCAGATTTCCATCTTTCTCTACTTCACAAGTGAATTGTAGACGATTATGAAAAGAATTAAATATATTTAATACAGTTCTCGCAAATATAGTTATGATTGAACTATTGGAAAACAGTATCAATAAATTAGGTACGAAGGTGAAATTTATTAAATTATATGTGGACGATTTGTTTTTAATTATTGAAAAGGGAGAAGAAGAGAATGTATTAAATATATTTAATTCTTTTCATAATCGTCTACAATTCACTTGTGAAGTAGAGAAAGATGGAAATCTGCCATTCTTAGATGTGAAAGTTATAAGAGGTGAAAATGGCAATATCTTAACGGATTGGTTTAAAAAACCTACCAGTGCTGCAAGAATCCTGAACTACCATTCTTCTCATGCTATAAACCAAAAATTAAATTGCGTCCAAAATTTGGTTAAAAAAGTTATTGAAATAAGTAGTCCATGTTTTTTAAATGAAAATAAGAAAAGGGTGAAATTATTGTTACAGAAAAATTGTTATCCGAAGAACTTAGTTGAACGATATTGGTTAAGATATTTAAGACAGCAACCAGCACATTCAAATGAAGATCATGCTGAACTGGAAGTTATAAATAGGAAGTATTTCAAATTTCCTTATGTTGAGGGCTTATCACAATCAATTAGAAAAGTGTTCAAACAAAACGTACCTGAAGTTACACTGGCATTTTATAATAAAAGAAAAAATAAATCTTTATTTTCAAATTTGAAAGAAAAAATACCGAAGGAGTTACAAAGTAACCTCATTTATGCCATCAAATGTAAAGACTGTGACAAGTGTTACTATGGTGAAACTAGTCGTTTTCTCAAAGAAAGGTTGTACCAACATAATTATTCCATAAGAACAAATAAAAGTAACGCAACAGCCTTAGCTGGGCATGCAATAAACGAGGGTCACACGTTCGATTTTGAAGATACAACTATAATAGAAAAAGAAAAAGATGAGCAAAGAAGGAAGACACTTGAGATGTTATATATTAAAAAGGATCTAAGTTCGATTAATCATAGAAGTGATATTACTAATTTAAGTAATATTTATTCTGGAGTGTTGTGCTGAGGTTTAGTGAAATTTGATTTATTTAGTTCCCTTGAGTGAACAGTGTTGAGGTTATTTGTAATGTTATCTTATTAGTCTAGTCGAAGGTTTTGTCCAGCTAACATTGTTGTTCCTTTAAATAATGTAAATTTCATTTTCTTAGTTAAAAAATTCTTACTTCTGTAAGTAATATTGTTTTATGTATCTCTGAAATATTTCTGCTTGTAATATTCATGAGTTGTAACAATCCATTTTCATATTGTATATATGTTTGATGTTGATATGTGATTTCTTATTATCCTTTGTTTGTAGGCCTATGAAAAAGGTTTTAAATAAAACCGAAACGTTGGCAACGAGAGTTTGATTTTTTATCCTGGAAAATTGACCGAATCCCGATTAGAGAACACACCTATTCTATCAAACGGTCGATATATTATTGAATCTGTTATATATATATATATATATATATATATATATATATATTATAGTATGTGAATCATGTATTCTCATCAATTATTGTTTATTGTGCAGAAATCGAGAATTGTCTGTTCAAAAAGTTTGATAATATATCAATTTTAAAAGTTTCATACAAAAATAACCGTCAAAAAAAATAAAGTAATAAAAAATTGTTATAAAATTAAATTTCAGATCAGTTTGTTTTAAGGAATTCTAGGGATTGTAAATGATCTCTGAAGATTGGAACATGTTGATGGTTAAATTAACCATGTATTGCATATGTGAAGATATAATCAATCACGGCTGGTTTGCTAACATACCATTTCCAATATAAATGTTGCTTATTAATTAAATTCTCGAGGTAAACGCTTTACTAATTTTGACTGGCACGAATTCGCTTTGTGGTGGAGTTTCAATCAACTCTCCCTCCGTCTACCTCTTCTACCACCCCACCACTACTCGCTGAGCATTGCCTATCGCAATTCTGATTTTAGCATTTTTCTATAATACTCGAATATGCGAACAAACCTCATACAGTTTATATTTCAGTGAAAAATAGCTTTCTCCTATTTCTATATAATTTTTTCTATAAAATAATGTTATTGAAAAAATTACGAGGGTCGTCCAGAAAATAAGTTCCGTTTTGGTCTGTAGGGCGGTAGGAGTGGTTTTTGCCAAATCCGGCAACACCGCTCGAAAGAGGAGAGGTGGGGGAATAGAATGAGAGGTGGGGGACCTCAGTCGGTCAATTGCCAACGTCAGGGCAGGTAGTTGAAATGGAGCCCTCCATGTCACGTCCCGCCACCTCGATCCCCGTTCCCTCTCGAGTTGTTTTGCGCGGAGTGATTCAATTTCTTTATGCACAGGGTTTCAAATCAGTTCAAATTCACGAACAGCTCATTTCTGTTTATGGAGAAGGTGTAATGAGTGAATCAATGGTGAGGAGATGGGTACGTGAATTTAAGGCGGGAAGACATTCACTTGAGGATGAAAGTGGGATAGGCAGACCCTCAGTTGTGACGGACGAAATTGTCGCAGAAATCGACAATGCAATTCGCAAAGATCGTCGTTCAACCCTGGATGAACTCCACCTGAGTTTCCCAGACATCTCACGATCCCTCATCCATGAGATCGTCTCGGAAAAAACTTGACTTTCGGAAAGTTTCCGCCCGGTGGGTCCCTAGAGAGCTGAATGTCTTCCCGCCTTAAATTCACGTACCCATCTCCTCACCATTGATTCACTCATTACACCTTCTCCATAAACAGAAATGAGCTGTTCGTGAATTTGAACTGATTTGAAACCCTGTGCATAAAGAAATTGAATCACTCCGCGCAAAACAACTCGAGAGGGAACGGGGATCGAGGTGGCGGGACGTGACATGGAGGGCTCCATTTCAACTACCTGCCCTGACGTTGGTAATTGACCGACTGAGGTCCCCCACCTCTCATTCTATTCCCCCACCTCTCCTCTTTCGAGCGGTGTTGCCGGATTTGGCAAAAACCACTCCTACCGCCCTACAGACCAAAACGGAACTTATTTTCTGGACGACCCTCGTATATAATCTTATCTCGTACGTTCTCTTCATGTTTGAAACCTCTTTGTTTATTAATAAAATATAGGACATAAGACAGCGAATTTTTGTTATAATATTACAAAACTTCAATCTTTATGGCACTAACGAAGGCATGTTTATTTATAAATCAATTTACAATCAACAGCTAAAATATGAAAAAAATCTCTCTTATCCTTAAATGAATTGAACGCTACATCTTTTATTAGGCATTCAGTGTTAATTGAAAAGGCAATCACTGTAACCAAAATATACTACTAATGGCAGAGACCAGTGGTTATTCTGTAGGAAACCATGGACCAAGGACTACAGGAGAGAGATGTTTGTAAATATTGGATGTATCGAAAATGTTATATCGTTTTTACAAGATTTAATTCCCCGTAATGGAGATCAGGAACGTCTTTAGCTACACATAACAATAATTGTTTCAAAAACTCCATAGTAATTTATAGCAGCTAAGTAAAAATAAAGAAATTAATTACGTTTATTTTATATATGATATACTCAAAATAAACTTGACTGTTGACATCTCAACATTTTTATTTAAAAATTTTCATCCACCAAGAGCATTTACCTAAATTTTGATTGACATAAGTAGTTTTACAAACCAGGACTCAGATGAGTGGTATATTACTTATATCTGAAGACCTAAAAATATAATTAGATTGCTTAGCTCCAGGAAAAATGGATATTATAGCTCACTACATTTCATCAACTGCAAACCAGTCGAAATAGTGTTTTTAACTATATTTAAATGGAAATCAACTCTGACTTGTACCATACGTATTTTAGACAAAAAAGTAACTCAATTATATTTTTCAATTTTGCCTGCAGTGCTGAATCACTCTTCATTAAAGTAACTCCATTTTAGATACACTTAAACTATTTCTCTATAAATGTTATAAAGTGTGAATTGTAAAATATAGCAGTGGTTAGTACTATAAAGATTCTTATATATACAACTCATCAGTCCTTGTTAGGCTGCCGGGATATTAGGGAGTTAGTGCTGCAGAACCTATTAGGTATAACCTCTATGCATCGCTATAAAAGTGTTACTTCTTCAGAGTCTGTTAGCTAGAAGTCATATGCCTCGCTATCAGTCTGTTAGTACTACAGAGCCTATTAGGTATAACCTCTATGCATCGCTATAAAAGTGTTACTTCTTCAGAGTCTGTTAGCTAGAAGTCATATGCCTCGCTATCAGTCTGTTAGTACTACAGAGCCTATTAGGTATAACCTCTATGCATCGCTATAAAGTGTTACTTCTTCAGTCTGTTAGCTAGATCATGCTCGCTATAGTCTGTTAGTTACAGAGCCTATTAGGTAACCTCTATGCATCGCTATATAAAGTGTTACTTCTAGTCTGTTAGCTAGAAGTATATGCCTCGCATCAGCGTTAGTACTAAGGCCTATTAGGTATACCTCTATGCATCGCTATAAAAGTGTTACTTCTTCAGAGTCTGTTAGCTAGAAGTCATATGCCTCGCTATCAGTCTGTTAGTACTACAGAGCCTATTAGGTATAACCTCTATGCATCGCTATAAAAGTGTTACTTCTTCAGAGTCTGTTAGCTAGAACTCATATGCTTCGCTATCAGTCTGTTAGTACTACAGAACCTATTAGATTATAACTCTATGATCGCTATAAAAGTTTACTTCTTCAGAGTCTTTAGCATAGAACTCATTCTTCGCTATCAGTTATGTTAGTACTACAGAGCCTATCTATATTATGCTATTGCTATAGGCTTTCGTTTAAGATATTTATATATATAAAAGTATCCATATGTTGGTATATCTAGTAATATGAGAACTCATCCTATAGTAAAATTATTAGTACCTTTGTATTAATAATAAAGTGCATTCTATAACTTATTGATTTGAGTTATTTATTGGTTATAAAGTTGGCATTGCTAATTAGGCCGTTAGTATTAAGCAATATTATATATATTATAAAAGTATACCATAATTCTATGGGAATATTCTTATTAATATGAGAACACTCAGTGAGGATGAGAAATGACAAAGAGAACCCTTTTGTATTATAATAATAAATGTGACATTCCATAACTTGATTGATTTGAGTTATTTATTGGTCTATAAATGGGGCAAGTGTTTTAAATTATATGGAGTATTGTAAAAACTGTTTAGATACTCTTTCTCTAGACAAATTAAGAATTATAACCCAACTTGATCTGTTTAACTTTAAATAAGTAAAATACTCGTTCCCAAGAATAATTCACAAATGGAAACTTAACATGATTTGGATCATATATAATTTAGATAAAGAGTTGTCCTCCCTCCCTTTTCTGCAAATGCCCAATAACGGGTCTCTATTTTAGCTTCACACATGTTCTCTGTATTAATTATCATTTAACAATGTAAACAAGTTATCCTTAGGATTAAATAAAATATATTGTTTTGCGAAATTCAAGACGTGTTTCTTTCGCTAAGTGAATAATATTTAATACCTACACCCTCATGTTCTTAATATGAATACAAATGTACACCCTGGAAAGACATATTGTCAAATAGAGCCTTATGTTCTTATAATAGAATCGTTTCTTCTTTGTAGAAATGTTTCATTTGAATAACACTACACTATATAGTTTCGGAATAAAACTTTAGTTGTTTAACAAACTAATATATAATTAGTTGTATATTTCTGATTTGATTTTAATTCTGAAGTTATCATTAACTAAGAAATTATTATTATAAAATATTAAGTTATTATTTGTTAAGTGTACATAATCCATTTAAGCTCACTCTATGTATAATATCATAAACCTATAGAATAAAATAAACCTGTAACCTACCTGTTAGCCTAAGTCTGACCTCTCAAATAAGAAAATAAAATAACGGAATTCAAGGTATTCGTAATTAATGATTTATACAAAGTACATTTCATTTCTACGATATCATTTTTCAGTAAATTACTTATTATTATTAATTAGGAATAATTAAATATTGCATACTCATGGAAATCAACCACAACGAGTTCCACTTTGGGTTGATCGGAGGACTGTCCGGCTGATTTTATAAAGATATATAAAAAAAATTCATGATGTTGGGAAAGGGCTGGACGAGAAAAAAGAAAACCCGTCTGTTTTATTCCAGCCAGCATGCCCATGTATAATGGTTATAAATCATGCTTGGCGGAAATTTTTTCAGATTATATTAGTTTATTTAAAAACTAGGAATAAATTCTTATTCATTCATACTACTATATTATACTATTATAAACATTTCATATTTCATCTTTCTATTCCAACTAAATAAAACTTGCTCTATCCCAAACTTATTGCTTTCAGGATGTTTAATTTTAAATTATTTCTGTTTTTTATGTATCTATTTGTTCTTATATAGGGAAATTATGTCAATATTATAGTTCAACTAAAATTTTTCGAACTTCATAATTTAAATTTTGTTTCCCAACTTTTTCTACTGTTGATGTTTTTCCAGATTTTCAACAACTGTTTTTGTCCATTTTAATAAATAAAATTAGTCTATTTTTAGTTTAATATAAGTAAAGTTAGCGAAGATGGACAAATGCAAATTTATTTTGTTTTTCAAGTCTCTGAATGCATTTCTGATATGTTTGCGATGTCAGTGTAAACGCATTGTGTCGTGCGTGCATGTTTGTGTTTGTTTGAATGGTGTTAGTGTGTTTGTGATGTTTGTATTGGCAGTTGTAGACCTGAGACCCACTACTGCTAATATGCTGTGATATTGCCTGTGGGAAGGCCAGTAAGTATTAACAGTAAGCCCAATGATCTTTCTTGTGAAAACTCGTTTTATCTTGTGAGTATGGTCAAGATTTATAAATTGGTCTTTGCTAATAATACTGAGATTCCGTGAAAGGCCAAGAAAGGAGATAAGGTTCTGTAGGGCTTTAAGGGTGTTGAGTAAGACTGACAGTTGGATTAAGGGCTTAGGCATGAAGCTTGTATGAGCAGGTGTTTTCACCTTCATTGCTGCTAAATTCAGTTATCAAATATAAGAAACAAAATCAACGTTTCTTTTTTTAGAAATTTTTAATGATTTACTAATATTGACGAAAAAAACTTATGAATTACTTAAAACCATCTTTGACATTAAATATTAATTTCAGAAAAAAACTTGTTTTTTTTTCATATGTTCAATCTATGCATCCTATCATGTCTGCAAATTTAAGATTATTGATTACTGTGGTAGTCTTCAGCTTATAATCACACTGCATGTTGGGTTGCATACATCAACACATACATAACAACAAATTTCATAAAACTAGTGTACAATCAACGTAGCCTTCTTATAACTAGTAAAGAGTTTTACAAGAGAGAGTCAAGTGGAGTAACGCTTTAGGCTCATTCCAGCGTATTTATAAAATAAATACTTTCTATTTGTAGCATAAGACCATTAACCAGTGAACGTAGAATACACAACACACGTGGGAAGATTGTGTTAAAATGAAGTCTTACTTTGTCTCATTTTAAATCATGTTGCATATCCGCATTTATACCGGATAAAAATACCCTAAAATGTTTATATATATATCAAAGTTTAATCCACGGTAAGAAATGTGGATGTGGCACTAAGATCTTTGAATCAAAACAACTGGTCTTCATCAGATTCGTGCTCGAGTGTTATGTCTATGAAACTAGACTTAAGGAAGTATAATTTTATTTTGTGCTTTTGTGTTTTATGTTGTATATAACCTGACAAACAGTGTGATTATAAGCTAAAGACTAAAACGGTAATTATAAATCTTAAATTTTTAGCCATTGGATGCGCAAATTGATTATGAAAAATAATGATATAATTATGAAAAATAATTCAGAGAGGGTTTAAGTAATTAATAAGTTTTTCTCGTCAATGTTAGTAAATCATTTAAGATTTTATAAGAAATTAAAAAAAGTTGTTTTTGTTTTTAGTTAATGGTAGCGATCGATTGGATTAAAAGCCATTTGATTTATTTGATCAACTGAGAGATGCTCGACCTAGTTGGTGCAAGAGATAAATAGGAAGCAGTGGATGTTTGACCCCTTTACTACACGAAACCGAGAGAGCGAGGGAACGAGGCAAGACGCCTTTAGGAAAGTTGGGAATGGTAGAGGATTAGAGAAGCGACATGGGGGTAGTTGCTTTTCTCACTCTCTCTCTCTCTCTCACCCTCTCTCACTCCCTTTTCAGCAGACAATAAGAGATTTATTGTCTTCCTCCCGGCCACCAAACACCGTACAACTCCCATTACTAAACCCCACATTGTCACTGCTCTTTATTAATATTCCCTGATTTCTACCAACCTTTCTAACTTTACATAACACAACCACTTCAAATTTTCAGATTTGTTACATCAATTTAGTAAACTAATACATTTTTCAATGCATAAACCATGGTTAAACCCTGATTTTTACTAAGTAACAACTCTTATCTGAGTCCCATTGATTGGGAAGACCTTTGCTTCGTCGAACACCTTTGATCCGTTTGAGAATTTGTTCCTAGTACATTTAGAAATATTTACTATCAATCCAGTAATATAGCTTGACTATAAGTGCAATGGATGACAAATAACACTTGATCTCAACATTTCGCATCTACTATGTTATACTAATAGCTGTTAGCGTTGGACACATTTGTTCCTAAAATCCCTTACGTTCCACGGGATTGAAATGCAAACTAATGGAACGAAATCATATATTAAAGCGATTATAAAACCACTTGACATTTTTATAATCACTCCATCACTGTTAGATGAATGTCAACTTCTATAGTCAAACACATTTTTTTAGTTTTTTGAAATTTTGTGGTCTTAGTGTGGTCTAAGACTTAAATTGACTCCGTTTTTGCAGAATAAAATTCTTAATCGTCTGTATATTGTTAGACCTTTCTGTAAGTCATTTGCATAGCTGCGAATTTTTTATCAAGTTTAATTTTTACAGATGGAGACAACATAAAAATTTATCCACGTAGAACTCTTGGAGACTTGTTTTGGAGACTAGAACAAGAAAATTTGTTTTGCGTGTAATTATTTTAGACATAGAGATTACTGTCCGTTCAACTGACAACACTCATATAGCTTGTCAATAAAGCATATGTTTCTAAGTAGTATGATTCATGTAGTTTTAGAATAGGCACGGTTGGGGCTTATCTCTGAAACCGTAGGATAAATAGATATCAAACAAACGATCTATAATTTTATTTTATTGGGCAAATATAAAGCAATGCAATGCTGTAGGTGGCATACATTGTATTTGATTTAAATTGGTTCAGCTAGCGTGTGTCCTCTTTGGTTTAACTCTACTGCCGATGCTTTTAACCCAATATGTATGCCACAATACATTACACAATAAGATTTAATATGATTTGCCTTCATGTTTTATATAGTTTATATATCCAACCCAATTCCATTAAGTCTCATTCCTACTCAGAGTGCAATAACTACTAAAAACAACTTTCACTCCAACTCCTCTACACTAAATCTCAGAACGACTCCGACTTCTTTTTGTTAAGTTTCATAACGAATCTGACTGCCAGTAAGTACTAATATAATCCAACTTCTCCAACTCCAAACCTTCGACACCAAGTCTTATACCGATACAGACCCCAATCACTATGAAAATAATTCAACGACTTCAGCTCCTGCTCTTCATTGTTAAGTCTGATAACAACTCTGACTACAATGACTACTAAAATAATTGAATAATTCCAACTCAGACTTCTCAACACTAAGCTTCATAACTAATCCTAATTTTCTATGTTGAATATACTCCGACTAGAATAACTACCAAAATAATTCAATGATTCCAACCCAGACTTTTTTATACTAAGTCTTAGAACAACTCCGACTTCTCTATAAGTCTCATAATGACTGCAACTACATAACTACTAAAATAATCCAACGACACAAACTCCTTTCACAGTAAATTTACTGCAACTCGGACACTGACTCGACTACTCTGGTTGTGGCTCTTAAAAAATCTTTAGTAATACTACCCTACAGTTCTTGATAATGGCATATATTCAAAATGGTTAATACTTAAAAGGATTAGCGTTTAATTTAAATTAACCGTGTATAAAAAATATTGTAGTACAATAATTAGAAGATAAATAAAATTCTACTAAAATCATGAAACAGTCGTAAAATAGGAAGATTGGAAGGATTTTAGGTGAAACATTTTGAAAGTTAAAAAGCAAATGCACGCTTCAATCCCTGGGGAGCTATCCTTCACCATAAGCTCAAGTCAGAGAAAGTTAAATTCAAAAATCAACTTTTACATTGAAATTTAGCTTTGTTTATCTAACCGTATCTCTCAATGCTATTCAGGTCTAATCCTGTTATTTAATCCTCAGCGACTTCAGCTCAAAAAAGGACAATAAGTTCATAACAAATTTTCTTTCTTAAGGTACCTAACCGTTGTTATTTGTCGAATTTATTTTTGGATAACTAAATAGTAATTATATAAAAAAGTTTGTGGCATCAAATTATTAGTTAGCTCTGATTTATTGAACGTTTTAACTGAATAACTTTGTTGACTGCATGATTCTAATCAATCATATATTTAAAAGCTTTTAAAACTGTTCTACATTGTGCGTTGAATACATATTGAATTATTATACACCAAATATTTTTGAGTCGCTAACATAATCATCTGATTTGTTTTTGGGAAATGTTATAAAAAAAACTTTCTTTATACTCAAACCTGTTGACGTTGAGGACGCAAGTCAGTTAATTTTCATATTTATTAAAAGAATTAGGTGATAATTTTTGTCTTAATACATGGATTAATACTCCTTTAAAAAGAGAAAGAGGTGTGAATATGAACAGTCAGTTAGTTATCATCAGTACTTGAGGAAATGAGTCTGTGATTTATTTTATATTTATTGACAATAACCATTTGTTTGTATTGTAAATGAAAAATGCGTTGAATACAACTTCTACTTTAAAAAGTTTTACCTATATTGTATCTTCCAAAGTGTTGTCTGTTTTGTTGTCTTCCTCCTGTCTGTTTTGTTTGTCAGTCACAGGTACAAACTATCAGTGTGTAATAATAATGATTAAATCATTATTTTTAAATTAATGATTTAAAAAAAATATTAAAACATTTTAATCATTTACTCATTTATCAAGTTCTTGACAAATACTTACATCAAGAACGGACGCTGGATATGTTACGCATATTGATAAAGAGATTATATACAAACTCGAAAAGTGACTAGAAGTGGAAGTTACAACAGTCCTTTTTAGTGTGGTTTTGCCATCGTGTTTCGTGTTTGCCATCGTTTGTTTTAGTGTTTTAGTGTCGAAGACCTCTTTTCTACCATTCTGACTATAATATGTCAAAATTTATTAGACGTACAGGACAAGAAGTCCTTTAAAATGTTTACAAATTTGGAGTAGTAAACTTCAAAGCACAAACAACGCTTGTATCCTTACGGGCAGTTAGATTTCTTGTTCTGTCTAAAGAATGTTGACAGTCATCTACTTCTAGTAGAATACAAAAGAAGAGAGATATATGGGCTGAAACATCGAGGTTGGGCCTTTAACATCGCCTGGGTTAAAGCTCATTCTGATATTCTAAGCAATAAAAGAGCTGACCAGTTAGCCAAAAAATCCTCTTGATAAACCGAACTGACCACAAGATATAACTATTCTCCTATAACCGTAGTTAAAATGCAATTATAGTTTTCTGGCGTGGAATGAAACATGACTTTCCACTGTAAATTGTGAACCACCGAGCTCTTTTGTCCAGATGTGATTCCCCATAAAAAAATAACTTAAAATTAACAGTGGATCACATTATTCAGTGGATATGGTAGGCTTAGTTAATATCTGGCTGGTTTAAGAAGGACCATTCTACTTCTGTTCTTCAAGAGTCGCCCCTAAATCACATCGTGGTGGAGTGATCGACATCTGAGTGTGATTACAGCCCCATTCTCTTCACCAATATATCTTTATCAGTTGATAAACTGAAAGTTTTTCCCTTCTACGGCATAAAAAAATAAATGTGTTTATATTTACATTTCATTTATGTAATCTTAATTTATTATTGTTATATTTTTCTTAAATGGATGTAGTATTATAATATAAAACATGCATGGCTACAGGATACATCAAACCTGTAAATCTGTCAAAACTCCAATTCGATATTTCTTCATATATATAGTTTATATATCAAGTGAAATGTTAAAATAAACAAACTATAATATAAAATATTAAAATAAAGGAAAAAAAACTAAAATAAAAAAATCACCGTAGTAATAATAAAAAAAGGAAAAATCCTAAGATTATTGCTTACTTGTTTCAAAGAACGTTTCAAAGCACCCAAGAAAGGAAAGAAAATTGAAAACATTACAGGGATAGTAATGTTGAACTCAGATAACAGAGTTTTTATCAAAGGGATAAATGTTTCAAATTGTTACTACATTTCAAAAATATTTGCTATGCTGCCCTTTTTACCAGGTTTAAGGTCAATGGATAAGTTTATAATAAATACTGATGAAAATTATAATCATTGTAATCTTGATTATTAAGCGTATATTATAACTTAATAATCTTATTACAATCTATAATCACGGAATAATCAGTAAAAGAGACTAGGAAGTAGGCTTCATCTTACTGTTACTTCAGGAAAATGTGTCCAACATATTCTAAAAACGAACTTAAGATTAAATATTGAAATCGTAGAATAAACTAATAACAACTGGTAACTATTAATGGACGACAAATAATTATAAATAAGACAAATGATAAGGGAACGAAGAAAAAGTGATCAGCATTTTGTTTAAACTAGACCTCAACTGCAGTAATACATTAGTTGAAATCATGGATATTCCTGACTGTATTGAATGACTGTGCTATGAAATGTACAAGTATATGAATTAGCACTAGCAGACCAATATCTTTAGATTTATAAGTAAAATCAATAATTCTGAATTAAAACTTGCTTTAGATGGAATACGGTGAAGATTTATTTTTATTTGATGGAGACTTATACTGGTATAAAAGGAAATGAGTGGGCCGAACATCTCTCTGAACCCGCAGAGTCTAATCTAGATGGGATGGTAAGTTATTCACACTACCCCTTTCCAGCGCTTCAGAGATGGGCTCGGGGAAAAACAATAATGCCATGACAAAATATATGGAATGCATGCATAAAGGAAGTTGACGAGGGAATTCTTTCCATTTATCAGCAAGAAACTGAAAATGGAACATATAATATTAAACATCGAGATATTACTCAAATGTTAACAGGGCATGATGGAAGAAAATCTTATTTATTTAAATTAAAAGTTACAGCATTCTAGCTTAGTAAAATGGAATACACGAACAAAATATTTATTATTTTCTCAGGCATTGCTCACAAACTGAAAGATATAATCCCAAATCATTCATCCGTTAATGACAGCTAACATAACAACTAGGAGACGAAAATGAACTTTTGAAGTAAGACATCTATCACAAATTTAAGAAGCTATTACCACGCAAATTTCAACTTTTTTACCATGAAATTTAAAAATAATAAAGTCTGGATATCTAACATAAGAAGAAAATATCGAGAAATATATTAAAGTATAATATTATGAGGAATGCATTAGAGAAAAAAGTACTAAAAACCATGTTGTTTAAAAAATACAAGTCTTAATATAATAAATGAATGAATCAGAAGCTGAGGGTAATATTACTTAAAAAATCAATTTGACCATTGTATACATTGCTGGGGAAGCTGTACAAAGGGGACTAGGACCTCCTATCATTCTACCTATTTTGGACAAAATCTGAAACTCTGCATCTAATTATTGTAATAATAATTACTTATAATTATGATATAAGGAATTTTAATGATATCTTATTTTACCTTTAGCGAGGGGATGCTCACAATAGACCTAATTAGGTTGAGATGACCAGCGTGGCTGTTGCAGCCCTGCTCTCTACTAAACTAACACCATATTATCTTACAACCTGAAACCATGTAATAATTGCAGTAATAACAAAACCTCGAACAATAATAACAATACTAAAAAAACAATAATAACAATAATAAATTGAAATAATAGTTCTAAAGCATCATCGAGGTCGATTTGAATCCAGGTTCATCCAGTTCCTAACAAGTGAGGTTAGAGCCAAAGTAGAAACCGGTCAGCTCCTGTCTTAAGTAGTCTGCTTCTCAACATTTACCAACCTCTCTTAAAGAGATAGTGACCTTAACAAGTAGAGCCTGGACATTCATGCCCATGCCTGGATCCAAGGAATTGGATTACTACTGTGAAGATTTGCAATGCTGTCTTCTGCCTTCATTATTGACTGGAGGACACAACTGCGTGGCCGCTTCATCTTGACACTTCTGTTATATCTAAAGTTGTTATATCTAAAGAAAGTTGTTATCACCGTGACCATTTCGTGGAGTGCTATCTGCTATTGAGGTGAATTTGAATGGATTAATATTCCCTCTTTAAACCTTGGTCCAATTCATTTTGCTGACAACATGTTCTTCGATGTTTCTTAAAGAAGTACTTATGAAATACGACCGGTTATGAAATGAGACCAAAATTTCGTCTGTCACTCAGTCTGTAACGTTGGTTGTGTTTTGAGAACATTTAACTACTGAGTGAACCAACTCTTTGAGGACTGGAAAATAGTCTAAAAAGAGGTCATGAATCGTTTAAAGCCTCACAGTTGAAGCCTTAGGATTGGTTATGGCCAGTGTATGCGATTAAAAGGTCTACTTTTATCTTCCTATTTTTCATGTGGTTCAAGATCGTGTACTGAAAGTTAGTACCCCTGCATTAATGTGAGAATAGACGCTTTCATAAACAATCTTAGGTTTTCTAAAGTATACCATGCATAAAATAGTATCTTTAGACGTAGTAACGAATTCATTAGCCTAATTATTTCAGACATTTCGTTTCTTTGTCTAACAGTCGGTTGGGCGCCATCCAAGTCGGCTTTTACATCTCTTTTTTTTTTCTTTGAAAGAAAAATCATTTCCGATTAGTAAGGAAAAAAAGATTTGTTATCACGTATTTGCAGTTCCTCTCCTCTCTTCAAGAGTGGATAGAATTATGTGTTACACTGAAAAATTGTTAGGTAAATATTCTCATACCCATTTGGTTCCTAATTGTATTTTAATATAGTAAAATTCAATTTTACTATATTTTACTACATCTGCTTGTGCAGTCTCAAACAGGTCTAGCCCATGGATGTTGTTTCTAATATTGGTTGTTTACAGTCAGCAGTATGAATATACGGAAGAAGTCCTTGGCATCAGTGTCAGTCACAGGTATATATGTAGTTTGACTTTGGTGTGGACAACCAATGTGAAGGTTCATTTGTGCGTGTTTTAGGGACCACAATCTCTACCCACATGCTTCCCTTTCTGATCTCTCTCGTGAAAGGATCCGACTGGTATTCTGCAGGGTAGTAAAGGCAGTTAAAATGGTCCGACCAATCACGTCAGTATGGTTTAGAGCACCAAAAAGCTGATCTCATTAGTCCAGACTAGTTTTGAAAAATTTAGATTCATTTCAACAAAACAGTGACAAGAACAAGTAAAATAGCTCAAACAGTGACAGAATCGGCGTACACGTCAAAAACACATTCTCTACTAGTGTTAGTGCCATGTCTCATCATTGTAATAAAAGGTAAAGGACGTGTTGTTGAGTCTGGATTTCGATGAGTCCTCCAATAGAACATTGAGTTCGCAGGTGACACGTAGGGAAAGCGTTCAAAGTTCTGTTGATGTCAAGAATTGTTGTTTTCCTTGTTATTGAAGAATAGACTTCGTAGAGGATGCAAGATGTTAAATGCTCGGTATTACAAACTTTAGTTGAGATGCCACGCAGCCGTTTATTTATTTACCTAATTATAAACGGTAGCGGATTTGTTTGGGTAGGTTGGTGGTATCGCGATAGTGCTCTTGATGCTTATGATACTAATTTTTTTTCAAATATTCTTTCTCCGTTTTCTCTCCCTTTTAGTTTAATCAATTTAGGTCAAATTTAATATTAATATGTAAATTTTACTGCCTTTTGCTTAATACCTGTATCAAAGAAAATCAAAAATATCTTTTAAAAGTTGGTATGTCACCACTGGAAAGTAGTTTTTTTTTGAACTTATTAACCTGATTCATAATTTCTATATGCATTTTATTTTTATCCAGTATACAAGCATATTAAATCTCAAATAAAAAGCCAGAATCACAGCTATTTTAATGAAAATTGTATTAACTGTATTACAAAGTTTTAATAAATTAGAAAAAAAAATTCTTTTTGTCATATTTGTAACTAAAAACAAATTGCAAAGTCGTAATTACCTTACTCTTTTGTTTAGCACAATTTACATCAATGACTGCAGAAGCTGTTATATGAGATTTGGTGGTTATACCTCTTACTCTTAATTGTCACGCCATCACATAAACACACAGAAACACATTTTATATCAATGTGGAAAATTATTTTATTGGACTCGGGAGACCTCAAAATGTATATTCCCGTTGAAAAAACTATTCATAATTTTTACCCAAATGCAGTAATTTCACTTCTCTTTATTTCATATAGAGAGCAAATGAAAATACTATTTGTTACAAACAATGGTAATATTATAGATGTTAACCAATTTACGAGCACTTAATTGAATGATTAATTTGGAAGTTATAGTAGGTGTATACATTTCTGGATTTGTTTAAAAAAAATCCCTGTTTCACTGTTGCAGAATTATTGTTACATTAACATTGAATTTCAAGTTCAAAAGGGACTGGTCGACTTCGTGAATAAGTTAAGTGGACGGTACAGTTGTAGATGCTAATTCAAGGAACTATGTTGTCGATAAGTAGACTGGTTGTGTGGCCAATTAATTCTGTGCCAATGTGTTGACTCTAGACTACTTTCTGATAATCTATTCCAGCTATTCATGCATTATGTAATTTCAAGTGGTATCTCACAATTGAATAAGTTTGTATTCTAACACCCGTACCAACACAGTTAGTGCCTGTTTCTCATTTACATTGTTTTAAATTTTATTTGCCAATACATATATACCATTAATGGCACTGTTTTAAGGAAACTCTTATTTCAATAAAAATAATTATCACAGTACAGAAAAATATCCTAATTGATTTAATATATATATATAAAATTGCTATTCTGGGTTTCTTTTTATTACTTGATTTTATAATGATGGCAATATTACAGGAGATGTTGGGGACTAAAATTTGTCACATGCTCGTAGTAAAAAAATCATGCGAGTAGGAATAAAATAGGGATAATACATCCTTACTCGACCACTTGTCAGATACTCAGATACCATAAAAAACAATTTTCTAAACTATTTATTGCTAAAATCAGTTAGTTGAATATTCTGCTTGAACTATTTGTAGTAACGTACTAAAACCTAAATTGTAATTCTACAAAGTTTTGATCAATTTTGGCCATATTCAGGGAGTGCAGTTTGATATTAGTAACTAGAAAACAATTTACATACGTACGTGCTATTAGTTTTTGTTGTTACTTTTATTAAACTGTCCTCCCTAAAGGTGGTATATAGGAATCCAATAAAAAATCTGAAATGATGAAACCCACCTAAATCAGAAGGGCCTCCCACACTTTTGTAATGCCAATCTTGACTTATTTTCTTAATTCAGACAATTTTGAAGTTTTTAATTGTTTTAGTTATGGTTATCAAACTAGACAGCCTGAAAATAGTCAAGGTTGATTGAAACGTTGGAACATAATAATTTAGGTTTTTGTATGTTAGTGCAAATAGTGTAAGCACAATATTCAAGTACTCAATATCAGTAACAAATTTTTTAGTGAATAATTAATATTTACCAGAATCACAAGTAAAATGGGGTATATCACAAATAAATTATAATGAACCATTGAATATTCAAATTGCCATACAATGTTCTGATGAGGACTCTGTCGAAACATCAACCGGTAGCATAGGTAGTATAAGAGAAAAGAGCCGATGAATAATTTCAGAGTACAGGGAAAATTGTGCAAGGAGCTAATTTTGCAAAATATGGTTGATTATTTAATAGTATATGTATTTATAAGAAATAAAAAAAAATGAAAAGTGAGAAAATAGAGAGAACAAAACAAAAATGTATTAGGGCATTTCGTTGTATGTTGTTATCAGGATAAAGAAGTGAACCACTTGAAATTTAAACCATTACTGATTGATTTGCCTCTACTTACTGAGCGAGTAATGGATGAAAGTAAATAAGAAAATTAAAACAGCTAAAAATAATTAAAATAACAATAAAAGATCCTAACACTACAAGAGTTGTTCTGAAAAGAAGAGGAACTACATAAATTTAGGAGACGTATTAAAACAATTAACTGTTACTTCTTCATTATGATAAATCATCGTAGCTAGTGTTCCTTTTTGGGTTATATAACGAGATTTAACATTAGATAAATGAAAAAAAAATCACTGTTAATCCTATGGTAAGGATTCGCGAATATGACTAACTCTTTGAAATAAAGGTCCTCTTGAGAGTCGCACATTCATTGCGTGTCTTAGTTCCACTTATAGAATTTTTACTGTGCTTTAGTGTTGACGTAAGTAACCAAGGCAGGCTGGGGGTTGGCGGGCTTGCCTCTAAACTGATATGGGGCTCGGTTCTCATTATAGTCCTGGGAGGTAACAAATCCTGGTCACAATGTCCTTCGGAGAGACTTTAAACTTTCGGTCCCAATCCTATACAATGGGAGGCACTCTTTAAAAATCCCTACTTTAAAACCATTTGAAAAGTGAGAAAATAGAGAGAACAAAACAAAAATGTATTAGAGCATTTCGTTATATGTTGTTATCAGGATAAAGAAGTGAACCACTTGAAAGTTAAACCATTACTGAATGGTTTGCTATACTCATATAGTAATACTCATCTATACTCATGTAGTAATGCAAAAATGTAGGACTTACAATATTCTTGAAATCATAAGAAGTTCATAGAAAATTATTAAGATCTGAAGACGATTCGGAACATTCTAGCAAATATGTACTCCTCCAGTGTCAGGAACCTGCTTAAACATTTGAACTAGAAAATATTAATAGCAAGTGTTAAAGAACTGTAAGTGTATAAAGGACCGTAAGAGTTTATGAATAACACTAGATTGATTACTGAGCTGACAAAAGAAAGACTCCGTATTTAAAGCCAAGCCCTACTTAAAAGGTATCCGACGTTTAAGAGCTTGATTGTTTCTGTCTAAGACCTGATTATGAGACACCTAATAGTGTTCCTTGTAAACACCTCTCGCATTCGATGAATCAAACTGAGTATATTCTCTTTTATATTCTCTGGATAACTGTTCGTAATATCCATCCTGGAATGTGTTTTGTTCCGTTTCCTGCCTAAGTAATTTATACTTCTAGAAGGAGTAGTTGAATCTATGTATGAATAACATAAAGAAGCAGAAGTTCTCCTGTATTGTTCAAAACACAAACATATTTTACCTATGCCAACGTTTTAAATATATGCTATATTTGCATAGCTAACATATTCATAGTGAATTATGCTGTGAAAATACATACGTCTACTAATGCACAAGTATTTCAATATTACCTCAGAGGGCAGGATCTAACATACTTAAGAATGACTTTGACTCATCATAGCTTTGAAGAAATTTTGAAGTCTATTATATCCCTGCCGTATAGGTATTGTTGCAGATATTGTTGATAGTTCTTGTTTTTTCGATCAGCTCTGATGATATTATATAAATTTAGCGAATTTAGACAAACTCTGAAGAACCGCTTCTTCCCACTTTTAATCCTGAATTTCTTCCGATCACAATAATAATCCACTTTATAAATATAGAAGTATGTATGCATATGCGTAAGTGTGCTTATGTGAAAAACAGAAAAAAAGCAATAAAATAAAAAGAACATTAGGGTATTGTTGAAAAAAAGAAAACGGGAAGAAGGGTGAGAGCTTTTTGTCTTGAGAATGAAGATAAAATGAGGGTTGAAACATGGGCGGTTTAATGGGAGCACCAGGGT
Organism: Hermatobates lingyangjiaoensis; assembly: GCA_026182355.1. Classification (NCBI taxonomy): domain Eukaryota; kingdom Metazoa; phylum Arthropoda; class Insecta; order Hemiptera; family Hermatobatidae; genus Hermatobates; species Hermatobates lingyangjiaoensis. Next base: position 527,801 of record JAPFBL010000068.1, read on the forward strand.
GGCTGCAACGACAGAGAGAAAGCCAAGCAAAGACCTCTAGCAATATACTCATGAATGGCATTAACGCCGGATCCTACAAACAAATACTACGTCCTTTTACTCAACTGCCCATATATCTTATTATTAAAGGATACAGTTTCTATCTTGTACTTCTTAGATTTTATCAACGAGCTATTTGTTGGTAGAAATATTATCACAGGAAAACTATAAACTTTGATTGATAAAGTATTATTAATTCTGCTTTATGGTATATATGACTAAAACGGATTTAAAAAAAAATGAATTATTTAAGAATAAACAAAAATAAAACTATAATAGAAATAAATATATCAAAAGATCATGGCACCAGTATATCGAGTATGAATTTTCCATTCATACATTGTTACACCTACTACTACTAGATTTTACATTTAGCTACTAGAGAAACTTTATCACATTTTCTTTATTAGTTAATACTTTCTAAATTATAATGCAGTTTTTATATAAAACTATAACAGTTTTTGCATGCAATATAAATCAATTTTTTTATATATACCTGGAAATTTCGCAAATGTGGAAACCTATGAACAGCACAGTAGGACGGAGTGAAAAATTTTCTTATGTCATTTAACTAACCTATGTAATCTTGGAGTTTTACTATTACGTGATTTTATCAATAACGCTTGATGAAAGTTTACTCACTTTTTAATTTTAAGTGCAGGAGCATTATTATTGACTTTGGTACGAAAAGTAAATGATAGATTCTTGGAATAGAAAATGTTTCCATTGAATTTTTGTAATCTTCCCTTGTATTATACCTCTGTTGCCTGTTTTACCAGATTTACATATAACTATATCTTTATGACCTTTTAAAATATGTTACAATTTCATTCCTGCAAATTTCTAAACTGTCTTTTTCTTTTTTCAGGTAATTAAATGTGATAAATGATGATTTTGTTACATTTTTTTAATTATAACGAAGGCAAATATTTCTTGCAAACCTTCTGTCGTGTAAGTAGAAATATCTCATTTTACTTTAGCTTTTATTGTAAACTTTTCACTAGGGAGATTAAGTGAAGGCTTTCCTTACTGGTTCAACAAAACAATCTAAGAAACACTTACCTTGCATTTGTTATAGATTACATAACAGCTTTTCTAAATTACATTTAGATTTCATGAATGTATATATATATATATATATATATATATATATTTGTTGAAATGTACCGCAGCTTCGGTATTAACGACTTTTAAACTGAGCTTAAGGAGACTGGAACCTCCTGACAGTCTTACAAATATGAGGTGGTAATTCCCAAATGAGTTGTCCAAAGGACATTGACACACTTTTTTTAAAACACTTTAATAATTCAAATACAATTGAAAACTAATATAACTTACAAGACCATTGTACACAAGCTTTCGACTTTTCTCTAGTCATCTTCAGGTAGGTCTTAGGTAGGCAGGTACGTAGGAAGGGTCTTTATACGTTTTTGAAAATTTAAAACTTTTTAAAAAACAATGAAAGAATTTAAACAATTTTGAAATAAACTAAAGAATATAAATAAAAGTTAGCAGGTCTAAACAAGTTAGTTAATACCGAAGCTGCGGTACATTTCAACAAAGTATGCCTACAAGAAGATTTGCTGCCAAACTATACTAATATATATATATATATATGTATAATTTTTTAAACCTTCGCCATTGAATCATCTATCTTATGATGATTTTTTCTAATCTTAAAGAGTTTTCTATCTTTTCAACCATAATTTTTTGAGCTGATTCAATTGATTGGCTCTTCTGTTGGGTATGTTGTCTCTAATGATGATAAGATGATAATTATTTTTTCAAAAGTTTCTCATGCTTCAGATAGAACCCAAAGGTTATGTTTTTTTTTTGGTGGAATATATCTTTTCGAATAATGTAAGGTTATGAAATATTCATTCTAAGGCAATAGCTAATACAACGTTTAAATTTATTGATTCACACTAAGCGTGACTTACAATTAGAAACAGTCCTCTCATCTAAAACAAAAAACTATCTTCATCATACTTTAGTAATCCCCCTAAACCTTAAACAGACCAACAACTGCATTAAGATTTGTTAAAGAATATAACCTGTTGATTACATTTTCCCTCAGCTTCCATCACAGGCTGGGAAACATAAGATACATGGTTGATTATGTTCTACTTTTATAGTTTTAAAAAATAAATATCTTGCTCATTTAAATATTAACTTTCTCATGTAAATAATGAATTCATTAAAAGATTTTAAATTGATGTTATTAAAGTTTTGTTTAACAATTCTGACCAAATTTGATAAAAAAATCTGAGTCAATCAAAAAAAAATAACAAGTACAGCAGATTATCCGATATTCCAAGTTGAGTTTTTAGTCCTTAGAGCTATATTGCCTTTTCATGTTATCAAAATTTCTTGTATTTATTTTTATTTCATACTCATTTTATCTAAATTTTTTCACAAAACTTTTATATTCTATAGTTAGCCGTGTGTAAAAAAGTAACATTTCTGAAAACATAAAAACATAACTCTTTTGTTTTGCTTATTCTTTCAAAAAGAGGTATTTTTGTGTATAATTTAATTATGATCGTCCAAAGGGCGTGACATATATTCTATTGTGCCTACAACCTTCCAGAATCAACCATAACTAACAATTTTTACAATTTATTGCAAAAGTTAAATTTATGATTATTTTAATAATCTGAATTTTTTTTGGTTATTCCTAATATCTGTTTCATAATAACCCCAAAATTTGAACACTCTAGATTAAGTAGTTATGGAGATTAAAAAAATATTATCTAAAATCATATTTTGGCCAAAAAGAAACATTTCTATGAAAAAATACTGGCAAAAGAAAAAAGAAAAAAAGGCAAGGTCACATATATACTACAGTGTCAATTTCTTTAAAAATATAAATTAAATTTATCAAACGGTGTGGTCTATAGCAAGCCTACAAACATTTAAATTCACACCCACACGCATAACATATGGAAATGATCAAAAAAACTTCAAAAAGACTTTTCAAAACTCAAAACAAGAAAATTCATCGTATATTGATATAAAATTTTTACATGACGGCTATTTTAAGCGCATTTAATTAAAAAAGTTTTTAAAAACAGAATAGAAGAGATATTGCTAATATAGAGTAACAGTAAATATAGAGTAAATATAGTTAATATAGAGTAGAACATATCAGATTTTTTGGTTGTTTGTACTTTTTATTGCTTAATACATTTCTGTGCTCCATAAAAAATTGTCTCTTTGCAAATATTAGTGTTTACTGAAAGTTGTTTTTGAAAATGGAGGGTGTGATTAATATTTTTTAATATCTTTTAATCACTATAATCCTTGTTATATAGTCTATTGCCTTTCAATTTAAATAATCTTACTTCTGTGAGTTGTTTACATTTTTATTTCGGAATATTTAAGTAATACATATTTTTCATTGTGTAAGTTCGCATTTTAATAAATAATTTTCATTTTTCTATAATTTATAGTATTAGATAAAACAGTATAATTTACTGTCTTACGCCATTATCAAACACGAAGTATACAACGTATACTTCATTGTGTACATTGTATACTTCATTGTATACCTACTGTCATTCAAGATTTACTTGTAAATCAACTATACGCCACTATCATACAAAGGATATACCGCACGCAGCTCATTATAAATATTGCGAGACAAAGCAGTTCAATACAGGCACTTACTGAACTGTTACTGAAACTACACGAAATAAGATGTTGTTTTCACTGGACCAACCCGTCAGTACCACATCCTTGGTGTCTTCCTGATGATGAACACAAAGTTTTCGAAACGCGTTGAATAAAACCTCATTTGTGTGGAGACTTTTGTTGGTTTATCCATTTTAACTCAGTACGAAATAAGATTGTTATAAGGCCAACACCGAAATACCTTAAAGCTAATGATATTTTTCCTATTAGGAAATATAATTCTTAAAACAAGTTTTCAACTATTTTTTATCAATTCAATTGCTATACAGATCAAGATATATGTTTGTTTCTACATCTAGGATGTTTATTTATCTCCTATATAAAATACATGACTACATACCTTCATTGCTCATGTTAGGGAGTCCCAATGTACTCTCCACTGGGTTGCCTAACATGGGTGAATCTGACATAGTAATTAGTGACTGAATCATATAGAGCACCCATATGTTTTACCTAAAGACATAGCGAATAGCAAAGTACATTGTTTTATAACAAATTAGAATGTTATTGATATTTACACAGTAATATATCCATATATAATTAAAAAATGATTCATCTTCAAAAACAGTAATTTACGCTGTTTATATTCTCAATTTAAGATACATCTGAGCGGAAACGTTTGTCAGAAATCTGCAAAGGGATTAGTGGTTTTAGTAGAAAGGATTTTCTCTAGAGGCACAGAGATAATGGGCTCGAGTTTCTTGCCCTGGGTCGTTTGTTGAGCATTCTACTTGAAAGAAGCGTTAATGACTCAAATAAATGATAGACGTGAATGAAGAAAACAATCCTCTTTAAATCATCTAAGTATTTCTCAACATGATGTCTTCTCAATTCGCAAATACGTTCAAATATGACTCCACTGTTATTTAACAATATTACTAAACAAAACGGAAAACTAAGTTCTTATAATTTTTTAAAAGTACGAGTATTACTCTTTCAGACGAAACATTACTTTTAAATCATAACAGTTAGAATATAAATCATAAGTTTACTATAAACTAATATTATTAGAAATATAGTTCAGCAAATCATGTGTCAATATTCAGGAAACAACTTTATATAGTCTAATAAAGTTTAAATTTGTGACAATTTAAACTTAAGTTTCATTTACTTGAAGTTGAATTGAAAATCTGATTATATATTTTTGTTATTACTTACTTTTTCTATCCTTGTCTTCCCTCTCTCCGTAAGTTTGCTACTCTGTTTGAGTGCTTCTTCAAGAACACCAGTCAGTCGTTTCCTGTCGTTTCTAGAGTAAAAAGTTTATAAAAGCTGTTCTTTATTGGTGATAAATACTTTTAAAGAATAAATGTTTACATTGATATGGAAAAAATACATTCATAAAGATTTAATAAGGCAATAAAAGTCAGTATTTAGCATATAAACATACATACAAGTTGAGTAATGCTTTAACTGTAAAGTAAAGTAAAGTAAATGAAACTTGTGTCTTGGCTTATAAGATTCTGTACTTTGATGAAGATGTAAGTGAAGCTATTATCAAATTGTTAACCATACAAGAACTTTATTTGTCCTGCTTGCTATTGATTATAAACAAGCTAAGATAAATAAAAGTTAAATATAACATAATTAAAGATTTAAGATGAAATAACACGTCATAATATTTTTTATAATAACTTTGAAAAACTTTTGAGGTTGGAAATATATTTCACTAATTAACAACTGTCAAATATAAACGAATAAAAACAGGTTCTGATTCGCTTCAATTTTTTCTGCTTTGATGAATAGGTAGACATTAGCAAAAAGGGAGCAAACTTTATTTAAGCCTTTGCGACGTTTTTCCTACTATTTTTTTGTATGTTTGATGCTTCCAGCTCCTTTATAATGCCTAAAAATAATCCTACGCTGAAAAATATTTTATGATTTATTACTTTAACACCTATATGATAATAATGTTTAAAATAAAATTTCACGAAACAGTTCTTATAATGAGTCTTTCATATTATAAGTGTACTATAATTTTTATATTACATGTATGTAATATTTACAACGTTTATACACTTATGTATATGTATACATATCCAAATTTACATGAAGAAATAAACATAATACGAACTATGATTCGCAGTGTGAAATTCAGCGATGGGACCAGACTTTTGACCAAGTAGCCTAGGCTACTCTAATTTCGTTATCTTAAGTAAACTATATCTTTATCATGCCTAAGCAATATTATTAGTATGTATTTAATGTATAATAAACATAATCTAACTGTATTTACCTGCATTTGATGCCTGTGATTGTGATTTAGGGCAAGGTGAGGCAGAGAGTAGCCTAGCTATCCTCTCCTCTCATATGCCTATTCTTCCACCATTAGGCTAGCACTTACAGTGTTACCAATTTCTGGGTTTTTCTGTTTCCAGACCTGTCTAGGTCCTTATTAGTACAAAATAAAGTACCCCACACCTGTTATAGAAGCTTAACGCTTTTTGTAAAAGGACGTTTTGTTTATTTGGAGTCATTTAAAAGTGGTTAAATAATATTTTTTATGACAGCAAGGGCTTTGTGTCAGATTTCTAGGCACCTCCAATGTTGACTCAGCATTCGTCATTCATAAGCACAGGTAAAGCTGGGCATCTGCCAATATGGTCGACTGTCACAGGCTGCCTAATATGTCACGCAGAGGGGGCAGTGCAGCCAGAGGCATCGGTTATCCTATACAAATGCGCTTTTAAATTTAACTATACAAACGGTAAATTAAATTTCATTTAAATTGGTTAATTTTGGCAACACAAGTGATCGAGTAATAAAGGTTTATTTTGGATTGACAATATGTTATGTGTGATGAAACAGATGTGGAGAATCAATACTATCTCTCTGGATTCTAATTATACATTGACATTATAATGGGCAGGCAAGTCTAATCAAAGGTAAATACCAAGTGAATATGACAGTGGATTGAAACATCCAATAACCAAAAATACAATGCTCTGCTTTTGATCCAGTTGTAATTGTTTAATGCTTGTAAACACTTATCAAACTCAATTTGTACCTTTCAATCCCCCTGATGCATTACTAGATTGTTTACAAGCAGTTTGCTTATACTATTAGAACAAAATACCATAATCTTCAAAAATATTCTTCTTTTCTTGAACAGATTAAGAGACTTCCACAATCAGATGTATAATTAGTGAGTGTATCTTCTGATCACTGCCTCCGCTAAGATATTATTATGCACTTTCAAGTTTTATTAGATATGTTTTAAACTCGCGAGCTAGGCAAGCAGTTATTGTTTGGTATTTACTCTTGAGTAGAGAGGAAAAGAAACATTTAGTCTTCCACACACAAAGGATTTAATCACACAACGCGTTTCAAACACTTAGTGTTCATCGTCAGGTAACACAGACGATCAGTGAGGTGACATATTCTGTCGATGAACACAAATTGTTGGAAAAGCGTTGTATGATTAAATCCTTTCTGTGTGGAAGACTTAATGTTTCTCTCCTCTCTAATATTTCGAACTATCTTTTGGAATTAGTATCCAATATAATTAGATCCTATAATTATATTTAGAGATTAGTAATTACTATTATTACGTAAATGTTTACTTCATCATCAAGGGTAATCTTGAAGATATCAACATGATGACTAAAGTCATGGTTATATTAAATGCTAATCATGGCTCTACATTTTTCAATTTGGTGATTTATAATATTGAATACTCAGTCACTCGGAGTTGAAGTAAAATAGTCGGTCAGCAGATTTCTGTTGGAATTAATCTCTTGAAGTAAACATGAAAAAATAACCAGGTAACCAGGCTAACAATTTTACTAGCGCATAAAGTGAAATGTTGTAGAATTTATATTTATATTTTATGTATAAATGTATAAATTTATATTTTATAGATATATAAATTAATATTCATTATTAATTCATATTCTTTACTTTTTTATATATACATACATAAAGGCTGCTTTGAAGGTAAGCTTGATTTAATTATACAAATTATAAACAACGACCATTTTTTCGAAGCCCTTTTGATTTAATATATACATTATTTTTCTACATTGTTTATATTTTTATTTAAACAGTTAATATCTTTTTTTTACGCCCTATAAAGCTTTGTCTCTATAAAAAAAAAGGTATTTGAATGAAACAGGAATAAAAAAAATATAATTAAGGAATCCAGGAGAGCAAACTCATAACGTCCTCAAAACATGTGTTTAAAAACAGATATTGTAATATTTCTTAGATGGACAGATTTAAGCAGTACTCTGGTAGGTTTTCTATATTCAAAAACGTAATTCTTTAGGCAATCTATGGGGAAGGACATTTAAGAAGGGAAACTTACAATTTACTTTTTGTTTTTGCATTATTAATAAGGGGAGTTAAACGATTTTGATACTCATTTTTGATTAAATTTCTATGGCTCTATTTGTTCTCTGTTTTAAACAATGTAAAATATTGTTTATTTAGATTTAGAGGCATTAAATTAAAAGTACAATTATTTCTAAAATGAATGGTCACTTAATGTTAGTTAAACTGAAAGGCTTAGCGATTAAAATGAAACAATGGAAGAAAGCCTAGAGCTGGTGGCGTTCCATTGGAAAATTACTTTTCCACAAGAAGTGCGAGAATCGGAGAAGCAATAGTAATGAGGAAGATTTTAATTCCGAGTCCGCAGCTGCTCCCTCGCCACCCCTAATCCTCTTTAACCTACACTATAAATATTCCACCAGAGATAAGATGATTTAGCATTTCCATGTATCACCTGCTCCACATCCGACCATAAGCCTTCTCTCTTGTAAACTTAACATTTCACAACAAACTAGGCCAATGATTGGTCAATATATGTGTACAGTCAAAACCAAACAATGCACACTCAGGAAAACAAGGGCAACGACCTTAGCAGGTGCAGCGAAAATCTAACTTGGTGGCTCTTGCTCGTCTTGTTCTATTCATTATATTTGCTGAAATGTACCAATCAGTTTTTGTGAGAGTTTTTCCGTCAGTTTTATCGACTATTTAATTTTACAATTTGAGAAAATAATTTTAAATTCAAATTTAATATTTATGTATATTGAATTATATAAAAAATCGATCTAAAATGGACTAAAAATGTTCTAAAAAGAAAATTAAATAAATATATACAATAGATTTACACACTTAGTCTAAATTTTTGGTGTGGCCGTCGTCAGGAAGAAGACAAGAAGGAAGAGTAGCGCTCTGACAGAACAATGGATGAGAATAGAAATTGAAGGGATCAATTTCTGAATCTCTTGTTACTGTTGCGTACCGTCGTTATCTCGGAGCTTTGGGTCTTTCCGTTTCTCTTCTTCTTTATTATGGTTAAACTGAAATATGTAGCTAGTAATTTCTGTAAACCTGCTGTGTTTGTTTATATTTTTTTATAAATCATGATAAAAGTATCGGCCGTTAAGTAGAAACAAAATAAAATTTATCAGGACTCGGTCGGTTCTTCAGGTTCAATTAAACTCTAAGTGGCGACGTTTCATACAAAAAAAATATGTATATATATATATATATATATATTTATATATTATATATATATATATATTTGGGGAGCAGGCCTTCATTTATACACGTTTTATTAAAAGTAATGCCCAATTTAACTTTTACACTTTTTCTTATCCGTTTTTCAAGTGTTCTCATACTTGACTTCCATGGTTCTGGAACTAAAAACATAAGTTCACCAAAATTTTTATTACTATACACCGACATGTTTCGGTCATCGTTGACCATTTTCAAGGTTAAAGAATATATAAAATTATTAATGATCGAAAAGTGAAAAACAATTAAAATAAACTAAAATAAACATAACGAGTCCATAACACATATTCACAACTAGGGAGGTTATCAAAGGTCCAACCAAGAGCCTGGTGAAACCTCAACATACCTTTGATAACCTCCCTAGTTGTGAATATGTGTTATGGACTCGTTATGTTTATTTTAGTTTATTTTAATTGTTTTTCACTTTTCGATCATTAATAATTTTATATATTCTTTAACCTTGAAAATGGTCAACGATGACCGAAACATGTCGGTGTATAGTAATAAAAATTTTGGTGAACTTATGTTTTTAGTTCCAGAACCATGGAAGTCAAGTATGAGAACACTTGAAAAACGGATAAGAAAAAGTGTAAAAGTTAAATTGGGCATTACTTTTAATAAAACGTGTATATATATATATAATATATATATATATATATATATATATATATATGGTATATATATATCAATCATAGAAAATAGTGATCTTACTAGAAACCTACAGTTGCCAAATTTACACAACACAGGACAAAAAACCTATTATGGTCAGTATTAATTTCAACATTTCGTCATCAGGAAAATTCAGAGCAGGTCACAAAGAATACTGAGAAGACCTATTCAGACTGAGTATGTATATCGCTTCGGTTTGATGAATACTTCCCTGCTTCATTATCTCTTTTCATTTTCTTCTGATTACAACCTGTGATCAAAGTATTAATTTTCTGAGTTTTTTTGCTATGTTATGTTTAATTTTCAGATTTTATGTATAAACTAGAGACAAAAAATAAAAATAAACTAAATACATAAGACACAACTCATTCTTGCCTACTTAGGTTGTGATTCATGAGAGTATAGAATCACGAAAGGTTCTCAATATACTTCCTTACATCGAAAAGACATCGTGCGACCACTGATAAGGTTTTTTAAAAAAAACATATCTGTTTTATGTTTTTTCCGCTCAAGTGTTCTGTTCAGTTTACTAGAAATAAATGACAGTGATGATGAAAAAAAAACTAATCTGGAGCTCTTGACGGATTTACATGTTTTGTAGCCTCCAAAGTCCATTTTTATTTATTTTAAATAGTTTAATTAAAAGCTTTTATGTAAATGTATATGACAACAACTAAAACATTCAGACGATGGAAATATATTACTAATCTTAGTAATGCTTCAAATTACAAACAAATTTTGCCTGCATAAGTTACATGTCTCCGCTTGTTGGCATTATATTATGCTTGTTAAAAAACCGTCAATCATTAAAGCTACGTTTATTGCAAAGTAAATTATTGATGTCAACTGTCTAATTCATTGAAGAGGATGCAAATAGTGAATGGCTATTGTTAAATGTTCTTATCAATAGATACCAAAAGAATTACTATTTTATTCCAAAAGAAACCCACCAATATTCTTGCATAAGTCAGTCCATTTGTATTCACCCTAGAAAAAAAAAAAGATTAGGGTGTTAGTTTTCACATACATGTTCGCGATTTTAGGAGAATGTCTCCTTATATATTGACCAAATTTATAAATTGGTATGGATACAGTTTTGATTCCGTGACGGAATCACCTTAATGACAAATGCCATAGTTTTTCCACAACCTTAAGGTTTGGCCCCTATTTCTAAACTTGCTTGTCATCTTGGCAATAATATATAGTTTTATTTTAATGTTATAAAGTCGGTAATAAATTAATTAAAAACTGTCATAAAGAACTGCAGTTTAGTGGTATGTACAGTATTTTTGCAAAAGTTCTTATAAGCTAAACGTAGGTGATACTGGTAACTCATGAAAATTAAAAGAACATAAATATTCGATATCAAATGTAATCATTCTAATTCCTTCTTTTGGCATATCAGGATATGTTTAAGTTAACGGATATATGTTCGATATTGTTGTATAATATTATTGAATTTCATCAAATAAATTTAGTACATAAAATATCATGAACATTAATGAATAGTTTATTCATTTATTTTTTTCATATTGCAAAGAGATTTTTTGGTTACTCCCATAAAAGTGTATTTTTTTTTAGTGATTATAGTGTTAATAAAAAATTGTACGATAAACGTAGTCAGTTTTTATGAAAAGTATAAACGAAATTTTGTTTGCGCTATTTTCCATTTTATCGCTAAAAATAGCGACTATTTAAATGAATGTTGAAGAGTTGGAGCAAGTTTGATTGCCTGTCCCTATGTATAATAACTTGACTGCTCGTTAGTCAAATGAACACTCAACTTTGCAAAGATGCCTGCTTCTAATAATCCCAGAGGGTGCTTTAGATCTTGATATTTGCTTAAGCCAAATTTTACGTATAAATGATTTACCCGAGATATTTGCAAAAGGATTTCGGTCAAAGAAATTTTCAGCAGTCATTTATAGAGAGATTCAAGAACATTTTAAGAGGGGTAAATGTTAAAAGGAGGAAAATATGAAACGGTTTAATAGGACGATTAATTGGTTTGCAGATAACGATGGAAGTATTGCAAGTTGGTTGCCTGGCTTGTTTCAATCCACCGCAGAAAAATGAGCTCCGCGTTTTAGTATAATTGGCTTTTCGCAAAATACTATCTAAAGGCTTCCTTCAGACGTCTTCTCTTTAACTAATAACTAAATCTTCTATTTTCGTCAACTCAAAAAATTGTTTAGTTAAACAGCTAGATTGAATATCTTAAAAAAAAAAAAAAAAAGAAAAGGGATAGGGAGAGAAGTATGTTTCTCTCTCCCTATTTGCATATGGAACTCATTTACGTTTCATTTCTTTGCAAAATTTATCGAAGCTTGAATTTATCTAAATATTCTGAAATGGAAGCCTACTATTCTTATAAAAAAATGTAACATTTTTGGAAGAATAAATGTAACCTATTTGTTTAGATTTTGTATTCATCTGCACAAGAAGAAAGGTAGTCAGTTATATAAAACAAATGCAATAATATTACCCACGTCTCTTTACATACGACGTATACAAGGAGTAACTAATCACTTTTATCATATTTTTACGAATTTGTCCATATAACTTCAAAGTAAAAGTTGAGTCTTAGAAAAATAAAATCACTATAATTGGTAGACATGATATTTCTGACTTCTTATTGTATTAGGTTACATATTGGCTTTATGATCCAATTGGTTAATAAGTGAGAAAGCAAAAACAGAAAACCTTATTATTTCCTTCTCGCATGAAAACGAATACTGTTACTAAACAAAGATTTTAAGCTTTAAGAATAAAATTTAAATATGGGAAAAATATAAAAAGATTTCACATAAACACGTGAAATAACAATCAATGATCAAACCACAATAAGAAAGTGATCAATGATCAAACCACAAAACCATTGATGGGAAAAATATATTTAAAATTAAGGGTACTATTTTACTATGCTACCTACTTTTGATTTTGTTATTCATCAGTTGCGAATCATTTCATATTAAAAGACGCAAAATTCATCACGAGTGTGATAAAAAAAAAAGATATCCTTTAAATATATTGATTTGGAAAATATATACTATGGCTATATGACTGGATATAAAGACTTTCATGCTATGAAAGATAAGAGAAGTACATCAACAGTAATTGCAATGTCATTTAGGCCATTGCTGTTTAAAAATTCTGAGAAAACAGGATGATGTATTTCCAGCTTTCTTGAACATGTAAGATATGCTTACAACAGTAATGGGATAAATTTTAACAGGGTATATTGTATCTTTTACTATTTTAATGTTGTCAAGTTTGATTACGTTAACTTTTGAATAAGCTGTAAAATTTGTGTGCAATGAATTGTGAATAATGTCGAATAAATGTATCCCTATAAAATGTTTGCTATTTTCGGTAGATACCATAATGGGTGGTAAACGTATGTTTAAATATTTTCTACTTTGTTAAATTACTTTTATGTACAAAAATAATAACAACTGTTATATTTTAGGTTGGTTTGAAGTATAAATTCACCAAGTTTTTATTTTCTATGTTGATTTTGATGCATCGAAGGCGATTAAATAGTGTTTGATTTAATCATTTATTAAGGTTCTTTGATTCTTTATGATCAATGCTGGTAAAAACAATCTGCATTCCACTTTTCTCTAGATAATTTTTAAAATCAGTGGAACTAATTCTTGTATATTCGTCAAAGAATAAAATTATTGTTTTTCTTTACAACTGGATTTATAAAATCTTGAGAATTCTGACCCTTTAATGTTGATATCAATGCGTATCTAGTGAAATGGTAAACCGGAATATGCATGTATCGTTTTGAGGAGCAATTACCTCCGAACCAGCCAAGACTATCGAGTAACATGATCTGAAACGGTTGTTTGGCAGGGCCAAATTGGGAGAGTAATTCTATATCAGGACTATGACGAGATTTCTTTTCAATATAAACAGTACAATTCTTACTGTAGGCATAAATAGCTTTGTCATGACCTTCAAAATAATGATGCAGCCTAATTATTGGAATCATTCGTGCAGGACCTATGTGTCAATAATAAAAATAATAGTATATTTCAATAATACCTTCACAACAAGTACAATAATATCCTTCATAAATTTGGTAGAGACAAAAATTCTCGATTGTTCTTTTCAGTATCAGTTCTAATTGAAATTGAATATTTTTTTTACAGCATTGAGTTCAGAAAGGTGTTTGGATAGATCATTCAATATAACAGCTAATTCTACTAAATTGACAACTGTTATCCTAAGTTCGTTTTAGAGATATTCTGGAACTATATTTCTAGATAATAAATCATCCACAATGTTGACCTAACAGTGGATTACAAACTCTTTTCAGCTTTTTTTTTTTGCAAAAACTTTACACAAAAACAGTTTTTTTTTGCAAACGTTTTTACATAAAAAGCTACAACATTACACAAAAGGGCCTTCTTACTTGTTTACATGTAATTTAATTTATAATTATATTTATAACAAAGGAGATTTGATTCTACAAATAATTAAATTAAACTTTCTTTAACTGAGTAAGTAGTTCTTAAAATATTAACTAATTAATCATATATTATAAATACATAATCACTGAAAGATACAGTTAGCGCTGTTTTGTAGGTGCACAGTGTAGACACCTTGATATATATAAATATAGCAGTGGTGTAGTTAGGGGGGGGGGGGGTCCACCCCGGTCGGCACATGCCAGGGGGCGGCATTAGAGGGGGTACAAATAGAAAATAGAAAAAAAAATTAAAGTAATAAAAAGCTAACAAAAAATCTGAAATTTTAAATAAAAATGAGTTTTTAAGGTCGTAATTGTTTTTATGTTTTATGTGTGCAATACTGTTTTTAAACAGAATTTTCAACGGTATATTTGCAAATTAAAAATCAATGGATTTCAAATTTTCAAAACTAATTTTTTTTAATGAGGTTGGAAGTTTTTATATTTGTTTTCGTAGCCACTTAAAAAAAATTTAATTTAACTATTTTTTTATGATTTGAATTAAACGATTTTGTTTTGAAAAATCATTGTTTTTTTTTTTTTGATGATTGTTGTATTTGATTCGAGTACTACTGCAACAAGGTGAAATTCTGGGACTAATAATAGCAGTCTAAAATTAGAACCTTGATTGCAATTCCATGAAAATAAATATTTTGAGGACTTTTAGGAATTGTCAACGAGAAGCTGGTTGACACGAAATGGTTGCCACGCCACTGAAAGATAGTACATATTAATATTAATATTATTATTCTATATTATCTATTAAATAACACATTGTTTGCCATGATTTTGCCATCCTACCTCTAACTATGCTACATAAATTTAGGCACCAGAATACCTCTTCAAAAACAAAATCCTGTAACTATCTGTGTATGTCTGTAAATGTTAAAAGAAAATTTTTTTCAAGCTTGAAAAGAGACGAAAATTTAATGACCAATACTATTTTAGAATATAAAAAAAATAATGCTTTCTAATTTTTATTACGTTATGTGTTCGAGGGTGATTCCACAAAGTTGAAGAATGTAGAACTTGGAGGAAATATTTAAAATATTAAATTTAATATTCAAAATCTAAGTATTTGATTTTTAAATTTGATGCCTAACTTTTTTGGTTCATTTTTTACATTTTTATGTAAAAAATGTAGTAATAGTAATAATAGTAGTTTGTCTAAACTCCTTTTATTTTTATTAATTTTATTTTCCTTGTTAATTGTAATAAATTAATGTAAATTTAAATCGTTCTTTTTATATGCAATTGAATTTTGGATATTTAATTCTATTTTTTGTGTGTGTATGGTTGGTTAAGCGTCTCTAAGTTAGTCGTCGACTAACGACTAGCTAGTCGTCTCTAAAATTAAACAATTAAACGTTTGACTTAAACTACACTAATAAATATACCATTCAATTGAATTGACCGTACGAACATCTTTCTCAACATTCGTGCAAAACTCTGGAGAGCTCACAGATCTCCAATAAATTGTTACAGATAAGTTAAATCTCTTATAGCAGGATGGAGAATATGAATTTTGTTCAGAAGCCAATATTATTGGCAAGAACAGCCAAAAATTACACACATCAGACTTTTCTATTTAGCTCCTAGAATATATTTCTTTTCGGACTATCTTTTCCACAAGTTTAGTTTAATTTCAGATATTAGAAAACAATTTTAAGTCCATGTCAACAAAGCAAACTGGTATAGCAAGCTTTCATGTTACAAGTTGATATCTGAGATTTTAGATTAGTATTTTTCTTCGTACTAATGAAATTTCTTGATTTTGAGTTTTGCAGTATATTGATTTTGGGAATTTTTTTCTATTCGAAATTTCATTGGTATTTAGTTAGCAGTTAAGTAAAAAAGATATATTTTCTGACCTCATAAAATGGACCATAAAACCCATTTAGTAAAAGTAATTTTGACATAATTTCAGTTGGTAATCAGTAAAAGAAAAAATAAATAAAATGCACACAAGGAACTAAATTAATATTTCTTCATTCTTCTACAATTGAATTCAAAATTAACAATGCTATAAAAACTAAATAAAGATTTAAATATTATAAGGGTAAATATCAAAATAAGATACAAATTATTTTTTTGTTTTTAGAAATGTTTGAAATCAATATAAAATAAAAATAAATTTAAGTCTAGCTTGGGGTTTAATTCCTTCTTGCCTACGTGTCACTCCGTCGCATCCGTTATTGCATTCCCAACCTTAATGACGGGCATTCCATTGCCTCGCTGTGTACCCTAATTTATTTACTGTCTCTCCAATATGTATCTTATTTTATATATTTTAATGTTCGCTCATTCATTTTAAAATAATTTTATTTATATATTAATAATGTTATTTATAATATACTAACAGACGTGCCTGTCTTTGAATGGACATTTTACATAAATTCAGAGATGACACCTGGTATTCCAAAATATTATTATAAATTATAGAATAGTATAAAATAACATTACTAGTGCAGTCCATAAATGCCATTAGATCTGGAGTTTCTTTTACGTAGTGCAGCTTTAGATACTGAGATCACATTTGATTTTATTCTAGGCATACTTTTCTAGATACATTCATATAGTTAGTCCCACAGAGGTTAGTAAATAAGTCATTATTATTAACCGTCATACCTCATCTATCGCTGGTGGAGTCGCTCTAGCAGTTTCGCAATGTGAATCATCAAGAAGCATAATCAGCATCATCAGTTACAGCGTCTTCAGTCCCATTGATGATGGAGTCAATCCATTTTATGGATATAAAGTATTTCATGTAAATTCAATAAGCTCAATCGTTTTACTGTTATTTCAGGAGGAGTTGAGTAAAGGTAAGTAAAGGTAAAGTGAACATATCCCTTCAGAGCCTATATAAAGACATTACATTATTCAAGTCAACTACTAAGGTTCTGCTCAATCTGAATGAAGATAGCTCACGAGGCATTCATGAAAAACATGATTTTAAACATTTATAATTGAAAACAAAGTCTCTAGCCATTAATTGAGTTTCATTTATGTAGCTCTTTCTCCATAATCAAGTGTGGAATAAGGAAGTGCGGTAGAAATCAATTAACAGGACCCCTTGAGGTGATATCACACTGTGAATCGCGTGTTTAACGATTTATCATCTAACATTCAGAACTAAATGAAATACACCCTTGACTGATGAAAACCCAAACAATAAAGGTATTAAAATAACTGAAAATACCGTTTATATCTTGTGATTTATATATACAAGCAGTTATTTAATTAAAACTTTATTAATCAAATGCGCATAGATTATTGGGCTGATCTTGAAGTCTCAAAATAAACAGGGCAACCTGATTGAAATGCCTGAATTAATTTGTCTTCAATAGCGCTTCAGTGATTTGATAGGACGCTTGCTGAAACTTTCACTGCTTCATTATATATTTCAATTTAACTTCAATTATTTATCTTGTTTATTAATTACTAAATACACTTGAATTTGATAAAATATTATAAATTTACGAATCCAATCATAACTGAATATATATGTATAACAACCAATCATTATATTAATAAATTTCCTTCATTTACATTACCGGAATCACGACTTTTTTAAATTGATTTTTACATAAAAGATATTTTTACTCTCGTATATCATTATTAAATAATATATTTCTCAAAATAATTTAACTATATAATATAAATATGTATTATATATAAAGTAAATTTTATTTCGAAATAACATAAAAACAACTCTACTTGTTTAATGTGGCGGATATAAGTTTTGAAGAAAAGTACTGGCTGGTTTTAAAGTCATGAGATGGAACAACTGTTCTGTCTAACAGGTTATGGCCTCCAGTGTTGTTTAATTATTATTTGGTACCGTACCATTTTAGTTGTGCTAGTTCAATTACTAAGTTTATTCTGCATAGAAAGGACTAAATTTTACTTCCCATAAAATTTAGTCCTTTATGGGACTAAATTAGTCCCATAAAATGAATTGATGATGGGACCATCAATTATCAATAATTAAAGTAGTGGTAATATTATACAACTTCTAATTTGTTATAGTAGAAATAATTTTCAAACACTTTAAATTGTGCAGTCTCAGAAACGTCAGCTTTACTCTCCAAAGGACGTTATGTTCAAAATTACCAACCTCCTGTATGAAAAGTCTAGGGACATTGCCAAGATTCCTACCTTCGATTTCCAATATTAGAGGGATGCAGAATACATCTGACCCTTCTTCGTCTAGGTTTTGTCTTCCGTGTCAGGGGACACCCAAGACCAGATGGTATTCAAACAGTCGTTGTACCAGTGCCCTATCTATGAGCCTTGAGGACTTCTGTACACCTTATTGGACCTATTATGTTAGAGCACCCAAAGGACATATGCAAGTGCTACACAGGTACACAACACGATATTAACTTGAGGGATGCTGGTGACAAATACAAAAATAATTAGAAAGGTAAGTGTCCACCACTAACTGAAAATCTTAGAAGCCTGACTAACATAAAAATCTGGAGGAGTTTTTTGTTTAATCTCTTATAAGTTGAATGAATAAAAAACACGTTTAACTGAATCTACTAAAGAAATTAATATTTCATTTTATTAGTTTTAATGAATAAAAAAAAGTCATATGGTTCTGTGTAATCCCGAATCTCGGGTGAGTGGACACCTAACTTGGAAATTATTAAAAAATGTACTGCTTAACCACTTTCAAAGGATAAGGAGAAGAAATATATTACAGTGTCAGGTTTGAATGCAAGTATAGCCTCAATGCTGAGTGTCCCAATTTTCAAGTTGGGGGCTAACTGACGTCGAGATTAATATAGATCAGGTAATCCGATACGATGTTCTGAAGACATACAACGGGCTACCATAGCCTTGGTGGCAAAGCAGGTATGACATAGAATGGGTAATGATTAGAAATAATTGTGTATGAGATGAACAAAGTTACTCTGGCACCTTGGAGATGGTTTAGATTAACACATGCTAGTGTATAATCCAAACCATCTCCAAAGATAGAATGCTAGCCTTTTGCATTAGATGTAGAGCGCCTCAAAATCAGTTATGAGACAGCATGGCGGGGACCCGTGTAATTAAAGGCGGGTCTACCACATTAAAGGAATGGGACCACAGCATTCGTTGTGGAATATGAGAGTGGTAAACTGGATATCATAGGGTCTAATACACCTGATTGAAGGGGGCCTCTACATTCATTGTGCAGCATCATATCGGAGACCTGGTGATATGGGGTCAACTATATGTAAGTGAGGGACCCCCGATCTCTTTAATGACTATAATAGTAGACAAAATAAATATTCTTTTCATTTTTTAAATAAAATCAACAAAATAAAATACTGTGTTTTTCTGGATGCAATAATTAATAGCCTTAGTTAAAAGTCAAGTTTAAATCACTAAGAATATATATTGAGTGAAGTTTCATTACAAAAAAAAATCAGCCTAAAAGAAGTTAATGAAAACAACTTATAGAAAGTTAGTCTTCGCTACGTTTAAAATTAAGTGTGAAGAATTTTCGAAAAAAAAAAAGTTGTCTGAGGAAGAAGAAAAAAAATTCAAAACATTAAGCGGACTTCTGAACTGTTGAAATGAGTGAAAACTTAACAAAAAAAATCAATTCAAGAAGCCATGCAAATGAATTCCCTTACTTTTAAAAGTAAATAAAAAACAAATTCTTTCTTTGAAGAAATATATCCAATTCAAATTATGTGCTCTCAGATTTAATTAAAACTAAAACTGTCTGCCAATTATCTCTTAAAGCATTTGATATTTGAAGGCACTTTGTGCAGATAGTTTTTTTTTTAAAGGGATTAATTAAATTTTGTAAACAAAGTTAATTAAGCGAAATAGTTAGCAAGCATAGCTAATTTAAAAATGGTTTTCGTAAAAGTTGAACCTGTTTTATCATTGACGAGAAAATAATGAAACTGGAAATTCAAGAATTGAAAACAAATTTTTTCTTCTTCTCTTTCTTCTTCTCAAGCAATTGGCAGCTAAAAGTTTGAGTAATTTAATCTGAGAAGAATTTTAAATAAAGAATAAAAGAAAGTTAAGGCTTTCAAAAGTTGGGTTTGAAGTTTGGTAACTTTTCTTGTAGTCTGTCATATTTATGTTATATTTAATAATTTATATCCAAGTTTTTCAATAGTACATTAAAATTGTTGTTAATTATATGATTATTAAACTGATTAAAATGTATTTTAGAAAATCTTTGTTAATCATCGCTTTTTATTCCAAGAACGTATCCTTTACAAGTTTCAATAGCTTTGGAAGGTGTTGTCTCTCGCATATTCCGTATGGGTGAATCACATTAGGGAATTCAATAAATAATATTCCATGAAGGTTAGATTAAAATAAATAATGAATATGAATAATAAATATATGGCTAACCTCTCAGGTTGTATGGTGATAACCTCACGGCGGATTTCATTTAAGACGTAAGGCGGATTTCAGTGTTTATAATTTATGAAGAAATTGATTGTACAAGGATATGCTGAGTTTTCCTTATTTAACCTTATTAAATTAGGATGTATGTCATTTTTTTTTACTCCTAGGGACCGGATTAGCTCAGTGGTTAACGTACTTGCCTTTGAACTGGTAGGTCTGGGGTTCGATATCCACCTGGCCCTCGATTTATTCGAACGTGCGAGTTAAATAAATTCCAGTGACTCATTATATAGTAAAACTATGACAATTGACATTAGACGTGTTTGTGGTTTTGCATTGATCCATTGATCAACTTTTTTTTTAATACTATTTAAAGCTTTGTCTACATATGAGAAAACAAGGGTAGCACAGTGGTAATGTGTTCTCCTCTGGTAGGTAGATCCAGGGTTCAATACCTACTGAAACCCTTGATTTATTTATGCAGGAGGTTAATAAATCTGACCACGTTGTCCCTCAGAGAGGACGTTAAACCGTCGGTTCTGAGCCTGTACGATATCAGGTAACTCGTTAAAGATCTTAACTCTAAATACATTTGAGCTCGACAAAATTTAGGACTTCCAATGTAGAATTAACCGGTAATATTTCGTTAGTATAAGGCGGACCTCAAAACGCCTATTTCCATTTAAACCTGATTTTGAAATGTTACCCCAAGAAAATATTTTATGGAGAGAATAAATGGTAGTAATAATCCACACTGCCGTCTTTCTGATCTTTAATCTTTGTACTGGATTTTCGTTTAAAAAAAAAATACACTCTACAATTATCTGCAAATTAATCAAAGAGATATTTTATCGATTTTCTTAACTTTTAACTTAAAATTAATACCTCAATTATTTTAATGAATTAATTAAATAATTACCGACAGAATTAAGCTGTAAAGATTACTGAATATATAATGAAATGACATTATCCTGGATAAATCTTTTAGTCTGTGGAAATATTTGATAGATAATATTCATAGCTCTATGATGTAACTTTATGGATGTTTAGCATTCTAAAGCTCGAAAAATATAACTTAACAGCTTATAAAACAAAGATGCAAACTTGAAAAATAAAGAAGTAAATTTCCTTTTTTGTTTCACTTCTTTTGAGCTTCAATAGCGAACACATGAAATAAGTTTGGATTATACTAAGGAAGTTTAATTTCTGTGTCTTGAACAATTGATTAATTGCATATATAAATAAAATAACAAAACATTAAAAATTTGTTTTTAGACACGATACTCTTTTACGTAATTATAAATAGTAACGTATTGCCTAGGTTAGTGCTATTTGTATGGCTGTAGTGTTGTTGCTTCTGCTACTTTCTATTTTCCAAATTTAAGTACTTTCACTGATCTCTACCTTTCTCCCTCTCACAGTTCAATCAGTTTAAATTTAATTCAATATAAATATGTATGGTTTACTGTCTTTTGTTTAATATACGTATTAGTGTAAAGGAACATTTGTTAAATAGTTCATTTATTACAGACAATGAACAATATATTGAACTTTTAAATTTGAAGGACAATTTCTTTATTCATCCCATATTCCGTATTTATTAAAACTCAACTAATAATCAGTTGAAATCGTGTTGACTGATTTTTAGTAAATAGTATAAGCATTACTAAAAAAGTGCAATCTTGGTACTAATCCTGGTATTCTATCCTAGAGATTGAAGAAACCTATATATACGATTGGTAAATATAGTTCACTGTTAGTACCTGTAACATCGTTTTAGGTGAATAAAAATATGTTAACCGGGACAATAGGAAGTGTTTGGTGTTTACTGATTTTTCTAAATTAAAAAAAAAACTGGGAAATAACCGAAAAGAAAATTGATACTTTGCAGATTGTTGAGATGAGTTATTCATGGAGAGTTGAATGAAAATGCAGAAGTTATCTTGTTAAATCTGTTACATCTTTTAGAAGAACCTCTTTTATAGAAGATATGAAAAGCTTTATCCCACTAAGTTTTTTTTTGGTTATTTGATGGGAATGAAGACGAAACGCTATCTAAATCTAGCTTATGAATAAAGAGCGCTGGAAAATGGACCTCGAGATAGAAGGAAGCCAGCAGCAAATGCGAATAATTCATGATAAAAAGGAAGAGTAGACTGAAAAATCTTGACGTTTAGTGAAGAAAAGGTATTTGTTTGTATTCAACATACACCGCTAAATGTGAACGATTTCAAATAAGATATTTAAAAATAAGCAAAGTAGATCATTTTAACGGGCAATTTTACTTAAACATCAATTAAAGGAAAAGATATCACACAACTTATCAATCTCTTAAATTAATGGTTTTTGTCAATTTTAAATTATGAAAACATTAATGTAGATAAGTGGTATGACCACTACTAGTACATCTCACCTGATGCATATGAATTGCATAGCTAATTTCATTCTTTTCATGATAATTTCATAGATAATTCAAATGTTTTATTTTTTCTTGGCGTTGCATAAATATTTGGCGCCACAGGCTTCTATTGTGACTTAATTTCATTTTTATGAGGACTATTTTGTTTGCAATTTTTTTATGACAAATCTAGTTCAATTTCTAGTTGTCAATTTATTTTTTTTGTATAAACCCGTTTCATTGACATTTTCTTCAACATGTACTTTTTCTGCAGACTTACCAAAATTTCTGTCCATCATTTCTTCTACTCATCATTTCTTTTACTCATCATTTCTAAATTTTTTTATTCATGTTCATATCAACCTCAATAATTGCTACTTTTTCATCTGCGTGGAAAATACATACGTCCCCCTTATATTAATATTATAAACCAAAAGTCGGAATTTTTTTAATGTCGGAGTTTTTAATTTCGTAATTGTTTTTATATTTTATATATGTAATACTTTTTTAGACGTATTTTTTAACTGTAATAGTTACAAATTAAAAATAATTTTATTTTAAATTTTTCAAAACTAGTTTTTAAAGGGTTGAAAGTTTATAATATTTGTTTGCCTAGCCAATTAATTTAACTTAACAATTATTTTAAGGATTTGAATTATACGTGTTTGGCTTGAAAAATCGTTACTTTCCTTTTGATGTAGACCGTGACAAATAACTTTGAAACTCCGGGACAAATAACAGCAGTCTAAAGTTAGATCCTGGATTGTAATTCCATGACTTTTTGGAAATTTGAAGGTTAACAGATTATCAACGGCTAGAGGGGTATGACCGCCCCAGGCGCAAAAATAGTTCCTACACCACTGCAATTGTTTATTGTTCCATCCTACTAAAAACTTGTTCCTTCATTGTTTCATCGTTTAAAAATACATATATTAAAGAAATCACATTATTATAGAAAAATAAAACTATGTTTTCTATAGAGTTTTAATTGATTTAGCTAGAATTTATTTATTATGTTTATGCGAATATTAGAAATTATTTAAACAATGTTGAATCATTTAAAATTCAGATAGATTATAGCTAGTGATAGAGAGTTGATTGAAGCGCCAGTATTAGCTTGTCTGACACTGGACCGGTTTGATTTTTCCATTGGAGTTTTGATGTAAATGAGAGCTGGAGAACGGATATCCCTCACCGATTTCGTTTGATATATGGCTCTCTCTGGCAATGGCCTCCCTCATCCCACTACCAATCACAACGCCTCACCCCCTCTTCCATACAGCTCTTTTGTTATTCCTGGTTTCGTTTTGTTTCTCTGTTACGCAGTCAGCATAAATTAGTCTTCGGAGTATTCAACGCCAATGCTTTTCACAAAGACACAAATAAACACTGTTTCATTCAAATTGAAATAAAATTGTATTTCAGCGACATGTTTTCTTTAGATAAATAAAAAAAAAAACTTTTTCATGGAAAATAACATATTATTTTATGTCGTTTATATAGTAGAATTCTAAAACAAATATTTGGATATAAAAATTCTGTTGACATGCTTTTTTCCCTGAATCTGGATTTAGGGAAAAAATCTTCAATTTCTTCTTAATAAATTATTTATTCTGATTCTGTTTTATTTAAAATTATCAGATGGAATGAAAAGGTCATGAGATAAAAAACAGAACAAAAATATTAGAAAAAGGTGGAAAATGGTTAGAGATTAATAAAAAGACAAAGAGATATAAATTCAACTCATATGACCTAAATCAACAAAATCAGAAATGGATCTTCAAGATCATTCAACTAACTAACGTTCTACGTCAACTTCACAAGATGTTCGAGCTTATCCTATGAATCTAACGAAGACATGCTACGTACCTGAAAAACCTTTTTCCCAATTCTGAATTCCTTGTTGTAGTTGAAACATTGATCTCTATTTCCGGTGTTTCATAAAATATCTCGTTGTGTATATAATTACTAAAAATACAAAAAAACATCCCATGTTCTTAAATTAATTGTTCCTAGGTATCGTTTAATTTCTTGTTAATATATATATATATATATATACGTTTTAAAGTAAACTATCATTACACAGTATGTAGAAAAACAGACAGTAGAAGAGAGAAGAGATAGGGACAACAAGCACACTTCCTAAGTGACGGTTCGAGATCTCCCGATGACATTAAAGCGAAAATTAGGTACTGTAAGTCTGTTTTTCTATTTACTGTGTACTTATAGTTTACGTTTTAAAGTAAACTTTAAATTAATTCTGTTTTAATTAATCTTGTTCACACAGGAAAGAGAAACATATAAAACCACACACAAAAAGACTCACAACGATATTTCGACATTCGTCGTCATCGGGCAGAAGTAGTCCCTTTGAGTAGCTGAAGATGTATATAATGTATATATTAATATATATATATATATATATATATATATATATATATATTCCCTGAGGAACTGAGAAGAGCCTGTAGGACATTAGAGAAACTCTCAAAAAAGGTAACCAAGCATGAAATTGGCATAAAATTTTTAGAAAGTTGTTTGCAAGAAGGATTGCTGCCAACCTTTTTTAATATATATGTATATATACTTCTATATATATACTCGAATGTTTTGCTTATCTACACCACATATATTTAACATTATTTTTCTTTTAAATCGAGGTTTAGTCTAGCTTTAATAAGACAACACCTTTAAGCCGACATTAAATTACTTTTCATGTTATTGTAATTAAATTCTGTATTGATGTAGCCCTGAAGATGTCTACATAGATGGTCGAAACGTCGGCTTAAAAGCGTTGTATTATTGAAGCTAGACCAAACCTCAATAAAAAAGAAAAATAGTGTTATATATATATAATATATATATATATATATATATAAGTTTATATATATACTTTGACAAACAGGAAATAAACAGGGAATGTCACTACAGAAACTCACTTCGATATTTCAATATATATATACATGAGTCGTTGCCAGTCTTCGGAGCGATTCACATCTTCCTGTCAATGACGAGGTCATTGAAATATTGTATTGAGCTTCTGTTTCATTTTTATGTTCTATTTGTAAATTACTTATATCGACTTAGCTTTAAAGGGTGCAAAGAAAAACCTTCTCTAATGTTTTTAACAGTGCTCCGTTCATTGTCAAATTCTATAGTTTTACAATATCATGACTCATTGAACCCTCTCCCTAGGCTTACGCGTAAGCTTGTATAATATAGTGTTTCCAAATCATGATGACGTAGGCAATGTGTTAATAAAAAATTCTCCCAGGGAACTGGTAAGTAACTTACACTTACGTTACGTAAGTAGACAGGAAAAAAAGTGGCACTTATTCTTGTATGATTGGTTTAGAGATAAATTTATAACCTATGAAAAATTGGTGTTGTTAAGAAATATTATTGAAACATCTCTGAGTAAATTATATAGATCAAATATTATATATATTAATAAGGGTTTGTTCAAACCTGATTCAGTCCTAACGAGGGCAATAGCCTCATCTAAGTGGGTTGACAGCTAGCAGATAGTTTTTTTACTTATTCTTAGTGTACTCCTTTGTTTCTCCAAACACGCCTCCCTAGACTATTGTCTTTTAAAAATACCCTTTTAAAGACACCCTTTTAAAATACCACTCTTCCCTCCCACGTCTCTCAGCTCCTCACCACGATGTTTCTGCATCTAGTGTTTCAGTTGGGTTTTTGACTCTCACGAAGACCGCTTGTTACGGTTGAAATGATCTTAGTCTTTTTTTCCCATTTCTTGTTGTGGTTTATGCATTTGAACAATGATTATCGTTCATGTAATTAATACATGATTATTTATTACTTATTATAATAGGATGCATATCAAATTTACATTTTTAAGAACATAAATATGAATGTGTACATATAAATACAAAAAGTTTACAATTTGTTTAAACTGATACTTTAAATAATAACTTTTGCCTATTATTTTTTTGTAATATTTTAAGGCATTCTCAAGATCAAATCTAAAATCCAAATTAGGAAGTATACTATTAGTTATAACCTATAAAATAATTAAAAATAAAAAAAGGAATGTTGAATTTATTGAACTACAAATAAATATAACAATATAAAATAACAAAACGATTCTGTAATAAATTTTTTTAAAATACTTATAAAATTGAATATCGGCATGAATAATGTTAGGACAAAATAAAGTATTAAATACTATTTTATATAGAAAAGGAAGGATTTCTTATTACTTTAGGGAAGTGTATAGGGATATACGAGGGTGAAAAGTTGAGAGAAATGTAATAGCTTTAAAGGAACGAGGAATGAATTGGTCTAAGTTATTACTTTATTTTATTTCGCATTCTTACATGAATGGAATGAAAAGCCAATTAAATAAGTTGAGACAGTTCTCGTATATTACAAACATTTAGGGAGAGAGGAGAAATGTAACGGGACATTTTAGAAATCGTTATATTCAAAACTACTTTACTTATAACAGTGTAACTCTAAAGGGAAGTGACAATTAATATTATGTTGGTGGTAGACATAACTGCGTAAACACAGTCACACACAAACACAAACACACTTACACGTACTAATGTCAGACCTTTATACTCCTTCATTTGAAATACGTTTATTCAAAAAAACTGAAATAAAATAAAAGATATTTCTTTATTTGTGATAACACCTATACTGAAGCATTGTTTTAAAAGGGTGGTAGTCCGTACAAAGGAAATTTTGATCGAAGGAATTGATTGACAACCCTATTAGTTTTGATGACTGTTTATAAAATGTTAATTTTGATTGTTACATTGATTTATAGGTGTATTCATCACTGATTAAAATGACAAATATAATCATTACATAGATTTGTAGATACTTCAATAGTTATGTATGGCATGACAAACTAGACCTTTGTTATTCATCTGATTCACTTTGTTTTTCATCTGATTTAAACATTATATGTAGAATGTTAGCATGATCGTTATTTTGGTATGTAGCTATACTGATTGACAGTAAATGACAGTCCACTTAGTCATTATTTTGACATACAGGGCTACATATACTTTGATTGATTACCATGTACAGAATGCCAAACTTGATCATTGATTGGTTCGTAACTACTCTCACATTATTCATGACATGCCAGCTTTTATTTCTAGCTGCTTTTATCACTATTTATGATAAAAGTTAGCTATTGACTTACTTGTAGCTACTTTGATGATTATGTATGTAATATTGAATGCTCATGTAGATGGTTACTTTAATTTGTAGAACTATTCATCACTGTATGGAAAAATAAATTGATCATTAATTTGATTTGTTGCTGCAATAAACACTGTTTCTAGAATGCCAACTTTGTTCTCTACTTTGATTTTAAGCTGCTTTGCAAACAGGTTATTGATTACCAATCTGGTACTTACCTTTATTTGTAGCTTTTAACCAGATCATTCCTCTAACTGTAGCTGCTTTGCTGAATATAAATGGAAAACGGATTATTGATTTTGGTCGTTACTTCGATTGTTGAATGTATTGAACACTAATATGTATAGAATGATAAAATAGATTATTACTTTGATTTGATAGTTTATTGAATGCAATTTTTGTCCATCACTTTGATCTACCTCATTTGTTAATTAATATAAATATAAATCAGACTTCTATAAGCCAGTTTGGTGAATTGAGTTCGGCTCTATAGTCCGAAGAGGATTATTTGTTATTTTTTTTTTAGAAGCAATGAAGTGATATTTTGTCGTCAGCAATCCTATGTGAATTTGGAACTACAAATTTTTCTTGTTAATTCAAAATATTCTAAGTTTAATTTAAAATAATCCAAGTTTAATTGAATGTAATTCAAGTTAAATTTAAAATAATTAGGAGTATGGAAGCGAGAGTCAGGAAAACGTTAACACAACAGTGAAGGAAACAATTTATACAAAGTTTTCATAAAATTATTTTATTTTATATTATATTTGGTTTATTATATTAATATATTTAAGTAATGTCGATTAACCGTACTTATTTTAAATTTAACTTGAATTACTTGGGCTATTTTAAATCAAACTTGGACTGTTTTAAATTAAACTTAGATTTTTTATAATTAAACTTGGATTATTTTAAATTAAACCCAAAAAGTTGTAGTAACAGCCTGTATGAACTACTCAATGCAATTAATAACAACTAAGCTATTAATTAACTCTTCGTAAATCTCTGATGATATGGTGACCATTTATTAGGAATTTTGAAGGTTCATGATTTCATCTCTGAAAGTTCTGACATCTCTGAAACTGCAGCATTCCTTTTGTGTTGGCTTAGCATATAGCTGCATGGAATATTATATGCGACATTTCTGTCCTGTTGTGTAGGTTCAATAGATGTTTCATTATCATTATTACTAGCATAATAGATGTTTTATAATATGATGACAATACATTCTGGTATTGGTCATTTATCTTGATAAAATAAAGTAAACAACCTTCACATAAGGGGGGCAGGTTTGCTCAGTGATTAACGTGCTCGCCTCTGAACTGGTGGGTCAGGGGTTCGATACCCACCTCTGGCACTCGATTTATTCACGTTTGAGGTGAATGTACTATGTCAGGTACTCGTTAAAGATCCGTACTCTAAGTACACTTGAGTTAGACAAAATATAGGGCTCGCATTGCAAAATCAATCTCCATTGTGTGGTATCACAAAGGACTCAGTGTTCGGCCACTGTGTGTTCCTTTGTGGGACTGCCACTGAAACATACAATGTTGCCTACTACTAATCTTCACATATAAACCCATCTACTGAGTCATTCTAAAGGAAGTACATCATGAAACAATATCTGAATTAGTTTAGTCAGTTATCGACAATGGAAATTCTACTAATTATTAAATGATATATGTGGTAAGTGTTTATGAAAGTTATTAATTGTGAGACTTTTTATTTCGTTTCTATTCATCGATCAATATCTAAAAATTTAATGATAAACTATCGAACTTTGTATGCACTGAATTAGAAATCCTGGGAAATCAGTGATTCACCCGTATGAACGTGATGCTTTATTCAAGGTGTAAACATAATCAAACCACCAAGAGAGGCTGCTAAATAATGAGATCATGCATCTCACCGCTAACGAGTTTGTGATTTTATAAAGTTTATTTGATGAATAAATTATTTATTAAGCAATAAAAATAAACAACTACTGAAACCGTTATTGATTTTTATATACCGTATTATACTTTACAGTAGTGTAACTTACTTGCACACCCATTGCGACTTTGATATACCTTGATATATTTTACAGTTATTGCATTTTACAAGCACACTCATTCAGGGCCGTCCCTAGAAAGGTACGGGGTCTGAGGAAACTTAAACACTGCGAAACCCTCCCCCCGGCACAAATTTTAAATATATATATACATATATATATATTATCAAATCACAATATGAAATGGGTAAAAAAGACTAAGATCTTTCAACCGTAACAAGTGCGGTCTTTGTCAGAGTCATAAACCCAACCCATCAGTTGTGTTTTTGACTCTGACGAAGACCGCTTGTTACTTCTTTAGTTTAGGGAGATACTTGAACCAAATACTTCAAAACTATGTCACTGAAACAGGATTCAAACAGTGCTCCAATTTGATAATGTAAAACAAAAACATTTACTTTCTTCAAAACACTGAACACTCGTATTCTTCCAGATATTTTTTCCTTTTTTTTTCTCCCTTTTTGTCATTCAAACTCCATAGATCACAAGCTATTTTTTTAAGTTTAGTCAGTTAGGGTTAAAAAAAAAACAGTTTCATATAATATAGTTCGTCTCTTTCTGATTGTCATTAGTATCATCAGGCAGGAAACACCTCTTTAGATAAAATATTTTATGAAAATCGTCAAAATTGACTGTGTTTATCTCTATTAATTAGTACTAGTCTTAATCCGTTTGATGATTCGTTCAATTACAGCTTTATATAATTTAAATGTTCACAGGCTATTGTTGACTAAACTCTTATAGTAGCTTTCTATGAATTCGCTTCCGAAATTCCTGTATCTTTCAGTCGACAAATGCCGATTCTCTTCCTTTTTTTCAGTCGATTTGACGATTTTTGTTTAGAATGTGTAGAAACAAAGGACATATATAATCATCTTTTCTAACAGAATACTTATGTTGCTTTATCCTGTAAGGAGACCTTTGGGTGAAAGAAAACAGTAATATATCATTTACTGATATATTGAAAACTGTAGTATTAACAGAAAAAAAATGTAATACATCATTTCCACTTCTATTGATAAGATTTAAAACATTTATATATGATCATTGTTGTAATACCTGAAAAATAATTGTATTATGAAGTAGAAATGTGCAAGTTAATATATCTTTAGAAAAGGCAATCGGGCTGTTTGGGGAGCTGATTTGGATGGTCTCCAAAAAGATACAGTGGAGAACATTTATAAATTATCAGAGAAGGAAGAGTTTGGAGTTAACTACATGGTGTGGAATGAGTCAGACCCGAGAGTCTTGCACATTCACTGCTTTCGCATTGATTATTCGATTTGGCCCAACAGCTCATCAAGTTTTCAACCAGCCTATAACTAGTACGCTATCAATTACTTATCAAGTAGTTTAATGCGGCCAGCAATATTATACTCAGTCTCTAATCTTCTGCCTATCTTTGCATCCCATAAACAATAACTAATCAAAATAACATTTGTGTAACTAATTATTAATTACTACTATTATTAATCTTCGCGATTATTTGCACAGCGCAATCTGGTTTGAAATATGCTAAAGACGTTTTCAGAATTATACTTCTTATTTTATTATATTACTACCACAATTAGTATAATTACTCCTAAGTTTTATAAATAAATTAAAATAAGATGGTTTAACTACTTTTGTGAAAAGAGAGTAAGGTAGCACATTCTGCACATGAAGTGTTCTACAATACTTCTAACCAGCTCAAACCACCTCTGACTTTCACAAAGTTCATCCAATTGTGTTAATAATTGAAGACTTAAAAATAAAAAGGGTCTAAGTGCCAAAACTTTTTTTTTTCAGGAAGTGGGTAATATTGTATAAAAGGGACAAAATGGTTACTAGTTTGCATACTCATTTGATTGTGTTTATGCATAAACTTTGAAGGTGCCAAAAAGAGAATTGGTACCTAGAACATTTTAATTTAAAACTCTTGAACTATGGAAATCATGTCGAAAATATCATTTATTAACATTAAAATTGAATATAATTGTTTTGTTTAAAGAAGTACACTTTACATATATATATTACTGTTACATAATACTCTTGTTAAATTTTATTTGATTTAAATTTTTTTATTATTATTTTAATGATTACGTTTCATCAAAGAATAATATTTCTATTATATTTCACACTTAATATGTGAAATCAAAGTAAACGTCTAAAAAATAGTAGAAAATTCAGGAATGGGACATACTCGTACATCATTCAACCAAAACAACTGGTCATGATCAGAGTCACAAACAAAGTGGAACAAATGAAATAGGACGTCTGGTGTGGTATGGAGAAGAGAGGGAGCAAGAGAGGTATATTAAAGGACGTAAAGAGCAAGAAAGGGAACAGATTGTAGAGCAAGTCAGATTAAACAAAGGACTTCAGGAAAAAATAAGTAAAATCAGGAGATTCCTAAACTAGAACTCAACTTAATATCAAACTCATTGACAAACAACTGATTTTTTTTAAAAAACGGCTGTGCATACATATTAATCAATGATGTATTATTCGCTTATATGGATGTATCATCATTTTATCAGTTATGAGAAACATACTCTCTATCGATCTTTCAACAATTTAGGGAGCATGCTGTATCATCTGAAAAAGTAGTACTATAAAGCATTATTCTTCTTTTAATAAAAGGCCTTCTGCATATAGGTTAGGTTAGGTTGCAGTGGCAGTTCCATAAGGGAACAACGTAGGCCGAGCATTGGCCCTTTGTGATACCACACAATGAAGATTGATTCTACAGTAGGAGTCCTAAATTTTGCCTAACTCAAATGTATTTAGAGCAGGGATCTTTAACGAGTACCTGACATCGTACAGACTCGGGACCGACGGTTTAACGTGCTTCTCCGAGGGACGACGCGCTCAGATTTATTCACCTCCCGCGTGAATAAATCGAGGGCCAGGTGAGGATCGAACCCCGGTCCTATCAGTTTAGAGGGGAGCACGTAACCACTGAGCTAGCCTGCCCCCCCCCCCCTTCTGTATACAATTGCAAATCATAGCCATTATAAAACAGAGTATTAAGTATGCACAAATAACCACGAGAATAAGAGTTTTAGGACACCTCTCTAAGAATATATTTGAGATGAAATTCCAATGACTCCAAGAACATCTTACGAGATATGACGGTTTTCCTTATGTCTAATATAAAACATACATTAGTGTTCACAACTTAAGTTGTAGCAGGTCCAATACAGATTCTAATTATTCTTTTACAGGAAAACACTAATATATGCCAGTATTCCAGGAAAAGGTGATATCCTTTAGTTTTAACAACTGTGATGGATGAAATACTTACACTAATTACCCAGTTACAATATTACTTCAATTTATTCTATAGTTTATAGAATAAGTAAGAAATGCCAAGTCCATTGAATCACCGAAGAAGTAGCTTGAAACTAGTGTCTGCTTTGTAATAAAAACGAATGAGTACATACTATCCACAGAAAGTGGGGTTCATAAATACAAGTTAGTCTACATCTGATATTCAGTTTTGTTAAGGGTGCAATACATAGATTGGTTAGAGCATTTTCTTGGACAAAGCCATCATATCATGGGAATAAACAATGTAAAATTAATTGTTAATTTTATTAACAAGACAAGTAAAATTAATTAAGGAACTATTAAAAATACAAAAATAAGTTAGGAAGGAATTCGTACTTACTATTTGAAGTATTATTTAAGGAATTAACTGGTAGGTTAGCTTGCAGTGTTAGTCCAGTAAGGGAACACACGTAGGTCGAGCATTGGCTCTTTGTGATACTACAAAATGAAGATTGATTCGGCAGTGGGAGTCCTAAATTTTGCCTAAATCAAGTGTATTTAGAGTAGGGATCTTTAACGAGTACGTGACATCGTACAGGCTCGAAGAAAATACTTGATTTAACTGGTTAACACAATAAACATGTTTTAAGGTTCTAGGTGACGCTAAACTAGGAGTGTAATAGGGCCTTTTTAGAATGACTAAGCTTAATGGGCATTGATCTTTTATGCGCAAGAATTTTATTCTTCTTGCATGTATTCTTAGAGCTGTGTATTATTACTCACTAGTAGTAACTTTTGTATGTCTTTGTGAAACAAAACCACAAGTGGTTTCAATCATACCCAAATCTGAAAACCTTTGCTATATCAGACAACAGTTGTTTTTAGAGGTTATTACTATATTTTAATTTTTTTTATTTTTGAATAAATGGTTTTGCCAAGTTTAATACGACATAATTTTTGTCTACCTATAGCTGTTTTACTTGTACATTCCTGTATGCCTCTTAGATTCATGATGAATGCAATTGTCTTTAATCTACGTGTAGATTCATATTATCATATTTTAGATTCACTTAATAAACAAAAAGACAATTCCAACTGGACACAATATGAGTTCAAAATCGAAGAAGAGTAACTCACAGAGTAAAGAAACACACAAACTCAAATTTTAGGGGCAATCCGTCTTCAGGAGAAAAGAGAAAGGGTTACCAAGCACTTGTAGACACAACTGCAAGTAACCCAGCAAGTAACCCGGCAAGTGAGTTACTTGCAATTGTATGATGAAATACATATGAAGAATACAATAATATTTCAGTATTTATATTATGAAGTTGATGGAACATTATACATATAGGAAGATGCATTTATAAGTCCTAATTGTAATATTTAATTAGAGCATTATAATTGTCATTATTATAAGTATATAGCAATTATGCTAATTAACCGAGAAAAAGACATAAAAAAAATAAAAAATGTAGAAAAAAATAATACACTCCGATAGAGGAGTTGTTTAAATAGTAAAACAAGAGAACTAATAATAATTGCAATATAATATATGTATTCTGCAAAAGAAGAAACATATTTAATAAACAAAATTTTAAAACTAGAATGATTAAATAATTTTAAAAACGATAACGTTGAAATGTTGGATTTATTTCAATATTTTAGATCTAATGATTTCACCATCATAGTACAGAGACAATCTGATTTCTGTGAAGTTAAATGAATTTTAAAAATGGCTCAAAAAAGCGAATACTTTCCTTTGACAGCTTTTTGAATGTTCAGTAAAAGTTAGAAATAATGAAATTCCTTTAACAATGTTGAAGTGAGTTAAAATTGCTGAAAGTATCAAATTTTAATTAAATTAACGAAAGCGTTAAAAATTTCTTATTTCAGGTCAATTTTTAAAACTAGGAAGGAATAATGAAATACTTCAGTTGAAGTTTATTACGTTTTGTGAGACTGGCGGACATGTAGAGTCATGTAAGAAATGCAATGCCTCAGACCTCAAATACTGCTGTAAAATAATCATAGTTTACTTATATTAACAAAAATATTGATATTATATTAAGACTGATAAAATTAATATAGTCACATTCAAACAAATGATATGATTATTGATAATCTATGAGTTTGATACATGATAATTACATTAAAAAAGAAAACTCAAAAGGTTGTCAACGAATTTCATACTGTATTTACTAATATTGAAGTTGGTGTAGTCCATTCAAAAAAAAAATTTTTGATGATTTTGTAAGTGTGTGTATTTATTTTCTGTTAGCTGATAAAACATATTTCGGGCATATCATTATTACAGTTGATTTTGACCTAAATGTCCATGAATCGACTCCTCCAGTTCCTAAGATATACCTCTAGTATTGAACGCTGGCCTGGCAAGGTGGGTAGGTTCTACGCAAATCATTCCATCATCGTGTTTCTCTGTTCCATAAACGAACCTTTACCGATGCAGTTTTGATAGAACAATATGTTCTGATTTAGTTGTTCCTCTAATTTTAAAAAAAAAAACTAATACAGTGTTATTCCAAGTAATTCAATTCTTGGCAGTTGATTCTCTAGACATGAATGTAATCAGCCTAATGGAGTTTTATTTGAGACAAATAAATACATATTCAGTTGTTTCTCTAACCATGAATGAAGCCAGATTGATCAGGTCTTTTCTTAGGTTTTCATGTAAGTTAAATAGAGCAGTTCGGATACACATTTATTGTAAAATGGCCTTGTCTCTGAAAATTAAAGATTTAATTTAACAAAATCAATAATTTTGTAGGCCTTGCCTGCACAAAATTAAATATTTTTTGTGCATCCAAATAATTGATAAAATGCATTTTTTTTAATACCTGCATATTTTTTTTTTTAATTTTGAGGGCCCCTCTCTTAGAATGGTCTTCCTTCTGTATAGGTGGCACATGTGTCTATCTGTCGGCGTATTTGCCACGAAAGTGGACAACAGGTTACGCTGATTGCTTAGATTGTCTAATCTAAGGAAGATTTGGACTTTACCTGCAGCTAAGGCAAACTTAGTAGGGCATACACTCATTGGTCTTCCTGAGAGCTCTTAAAATATTATCTGCACCTCGGGGGGTGGGGAAGTCTATGCGGGATCCCCTTTGTTTTCCGCAAGTTCCGTTGTTATTGAACTCGTGGTAACTTTTGATGAGTAGACTCTCTAGGGAGTCACTAGGTAAGAAGTAGAATCCTCTCGGAAGGTTGCCTTAAGCAAGACCCCTACCCTTAGGTATGGTTCATCAGTTGACAGGTGGGTTTAAAACTGTTAGGTGAGGTCTGATCACAGGTTAGTGGGCACTTCCTTTAGGAGGGATCACTGAATCCTTTTGCATTCGATCGGCGCCTTTAAATTGACGACTTATAGGAATCAGCCACCTGTTTTTATCATTCTGATGTACTGTTCCCACTGTCTATTGTTCAATTCTCTAGTAAATCAGCCCTAGATGCATGATTTCTCTATCTTTTGACTGAAATTCCTCATGAGCCTGAATCCTCTGGAATCATTCAGGATACTATTCTATTTTGTCAATTGTAGTTATTTTTGTTATTACCTAATCATAGTTGGCTTCTAAAATGATAGACATTTACACTAAGAGTACTTTCCATTACTATCTATTTCCGTTAGACTATAGCTTTTCATTTGTTTTTAGAAACAAATAAAAGCTTAGAACAAAAACAAAAGTTTAGAAACAGTATAAATTACTGCTGACGGAGTTACTTTTATAGGTAGTTGTACTATTTTACAATTTTTCACTTAATTTAATGTTGTTGTATATATACTGAAGTTCAGTTAATTTTATAGCTCACTAAACTACCCGTGACACGTTGGGTCATAAAACACGTTTCTTTTTAATGCAATCATGTTCACGTACGTGCAGATAAACTCTAAATCAATACATTTCTAATGTGACAGGATGGGTTAGAAATGAATAGTGGAGTCGTTGGATATCCTACAGTGATGGCTCTCACTGAAAGTGGTTGCTACCACAGAGGGACCCACGAGTCACACGTGCCCTACTGAGACTCCCAAGAGGTTGGAGGTCCCTCCTGAGTCAGATGAGGTTAGTAGTAGGTCTACTGACAGGTTGATCGAGCATATTGCATTTGGTTGAATTGTTTTAGGAATTCTAGGAACGTTTTTCTTGGATTTTTATTTAAGAATCTGTTTTAAAATAACACTGTTTTCTAAAATAATATTAATACCAGTACATTAGTTTCGTATGAAAAGTATGTTATTCAAAAATGAAGTGGTGAATGCAGTTAAATCCCTTACAGCCTTATAAAATATTCATAAAAATAATAAATTTTAGAGAAAAAAATATTTATGTCCTAATAAACGGTGAATAGTTGAAACTTGTGTATTATCGTGAATTGCATTGAGTGAATTGACGATAACCATCTTGGAATCATGGAAGATTTTTGCAATCATAAAGCACGCAATATTAGTTTAATAAAAAAAAAGATAATACTCTTGTGCTGGCAAAATGGGAAGCTACGGTTAGATCTACTGATTACATTCATAACAACAGCTAAACACAACATTGAGCTTCAGTAGAGATTCAATTTATGTAAGCCTTTGGGAGAGTGAATGAGTAAACAGATAAGAAAATGTAAGAGTACTTTTTTAAAAGTTATAAAATATGTTGCCTCTACTATAAAAGATAGGAGACTAAAGCATCCAATCATCTCTGAATAGCACATACGCCATTTGAGTAATGTATTTGATAGAAAGGAAGTAATTTCATTGTGCAGATGTTCATCTAATATTCAGTAAACCTGTTACATGCAATCTAACCAGTACAGATCATAATGAAATTTTTTTAAAAAAAATTTTTTTGAAAATATTGAAAAAAAGAAAGGTTGTTCATTGTACTTTATGTCTCATCGAGGGCCTTTTTTCTTTAGCTTGTGGCACCTTCTAAAGATGCGGAAATCTTAATTAGTATTTACTTAATATGACGTATTACATGTTTATAATTATAAATTTTAAAATTATAAATTTTAAAAGATCATTAAAATTGACAATATAAATTGTTAGACATGTAATTTTAATCAACTTAAATATTACTTCTTTCTTTTTATTAATGAATAAGGCACTCGGAAGCAACATACCTTCTAAGCGTTTGTCCTGATTACAAAGGCAGTATTTAAAAGTAACCATTTAAAAAACATAATTTAATTAATTATTTCTTCATTACTTCTGCAATCTGTTATAGTGTGGTTTTACTTATATTGAGGAATTTCAAAAAATTACATCTTTTTAGAAAAAAAAAAGTTTAATATGAGAAAGCTAACAACGCATTTCGAACAAATAGTGTTCTTTCTTCAGGTTTACATCTAAAAAATATACATATCTGTTGGCTTTAAGATCATCAGAGTGAATTATTTGAAATCGAATACAATATATGTATCAATGTTGACTTGCACTATAGAGGTTTTTAACTAAGAAAATAAGTATGAAAAATGACTTAATTGATCCTGAACTTAAAACATGAACCAATTTATAAGTAATACAAATTTTAATTACCTGCACTCGTGAGATTTATTATTATTGTAGTATGCTGTACAATACAGTACAGTATAGCATTATTGTACAGCACTTATTTATTATTGTACAGTTGAGTGGTATAAGCCCTTGGAGACTTTTTTCTTTATCTGACATGTACAAAAAATAGTAGTTACTAAATGAAAGACGACTGACTGCTGAATAAAAAGAAACCTTATATAAAAGCTTCCTATGGAAATAAAGCAAGGAATCGAATAAGATATCAAGTAGTTTTTGAAAATTCTTCAATGAAAAACAATAAATCATTGTCGAAAATTCCAGGACTATAGTCTGGTTTAGAACAAGCAAAATAGCATTGAAGTCCTCTCCATGTCACTTTGAGAAAAATAACTCCATTCATACATACAATAAAAAGCGTATAGAGGAATAAATCTTGCTGTTTCCATTGAAATTGTTAGAACGCTTGGTTGAAGATATATATTTTCTTCTTATACTTGTGGACCGTAACTCGTTTCTGAACGAGGACATTCTTTCTTATCAAAGTGATTTTCAGTGCCATGTACCTCACTCACCCCATTGGCTCAACCAGACGGCTTTCATCAACAATATTACTTTCCTTCTATCAAATCCAAAGCTCTGTTTCAACACAGAGTATCATAATAATAAACATTACAACATGCTTCTTCTTTCTTTCTTGTCACCAATTTTTTATTTGCTTAATTTCTTCAATGTATCTGCTAATAAATATATATACTTCGAAAATATATTGTGAAACATAAGAAATAGACAAGTAATCACTATAAATATCTATTATTTAAAACCGTCATCACAATAATGAAATTTGTTGAAATCTAGAAATAAAATGTGTGTCATACTATTTGTGCTTGGTTGAAGTTATGTCAAAAATTTGTAGGTCATTTATTTGAATTTAAATTACCCTATATAATACTATAAAAATACAAAGAAATAACAATGAAAACTAGACGGTAGAATTAACTTTTAATACTTTGACCTATACAATGTTCGCCTTCAAAAAAGGAAGCAATACCGAGACGAAAGCCAAGTTATATCAATATATTATATATATATTCACTGATAAAACGAAATACGATCCAAACTGGACACAATACGAGTTCGAGATTAACAAAGAGCAACACACAAAGTAGGGAAACACACTTACAGACTCAATTTTCGGGTAATCCGTCTTCATGAGAAAAGAGAATGGAAGACCAAGCACGTTGTAGACGCAACGGGTTACTTGCCGTTGCGTCTACAACGTGCTTGGCCTCCCATTCTCTTTTCTCCTGAAGACGGATTACCCGAAAATTTGAGTCTGTAAGTGTGTTTCCCTACTTTGTTTGTTGCTCTCTGTTAATCTCGAACTCGTATATATATATATATATATATATATATATATATATATATATATATATATATATATATATATATATATAATATTGAAAATGATAGCAGTTTATGCATTCATGACCTTCTTATTGCATGATTTTTACCTGCTGGCGTTATATACAAGTTTCATTGCTGATATACTGTGTAGAACAGATTCCCCCAAGGACATTGATATATAGATATGTCAGGTAAACAAAAGATATTTGAGAGAATAGTCTATAAATAGTTAAGATACATTAAAAAATGTATAAAGTGCGTCTATCCATCAAAGAAATTGATAGATGTACAGAGCTCTCCCCACGTCAAAGGACGTAGCGTGACTTTGGAATTCGTATTGGTACACTTTGGATCTTTCCCATGTTATAGTGAATGTTTATATATATTAGTTGATCCACGGTATTCTAAGACTAAAACGCTTTGAATATCTAAGAAGCAGCATGAATTAATTCCTTTAATAATTCAGAAGATTTCTATTTTGTTAAGAAAAAATATGAAACTGACCATGTAAATTTAGCGTTTGATATGAATGTTGTCTTTTATGAAGATCTTTATTTGCCAAACACTTCTCAAGTTATTATAAATGAAACTTATAAGTTTAAGTTTTAGCGTGATTTGTGTAATAGAGTAATTCGTAGTAGGACAATATGTAATGCAAAATTTGTAGTTTATTAATATACCTGAGAAATTTAGTAGCCATTTTGTCATAAAGAACTAAAAAAATACCTTTCCCATGTTTCAACATTACCTTATTGAAGTGGGGTTGTGTAATTATGAAAAAGTAACAAGTCTGTTCAAAGTTAAAAGTGGAAATGATTAGTTAGGTTTTTTCCAGCAAACAAGTTCTAATGTTAATACGAAGCGTCCTCAGATAAATCAACAATTTCCTGGCCCAACTTTTGTCAATATCTCCATCTATTGCACCGAATAGGGTTTAATCTATTATCCTTTTCGATATTTTTCTCACAGTCACAACTTTCCAAAGACATCCTAAGTTTTGAATGATTTTTATTATTCTATGAACTATTATTCCATAAATAAAATAAATTACAGTGTTTATTAGAAATTTATTGAGTGATATGTTATTACGACACACTAACTATCAACTTGTGGCCTAACTGTGGGTAGCAACCCATAGTAGACACTATTCTTTAATCTACTTAATATAAACTTAAGTTTTATTACATTATAAATCGTTTTTCTTGTACTTTGTATATGTACAGACCAGATTTAGATGCTATCATTTGAAATGGCGTTTGAGAAAATGGATATCGACCGAAATCATCCGAAATGTATGAAATGAAAGAATTTCAAATATTTAATATCGCCGAAATAACATTTTGGTACACGTTGTTTAATTGACATCTTAAATTTTATTTATTTTGTTTTGAAAAATAAAATTATCAGCTCTAAACGAAAATTTCTTAATCGAATTTGAATTCAACATTCCAACAGATCTCAGTTATAGCTCAAAACATTTTGATAAAAAAATGTATTATTTTGCTTTAAAATAATATAATCACAGAATCTGACAATGAATTTATAATAAGGGAAAAAGTAATCTCGGGAAAATAGTAACTAATGAGTCTTTTAGTATTTTTTTAAATATTTGAAGAGTTATAATGTTCATATTACTGATAGAAGTATCAAGTTAGGGCAGTTGAAACATCTCGAAACTTTGCAAATTACTTCCTTCTGAAATGAGTTTTTAATCATTTTTTTTTATCTGTATGAAAAGTTAAGTAATTAAATTTATGTTAATTAAAAGTAACTTCCAAAGTGGTATTTAGGAGAAATATTGCTCATTTTTTTTGTATAAGGGAAATATATGATTATTTCAAGCATATAGTGTGGGGGAGGGGGGGGTGTACTACGCAGAAGGAAGATAAATTAATATGATACTTTAAAAAAAATTTTTTTAGTGACATGTACCAGTGAAACAAACTTGTTTCGTTGCTATCTACTACATTAATTCCAAAAAAGTTTCAATCTGTGTCATCATTTTTTTTATTTTTGTTTAAGAAACCTGAAAAAAATCATTTGATATTTAGTTGATAATAAATACATTTAGATGATGTGTGCGTTAATTCTGATTATCAAAGTTGATACTGATGCATTTTCTAATTTACCATAGGGAACTATTTATAATCACTAGCCTAATGAAGTGTGTTAACAAGATAGCAAACGGGGTGATCAGCGTCTGAATCTATTAATATAATTTACCTGTACATACATTGTAATAAAAGAACAGAGTTTATTAATCTCAAAGTATAATCTTGATTGTACTCATTAAAAATATCCTAGTTTTAATAATCAGTGATTAAATTGTATATTTTATTGTGTAACCTATGGGTTAACTCAGCGTTTGTTTTGGTGAGTGGGAGTACAGTCACGTTCGGATCAGTTTTTTGGGACTGCCTTATCCAGTGTAGGTAAACAGTAAATATATAAGACACTAATTTTCCATGAATAGAGTCTTTAATTTTCGGTTTAACCGTCATCAGGAGAGAAGAGATGATAGATGTTGGAGTTGCTTTGCTATCACTTCTGTCCTGCTTGTAGTTTACCCTAAAACGTTTGTTATCCGTTTTGGTGAATATAACATATAATTACATTACAATTATTATTTTTATTAAAGATAACTGTACTTGGCTGAGAAGAGTTTCTTTATAAGCTCTTCAGTATTTCGGAATACAGTGTCATTATTACATATGTACAGTGTAATATATTTCCAAACCCAACACGTTCTGGTTTTTCCATTCATTATCAGAAGGTAAATAATCTGGTTTTTCAAATGTTCATAGATATATTTGGTTCTTAGATTTCATTGATGAGATATGAGAATAATGTTTGTACATGATAGTTCACGAGCAGGAAGGTAAGTGAGCTAAGTGGTTTTAGAGATTCAAACGTGAGCTTAAACAGACCTGTCTGTGAGTTTAAAATGTTGTCTAGTTTTGTTTCCTTCAGTAGACAGCCCTTGTTTTGATGATTATTTGTCACATATAGACTGCTAACAGTCGGACATTTATAATAGGAACGTACTCCTACTTTGTCATTACTATTTTTTCATACCATATTGCCTTTGATAATATTTTTCAGTACTTTTTCAACTAATTTGTGTTTCTCCATGTATTGGCTATTGTAATACAATCTGTGTATGGTTATGGAAGTTTTCCATTCCTTTTTGTGTATTCAATCAATTCATTCATTCTGAAAGTATGGAGGTAAGAGAGGTATTTTAAAGGTCACAAAATGAAATAAACAAACAAAACGTTTGGAAAGACAAAGCAAATAATGGAATTCAAAGAGAAATAAGTAAAACAGTATCTACTAGATACAGTTAATCCTAATACTCAAGCAATTGTTTTCGTTAATATTGAATAAATCATTAGTAATATTCATAGTATTTGAACAGTATTTATTTAATGAAGTCTAGATTCCTAACAACAATGATTTGTCATAAGCTATCATTTTAGCTTA
Source organism: Hermatobates lingyangjiaoensis (assembly GCA_026182355.1). NCBI lineage: Eukaryota > Metazoa > Arthropoda > Insecta > Hemiptera > Hermatobatidae > Hermatobates > Hermatobates lingyangjiaoensis. Next base: position 571,875 of record JAPFBL010000068.1, read on the forward strand.
TGTTTTGATTGTAATATTAGTTTCATTATATATCTAAAAATTAGGCACATCTTTGTTCACCTCTAACTATGGAGTATTGATGTTGTTTAATAAACATTTAAAAGTGTTTTAATTGTTTAATACAGAATAGGATGAATATTACTATAATCCAGTCTCCTGAAAGAGTTTTTAATGAACAAATTACCTAATTTATACCATTAGAAAAAACTCTATGAAAGTCAAGATTACGAGGATACTTAGGACGTAAGCCTCATACTCGTAGGTCGTGATGTGGGGAAACCATGACATTTAATATTAAACGGGTTTCTTATGTTACAATGAAGAACTTGTTATATACTTCTTTTGAAGTCTTTTTAATATAATTACATTTTAATGTGTGATTTACATTTAGGAATTTAATCAACAAACTTCTAACGTCTCGAAAAATATATGCCTAAAAACGAGTATTTTAACATTGGCGGAAAAAGAATTAGCATATGCAAATATGTTAGTGGGTTTCTCGGTTTCTCAAACACGCTAAAACATAACTGTTTAGGTAATCTATGGATATGTACATCTAGGATGGGCAATTTACAAATTGCTTCTTCTGCGATTGTGAAATGAATAGTTTGCACAAATAAATTTAATTTTGTTAGAAGCCTCATTTACGCTTAAAATTGCGATAAGAGCATAATATACGGTCAATATATCGGAAACAGCAAACCTTAGCAGATAATTAAGGTTTGTTTCGAACTGAATTATGAAATAATCTTTATGACAATTATGATTTACTTTTAAATCTTTTGCACTATTGATATAAAATTTCTCAAGTAAATCAAGAATACACCGTATATTACTTCATAATACTACAGATATTAGGTAGACTCGCACTAGTGACTGATAGAATGTTCCCACTAATACTGCAGCAAGTGGTTTGACCGGTTTCTGACGTTGTCCGTGTTCAAATAGGTCTAATCAGATATACTGTGTCATAGGTTTAAATCATTTCAAAAGAAGTAGTCTACAGTGCCTGCATTTATTTAAATTATTAATGTACTTTGATCTTTTATTTTTATTAACTGATTATTTTGTAGAATTGATTGTTTTCGTCACTGTCTAGTCCAGTAATGTTCCATTTTTAGTAATATTAGTGATCGTGAAAAAATTCACTCTCGAGATTTTGACGAAATTACATATTTGAGGTCCCAGAAGTCATTTTATGAAATCGATTCATAAAATTTTTCGATGATATCTGTGTGTTTCTGGGTGGGTGGGTGAGTATGTATCCAAGGTTTGTGGCCACGCTACGGTCCAGGATCTTCGATGGATCAAATTGATATTTTACACAAAAATGGACCACATAGTGTAGATGAGCCCTATTGTTTGGAATCAATTAAGCCTGATGGAAAAGTCACTTTTTTTGCCAAATACCTGTTTTTAGACTACATTTTTTTTATCCTAAACTACTTATTCTAGAGTTCTGAAATTTTGGTATTATCTTTGAGGCTAAAAAAGCAAAAAATTTGAACATTTTCAAATTTTTATATCAGCAGGAAATATAAAATGTTTCAATAAAATATAAAAATTCTGACTTATAATTCAATCTGAAAGCTTGTGAGTGCAATACAAGACATACCGTTTAACGGATAAAAATGGAACTATACCTAAAAATAGAACATTCTGTTGAAGGATCTGTTGAGCTAATTATTTTTGACTACATTCACCAAAGGAGCGTTACAGTACATTTTTTTGTTTTCAGAAAATACTTTTCTGATGTGAAACGGAAATTTGTAGCAGAATAAAAGATCGTTCCTTCCAAATAGATTTATTGAAACAGAAATTTTTTCACCGAGGTTATCCCCCTAATTTCATTAACAATCGTATAGTCCTTGCAGACGTTCATCATAATTCAGGTCCTAGGAGGGATCGCAGTGACTCTACTTTCCTCATCACCACTTATTTTCCTGGTGCTCATAGGCTGGGTGCAGTTATCAGGGAGTTTTTACCTATACTTTCTTCTTCCTCCTGTACTTCTTCAGTCTTTAGTGAGGCACCTTCCATTTCCAGTCGCAAACCTGTAATCCTCAATCTTTCTTTTCTCACATCTCTTCTCCTAAGCCTCCTAAAACTGCTGGTAGTATGGTTCAACGTGGATGTCTTACTTGTCCTATCATCAATCCTGTTCCTTCCTTTACCTCTTTCCATAATAAACGCAACTAATCTATCGCTCACAAGACCTCTTGTACCTTTGGTTACTGCGTTTACCGTTTGGATTACACCCAGTGTGATTCTTTTTATGTGGGTTTAGCTTCCACCAAGCTAAGCCTGCGTATGAATAATCACAGGTCGTCCGTTTGCAAACGCGGTGACCTTCCCGTGCTACTCATGCCGGTTCTCACGGACTCAGTTTCAATGACTGTTTCCGTGTACTAGTCCTGAGGCAGATTGATGAAACTAATTCGAAAGTCACTCTGAGAGCTTCAGAAGAAGCACTTATTAGTCTTCTGGGTGGTAGATCTGCTCCTGGGCTTAACCTTAATCGTTGATTGTTCCTTTATTTATTTTTTAATTTAATTTATTTTTTTTATTTCTTTATTTTTTCTATAAGTTGCTATTACCTTTTAATTTTATTTTAGTTAAATGGTTTCATTCATTTAATTATTATTTGTTTTTTTATTCCTTTATCTTCTTTTGTCTCCCTTTCTTCTGAAAGTTGGCTACACTGTTTGAGTGCCTCGGTTTGAACGCCAAGCCAGTCTGTATCAGCCTTTGGAGCGATTCACATCTATTCCTGACGACGAGGACATTGAAATATAGTAGTGAGTTCAGTGATTTATTTTCTGCGAATTCTTTTGAAAATTCTAGTTTATAAATATATATAATAAATTCAAAACGAAGGAAACACACAGAAAGACGCAGACATAACTCACATCGATATTTCGACCATCGTCGGCGGTGCCTCACCGCCCTGCCTTCCTGCGGGACTCTTTGCTCTTCACACCTCCTGATGACGACGATGGTCAAAATATCGATGTAAGTTATGTCTGTGTCTTTCTGTGTGTTTCCTTCGTTTTGAATTTATTTTATTTAAAAAATTCCGCTGGACCGTTTCTTTTAATTATATATATATATATATATATATATATATAACAAAAAACAACACATAAAGAACGAGAACACTTACTGGATCAATATTTCGAACCAAAGTTCGTCATCAGGAAGATAATAGAAGGGAAGAAGAAGAGGTACGTGCCTTCCATCCAGAATCCTGAACGCACGTACCTCTTCATCTTCCCTTATACTTTCATCCTGATGACGAACTTCTGTTCGAAACATTGATCCACTAAAATTTCTCGTTCTTTATGTGTTGTTTTTTTCAGTTATTTATCTGTTCGGTTTGGACTGTTTAGTATTTTCATTGTATATATATATATATATATATTTATATATATATATATATTTTGAAATTTTGATTGAATAACCACAATTTTTTTATGTAAATATATATAACAATCTCTATTCATATAAGTGTGAGTCTGGGGTTTTTTGTGTGTTTTTTTTTATGTTTGTGCAAAATGTTTTTATCTATAGTATTACATTGGAGAAATAGTCAAAAACTAAACAATTCACTTTAAACAAATTAACATGTACCTATTGAATTATTGATATTTTTTTTTATTGTTAGGTAATAATATATTCCACTTTACCTTAATATGTACCAAATAACTAAATATATATTCAGTGGAATATTTGTTATGAATGTATTTTAGTAAGTAATATTGTCAAGATTTGATGTAGTATTTCATAATCTAGAATTAATGACTCATATAGAATAATGGTGTTTATAAATAATATCGCAATATTTAATATATAAGAAAAATAATTTGTACTAGTTGTTATGAGTTGTATTGCATATTATTGGGAGAAGATAAAAGTAGAAACATTCAAGAAATTGCATAGCAAGTAGAGTAAAGGATATAGTATAAGACATTAAATGAAGTGAGTGGAGGCAAGGTTAGTATTTACTTGTGAGAGAGTGAGAGAGAAGTGGTTGAAGCTGCAAACTAGTTTTGCTATGGAAGTAAGATGAGTTTACTGTCTTTTAAATGTACAATAAATAAGTGTTTTAGACGGAGTGAATGAAGGGGGTTTATGTGTAATTAGGAGCGTGGGGACGTGACGTCAACGGCTGGGGTAGTACGCTTGGCGACGCTGGGCTTGGGGGATCCATAGTGTTGCTATAGTTACCCGCTAGGTCAATGATCCCCTCCCCGGGCACCGGGTCAAGGTGGGAGAAAACTCCACACCTGCCCTAGAACATCGCTCTCTCACACTCCGGCTCGCTCTTTTCTACAGACAGCAAGATATCACAGGCTCTCTCATACAATTCTAGTTTCAGATATACCTTGTCATAGTAAGTTATAAGTATCACCTCACCCATCGCTCTTTCACATTATTATATGGCTCATTGACACTTTTCATTCATTACGACATCGCCTAGGCAGTACCAAAAAAATACCAAATATTTATTAATATAATATTATTGCTAAAATATTATTACAATAATTCCAAATAAATCAAAAATATTATATTATTAATAATAACTGTATATTTTGTAAAACATTTAATTTTAATTTAAATTCCCCATCTCTCAAACTTGTTTGTCAGTGACATATCAGAAGTACTGATTAAAAAGTAAAGACTCCTTCCACTATTAGTCAATGACATTAGAAAACCGAATAGCTTCTGCTTAATATTTCATGTTTATTTAATGAATATTTAGTCCTAATCTTTCAATTCATACTAACTTCTCAGTTTATGGGTAGTAATATAATTATACATTTATTACGTTTATTCGTTACATTCTTTCATAAATTTAATATTATTTTTTTTTTTTACGAGAAATATCAATATTAGAGTGATGTTTGTTGGAATGTTGAAAAGCTAGAATGTCAAGGCACAAGAAAACACTGCTTTAATTAATGATGTGTGGATATTATCTCTTTTTTGAGATTAAAATGTGATATATATATATATATATATATATATATATATAAACTTAAAATAAACTGTGACACATAGAAAAAACGTAACTTAGGATTCATTTTTCAGTAATTCAACCGTAGGTTTGAAACATTACCCAACTAGTAATGAGACGAATAAGTCTCATTAATCTGAAATTATCGAAAGCCACTCTGAGAGCTCCAGAAGAAACACTTATTACTCTTCTGGGTGGCAGATCTGCTCCTGAGCTTAACCTCAATTGTTAAAGGTTCCTTTAATTTATTTTAGTCTTTTTTACTTAGTTCCATTTTTTTCTTATTTTTATTTGTTAGTTTGGTTTTTTACTAGTTGATAATAGTTTTTAATTTTATTTTTAGTTAAATATTTACATTCAATTAATCTTTATTTGGCTTTTATTTTTTCATTTTCCTTATCTCGCCTCCCTCTCAAAGTTGGCTACACGGTTTCAGTGCTTCTTTTTGAACGCAAACCAGTCGTTATCAGCCTTTGGAGCTATTCACTTCTATCTGCCTGATGACTAGGCAATCCAAATATAGCAGTAAGTTCCAGTGATTTTATTTCTGTGTGTTCTTTCGAAAATTCTAGATTATATATATATATATATATATATATATATATATATATATATATATAAAGATTTCACATAAACACGTGAAATAACAATCAATGATCAAACCACAATATGAAAATGGGAAAACAAGCTAAGATCTTTCAACCGTACAAGCGGTCTTCGTCAGAGTCAGTTGGGTTTTTGACTATGACGAAGACCGCTTTGTTATGGTTGAAAGATCTTAGTCTTGTTTTCCCATTTTCATATTGTGGTTTGATTATTGATATATACTCGTATATGTGTGTTATATTTATTGTTTATCTTAATATTTATTGTTATCTAATATGATAAGTTTTTAAAAATATGCAAGTAGTTGTTATGTAAGGAATTTATAAGAAGAAGGCTTGGTAAAAAAATTGGTTTTCAAACATTCTGTAAGTTAAATAACAACATATAAAGTATTGTTTTGGATATGTGGGTCACTAGACAATTTGCATAGTCAGATCGATTATAAATAAGACATAGGGGAATCCATTCGTTTCAGTCATTGATAATGATGGCTATTGTCAAACTCTTCGTTTAAAGGAAATTAAAAATATCTTCTTTATCAGCAGCATAATTTAGGTTTTATATAAAATTTCTGGTATTCGTCATTATAAGACACTAGATAGAGTTTATGGTTTTGCTAATTAAACGTTTGAGAAGAAAAATATTTTTTACCACTGTGTTAATTCTGTATAACTTTTTTTTGTGGTAAATATAAACAAAATTGTTACTCTATGCAATTTCAGTTACTTTGTTTTATCTTTGTGTTTTCTTGCACAAACTTAAAACAAACTGAGGCAGAGACAGCAGGCGGTTGGACACTGGTCAGTTATTTGCTCTTGCCTTTACGGATGTTTGTGGGCTCTTCACAGAGAAGACGGAGTGTAAGTTCTGATCTGCTGTTTGCATGTTGTTAATTGTATTGTTTTTTATTATTTTAAAGGGCTCATATATTTACAGTCGGGCTTGATCGTTGGTTTGTTTCATTACTGTGGTAATTCCAAATAAGTCCTGATGATTAAGTTTCTTCTTGTGTACTTTGGTAGTGTTCCTGGTGACGTTTCCTCTGGTGTACTTTGGTAGTTCCCCTGGTGATGTCTGCAGCTTTGTAGATGCATGATGAGCCAGTCATTTTAAAGTGGTGATCATTGTCATACTGATGTATTTTCCCCGAGGTGCTTGCACTCTCCCATGTGACATTTGAATTCGTATATGATATTCAACAATAATAATTCAGTCGCGTTAGCGTCTGCACATTTTTTTATTATCAGCCTTGCTATGTATGTATCGAATAGAAATACACATTAGATACATCAGTACATTCTGGAAGATGGACAAGATTTGAAACCAGTCGCGCTACAAATATACTCCAGGGTGTGTTTTGAAATTTTGAAGGCTTTAATCCACATTTGAATAAAATATATTAATAATAATAATAGCTCCTTGAGTAATTAAAATTTATTTTTGATTCTTAGAATAAACAAATTTCGAAATGGCTAATAAACTTCTGAATGTTTGCCTATAGAAGAAACTAAACATGTTTTAATTAACTGCTGATGGATGTTCAACATAGGTCTAGCCTGGACAAACAAGTAAAATGCAAACATCCCTGCTAATTGTTAATTAGTTTCATTCTACATGAGCAATCTTCTAATGAATTTCAATTCTAGTGAAGTCATTGCGCTGTGTATTTACATATGATTCAATGATACAGGGATACCTTAATTACGACATGCTTCGGTACTGAACAAAAATATATCTGCAGGCTAATTCAGGGTTTTGTTAAGTTAAAACGATTCTCATGTATATGTTTTAGTTTTAATAGACGTTATTACACATTTTTAAATTATAGCTAACTTATAAAATTGCAAATATAATAAAAACCTGTACAGTGAAATGTGAACTCTTCACCACGATTGGATCTTCAACGTGATCATATTTGACACAGCTCAACCCAAGTCTCTAGACCAGCGATGGCTAACCTATGAGCTGACACGTAAGCTCATTTTTGGTGACACGCATCTACAAAGATTGGTTTTAAAAAATATGTTTTAGAAATATTTCTAGAAATAATATTATCTATCGATGGATTCTATAACAAAATAAATAGAAAATAAAGGGTTACATAATAAAACCAAAAACTCGATTTTTGGTATCTCCAAAAAACTCTGAAATGTTTTTTCAGAAGTAATATATATTTCTTTTACTATGTATATTTTTATAATAAAAATAATTGTTCTTAGTAATAAAGTTGTTCTTGTGAATTATGTCTGTAAAGAAAGATGATATATATATTTATATATGCCTGTGAAGTGATGTCAAGCGTGTGACAACATTGTTGGCCTTCAACCGTCGTTTCGCAAGTGCGCTTGGAGTCCCTATCTCTTCTCTCCTAATGACGGTTAAACCAAAATTAGTGACTATAAGATGTTTTTCTGTTTACTGTGTGTCTATAGTTTACTCTGAAACGTATATCTTATGAAGTATTGATATTTTCACAGTATGGTATAAATAGTGTAGTAACTTAATTTTTGAGTCATTTTGTATAATAATTAAAACAACAACAAAATAAGGCTTACTAGAACGGTATTATTAAAATCCTATTTAGATGAATACCTCCTTTCTTTTTTTTTGAAACTCACTCAGCGACTATTACCATTGCTACCCACTATAAACTTCCGAGTTATTTTATTAAAATGGTGTTCTACTTTTTCTCATTGAACGGTTAGAACTCATTACTACCACTATGTCTTCAGAGTTACTTTATTAAAATGGGGTTCATGTATAGCTTAGTACTGATTGCTACAAGATGAAATGTCTATGGTTGTTTTTCATCTGAAGTATTGGAGGTGGAAAGTATTGTACATGCCGTAAATGTCAGATGACATGAGGTCTGGTCTCATAAGATGTTTGTCATTAGCATCACAGAAAGAATGCTCAAGTCTTGAATATCAGAGTCGATTTTTTATGGAAAAACTATATCACTAGGTATAAAACCTAATTCACGGTTATTCTGAAGAAAGGGTTCAAGGCAATTAGTATTTAAGAAACAGGCAAATCAGGAAGAACGTAAGCTATTGATCCTGCCCCTGTACTAAGTCAAGTGAACACTAATCAACACTGATTAAAAAACTAACGAATCATAATTATAATGAATACCAATTGGCATTACGAAATCTATAATTTTCTTTCAGAAAAGTACTGTTAATGTGCTTGTTGGAAACAAGCGGTCATTCACAGCACTGTACTAAATCAAGTATCTCCAAAAGCCTTTGACTTATCTCTGATAAACTGAATGGACACAGTCTGACTTATAGTAATCTCTCTGCTGTTTTAAGATCGCTTATGAGTACATCGTCTTCCTCGACTGTAATTGACTGTTACTCCGCCTAAGGGGTTCAGATAATCTGAGAATTAGTATCCTCGAAATACTTCTACAGATATTTCTATAAATGATTTACTAATTAAATATTAGTAAAATAAACAAAATTGAAGTAAACTGCTTAGTATTAATTTTAAATTTAGCATTTTTATAAAAACAATTCTTCACTCTGTGAAAACTGAACTGACTCGTGTAAAATATTAAAAGGTAACAGTCTTGTGTTCGATACATATTTGCTTTTAAACACGTCACACAACTATTTGAAACCTTCTTACACAAGTAGTGTTTCTTTGCCATCACGTGTTACTCTGAAGATAGCCTACTGAGAAGGCAGAAAAACCGAAATGATTCAAAACCGATTGATATATCAATGTCAAGCTCTCTGAGTGAGTGATTTTGTAGTCATTTGACAGACGTTACATTCTATCAGGGCTTATACGAGTACTGGTTGTCAAGAAATTACTAAAAATCATTTCCTTGAGCCTCTAGACATCTCCACTATGCATACGATGCCCTCACCTCCTCGGAAATAATGCTCAAGTTGCAGTTGACCAAGTGGCATGTTTCATAAGAATTAAAGATGCTCATAATACACATGGACACACTTATATAAGAAAAAAAATTGAAACGGTTGGCTAGAAAAAAGATATAAGATAATAGAAGGCAAAATAAATTTTACAAAAGTTATGCATGTAAAACAGGTTACATAAGGTAATAAGACAACAGGCGAAGGTTAATTAAGTTCTAAAACATTGGTTAGCAAAATAGAAAACGTCTTAAGCCTTAAAGGTATTGCTTACTGCTTTCTCAAAAAAAAAAAGAAAGTGGGCGTCAAAAACGTCTTTATTGGAAATACTAGACTGAGAACTCTGAGATATCCTCAAATACCTTAAAATCGCTTGAAAAGTCGTGTATTAGACACGTTAGCTACGGCTTTTCGTTTAATAACAATAATAGCATTCCTCAACTTAATTGATAGAATAATATCGAATATATATGGTCGAGAAAAGAGAACATGAAAATTGATATAGCCAGAATAAAACAAATGATATAATTAAATTGATTATCTACTCATAATATTTCACCACACTCGTATAGTCTGATATTACGTCTGCACGATAGATACATTAAAGTGAATAGTTTTCTTGATGATAATATATATATGATCAAACCACAATATGAAATGGGAAAAGAAGACTAAGATTTTTCAACCGTAACAAGCGGTCTTCATCAGAGTCAAAAACCCAACTGATTGTTATTTCACGTGTTTATGTCAAATTTATATATATATATATATATATATATATATATATATATATCATATGTATGTTATACATAACATTATACGATGTTTATATATATATATATATATATATATATATATATAACATCGTTGCTTCTCAACGCAAGTACTTCGCACTTCTTCCCGATGACGACGGATGTCGAAATAACGAAGTGAGTTCTGTAGTGTCTTTCTGTGTTCTTTTCTATGTGTTAAAGTGTTTATTGTCCACACGGACCTTTCATTTTATTCGAAGTATATATATATATATATATATATATATATATATATATATATATATGCGGGCGTGCCTGTGTGTATGTATGTGTGTGTGTGTGTGTGTGTGTGTGTGTGTGTTTGTGTGTTATAAATATATATAGCATGGAGCAGCCATTCAGAATTGGTACCTCCCGTAAGGAGCTAGCAACTATTAACCAACTGTTAACATTCGAGGTGAAGATTGCGAAGTCCAGGAGGTTCGGTGGACCTTCTCAATACCTAAGATGCCAGAGTGTATAAAGGCGGAGGGTGTACCATTCTCTTGCTCTTACTGTATGGGTAACACCCAGCCAATTATAGGATCTGCGCAGAACAAGTCCACGAAACCGAAGAACTCCTTAGACCAAAAGTAAGGTCTTGCAATTATTTCATACTTTCAGAGATAATTAATAATGCAAAATGATTTAAGCAGCAAATCACTTAAGTGATTCTTCTCTTTATTTATAAAATCATAAAATTATATACCTTTTATTTCATTTTATGATTCCTTGATTTACAAAGATTTACTTGATTCCTTTCTATTGGCTACAGTGTACTTTAAAAAAATCCAAATCTTTAAATAACTTAAACATTTCAACAAAACAAATAATATGAAGTAATTCGAATTGTTCAAAATGGCTTGTCAATTTATTACTCTAGTTTTGGAATAAATTATTAGCAATATAGATAAAATGATATAATGACTAAAAGCCTAAATTTCCTCTCACTTTCAAAGAGATAAATTATTTTGTGCAAACTTTTCTACATTAACTGACTAGAGGAAGAGATAAAGTGGAATTCGATTTCTAACTGTCATTTATTAAATATTGATAATAGATAATACATTTTCAAAACATACAATATTATGAATCAAATGTTTAGTTTTCATGAATGCTAGAGTGTATTTTTTTTTGTAGTATTTCATACCCAGATAAACTAAATATATCAGTTACTACAAAACTCTTAACCCTCTAAATATATTTCAACTTTCTCATAAATACTTAATCTAATAAATTATTCTTTTCTTTATTTTTGTAAAAAAGTCTAACTAATAAGTTATCAATTTATTAGTATTTGGTAATTAACAACAAATTATTAAAGTATTAATGTTCAATATTTATTTGTGATTTTGATGTTTTTCATTAATGAATTCTAAATATGGTTATATTGGGATATCATGCATTACGCATTCAATTAAATGATTTTTTTTTTATAAACTGGTTTTCTTAAAAGAACAACTTTTAAATATGAAATATTAACTTAAATAGTTGATTTAATTCAAAAGTAAAAGAAACTTCAGTACACTTGATAATGTAACGAGCTTAATTAGCTAGTTTGTTATTTTATCTGATAATTTCAATATTATAGGATTCATTGGTTTCAGAATGTAAAAGGTGAAATGTATTATTAAAACACAATGAAGTTAGAGGCATTAGTTGATATTTCTTTTGTAAATATTAAGAATCATCATTTAATTAATGTTTAATTTTTTTTATTGTTATACTTATTATTTAACCATTTCAAAAGATAAACAAATTTGACTAACAAAGAATTTCAGTAAACATAAATATTCAGACAACTTTTAAACGAAATTGGTTTAGATTTCACTTTTATTAATTTATAATATTTGAACTATATATTGATATATTATATTTATTATATAATATACATATAATATATATAATATATTTACTATATTATTATAAATTAATGTTTATATAAGATAAACTGAAAGAAGAGGACAATTTTAAAATGAACTTCCTAACTTATTTTAGTTTTTTAATGGTTACTTAATTAGTTTTACCTGTCAGATTCGTTGACATTTATTTCCATGGTGGATTCGTTTAAGCAAATACTCTGATCAAGTCTTATGTTCCACCCTTGAACACAACTTAATATCACCTGTAGATTTTCTTTATATACTCGTATAACTAATATTATCTTCGGGTAATATTGAAGTGTGAGGACGCTTTCATTCTATAGAAGTACTGTTATGTTGTTGACAAATAGCCAATCTTTTCATTATTCTAGTCTAATAGTTCAAATGTATGCTTTCTTGCTTCTATAAAAAGCTATAAAATTTTATATTATACTTAAAAGTTGGCTTTGAATATAATTTGAGTAAGCAAAACAGACTAATTACTGATATATTTTTTCTCAGTTTATTTTTACAACAACTTTATAACCGAGTACAGCAAACAGGAAAAAGCTATATGTATAAATGGTTTAAAAGATTTATTTTATTTTCATTATTTTATAATCAAATTACATTAATGAGTACTTCATTAAATTATATATGAATTATTTTTTTTACAGCTATGTTATTACATTTAGCAAGAAGAATATAAATGGAAATATATTAAGCTATTTGCTTTTTCCAATTAATTTATTTGCTTTATTAATGAAATTCATTCTCATTGAAATTTTCAAATAGTCGTAATAATAATTTGAAATGAGATTTAACGAAAATTATGCATTGATTTTGGACACCAGTACATGGGATAACTAATAAGACTTTAAGACAGCGAAATGAACATTCAAGATTCAATCAGAGAAGGAAAAATGAAAGATATTTTTAAAACAATAAAAAACGTATTTTTTTCAATAAAATGTGAGAATTTTGATCTATGATTGCATTTAAAAGTTTCGAGAAGACAAAAATGCCTATGTTGTTAACCAGTTTGATCCTTTTTTAATTGTGTAAAGTTGAGTGTAAACCACTCTAGATTTTTATTTACTTCTATTAACAAATCTTGTGCATAAAAGTATTATTTTCTTGACTACATTTACTAACAAATATTTTTCTTCTTCTCGGAATTTGGTCAGGGTTAATTATTTGAAATCACGTTTTTCCGACGTTTCATCTTTATTTTAAGACATCCTCAGGACTAGAACCCAAAAACAATGGACATTTATCTTATCTACATCACATTCATCATAAAGATTTAAATATCTTAATTACTCAAGGCTACCTTCTACCACCAAGTGATATGATAACTGTTTTTTTGATTTGGTGGTAGAGGCTATCTTTGAGTAAGTAAGATTTTTGAATTTTTATGATGAATGTGATGTAGGTAAGATAAATGTCCATTGTTTTTGGGTTCTAGCCCTAATGATGTCTTAAAATAAAGACAAAACGTTGGCAAAAAAGTAATTTCAAATAATTAACCCTTACCAAATTCCGAGAAGAGGAAAGATATTTATAAAATCTTGTAGCAATAAAGCGGTTTGATGTAGCTAATAATCATTCAATGGTATTTTACTAGTTATCTTTATTTCTTCACGCATATTTTACTTCATCTTAAGTATTTTTTTCTTCCCTTATACATTGTTCAGAAGGTATTTAAAAGTTTTTGCGCAAGGCTTTCTACCGATATTCAGTCTTTCAGTCGTAACTTCCCCACTGTGCAACGCCTCTCTCGTTCCACTCACTTTATGATGCTTGAAACGATAACATGAGATGATCAGTTTGTTTGTTTGTTTGAACCACAGTGACCTGCTTGTTGCCATCAATCAGTATTTCAAAGTTGATAATAATCTCACTATTTTTTAGGTTTTATGAGGAAGCTCTTATCTAGTCAGCAGTTCATGTATGTAAATATATATTTTTTATTGATTTATTTTCTTATTTTTGCTTACTTCACTTTTAAGTTTTAATGCTTCATTTTTAAGTTTTAATTTAATTAAATTTTATATTTAATTTCTTCTATTTACTTTCTTATAAAGTTTAGTTCTTCTTTTCTATTATAATTTTAACTCTCTTATTTATTTATAATCTGTGTTTTATTTTGTTTATTTAAGTTTAATGAAATCATGACGTTTAATTTATTTAAAATCTTTCTTATATACCTACGAAACAGAGAAGATAATATTTGTCTAATATAAGGGAATATTAGCAAATGTAAGGAAAGATCAATCTTTTTAGAACATTCTTTTAAATAACAAAATAATAATTTTTATTTTCGTTTGTCTTATAACGCTTCAGGTGTATTTCGTTTAACGATTTTTTTAATTGTTTGCAACAATCCTTCAATAAATGGAAATTTATAAATATTTCTTGTTTCGAACTTTTAAATTACCTAATTTTTTACTTCGCTTAAATGTTTTGGATGTTTTTTATCGACCAAGTGTGTCCAATAAAATATTTGTAAAGAATTCTGGAATAATAATTTTAATTTGCATTTATTATCATATAAAAATATGAACTACTGATACAAATTACTTTTTTGCCTATATTATAAACGCATTATATTATGACTATATATTTTGCTTAAAATTATGAACGCATTTAGTATGAGATGAATTTTAATTTAAGATTACAATAATATTGATTGCTTAAAGCAGCCTCTTAAAATATTGTTGTTCTCTTCTCGTATAACATGTATATCTAAAAGTGGAAGAGCTCAATTTATCTCTGTTTCACTCGTAAGTTGTAAATGATTTTAAAATAAATTAAAAATACTTCAAATAGGTTCCTCATTTTTTAAAAAAAAAAATTAAAATTAAATCTTCAGTGAATAACGTAATAAATGTGACTATGCTTTTTGGTTATTGGTGCAACCCCAGTATCTAGCAATGCACGTTTGACAATGTTCATAAAAACTGGTGGAATAGAAGATTCCATATGTAATAAATATTTTTGCTTCTACACAGTACTATTAAATGTAAAATATCTGGCTTCAAATAAAGTTCAATTAAACCTCAATTCATAGGGGTGATCAAAACATGGTCTACTATAATTCTTTTTTTTATTTTGCACTGATGAAATAAACTTGGTGTCTGTTGGTATCTTCATGGCTAAAATTTTTGTTTTTGGTTTTAATTAATTTGAAATGTATTAATTTCCTGCATTTCTTAACTTGGAAAGTTCAGCATGCAGTTGTCCAAGTGAGAAGTACCCTTTTCTGAGTGCCACCCACAATATTATTGTATGTTTGACCTTGTGATTTGTTTGTCGAATCGTAAAAGAAATGCTGACAGGATTTGCGTTGTTTCTTAAACAGAAAAGGTAAATCGGTTGGTGTAATCAGACTCCCAGGAATGTTCACGATTTGCCGGCTGCAGGACCTATGAGGGTAGCGTTCTCAATAATGTTATCTCGATGTTTTAACTTTCAATATAGTTCAGTTATACAGATATTGACTATTAAGCTTGAATAATAGCATAATAGAAACCCAAAATTTTAATTTTAAAAAGTGGATTGGAAGACCTTACGTGTAAGTGAATCCAAAATCACTTCTGGACAATTAAGTGCATCGTATTCATTTAATAAGATGTCTATTGATTTATTGGACTTTTTCTCTTGAGAGACTTGTTACAAAACTTCTTCTATTATTTGATAAACTGAGATTTTTCTAACTGATATTATAGATCTCTCTCACAGCCATGTGTGCTGTTTTTCAATTATTGAATCTATATCAAGATATAATTTAAGATATAATTCATCTAGAGTTGCTTTATTTTCTAATTCATCGCCTATTTCAATTATTGCATCTATAAGGTGGGCATAAAATCTGAATTTTATTTACTATTTGAATTATTTATATTACATTTTCTCTTCAAAATGAAGATGGCACTACCTAAAGAAGAAAGAATCTTAAGTGGACGTGACTGATGGTCTCATCGCGAAAGAATTTAACTTTGCCGAAGACTTTAAAATTGCAGATAAATTTTTAACCTTCGACACCCTTACTGTCAAGTTATTTCTTTCACTGCCGTTGGTAAATTGGTCAAGAAGTTTAAACAAATAGGCAGTGTCATGAACGAACCCGTTATGGTTAGAAGGAACCACATCTAACCATCCCTGGTTTATCCGAAACACTGTCTGTTTCAACAAAATAGTAAAATACGTTAACTTTTTACTTACTAGAGTAAAGTAACATAAATATACTAATAGGAGACAAGAAGAATTAAGTGCCTTGTTCCAACATATTGATTTAAAGAATCATTCAATAAAATGGGAAGATTCCAAGGAATTGATATTTCTCTCATCTGATGTTGAAATAAACTTAGTAGAAAGTGCCCTAATTAAGTATAATTTTGATAAACTAATAAATATATATCATGGACTCTTTAGATTGGATGAAATTTTAATTGAAGGTATAGTTAAGCAAATTGGTCTTGTGGGTGACCTTCGAAATGTACTTGTAACTTTGAACATGAACTCTGACCAGATTGTGGATTCTAATAATATAGCATAATTTTTTATTTAAATTATTTACTTTCTCATTGTATTATTGTTTTTTTATTCATTTATTATTGTTTATTATTTTATATTGCATTAATTTAATTTGTATCTATTCGTTTTCATTTATATATATATTTTATATTTAGGAATTATATATAACACTTGTTTTATTCTATTTATATTTTAATTTAATTAATTTTATTGTTGTTCACTTTGCATTGTTTAATTTTATCTGGAATTTTTCGTTTTTATCTAATTATGCTGTTTTGATATTTGTTTTCCCAGCTGTTTTGTTACCTTCCTTGTACATTTAGTTTTTACTTTGTTTACTCTCTGATGGCAAAAATTGAAAGGCCCCACAGCATTTTTTCTTTGTTTTCTTTGCTTCCTTGTGGTTTAATTTCATTTATTGCATTACATGATTATTTATTGTGATTTTTCTTCAAATATAAATATATATAATACAAATCAGTTGTGACCGAAGTGATAAATTTTAATTTAATTTGTTTTTAATTCACTGCTGATTATTATATCATTATATATGTATATATAAAAAGATTTGACATAAACACGTGAAATAACAATCAATGATCAAACCACAATATGAAAATGGGAAAACAAGACTAAGATCTTTTAACCGTAACAAGCGGTCTTCGTCCGAATCAAAAACCCAACTGGGTTTTTGTGAAATCTTTATATATATATAGGGATATCGACAACGGTAGTGATATATAAATCAGTTGTGATTTGACTCTGACAAAGACCCTTGTTACGGATGGATGATCTTAGTCTTTTTTTCTTATTTCATATTGTGGTTTGAACATTGATTTTTATTTCAAGAGTTTATGTGAAATCTTGTATATATATATATATATAATATATATATATATATATATATATTATCAAGAAAATGATCTACAAAGGAGACAACAAACATTTTAAAGTAAACTATTCCTACACAGTAAATAGAAAAACAGACTTACAGTCTCTAATTTTTGGTTGAACCGTCGTCTGGAGAAGAGAGAGAGGGACACGAAGCATACTTGCGAAGCGAGGTTGAAGATAGTCTTCATGTTTGCTGTTTTTTTAATTATTCTATCTGTATCAAGATATATTTAATTTGTTTCAACGTCTAAACTACAGCAAGAATCTCAGGAATTGCAATATCAAATTAAGACTTCATTTGTTTATATATATATGTTGTTATCTATTATAACATCAATCTTAGATGAATCTTTATTAGTAAGGTTAGTTAGTTATAACTAACTACAGATAGAATAATTGAAAAACAGCACACGTGGATACCTTCTTCAACCTTGCTAATAAGTTAGTGCTCTTTCATTATTTAGAACCATATTGTAAAGCTTAGAACGAGTGGAATGAAGAAATAAAATATAGTTTATAAAGTTTAATTGAAGTTTTATGATATTGATCGGAGAGCAACTGAAAACTTAAACAAAGCTTACCCGCCTTCAACTTACTTAACTCAATATTACAACCAGCAAATTATTATTTCATTAAGAACATTGTATTTTGAAAACAAATGTTTAAGTAACAAACTGCAACATGTTTAAGTAATGTTTAACGTAATTAATTGTTTAAGCAAGTTTTCATGTTTTGTCTTATAGGGTTATTATATATAAGAAAAGCTTTATATTTTGCTAAAATTCGTTAACATTTATTTAACTTTGTGAACGTAGACAGTTCAGAATGTTTTAGATACACATACACACACACTGTCTCTCTCTCTTACTCTCTCTCTATCTCGTACATGGACAGATGTTATATAAACTATATCAGACTTGTATGTTGAAGAGATCAAACGATGAAGACAGTTAAAGTTCATTTTTATTCCCAATCAGCCTACCTTTTTATTTCAAAACAATATTTTTAAGAGTTTTACAACACGAGTAGTGTTTATGATTTTTTAGGGGATTATACGTTCAATAAAGTTGCCAAGGCATAGTCTTTGCGTTACAATAATTCAAATATTATTATGTATAATGAATATTTGAATGATCCACAACAGGGTCATTTTTGTTAAAAAAAGAAAAGGCTGTTGATATTAAACAAAAATTATAATAAATGTAGAATGACTAATTGTTTTTGAAATGACTAATGTTAAAGGTATAATTAACTTTTTAAGTAATGAATAATTGTGTATTCAAAAACTGTTTAAAAAATAAGCGATAAATATTTAACACAATGCCATTTTACATCAAAGAAAAAACTTTAATCAAAATTTGCAATTCTGAATTTGCCATATGAATGAAATTATATTGAAAACAAAATGAATTGCAAAGAAATTTCTATAAAGAAAAATTTCTTTAAGTTAAGAGGAAATAAAATGGTTGAAAAGACGAAATTATGAAGTAGATAGAGGGAGGCATTGGAATATTAATCCTGGACTGTTTACTCTTTGGGACATAATTTAAAGGGCTTAATGGCCCTCCAAGGTTCTCGACAGTGCTGCCTTTTCGCTGTCCTGCCTTTGCAATTCAGCTCCGAATACATTCCTCGATGGATAATATTTCCTTTCGAGATGGCAGGGATGCAGTATATAGATTCATCTATTACTTTTAGTTGCCTTGCCTTGCTACTATTAATCTTTATTCCAATTATGTAGTACGATTCCATTTTTCCTTTATCGCATTTTGGAGATACAGTAATTTATCTTTTATATATAGCAAAGAGAGAGGGAGGGGTGAAAAATATGGATGTAGCGGTATCACATTTGTGTTTAAGCCAACGGCCAAGATGATATGAGAGAGATGTTTTCAATCAGTCCACCCAGGCTCCATATGTCAAACTAAAAATATGTCTCCCGTTTTATATTCTCTTCTGTTCCTATTCCCATGTCGGATTATTATTATAAATATCGAAGGCAACAAGTAATTACTTCTTTTGGGTGCCTTATGCATTAATAGGTTATAATAAGCTAATTATACTTATTTATAACATATATAGAATTGTGTGTTTTAATTAAAATTGGTAGTGTTCTCTGATATAGTAGAAAAGTTAATTACAAATATTTCCATGATGTAACTTAGCTCATTAGTTTTTGATTTACCAGTTACCTAAAAAAAGAAATCAGCAGTATTTTCAAATATATATATATATATATATACACTTTTTTTCGTTGGAAATACGATCCAAAACGGACAAATATAGTTCAATATAAACAAAGAAACATAGAGAAATCAGAAGAACACACTTACAGTCTCTAATTTTCGGTTTGAACCGTCTTCAGGAGAGATAAGAGAGGGAAACCAAGCGCACTGGATCAGAGACGGTTGGAGACCAACAGTGTTGCCGCATGCGCGCCCGTTCACAGAAAATAAGGTAGACAGGAATCAATTTATAATTAATTTATAATTTATAAAATAAAATAATGGAATATGAAAACAATAAATATATAAAAAAGAAGAAATTGAAAAAATAAGGGAAATTGATACAGAGAAATTGATACATAAACAAAAGTGCTGACTAAGCTATGATAAAATAAAATAAAACTAAGAATACAAATAATAATAAGAAATGAAATAATTTAATAAGAAATGTGAAAAGGCAAGGAACTTTTAGACATTATCGCTTTAGATTGAGGCCAGGTGCACTGCGCGCACTTAATAGCCAAATATGGGCTTCTTCGGAGGCTCGTAGTGTGAGATCTTTGCTGTCAGGGGGCATTTGTCGCAGAATCTGTAACCTGTAGCACTCATTAAAAGGGAGACCGTGGCTATTGGCATGTATGGCAATGGGAAGATGGGAGCGACTATTGACTGAAGCTCTGTGATTGTTCATACGGAGACTAAGCTTGGTGGATGCTTGGCCTACGTAGAACGAATCACACTTGGTACACTCCAAACTGTACACACAGTTTTTGGAGGTACACGAGCAGTCAGTTGCAACAGGATAGAGGGTGTTATGGTGGGGAGCTGTGATCACAGCTAAAGATCACAGATAAAGTAATATCTAACGCATAGGTGATCAAAGTAACGGATTCATTTATTTTGATAGATACATATTCAGTTTAACAGTAATAAAAACCAAGAAATCATTGATTTAGAAAAATCTAAGATGTTAGTGTTATTGTTAACTGAGGACTTAAGTCTAATCGGACTTCGGCGCACTTCAGTCATATTTGTTCTATTGCGCTTCAGTTCTCGTCTTTAAAATCTATTAAACGGTTAATTAATCTATTTTAGGGTTTAAGTTTTTTAATTGTAGGTAATGATTGTGTCAGGAGAGGTATCTTTCACTTTTATTGGTTTTAAGGGTTATTGCTTCGAACAAACAGATTTCGTTGCATTCACATAGAATATGTTCAAACTTTTCTGCTTCAGCCAGACACAGTCAACTTTGTTTTTATGATGTCAATGCATCATGCATAAGACATAGTAAAGGGGAAGATTGCTCAGTTAGATATTACACATATAATTCTAAATAATTTTTTGATGACAATTAATTCAGGCATCAGAAACAAAATATTAAAACATTACCACAACAGTGAAATAAGTTGTTAATTTTTTAACTCATGAGAAAATAATTGAGGGTACGACTAAGTGCTCACAATATCAAAGAAATATTTGGAAACTACAGACAAATATTTACTTAAAACTAAGAAGTATCAGAAGAATAGTTGCAACGGCAATAAAAAAAAAATATAAAAATTATTTTTTCTTTTATTTAAATTTCAGTTCAAGAAAAGTTATTTTTTCCTTTCGAATAGCATTATATGTGAAAGGAATAAAGATCGAAGAATAAATATATACTGGTGAATAGAATCAGTAAAGTGTGATATCTCAATGCTAAAGTCGACCTTTCCCTTCCAACTCATCTCTGGCATTAAAGAATAGGTCCTTGAATATTATAGTTCTGTTTACCATGAAGAAACTTGACAATGACTCCACAGAATCTTTGACACGATTCTCAGTAGTTTGATTTGAATTTTTTACTAGTCATATTTACAATGGAACATATAAAAAAAATATACATGCATAAAGAGTAATGAAATAAAACGATTTTTAAAATTCTCACAAATTTACTTGTTTTGAGGTCTCTTACACAAATCTTTGTTGTTTTTACATTAGCACGGATAATCAAAAAAGTCATATTTATAATTTGGTAAATTTACGTATTTTATGTTCCTTTAAATTCATACTTAAATATTTTTATTTCTTCACGAGTAATAAAAAAAGTGATCTAAAGTTTTTTTTTAAAAAAATGCTAATTTGTGGTCGCCTAAATTATTTTTTGTATCTTTACTTTCCAAGAAGTAATAACAAGAGTTATTTTAAAATTGTCACAGTTTACATGTTTTGTAAATGTAGGTATAGGTCTCCTATGTCCTTGATTGATCTTTTTACATGACTAAAAGTAATAACAAAAGTCTTGAATAGTCAACACTTAACTTCACTATAAGTAAGCATAACATCAAACTAGTCTACTACGAATTGTTTTAGTATTTTGTTTTTGTGTTCAGAAATTGTGTATACTAAAGATTGTTCTCTTTGGGGTCTGGTATGACGCTTATTGTGCTGAATAGTTGTGGATGACCTACTGCATACGCATTTGACCTTATCATTATAAGCAGAGGAATGCTTGAAGAAACTGAATTTGAGCTTATGCAGCGTGCTACTCAAATAGATCAGTGACTGGAAGATGAAAAAGGTCTTTACATAGATTCTGCTAAAGCAGAATTAATAACTTTAGTAAGCGGCATTATACCTTTCTTAAAGAGCTCAAAGAACTCTTTACTAAAATTGCCAAACTAGATACTCAGATCTATCTAAAACAGTCGGAGCTCTTTAGATGAAACACAAAACTGGAAAATCCATGTAACAGATGGATTGCTTAATACCACAGCAGCAAAAGTTGTTTTCAGTGGAACTTCTGTTGAAAACTCGATTTCGTAATTTTGACCTAATTCATTTCTATAGGCACCATATAGGGATTTGTAAGTGTTAAATAATGAAAGCTAAAGCAGCAAATAGTTATTACTACATTATGATGTTTAATACGTGTATGATAATAGCCAATATATTTTAATATATATGACTATTAGGTATTAATCATTAGTAGACAGTTGAAGCCACCTTGTTAAGCTACGCTAATGTTAAGATTATGAAATGGAATACCGTTCGCAACTCTCTCTCTCTCCTCTCTTGAGGGATGGAACAAATCCTGAATACAGTCAAAGACCTCTAGGCCAAAATACCAAACTGGTCTGCTTCTCATGATTTGGTCAAATAGTCGAGGCTCATGACCAATAAAAGCAGTTTCCTCATCGTTGAGGGGTCAGGTTAGAATCAATGTAGAATCAATCATCATTGCGTGGTATCACAAAGGGCCAATGCTCGGAATACGTGTGTTCCCTTGTGGGACTACTGCTGCAACCTAACCTAACCTTCCTTATCGTTGTGCCTTGAGCAGTAAATCATCAGTACCTCCTCGGTTAACGAGATAGCCCCCTTTAGAGGAAAACAAGAATACAGGAGTCGACCCAACCATAAATGTGGAAGTGCAGAATACATGTGTCAGGTTACATTAGAAGTAGACATGTCAGATACATTTTTTCATATTTTTGCCACAGACACAGTTAATTTAGTTTGACATACTTTTTTCTTACTATTATTTCCAGACATTTACATTAATTATTCTGTTATTCTAAAAAAATTCACATGTAATTTGTAAATACTTACAAGTAGTGCGCACACATTAATCTAACGTTAATTCTGTACACAATTTACTAAAATTAATCGGAAGATCAAAGTATTATAACTAAGCAGGAATCATTAAGGATTAAATTAGGTATGACATACATGATTAATGAAGCTGTTTAGTTTAATTGATACAAATTAGATGCAACAAATCAGGTGGTCAAATGGGTAGGTTCATGCCAATAAACACTTTAACTGCCCCATACATTCTTAGAGTGATTTAGGGTCTACAAGTCATTAAGATTCATGGTAGAATAATAATACATACTATTCAACATTTACTCCTACATGCATATTTCATAAAATATTTTCAACCAGTTTCTTCTTATAATGAAACTTTAATTATATTGATATAGCTTCTCGATCACTGATTTTTAAAATTCAAAAGAGGTTTGGTCCAAAGAATTGACTACTCCTGATTATAAGTGAACGTTTCGCCAAAAATTGTTCGGCATTTTCAAGTTTTCGTCTCTGTTATGATGCAGTTTGATAAATGCATCTAACTTAAATAGTTTTCCTATAAAAAAAAAATTGTTGAAAATCCTCGAGAAAACCATTTTGAATATCTTACAATTATATATTATTATTAAAAAAAATATAAATATATTCACAATTTATAATTTCAATTATGTAACGATACATATTAAAAATGAACTTTTTAAAACATATTAATTACATTGCTTTACAATACTCCTACGTTGTTAGGAATTGTCTCAAATGATAAACAATGGTTTAGACGTTAAAACTACTTCCCTTATTTATAGATTGTATGCCCTACCTTTAATCCTTAGATCATACTGTATAACCTACAGTTGAAAAGTCGTAAAACCTTTAGGTATTACTATACCTAAACTATTTAATTATTACTACAACAAATAAAAGAAGTTAGTTGATCTACAACATCTGATGACATTGTTTATACATTTGAATCAGTTTCATAATTCTTTATTAATAAATTTCAATGGGTGTAGTTACCTTAGTTTTTACTAAAACTGGGCAACAATTACATTTTTAATCACGATTAACTGCAAGATTAAAAATTTTAATCGTGTGTTAATTTTACATGTAATCTTAATTTTTTTTTTGAACTATTGTCCGATAAAGGTGTAAATTCTATGTAGTTTGATTTTCAATACAAAAATTATTTATTTAAACCCAGAAACAGTTGAACAACTTAAAAGTTACAAAGGAAAATTGGCTTTACATACAGAATATAAGTCATTGGTGCTGTTTCGACAGCTAGCTGTAAAAAGAAACCAATTTGTTCAGGTTACTGGCACTGAGTGATGTACGCTTCTTATTTAGGATGTCCCCATCAGTAGTACTTCATATCTTATGGCCTACTGCACTTTGCCTGTAGCTGTCTTTTAGGCTATATTACTTTATTATATTAGAGTGCGTGATTGAAAGGTTTCTCAATTCTGATTAAAATCAGCCGGGTTACAATTAATTTTTAATCGTCGATCAAACAAATTAATCGTTAAAAATTAACGTGGTAATCGCGATCATTAATGAAATCAATCCCCAGCCCTACTTCTTACTTAATAATTTAGTGATAAACACTGTACAATGATAATTATAATTGGTAAAATAAATACAGTAATATTAAAACAAGTCAATTAATAAAGTTATCAAAGTAAAGTGCAGACTGATGCAGAATTGTTTCTTATTCTTAACAGACTCAATGCATATGAAGTATATATTTGTACGAGTGTGATCTGAAAACACTCGTGACGCCGTAGGCCAGGTGTGGTCATATTACAGTCCCTTCGAATGTGCTCCCCTCGTCAGGGTGAAAAGGCTTAACCTGTCTGTGTTCCACTGCACTCTGATAGGGAATTAGGAGGAAGCAAACTCTTCAATGTCCCTCTTTAGATGCCGTCTGGGATTTTCTACTTCTTTCGCTTTCCTATTTATTTCTTTCCTTGTTTGACTCACTAAAATGTATCAGTTTTTAAACTACACTTCTCATATTTATTTGCTATACCAGACCCTCACTATCCTTTTATGATGTATATGTCCAATTTAAAAAAGGTTGTAAACCACAATTCAAATTTTTTAATTCACGGAGTGAACCATAGTTTTCAACATTCTCAAATTATATAAATGTAGTAGAGTGTTATATTATAATAAATAGTTTTGCTACAGCAGAGTTAAAAAAAACATATTATGACCGAACCACAATATGAAATAGGGAAAAAAAGACTAAGATCTTTAAACCGTAACAAGCAGTCTTCGTCAAAAGGTTGAGAGATCTTAGTCTTTTTTTCCCATTTCATATTGTGGTTTGATCATTAATTGTTATTTCACTTGTTTATTGTAAAATTTTGTTATTAATGAATATTATATTCTAATATTACTACTTGTTTTGTTAAAAGCAGAAAACTACGTACATAAATGATTTCAAAAGTAATTACCATTTCAATCGTACAACTAAATAATGTATTCTAACTTGTTAAACTGATTGCTTGACACCATGTCAATAAATAACTATGAGTAAAGACTTTTATCTCCTCTCATAAAAAAAAACTCTTTAAGATAATTTATAGATGTGTTTGAATATGCCAAATTGCTTTAACCCTGCTAGACTACAAAAAAATTCATCTTTTGTAACACTCTTAATATGATGATATTGCTTTATTGATAATTCATTACGAGCTGTGCAATACTCTATTCTGTGGTATTTACTCATAATTAGAATGAGTTAAGCAAACATCAAGTCTCCACACAAAAGGTTTTATATAACATCAACGCGTTTACAAGGGTTGTTACAAAGCTTTACTAATTTACTAAGTTGTTTATGCGTCAAAAACTCCTTACTAAGACAAATTTAACCTGAGGATGATCACTAAGCGTTTGAAATGCGACAAAGTTGAATAAATCTTTTGTGTATAGACTAACACTTTTTTTGCCTCATTTTAATCATGACATTACTTATCCATGAAAGCAGCAGAACTTTATATTCATTGCCAGTGATTTTCGACGTGTAAAAGTGTTATTCCCCTTATATCTCATATAAGGCAATGCATTATTTAATTTTTTAAATCTATTGTTTAAATTAATTTTTTCATTCAAAATATTTTTAACTGAATGTAAACTATGTAAATACATATCAATAAATCTGATAAGTATAGCATAATTAAAATTATATGACTTTTTTTTTATATATTGTTGATAGTTTGTTCAATTTTTAGGCAAAATTTCAGGGTTTTTGTTGTGGGCCTTTTAGCGTCAAAAGAACATTTTTTGAAAACATGAAATGTATTGTAACGTCCCTTTGGTGAATGTTTTTTGAAATAAATTATCTCAACTCATCCTCTACACAATAATCTATTTTTAGGTGTAATGTAATCTTGATCCGTTAAACAGTATGGTTTGTATCACTCTCACAAGCTTTCAAATTTAATTTTTAGTCCAAATTTTTACAGTTTATAGAAAAAAAATTGCCTGTTGTTTTGAAAATCTGAGAATTTTTTTGTTTATTGCTTTTGTAGCCATTAAGATAATGCCAAAATTTCAAGACTCTGTAATTAGTAGTGTTGGAGTAAAAAAGTGATTTCTAATAACAGGTTTTGGCAAAAAAGTGACTTTTCCCGTCATCAATAATTCCTCGCAAACAATAGACTTACCAACACTTTGAGACCCATGTTTGTGTAAAATATCAACTTGATTCATCCAAGATTCTGGATCGTAGGCGTGGTAGCAAGCAATTCTAACCACCCACCCATGCACAGACACACTACACACAGACATCATCGAAAAAACTTTATAAAACGACTTCTGGCACCTCAAAACATATAATTCCATCAAAATCTCGAGATTGATTTTTGTCACAATCACTATACTTTACTTATAGTAAAGTAAAAATGTTATCACCTGTACACTAACAAATCACACATTGATATAGGTAACATTAGATGTAATGTCGATTTTATATTATGCATAACATTTCAGTATTTTCAGGATGAGAGCCTGAAATTTCCTCGCATTGAACATCACTGATTTTTTTTCATTGACTTGAGTCTGAGACGGTATCTTCATAAAAAATATAACCCTCTGCTCAATAAATTTCATTGGAGATGCAGCATTGTGAAAATAGGATTCTTGAAAGAATTTTATCAGGGGGACTTTGTGTAAATTTATTTAGAGAAAAATACTTCAGGAAGGAAACCCTCCTAGTATAATGCTGTTATGATAAAACTATAAGATATTCCTATTAAATAATTCATCGATTGTTAGATCATTTTAAAACGTAATTTCAAATCAGAATCCAACTATCAATAAATTCTAAACAATTTTAATCTTATCATTTTTTTTAGAATGTTTACCATATTTGTAGAAAACCAGAAATTAAATTTAATATATATTAAATTTATTATATAATATTGCGAATGCATGATTGACCAACATAGATATCATTTGATTAAGCTTTTAAAGATGGATACTTAATCAATCGTAACGTTAAATTATAACAAAGCGATTGATTGATTGATAACCATTTTGTAGAATAACAGATGCATCCTTGTAGAAAGACGACATTCTAGGCATAATAATGAGTTTTATACCTGACGAGCCTCTTCTTTTATAGTGCATGTATTGAGTCCCGTTAGAAGCAGATACTTGAGCTTTAAACCCGGGCACTCGCTTTGTTCTACCCTGTTAACGAGACAATCTCTCTTTGTCTCACAATCTCACTTTAACAAGGGACTGTCCCAGTAACATACGCATTCCCTCCTCTGTCAGATCTGCTTTCATTCAGTTATCCCACTCTTAACCCTTAGACCTAAGCAATATTAAATTCCCTTGAATATTATTATACTTTATATAATATAAAACAACTTAACTTCAACAACTACTTGTATAAATAACAAAAGATAATCAGTTCTTCTATAGTACTTATGATTTCCAATTAACTAAAACTATAGTTTCGAATGTATTAGTTTGTATTGGTAAGGTTACAACTCCTATATCTATACTGTATTTTAATATTATATAATAAATTAAATACATCAGAACCCTAAATACTTATTAAACCAGTATCAAGCATACTGAGTTGTTTGAAAGAGTGAGATGTCACTCGGCTTTCATTAACCTAATCATAAACCAGAAGCCCCCTCCGCGCGTGTTTCAAATAATGTTAATAGTAATCAATTTAGCATACAAATAACAAACATACATAGTTGAAATGATTCGAATTTAACTGTCATACTTCTATGAGTTTCAGTGTTTGATTAATAATTTGCTGAAGCTTATTTCCTGGAGATTTATATAAATAGCCTGTATGTTTTTTATTTGCTATAGTTACTTTTTTTTAATAATTTCTTATTTTCTTCTGTTTTGTAAACCAATAAAATAGATTTTAAACAAATTTTAAACATCTAGATTGAGAGTTTGACTTGAACCTAGAAAACTGACTGAACACTGATTTCTAATTTTCTAAGTTTTCTACAAAGGTATATTGGAAGAATGAGAAACAATTCATGAATAATTTGATTTCATTTATAGCATAAATTGTGACAGCAAAAAAAATTTATCATTACGATATGTTTTTGTGATATTTCTACCATCTTAAGGTTAAAAATGTCATCAGAGCTAAAAACTGTATTAGTTTTTTCTCGTAAGTATAAATATTATTGATGAATAGACAGATTGTAGTGAGACAAAATGTTAAAAAATGAGTGCATTTGTGATTCCCTTCATTGATTTGAGGTGGATTGAGTAACTTTAACATATTGTTGAAATCTGCTGACTGACTTTTTAAGGGTAATGCCCTTTCCTGAATACAGTGTGCTTCTAAAATCAAAGCTTTCTTTGCCCGTTGTTGTCTATTTCAGTTGAATATTCTCAATTTGTATGTTAGTTTCCTTTTGTGCATATTGGTAGAATGGTTCGTTGGTACACCAGTTAATTTCATTTTGTTCAAACCTGTGCTACTATGATATTTTGACATTCTTCATCAAGAAGTAAAAGTGAGTTTCCCTTCCAACAGACGATGGATGACGAAGTTTCTATCCTATTGTTAAATTCGTTGTCAGTTACTGTGTTTCTTTCTGTGCACTCTCCTTCTTCCTCTAATTTTATTTGCTACTGTTAATCGTTTCCATAACCACTAATATATATACAAAATGTTTTCAATTAATATAAGTAAACAATGATCTAGATAATGGTTAAGTTAATACAATTATTCTCCACACATGTAAATTTTATAAAAAAAACAATAATAGCATATTTAAACATTATTTATTATTATTATTTTATCATTGTTTTGATTTATATGTTAAAGATAATCAGCACTAACATTAGTAAAAGAAATAGAAAAACTTCTCAAGCACTTTCGAATGTTACTCAGCTTTTCAAGTTCTTTTTCTATTTCTTTTACTAGTTTTAACAGGAAATATTTGTTTTTAGATTTATGTGCGTATATTGTAACACTTCTCGATATATATATATATATATATATATATATATTATATATATATATATAACGATTTTACATAAACACGTAAAATAACAAACAATGATCAAACCACAAAATGAAATAAGAAAACAAGACTAAGATCTTTCAACCGTAACAAGCGGTCTTCGTCAGTTGGGTTTTTGAATGTGATGAAGACCGCTTGTTACGGTTGAAAGATCTTAGTCTTGTTTTCCCATTTAATTTTGTGGTTTAATCATATATATATATATATAACTACTGAAAATAAATCTTCAAGTAGTTTTAGAATTGAATCATATAGAACTTCAACTATTTTAGTAGATGTAGGATTAAACTTCTTTTTGACATGGCATGTTAGACCTATTGAAAGCGTTTTCTCCTGTTCCCCAGTTAGTTTTTTTTTTGGTAAATTGATATAATTTGTATTTTCTTGTTCTATATGTATTTCACATCCAAATAAATGGTTTATTACTATGCATTTGCTTGGAAATCCTATCCTCTCTCGCTTTTGTGAGTTGTCAATGTATTCAAAAAATTCAGATTAACTTCAGTGTTATCAACGTTATCTAGAATTTCTTACTTCAGAACTATAATTTTCTTTCTGAGTTCTAGAGACTATTTTTACTTTACTATAAGTAAAGTATAGTGATCGTGAAAAAATTCGATCTCGAGATTTTGACGGAATTACATGTTTTGAGGTACCAGAAGTCGTTTTATGACGTTTTTACGATGATGTCTTGTGTGTGTGGGTGGGGGTGGGTGGGTGGGTGGGTTGCGTGTGTTAGCATTGCTTGTTACCACGCTACGGTCCAGAATCTTTGATGGATCAAGTTGATATTTTACACAAAAATGGGCCCCATTTAGACGAAGACCCTATTGTTTGGGAAGAATTAGCATGATGGGAAAGTCACTTTTTTTTGCCAAAAACCGTTTTTTTTTAAAACATTTATTTCTCCTAAACTAATAACTCTAGAGTTTTGAAATTTTTGACATTATCTTTGAAGTTACAAATGCAACAAACGAAAAATATATTCAGAATTTTAAGACAACAGGAAATTTTTTTTTTTCAATAAAATGTAAAAATTTGACTTATAATTCAATCTCAAACCTTGTGAGACGATACAAGCCATACTGTTTGACGGACAAGAATAAACTAGACAAATAGAAATTTTATGGCAAATGAGTTGGATATTTTTTTTTTTAAATTACTTTCGCTAAAGGGGCGTTACAGTACGATTTGTGTTTTCAGAAAATGATTTTTTGACGCTAAACGGCTCGTTAAAAAAAAATGAAAATTTGACCAAAAAAGGAACAAACAATTAGCAATTCACAAAAAAAAATTCATAAAGTTTCAATTACGGGAAAGAGCAATAACGATATAAAAACTGTTTGTTTATTCTAGACTAAGAGATCACCTGCTATACTTGTCGAATTTTTGTATTTTTTTACATTGTTTACATTGACTTAGAAATTTTTTGAGCGAATCCACTGAGATAAATTGATGTTTCTAATGGAAAAATGAAAATATATTATTGACTTATAAAGATGTAAGAGGAATAATATTGTGCAGGTAAATGATAACACTCATTAAAAAAAAATTCGTATATATGTTATTTGACAAAGGAAGGAAAATGATCTTATTAAATACTAAGAAGCCATAAAATTCCCAGTATAATAATTCTGTTAAAAACCAAAAATGTAAAAGATAATTCAAAATATAAATCTTTCGTTTAGAGATTAATAACTGTAATTATCGTAAATCTTGAATTAACAAATCACCTTAAAACAACATTTTCTTCGCTGTTTAAGAAGTTTTTCAGAGAAAAAAAGAGTATTTTACTGTTTCAAATTTGAGAATTTTACATTAATATTCAATGTAGAAGGATGTCAAGTAAACAAACGATGTAAGAAATCTACTGGCTATTTGAACAATAGCCATGTTCTCTTGTAGGATACTATTTCGTTTCAAGAAATGTTCACTTTGGTTTTTCAAAAATGTTATTACTGCTGTAGTTATACTAATGAAATTATTTGCAAATAATAAATTATTTGTGATGTACAAAAATAAGCTTATAAATTGATATGTCCTTCAATCACTATCTGTACTCCTCAGGAATGACAGGCTAATAATTAAATCCCATTTAGATGTTTACGTTATGCTTAAATGAGACGTTATGTTTTATATACTCAAGAAATTGGACATTAAGTTACTTATAGTAAAGTAGAGTGTAGGCCACTCCAGATTTTTTTATTTTTTTCTTGTTCAGTTTCAATAAATATTCTAGTACTCTATCGTAAAGTTTGAATTCGTACTTAGGGTAGCAAGGCTTAATATTACTGTAATTTTGGATGAGTCTTTTCTTTTGACATACTTCTTTGAATAGAACGCAGTACTTTAAGTTTACCAGTTTAATTTTAACTTTTTCATATACTCTACTGACGATTTTTGTATTTGCATATCCTCTTTGATGTAAAAATCCTCTGATGCTTGGTATTAAGTTCTTTGCGTGTTGTTTCGATTCATTATAAATCATATTGAGGCTTTGGGTAACACTTCATCTTCCTTCCAAGTTATAGAATATTTGAACTTGTTTATAAAAACATAAACTGGTGTTATAACGTTGTAAACAAAATAAACCAACATGAAACATTCTAGATCTTTCATAGTCAAGTGGTTCTGTTGCTTTGGACGAATTAAACAATTGAAGGATTCCTTCACAATTTACTTAGGCAGTTCAAGGCTAGCTGTATTTCATTTATGAATACTGCGTCGGCTCATTGTAGTCAATGCCTGTCAGTCTTTTTCCTTACGACTTTTGTACCATTTACCATTAATCTCTTGTTAATTGAGCATCTGTAACTCTTTTACGAGGTCCTTCGGTGCTCCAGCAGCCAAATGTGTAGTGAGTCTCATTGACAAGATCACAGTCATTCTAATATACGAATTGTTTGAGTTGCGTAGTCTACACTTATACATTTGTATTCATATATATTAAGTTTGAAATCATGCATTTTCCTACTTGCTGATTATCGCTTCTTGTTAGCATGTCTGTGATCTGATTTGTGTAAAAAATGGCTGATTTTCATTTTTGTCACTTCTTTTTTGCATTTTATGTCACTCTTAATTATTTCTTCACCACTGGTTGTTCTAATCATTTTTCGTCCTATTCTTTATAAACACCTTCAATATACTCTCTATATTCTCTCTACAAGAATAACTAAAGCACATTCAAATTAGACAGTTTAGTTCTTTGTAAAATAATTTTTAATGTAATACTTAGTTTTCCTGTTTGAAACATGTTATACTTCTGCCTATGAAGAAGAACTGACCGAGTTCTGATAAACTCTAATTCTCTATACATATATGTAACAAACAATAATATCAGTCAGTTACAAGTATTATATATGTATCCCAATTTGAATTCTCAAATTAGTTACATGTACGTCATTTTAAGTTTTAGAATCTGTGAATCTAGAATAACATTTGTACGAAACGCCCCTCTGTTGTGACCTATCGGACGCGTGGAGCGCTGCCGTTGTGCAGGAGTGATTCAACTGTCTAACGCGTTGGTCCGCATATGTCGTACTGGTTTTTCAGCCGACATGCGACCGTTATTTGCAACTATGCAAATGGAATCTTATTGTTAATTTTAATTGTATGGTTTTTTTATTGTTTACCTATGATAACCAAAGTGGTCGTAGGCTTGTATTTCTTTAGTTTTTAATACAGTTGTTTCTTTAGTTCTTTTTGTTAAAATAGGTTCCCCTATTCTCGTTAAAGTTTAAAATAGCTCAAATGTGTCCACTATTTCAATAAGGTAACATATGCTACTTACGTAGTTTAAACATAATCTATCCTTAGGTAGTTTAATGTTCGAGTTACCTACTTATAGAAAGGTAATAAGACAGAATAAGCATCTCTCTAAGAAAATCAATAATGCAGAAGCCACAGTGCTATTTAGTAATACTTGTTCAAAGAAAACTTGCTACCAGTTTATACCAATATAATATATATATATATATATATATATATATATATAATATATATATCTGTTCTTTCCTATGTGTTAAAGTTATATATATATATATATATATATATATATATATATATATTGGTCTTTATTATTTGTTAACTGCGGGCAATAAAAGGTCAATGTGCTCTAGTAATAACCATTACCGATCTATCGGTAGAATTTCAGAAGCCAATTTCTGCATATGACGCGCATGAAAAAGGAAGTTGCTACGTTATTGTGTGCAGAATGTTTGCGCTGAATAAGGTATAAATACTGGTGTGATAATTGTTTGGAGTAGGCTATAGGGATGGTCGGGTTAAATCGGGTTAGGATGTGGTCCAGGGGTCAGATTAGATTGGAACAGGGTCACATATAATAACAAGACCTTCTACGCCGTATTACGCCAAAGGAAAATTGAATTTTACACGCAGCCCTCGTGCATGTGCCGGAGAATAGTGCTTTATCAAAAGCCGAACAAAAGTAGCAATAAAACCACCTCTGCACTATTCGACTTTCGATAAATGTCTTTCAACAATTATATCAACCTTTATATATAATTAAAACACTTTATTTTTGAGTTTGATTTAAGTCTCAAAAGTCGAATTATTTTTGTTTGAAAAGAACAGAAACGCGCATTTAAATAATCTCTAAAACATTTTAGAATGATCAGTAGTTTGTGCTAACTTATCGAAGCAGAAAAATCTTATGTGAATCAAATGATATGTAGTTTTTAAGAAAATTGGACAAAACTAATATCTTTAGTGAGAGCAATATAATATGTAAATATTTTGGAGGACTGGAGTCACGCGTATTTGTTTATTTTAAATAAATGTTAAATAATTAGAGGTAAATAAAGGAGATCTTTATTATGAGCAGTAGCATATGTTACCTAATTGGAAGCGTAGAGTCAAATTGTTTCTTTCACATGAACTAATGTGCAAAAGTTATTACAACAAAATAAAACTCCTCTGTTAAAATCGAAATCCGGAGCATTTTGTATACTTAATTATAATAACAAATTTACTTCAGTTTCATACGATGGTTTGCATATTCTACTGCTCATCTTAATTAACTTTTGTACGGTGTTCTTACTTATGCACTGCATTTTGCCCTAAAGGAGAGATATGTAATTCGCTTCTCAAAACTCATCATATTCTACTAATCATTCTATTTATCTCCTTTAGTCAGTTCTAATGACTTGCTATAGTTATAGAACATAGTATTTAGATCTTTCATATGATCCATGCATCTGGTTCCCTTTACCTGCTTTACGAAGATATCTTTGATGGCAGTAATTCTTTAAAAAGCAGCGTATAAATAAACTTTTAAATGATTTTCTATCTAACTTTTTATTAGACTTTTTTACTATTGGCAATCCTATTACCTATGATATATTTTAAAATCAATATTGATTAAGATTACTTTTATAATTTTATTTTTATTGCTTCTTATCTACTTTAATTTATGATTTTTCAGTTTTAATAATAGTAACAGTGTAGTGAAACAGGTGGATTTAAATTTTTAAAATGATGGGACTTATAGGATGATACTAAGTCAGTATATGACCATCTGAATAACGCCACCAGTAAGTACCCTCTTTGAGGTTAGCTGAAGAGCTACAGAGACGGCAGGTAAGTAGGGATCGGATAATCATTCTTCAAGTAAAACTCCAACCCCAACATCTAGAAAAGGGCCTACTACAACATCTGGAGGGGCCTACTATAACTCTATAGATCATTGTACAACTTTACTATAAGTAAATATCACACTCATTGATAATAAGTTAAGTTTGGAGTTGTTTTAATGTGACTATAGAGTACATGTAATGTCAAGACTCTTGGTAAAGAGTTATGAAAGCTACAGATAAACAAAATAATGATTTTTCTTTCATTGTACCTGTATCCATTTTATCAGTTATAACTAACTTGAAATGACTGATGCAGAACAGCCTGTTTTCTCATTATTATTATTAAAATCATTGCCAAGTTCTCATCAGACTCACGGCGATAAGTTCAACGTGGCTAGTCCTAGGTTTGATGACCAACGTCTGTTACCTGCACCACTCTTGACAAGCCACATGATCTTGGTGAGCCACTAAGACTCATGAAATATGACTGCTGAGTGAGTCACTAAGACTCATAAAATATGACTGCTGAGTGAGTCACGAAGACTCATGAAATATGACTGCTGAGTGAGTCACTAAGACTCATCAAATATAACTACTGAGTGAGTTACTAAGACTCATGAAATATGACTGCTGAGTGAGTCACTAAGACTCATCAAATATAACTACTGAGTGAGTCACTAAGACTCATGAAATATGACTGCTGAGTGAGTCACTAAGACTCATCAAATATGACTACTGAGTGAGTCACTAAGACTCATCAAATATGACTGCTGAGTGAGTCACTAAGACTCATGAAATATGACTGCTGAGTGAGTCACTAAGACTCATGAAATATGACTGCTGAGTGAGTCACTAAGACTCATCAAATATGACTACTGAGTGAGTCACTAAGACTCATGAAATATGACTGCTGAGTGAGTCACTAAGACTCATCAAATATGACTCCTGAGTGAGCCACGAAGACTCATCAAATATGATCTTTAAGGGGACTACTAAAACTCATAAAATACTTATTTCCCTGACTTATGACCAGATCGTTTTAACCTCTCATTATGCTTAACGTTAAAATATAAAGAATATTTAATAATAATATATCTGTTTTTCGATGTGTGTTTTTTCTGTGTATTTTGATATATATTGGAAAGTTTTATCAAATTTCTTTCAAGTTATACCCAATATTTATGTGTTGGTAAGGGATTATTCTAATTTAGGCAAATAGTTTTTTGCAAATTTTCATCGTATTTAAATTAATTGTCTGCATAAATTGTTAAGTAATTTTTAATTTCTATCCCTATAGTTTCATAACTACAAAGAATTAGGTAATAGATTTATATTATTTAAACATACTAATAAGATAATTTTTATAGCAAATGATTTAATTATAACGGTTTTAGAAGCCAATAGGCATTATTAGAATTTCGCTAAAGAAACATGTAGGGTTTGATAAGAATTAGTTTATTAAGCACTTCATTAAGAAGGGCACTTGACTGGTACAGTTTAATCAGTTATTGTACAAGACAGGCTGATCAGACCTAGATAAGTCACGTTCTTAATTAAATAATGTGTTAGGAATGAGCCGGCAATAAGGAAGATTATTTCTTCAAAAGAAGAGGGCAAAAAAACTTTGAATCCCCTGAATCAAGAGCCCTTCGGAGACAGAATGCTAATTCTCTTTATGAATATATAATTGCAATTAATTTCACAATATAAATATATATATATATATATATATATATATATATATATTGGTATACTTTGGGAGCAGACCTTCTTTTAAACATACCTCATTAAATATCTTGCCAACATTAAGTTTAGTATGTTTCCTACATACCTTTTCAAGATTTCTAATGCTACTTTTCCATCTTTGTGGTATCATATAAATTAACTCTCCGATTTTTTATTTTTATATGTATTTTCCATATTATACAGGTCCGACGTTTCGGTCTACGTTGACCATTATCAAGGATTCTTTATACAAGGTTTTTTACAATTCTAATAAATACTTTACAATAACAATTACATCACTTCTATCAAACATAACTAATAATAAAATATACTTTTAAAATCTCTACCTTAATAAACATTAGTAACAGGTTTGTTTCAAAATTCCCTACATGAACTTTTACACAACATTATTAAATTCACCATATAGTTATGTTTTTTTAAAAAACATAATCGCCACTCAATCAAAGTAGTAAACTTAGTTAGGGAGGGGAGACAAAGGTAAATAGGAAAATTTATAAAAAAAAAGAAATAAAAACATTTAATAAATAAAAAATAAAAAATGTAAAATAAATAAGTGAACAATAAATTTTTTAAAATGACTAATTTAATAATAATAAAGAATAATTAACGTTTGAAGTTAAGCCAAGTGTTGGTCGACCACCAAGTTCTTCTTCAGAAGCTCTTAAAGCATCTGAGCATTGTTGTTGGGATCAGGAATCTGTCTATAAACCTGTTCACAGAATCAGTTATTAAAACTTGAGAGGCACTGATTGAGTGTTTATTCAATGAGACTCCACTTCATTGGCCACTCTCTTCGGAGCGACTCACATTTTTCTAACTGATGATGAGTCAGAAGAAGTATAGTTGTGGGGGTTTATGCTCTAATTTATATATATTCTGTGAGTTTATGTATACATAAAAATATAGGAGATAAAAATAAATATAAAGAGAGCAACACATAACTTCATTAGCCTAAAACAGCGATAGCCACTGACATAACTCCCTTCCAGATTTCTATATAGAGTCACCTCCTCTGCCTCCTTGAGGGACAATTCACCTCCTGATAACGATGATTGTCAAAATACAGAAGTGAGTTATGGGTATGTCTAACTTTGTTTTGCTTTTTATATAATTGCCATTTTGTATATATATATATATATATATTAAATATACAGAAAGGGTCGAGGTTAGCTCAGTGGTTAACGTATTCGCCTCCTCATGGTTCATCCCTCCTCACCCTCGATTTATTGACGTGGGAGGTGAATAAATCGAAGTAAATCATTCCTCGGAGAGGATGTTAAGCCGTCTATCCCTAGCTTATATGATGTGAGCCTATAAAATGCACTTGAGTTAGGCAATATTTAGGACTCCCAATTTAGAATGTAGAATTCACCGATGAAACAAAAAGTCGGCAAACGGCTGACGTTATCACCGGCTAGAGGATCAGTTTAAACAATAAAAAATATATATACAGAAAGAAAGACGTACAAGGTATCAAGAACCTAACTACTATATTTCAACTGAGTCTTCATCAGGTAGAAAGGAATATCCCCTATGAAGAAAAGCGAGGACTATAGTCTCTCCGATTTTTGAAGCACGGAATCAATGTAACCAACTTACAGAGAGAGGGGCAACTAATAAATAAAATACATAATAAATGTAAATAAATAAAAACAATTTCAAAAATACACTAAATATGAAAAATTTAAAAGATGAAATAAAAAATAAAAACAAAATTAACAGTTTTGTTAAAAGGAATAAATGATGAATCTC
The DNA here is from genome assembly GCA_026182355.1 of Hermatobates lingyangjiaoensis. Lineage (NCBI taxonomy): Eukaryota > Metazoa > Arthropoda > Insecta > Hemiptera > Hermatobatidae > Hermatobates > Hermatobates lingyangjiaoensis. Next base: position 610,876 of record JAPFBL010000068.1, read on the forward strand.
TATTAGGCATTCATAATTTGTGTCTTCACTCATACTGAACTGAAGAAAAGACAACCAAACAAGGATCAGAAAAAATACACTGATGATTCTACGAAATGCACTTCCATATTTCAACACTCGTCGTCATCAGACTAAGAGGAGCAAGATTGATTTGACTTTTCCTCTTTTGATAGTGAAGGATAAAGAAAAATCAACATGAATTTGTTGATCATTACATTAACATAAATAACTTATGTCCATGGAAACACAGAATCACTCGTTTGTGTTGTGATGTAACATCTTAGCTGGACTCCTTCGGGAGAGTCCTTACGGACCCTACTTAGTCCTTTACACTTATCCGACAAACTCTCGAGCAGGCAAGTTGTCAACCCTCGTCAGATGGGATTTTGCTTAAGCATTGAGCTCTACCTGTCTTCCCACCAACACTCAAGACTCAACAACAATAGGAATTCTGTTTTTTCTTTTGCTCTGTAGTATTACACTGGCCTCAGGATTTGGATTTTACAACACTGTGGTTGTCCTTGGTAAAGATTTTGTGTGCGGTCACTAACTGAAATAGAAATCTAGTTCTTGGAATAATGTCATTCCCTTCATGGTGTTACTTTCTATTTTAATTTACTTTTCTGGCCAGGTTTACCAATTTAGACCTCGTCTAAAAAACAATCCACTTTACAAGCAAAAAATAATTTACGAAAGTCACTACTAGTGACACTTTTAAGTTAAGCTCATCCATTTTCGAGCCTTTCTCTCCTCTGTCAAGTAGAAAGTCAAACTACACACACAAAATTAACATTGACCTCAAAATACTCCCACTTTCTTCGCCTTGATTCATTTACGAAGAGTATAAAAGAAGTAATAACACAATAGTCACTATTCATGTTATTATACTTATCTTTCTTCATGAATTAATTATTATCTAAACCTTTAAATTAATTCTTAGTCAAATTCAAAACATCCAGGAAATTTGAATTCAGAAATATAAACAATGACATTTTTAAATCTTATCAACACAAATTAAATGGTTTTTAATTTAATAAACATCTTACTTTTTTATAAACTAGATATGCGTAGTTAATACATTTGAAAAGTCGCACATTATGAGGGCTGAAACACCTAATTTAAGAGCCAAATTTCCTCGTCAGTTAAAAAGAAAATTATTTTGTTTGTAAAAATAATTTTTAAAAATCGTAAGGTATAGCACTATTCGCACTCATTCTATTTTAAATCATTACCAGTAGTTATAAGAGAGTGCAGGAGTGGCTGAGTTGATAATGAAACCTCTCTCTGCCTCTGAGACGTGGGTTCACTTCCTAAATTTTTTTCTTTGTGCTGCTGTTATTCTATATTTTCCGACAAAACATGACGTATATAATGTATTCTTTGAGGTCATTACTACAAAATAAGAAATAATACTAATCTGATTGAATTGAATAATAACTGTATCGAGAGAGGTCAGGTTAGTATGAAAGAACTTTTGTTGCTGGCATGGAGTAAAAATCCGTAGGACTGAGGTGTTGATGAAAATTAAAGAACACACACTTGTTGAGTGGGATGGAAAGGTTTAATGCGGAGTAGAGAGAACGTGCAGCTGAGGCCGGGGAGAAGATGAAGCAGTAAGAGGGACTTATGGATAAACAGGAAATAGCACTCCACCGCTGTGCGACTCGAGATCGTATCAGAAGTCGTCCTCAGCCAGTCCCTAACGAGGCCCTTCTTACACCAAACCAGCTTTAGCCTCCAGACGACTCGGCACTGTAGCCAAGCCGTAAACATGGCTTCTATTGAAGAAACAACTCTACATCTCACTCTTAATCAATACTTCAAAATAATCAGTCTAGTTGTTGGTTTCCAACACTCCAGTTACTCTCAGTACAACTCTACGGATGAACTTGCAGCTCACTCATTTGTATACCTTTCAAACCTTCACCAATAAAATACATTATAATTTAACTTTGATTAAAAGAAATCAAATAATTAAATGGATTTCTCATTATCTTTTGTAGTGGGTATTAATACTTAAAAACTGAGTTTTCAAGATTATTACATTATAAAAACTATTTTGTTGGTTTGATTTTCACTTCTGTTATTGAGAATTATCTTCAATATTCTCCTAAGAATGCCAAATGTGACTCACTCATCAGAAAAATTAGTTAATAGAATATTTTTTTTACTTTGGCAAAAATTAAATTGTTTATTTGATTCAATGAATTTGTTCTAAAACAAACCTCAAAAGGGGAAAAAATTGTATGTATATTTTTAGTTCAGAGAAGAATCATATAAAAACCAAAAATAGCAGTAACAAACTGCAGGATAAAAAAGATACCTTGATTATATATTTCGACTAGGAATACACGCACTTCTTGTCATGGAGAGTGTACTCTTTCGGAGTAAATGTAGTACAACAATCAAACGTGGGTGTTTGAGGAAGCGTATTGCATCAGTCATAATGTGTGTAACATACGTGTGGAGCACAGAAATCAAATGGGAACACTACGTGTAACCAAGCTTCTAGCCATATAGTGCGTATAATTTGGCAGTAAGCATATTATAGAGATCAAACATAGTACACAAAAGGAAAGTTCAGATCCCCAGTTGTACTCTTTGGTAGAATGTGTACCACTCATACCAGACTTGTAAACTTATAGAAGTGCACACCCCTAGTTAGGAAACATAGGCACTATGAAAGAATTGAATTATATGAGAAATTGAAGTCTTATAAACTATGAAAGAATGCTTGCTCCAGATTTGCATCCACTGCTCCACGGAATAAATTTATTCAATTTTTACCAGTCAAGATTATTGGTTTGTTTATATAATGTAAATTACATTTTCAATTTCCAAAATGTGTACATCTCTGACTTATTTTATTTATCTCCGAAATACTTCTGCTTGTAATATTCCACTTGATGTAATAAATCATTTTTATATTGTTTCTTTATTTATATCTATATTTGATTTCTTATTATTCATCGTATGCCTGTGAAAAAGGTTTTAAGATAAAACCGGAACATCGGAAAAGGGAGTTTGATTTTGAACCTATAAAATTTATTGAATCCCGATTGTATAATACACCTATTCTATCAAACAGTTGATACAATATTTGAATTTTTATGCATATATATATATGTATATATATATATATATTTGCTATATTTGTATATGATAAATGCTTCTTTTAAAGTTAATTGAAAATATTTCAGATGTATTCCAAATTACTTAACGTATAAGATTTATATGCGACTTAAAGCTGTAAGAATGTTGAGATTAATCAAACTGTCCTATTCTTAGAAATATATTTCGTTTTGGGACTTTAATGAAGATTTAGCAGGTTCGCTGAATGAAAAATAGCAAGGAATGTGCAACAATACATTTGGTATTGATGTAGAGCCAGCCACATGGTGGAAACAGTTGTGAGAATGCGAAAACAATGACACAAGTTATCTGGCGAACCTCCAAGAAGGGTTACCCACTTCGCTTTCAGTCTAATGGCGCAGTCCTGTTATAAATTCAACTTGTGTTTACATGTTTTGTTGTTAAATCTTTCAAGTGTCTTTCTCTATGTGAGTTTAGTACTTTGAATTAGTTCAGTTTGTTTTAGTTATAGATTCTTATTTAAATCTACAACAAATCTAAATTCTCTACGTTAAATTGATGGGGTTTACTATTGCGAAGTAAACGTTTATGGAGTAATTAACACCCTATAATAGTACATCAGTAACAATATGTTTACTTAAGAAAACATAAAATGAGAAAGTCTACTGAAATCGTAGGAAATTATTGATATGTTTAATCAAATAGAAAATATATATTTTCAGTCGCTGCCCTGCCTTCCTGTGGGACTCTTCGCCTCCCGATGACGACGATCGTCGAAACTTAGAAGTGAGTTATGCCTGTTTCTATTTTTGTGTTACTTTCGTTTTAATGTTTTTTTATTTGTATATTTTTAATCAGATAGGAAATAAGGAAGAAATTACAGTGGTGTGCAACTGTTATAGCCCGGGTCGGACGTAACATCGCCTCCCCCCCCCCCCCCCCCCCAATCTTCAAGCCGTTGATAATTCATTAACCTTCGAAATTCCAGAAAATCCTAGAAATATTTATTTTGGTGGAATTACAATAAATGAACTAATTTTAGACTGATGTTATTAGTCACAGATTTTTATCACATTACAGTACTCGTATACATATACAATCATCATCAAAAAAACTGTATAGTTCAAATTATAAAAAAAAATTTAAATTAAATTAACTGACCATGCAAACAAATATAACAAACTTTTCAACCCCTTTAAATAACTAGTTTTGAAAAATTTAGAATAAATTTATTTTTAATTTGCAAATATTGCAGTTGAAAAATCCGTTTAAAAAAAGTATTACACACATAAAGCATAAAAACAATTACGAACTTAACGACAAATTTTGGTATAAAATTTCAGATTTTTTGTTAGCTTTTATTATTGTATTTTTTTCTATTTTTACCCCTTTCAAAATGCCGCTCCCTGGCAAGTGCCACCCGGGGTGGACTGCCCCCCTCCTTGCTACACCACTGTGAAATTAATATTGTTGTGTGTTATTTGCATGTTAACTGCAAGTATGTCAGTATGACCTTTGCTTAATGTAAAGTCTACAGTAGCCCTTAAGTACAGTAGTCTTAAGTAAATAAGATTTACTTAAATTCTGTTTTCACCATAAAAAATTTTTCAAAAAATTCAGTGAAATTTTATTAGTGGCTACCCATCCTATCATAGAACAAAGGATGACTTATGAAATCATGCGAAATTATCAGACAATATATATAAGTTAATTTGATTGAGTAGGAACTCGAATTGTGAACAATGCAGGAATGAAAGGTAATGTTTATTATACAAGCGCGACACACTGACTGACTGACCCCCTCCTCGAGGCCAGCCTTGATAATCTGTCTCTGTGTGTAAACAAAGACTTTGACCCGCGTATGCCGGCGGTACAGCCACCGCTAACTCCGCTAACTTATATATATAAAATATTCTTTTCATTATATACAAATGATATATTTCCTTCTATTATTTCGAACGATAGCTGGGCTTTCTAGGTGAAAAACAGTATTAACTTTATTAAGTAATTTCATTTACATATCTTGTTTATTTCATTTCATACCAAAGGCTAACTAATATATATCCGTGCACATCGTATTGTAGAGTCCTTGACCAGGGCCGATCAGTTGAATTATTGTGCGACTCTTTGTTGGAGGTCACTAACCATTGTCAGTTAATACATTAGTCGGCCATATAAAGGAGATGTATACGTGTTCATATAGTCCAATAGGTCAAGATATATAAACTGACTTGCTACTGGCGTTTAGATGTGAAAGAAGGTCCAGGAATGAGATTAGATTCTGAAAGGAGTTATGGGGGTTGGGGAAATTTACTGTTAGACTAAGCGCTTGCTTGACAAGATTAAGGACAAGAAGACTTGGTTGGCCCAGTAGGTTTTGTCTTCATTGGTCGTTGTCCAAGTGATCAATGGATTCCCATCTGCAATCATGTTGTATATACATATTTCTGTCTTGTGAAGGAGCCCAGACTCAAAAAATCTTCAAATAAATATATTAATTCAATAATTGAAGACAAATTCTGTACATGACAAAGTTTTAACGAGAAAACAACGCGTTCTTAACCTAAAATGATACATACACATCTCCTTTTCTAAAGTCGAGAAAGTAGAACATCACGTGTTTGAAGCACGCTGTTCACTGAAACTTTCTTTATGTAGAAACTTTTTCCGTCATGTCTAAGTATAACTATTATGTTTAAGCTGACTTAAGTTTAAACGAACGATAAAAATATTTATACAGTGTTAATAAAACTTATATATAGTTTAAGTGAGCAGACGCTTTCCTTACTTCTGCTTGTAGCTGTGGATAACTGGCAGCAATGTTAGATATCAGAGAGCCCTATTATTATTTGTTATAATTTTAGCACCTCAAGAAGTGTTCTGCTCAATCAAATCACACAGAGTAGTTCTTGACCTTTAACAAAATAAGTAGACGGGTAGATTAGCGATTTTACAGATATACTGAGTCCTATAGCGACTATAGTTCCAAAAATATGGAAATTTTGACATGTTTTTTAAATTAGGCTAATACCATTCCATTTTAATTTGCAAAATATGAACTGTCTGGAATTATTATTATTATGGGAGAAAAGTCTGTGATATATATTCACAAAGTGAGAAATAAAGTATATGCAACGAAAACTCTATAGTTATAAGAACTATTTGTGGGTTTGATATCATGTTAAACATTGAAGTGTACGATTCTTGCGTTCTCTCAATGTTCTAGACACATAGCTGGTGTACGGGTGATCAAAAATAATTTTTAAAATTTGGTAACAAGTATGTCTAACTCAGCCAAAATATTGAATTAATTTTTTTCACGGTTACAATACTTCAATTGTAATAAAAATGAAAAAAAATTATAGGAAAATTAACGAAGTTTGTTTGAATATAAATAACTTTTATGAAAAAACAACAATGTGTTTCGAAACTTAGTTTTCCTCTGCAGTTTACATGTGACATTTGGGTATGCGTGAGAGAGGGTGTGAGCTCCGTTCAGTTCACACTGTCTGCTCCTCGCAGTAGAATTGTGAGAAGTATAGGTCTCTATTTCAGAATTTTCATTCTTTAAAAATGAGCTTCGCTATGATAGCAGCAATTGCTTACGGACCGGACCCTTGGTCTAAGCGATGGTCTTGTGACCCATGTTCTTCAGTCACAACGATCTGAATGTTAGTGTCAAAATGATAGATATAATTCAGTGATGGTATTATTATATAGTTGATTTGGCGGATCATTACATCTGTTATGTGTTAAAAGAAAGAGAAGGAGAGAAGAAATGAGAGAGGAAAGAGTGAGAGAAGGATGGAAAAAAATAATTTATAAGGTTGGTTGATTTAATTAGACAATCAGATAAAATTTAGTTTCAATTGGATTTATTCTAGAATTTATCAAAGTATAAATTTGATAAAATTTATCAAATTATCGCTCTTATATGCAGAGTGATAGATATATAATCAGAATGATATATATAAAAATCGAAAATTAGTTTTTCCTAGCTTTGTGGAAGAAAAGAACTGCAGAACAGAATCAAGCACTTGTAAAAGTAAGTCAGGCTTGCGTAGAATCAAAAGTTGTACGCCAGAGAATAGAGTTTCTTAATACAATACACTAGGAACTTTGGTGGGTTGATTTAATTTGACAATCAGATAAAATTAAGTTTCAATTGGATTTTTCTAGATTATATTTTGAATTTTTCAAAATTGAATTTATCCCTCTTTGCGACGCTGGATTGGCTCGGATGAATCAGCTTGTGTAATAGTAATGATAATTAATCACTTTTTACATACATTGCTATTGATGATATTTTTTCATAAAAATGTTTGGGTTTTCTCAATATTCTATTCAATTTTATAGCTGTATATTTACTTACGAAAATAATCAGACTGTGCTGCGCTAGAAAGCTGTAGAGAGTTACTTCTGAACCCGAACAGTCGGGGCTTTGGCACGGTTGCATACCATAAAGATTTGGTGAAGGGAACTGAACTCGGGGAACAGTTCCAGACACTAATGAGTAAATAAAAAGACGGTAAGGACTGACATTCTTAATCCGCAAGGGGATTGGTTTCTTTCTATCTATCTATTTACCTAAATAATCACTATAATTTTTTCGTATGCATGGTAGTAAAATACTCCTCATTATTTTTTAATTTGCTAGTACAAAACCATTTCCATTCGGATTGTATGGTTTGTGATAAACTGAAAGTTTGTACACTGGAATTGAAAAGTAACTACCAGTGTTAAACATTTATAAAGGATTCAAAACTTGTCCTATCAATTATTAAGTGCTATAAATATATTAAGTTAAAGGTAAATAAACATATCAACATAAAAATGTTTTAATAGGAACAATGTTTTTGAACATGTAGTGTTTAAATGTACCAATAAAAATGCTTTATAAATAGAAATGTTTTACTACATTTGTTCTTGTATTGTGTGTCTATGTGTCTTCCATGATATAGGAAAATGAAATTTAATTTGATTTCTTCGATTTGTGAAGCTTAAACTAACTTTCTTTAATTCCTTGAGACAGGACTGTGGATTCTTCAATCTTTGGAGACATTAAGCGTGCCAAAGCATTAATAAAAGTACTTAGTTATTAATATTTATTAATTACTTTACTAATAAGAATACAATGAATAAATAGTATTCGAATACCCATAATAAATACCATTGGAATGCAAGCAAGATGACACTAGCTTTCCCATTGTCAGTTTCGTGAGCATTGAAAGCCCACTTCACTGGGAGATGGATGCGTTGACATAGTTTGCTTGGTTGATCATCAAGTGACAACTAATACCGCTCGACCATTTCCTTCATGGTTGATACAAAATTAACTCCGCGAATGTATATAATGGCAAATACAAGAAGTTAATAGTTTTCAATCTATCAATTAATTATAGATCTTTATAGGAAAAGCATAGCAAAGTTATTTTGTATTATTGTATATATCTTTTAATACCCCAAATTAAAAAATAGTTAAGAATTAGTTATAGATAGTTTTTATATATATCAGTTCTCGCCTGTCTTCGGAGTCACTCACTCCTTTATATCTCTATCTGATGACCACGCGACCGAAATATAGGGGTGAGTTTCTTTGATCTATTTTATGTGTATTCTTTATGTGTATTTAGTCTACATATATATATATATATATATATATATATGTTTATATATACAGTTTGTGAGTTTGTAAGTGTGTTTCTTTACTTTGTGTGCTACCTATCTTCAATTCTGAACTGTCATATATATATATATATATATATATATATACTATATGAATGAATATACATATATATATATATATATATATAACAAGAAAATTAAAACGTCCAACAGGATTTTCTTTTTTTTTATTAAACTATATATATGTTTATTAAAATATAACCGAAACTCGGTCAGTTTTTCAGGTTCAAATCAAACTCTCATAAAGGACACGTTTCAGTTTCTGTTTAAATCCTGTTTTACAGACTCAAAAGACTGACGAAAACAATAATTCGACAGCAATTAAAAATATATACCTAAACAAAAATTGAATTTTAAAATATATGGAATGATACAAGTAAAACTAATTTAGACAAACAATATAATCATAAATGAAGACGTAACACTGGTTACTTACTATAAAAAGTGGGAGAGAGTGGACTAATTATAAAAAATAATAACCAACTGAAAAATTCACCTTTAAAAGAAACAAATCTTGTGTACGAGTGTACGTGTACTAACGGAGACTCTGAAACCCCAAAACACTTGAATATTGGCGCTTTGTTATAAGACAAGATGAACATTCTACATTGTGAGTCCTTAATTTTACCTAATTCAATTGTACGAGTATATAGAGTATGGCTCATTAACAGACAAATACGAACAGATATGTACAGACTCCAAACCGATGGCTTAACGTACTCTCCTTAAGACGACTTGTTCAGTCTATAGTAGATTTATTCCACACTGTTCAGACAGTATAGTGGGATATTCCACTATATCCCACAATGTGTGTATCTCTTTAGTATGCATAAAGTACTACTTTAATTTACTTTACAGTACTCTTGTTTTTCTCATATTTATTTCTATCATATTTTATGTATAATTATTAATGTATACCAATCATCCAAAATTGCTTATATACTTTTACTTTCATGAACATGTATAGTTAAGTTATCAAGAATTGGTTACAACAAATTCTAAATATAGTTGAGATAGCTTAGGTTTACGACTTAGACGAATTGCTAAAGGAAGCCTGCGCCCGCCCACAGACTTGAATCTCAAGGAGTAATTAAGGGGATTACAATGGCAATGGGGAAAGCAATTAGGCCTGGTGGACAGAGGTCGTGACATTGTCCTCTGTCTGCGGACCATGGCCAATAGGATGGGTCTTGATAGATCGACCGGCGACCCGTCATTACGCTTGACAGGCCATTTATTTTCGCCTTACATACACTGTCACCTTGTCATGTACCTTTGTTTTCAATTACAACACTGTTGCATATATTACTGCTTTATCCATCTTCGGCCTATGCTGCAGTTAATTAGTATATAAGTCAATTAATGTAGAACATCACATAATGAATCCTAAACTTGATTGTCCAGAAAAAAGTGTTGTTGTATAGCAGTCTCTTATTCAAATGATGTTCTATGTATTGTACGTCAGTTGTTTAGAAATTGATGGAAAAATTCTTAATGCTTGTATTTTTTTACTTTGTAGTAACTGAAGTAAAGGTATCATGAAAAATAATATTTTATTAGATTTGAGACAGTATACATTTATTTAAAGTGTAGTTTATTTGTTTGCTTCAACCGTATAGTTTTCAGTCAAATTATATGTCTATATATATATATATATATATATATATATATTCGGGAATAATAGCAAGCAACAGAGATCGTTGGGGACTGGGGAAAAAGGGTGTTGACAAACAAAATCTTTTGTTCACTAAGGTTTCGACCAATCCTTGAGAACCTCTGCTGCTTGTTAATATTCCTATATATATATATGAATATATGAGTAGCAGTTTGCTTCTCAGCACTAGTACTTTGCACTTCTTCCCGATGACGACGGATGTCGAAATGTCAAAGTGAGTTCTGTAGTGACTTTCTATGTTTGTTTCCCATGTGTTAAAGTATATATATATATATATATATATATATATATATATATATATATATATTTTTTTTGAGGGTTGAGGTCTAATGATTTGAAACTAGTCCTTTTGCCGACGTTTCGGCATATATTTAAGTCATCTTCAGGGCTACAACATGTTTGTTTTATAATTAGCACTACTATAACTACTATTTTGGTTATCTATTACATTTTACATGAACAATAACAGAGAGGAATTGATTTGATAGATCAGTTATTTCGGCTATGGATTTTTTTTACATAGACTTAAGGATATTTTTATTATTATTTTATTGCGTTTACAAATATTTCATAAGTATAGAGATCAATATTTGATTACTTCGGAAATCAATTACCGTCATTAACTGTGTCTAATTTAATTGAACCATTAGCAGTTTTTATTGACTTCGAATATTATGCTAAATGCTTGATTTTTACATTGTTTAGTACTTATTTTTATAGACACGGTTTTATTAAAATTGACTCAGTATTAACGAAATAATAAGTCTTGCCTACCAGGGTAAACCTAGATAGTACTAAATTCTTCTTGTTCAGTCTTTTATTCTCTTTTCATGTCTTTTACTTTCTTTGAAAGGTCTCTCTTTCTCCCTCCCCTTTCAATACCATACCTCACGTCCGATTCAATTTACTACATTTTGGTGAAACTATGACAAGGACTGGTTATTTTTGACGAATAATCCTAGTCCCATTTCTGAATCTTTTACTTTTTTTACACGTTGGCTTGTATTCTACGTGTATTATTGCTGAATCTTGGTATACATAGGTACGTATATATATATATATATATATAGTTCAATATAAACAAAGAAACATAGAGAAATCAGAAGAACACACTTACAGTCTCTAATTTTCGGTTTGAACCGTCTTCAGGAGAGATAAGAGAGGGAAACCAAGCGCACTGGATCAGAGACGGTTGGAGACCAACAGTGTTGCCGCATGCGCGCCCGTTCACGGAAAATAAGGTAGACAGGAATCAATTTATAATTAATTTATAATTTATAAAATAAAATAATGGAATATGAAAACAATAAATATATAAAAAAGAAAAAATTGAAAAAATAAGGGAAATTGATACATAAACAAAAGTGCTGACTAAGCTAAGCTGAAGACGGTTCAAACCGAAAATTAGAGACTGTAAGTGTGTTCTTCTGATTTCTCTATGTTTCTTTGTTTATATTGAACTATATTTGTCCGTTTTGGATCGTATTTCCAACGAAAAAAAGTGTATATATATATATATATATATATATATAATAAATCATTTATGAGACAATTTTATGAAAATATATTAAAATATAACTGGAAAATCAAGCATCAGGAGCAATATTAGAACGTCTACATCAAGAATAATGAAGTTGTTTAAATTTCAAAAAAAAAATCCAGAGGTTCAGTATAAAATGAATTAATTGAAATTTCAATTCAGTCATGGGTAATATATTTTTGAAGTAATGTCCATTTAAGTTAAGCCAAGTCATTTGACATCGATTTGATTCGCTATTCGTTTTGATAGGGAGAGGGTAACAGTGAAGCGAATTCAATGGGAGTTGCTAGTGAAACTTTACCGGAGATCCTAAGTGAAATATAATGTTGGAGTAAGAGATTATAAATAAACCACTCTGAGTGGAAAACCGGTTTCTAATTTAGATAGAGAATTACAATTGGAAGAATAAACATTCAGTTAATTATAAGATTTCTAATATATTTATGATTTAGTTAATTCTTAGCTGATGTTCTAGTATTGTAGAACGAGTAGAAGAAATGTGTGTGCTATTAGTTATGAAATAATTTACCTGCGATATATCATGTTTATCATGATATAAGTTAATCATGATTAAACCACAGTTTATCATGTTGTAAGCCTGCATTGGTGATCTAGTGATAATATCACGAGAAGACACTAAAAACCATCTCTATTGCACTAAGGCTAGTGACAGTAAACTAGTGAATTTGGGATTGACCAGCTGTTTTGTTTATTATTCTATACAATTGCAATGTTAATATTAATCATTTGTGTTATGCCTTGGAGATCATAAGACCACACAAACTTAGTAAAGTATCTTAAGGTCACTGACAGTAAACCAGTGGCTTTCAGATAACGATCAACAACTTTCTCTAGCCCTCTCTAAGATTATATTGAAGATGAAGTGAAAAAGAGGGACTAGGAAACAACATCATCCTTGTCTGGTGTGGTAAAGTCAATGATAGTGACATAATAACATCCATATCACGAGGGTTAAATAGCCTACTTTAGGATTGTTAGTGAATTAGTGCCACATAGATCATGAGAGCGCTCAAACTATATGGTCTTGTGAGTATCGATAGCCATAGTAAATTAGTGATGCCCGTGTTAAAGCACCATTTTACCCTAGCTTTTTGTGAAACTACAAATGTGATCCAGTGGTATGGAGATCATGGAAGTACGTAAATAACCTGTTCTTGCCAATTGACAGAAAATTAGTGATTTCCAGATCACGAACGCTAGCTATGTAGAAGTGCAATATTGGAATAATCTTCTGACTGTTAAAAATATTCACAAGGAAATTAGTTTAAATTTTGTTCCAATTCAATGGAAATCTATTGGCTTAAAATTCATAAACACTTATAAAGAAATAAGTGCAATATGATCAACTGTTATATATCACAAGCACTTATCAACAGGATTGTCTTCTTTGCTTCAGAACTGTATTGCTGTACTAGTAACTTGGAAATCACTAGCATTAACCAGCAACTTTCTTAAGGTACTACTAAAATATCTGCCATAATGAATGGAAATGACGATAAAACAGTTCTTTTTACATTAAGTAATTCAACAGAAAATTGTAGCGTGTATGCTTTACTGCATTAATTGTGACCTACTAGGCTGCAAATCACGAGGGCTCATCAGGATGTTATGTTCTCATCGAGTTTAATTGGCAAACCTTTGACTCGTAGACTACTGGAGTTTACGTCAATAATTTAGCTAACGACTTTTTGATTCTGTTTATGATTATCCTTTTCCGTTGAACTTATACCAGATATTATTATATCTCACATTATCAAATTTTTGATATATTGGTGTAAGAACTCAAGAAATACAAATACACTGAACACTGATTACGAGACCATCCAATGCTTTATTTTTAATTGCCTAAATGCTTTTAAAAACACATTTTAAGATACCAATAGGAGCATCATCATCTAAACTACTCGTTAAATATAGGTTTTTAATGGATTAAAATCAATTTTGATTTTAAATACAACTTTATTTTCATTTATTTTCTCCCTTTTTCGACTTTTATTCGTCTGACAACAAACGTTTTGCTTTCTTGAAACCACTCCCTTTATATATTTCTACTTTCGCAAAATCCCTCTAAACATTTTACCTCCTCCATAACAATTATCATAATACCATCTTTCATACTTTAACTTATTGTTTCCTTAATTCCTGCACCCATTTGCTTTTAATTTTACTTTAGCATGATTAAAAATTATCATCACTGGAAAAATCAATTTAGACAACTTAACTGATTTACACGTTTTGTGGTAGCCTAAATTTATTTTTGATGCTTTTATGATGCCTGAATGTAAATAGGTGGATAGATGGTGGTGTTTCATACATTTTCCTAACCACTCAACCAATCCCAACTTTTGACGAATTTCAGTAAAATTTATCTGATATGTAATCCATACTGAGGAAATAAAGCCATGAGTTTTGCATTATACAGTAAACACTCAATCATGATTTATTTCATCCGACTCTTCTGGATATTCTAGAGGTTTGTTTTTTATCTTTGGTTTTTTAACTTATAATACAATTTTTACAAATTTTTAGATTATTTTAATTTTAATTTACACTAAAGGGACAAATATTTAGTTTTACCTGTATTCTTTATTGGTTTAAGAAACGCTAGTAAAAAAAGTTATTAATAAGAAATTATTTTGTTTTTAATTTTTTATAATAATAATAAAGAATCAATCACCAATTGAAATAATGTACGAGTATAGAAACATTAATTAAACAACTTATATAATCTATCTCGTTAATTAACATAAATTTGACTCAGGTAGGAATAAAATAAAACGATAAACTAAATTGTTACATTCGTTGTTGATTTATCTCGTTTTATTATTTTTTCTTTTGGTAATAAAAAAAAATAAACATACGCAGTTAACTGATTATACATTACTGGGTCTTATTCCTAAATCATTTGATGCTCTAATTTATTCCATTTGATTTAATTTTATATGGTGTTCATTAAAAATAAATTGATCTTATTTTTGCTTTATTCGATATTTCAACTCATGGGATTTAAATTTTGTTTAAATTTTCTTTTCAAGAATCTTTCTTGATTGTATGATACTTTCCAGAAATATTCTTTCACCAATTATTCTTAACAAATACGCCAACAAACCATATTAAATTGAATCAATTAATAAATTTTGATTATTTTTATTGAGATGACAATCTAAAAAACAAGCTAAATTTTAAAAGATCGTTGTTTGTGCCCAGTAAAGAGAAAGGGAAGGCACTATACTTCACACGATATGGTTGATCGAGTTCGAACTGCGCTTTTATGAAGCGAGATCATTTCCGAATATATATTTTATAACATGTATGTACCTTATGACTTACCTAAAACTTACATTTTAGAAGTCCTTGGGTATATAAAATCAAAAGTAACTGAATTTTTAACCTGCCTGGCATTCAGTGATTTCTTTTCTTCTAAATAAGTATTTTCTTCATAAGAATAGAGACTATCTGGATTAAAAAGCCCTCCTGTAACTTTATCTAAAACATGCCAGCATGACTTCGATCTTTTGAGATCTTTCAATTAGAAATTATTACAACTGTTCTTAAATGAAGAAGTTATCAAATTTTGTTGTTGGTACATTATTATTAGAAGATGAATTAGTATTAGATTAAATACAAAGGAACTAACTTATTGGAATACTAATTAGTAATCAGGTAATTAGCAGGAGCTAAGTAGAAGAAATAATTCTTAGAAATACTAATTAGTTGTACAGTAATGAGAAGAAGAACTAAAGCAATTAATAGACGACTAATTAGAAGAATAAAATTATAACTATTAGACGGATTAATTATTAGTAGACTTATCATAGAAGACTAATTAGCATAGACTGGTATGCCAACACGAAATAATTAGTAGAAAAACTTGATAGTGGCAGGCTAATTATTAGTAGATTAATTAGTAGAATAGTAGTAGTAGTAGACTAATTGGAAGCAGATTAGACCAATTAGTAAAAAATTTAATTGCTAGAAAACAGTATTTCTTCTTACATTTGGATAAGTCGGTGCTATTATGATAAGCTCTTTGAGTTAAGATAACAATGTAGGAGGCAAGACAGTGTAGTCTACTAATAATATGAATACTTAGAGTTAAAGGGAGGGAAGGCATTAATCTAAAGAAAGGGGAATACTCTTAAATTATCTCTCTTTGTGATCTGCCAGATTAACCGAAGGAAGGTTTGCTCCAGAATTCAAAATTTGATCAGTAAAGATCCAAACCGTTTCCATGGAAGCCCATCAGTCTTTCCTTTTCTGGAAAGTTTTTAATAACTAATTTCAACATATTAGTAATTTAAAGTACTTAAATACATGGTAACTTTGTTTTTTTCCATAGTAACAATAAATTTAACAAAATCGTAAGGAGAATTTGAAGAAAAAAAAGAGGGAGCAGTTAGACTCAGTTGCAATGCCTAAGGCGGTCCATAAATACTAGTAAATGGCCTCTAAAACAGAGCTTTTATATGCTTTGAAATGTTTTTAGTCTTTTAGAGGCTATTAATTCACCTAGAACATGTTAGATTAAATATAAAGCAAAGATTTGAAAAGGAACTCGTATCGTGAAACGTATATGACTAAGGTGTACTCGTACCCTTATTATTTCTCCAGCAGCAAATTAAAACAACTTTAATAAATAAATTACGCGATTTAAAAAAACATAGGATGAGCCATTCTTTAATTTAATCTACTAAACAATTATTATGTTTATCAATTTTGACTAGACTACTATTATAAATGCTACATCTGGAAATACGGAAGAAAAGAAAAAGATATTTCCTTTGCAAAGATCATTTTATTTTAAAAACTCACAGTTAGAGTAAATGCTGTTCTTTAACATTCAGAACACTTGTGCTGTTGTGCCGACAGAATACGTCTTCAATAGAATATCGACTATTCTAGGAGCTAGATCTCCCAACTTATTGACATTTTTACAAATAACTTTGTCAAAAATGTTTCAACTCAGTTTTGTTAGGTGAGATGTTAGAACCATTTTTTATGATACCTCATGGTTATATCATCCAATGATTAGAAAAAAAGGATAAACATATCCACTTTGCTCAAAGTTGGATGGAAGCATAACTTTAAGTGTGTAATCTTGTTATGTTTTGTTAGGGTGGTGGGACATTATAATAATGAACTTTAAGTATTCTACATAAAATAACTTATATTCAAACTTGTTATTATGTATTGACTATATCTAACAGCTAGGCATGTACATCTAAAGTCTATAGAAGCTTTGTAACCAGTAAATTTCCTCGTCCAAGTTACTGCATAGTAACACCAAGTAGTAGATTGTATTAACGTGTAGTGCATATTAAAGTGTGCAGTTGACTATCTTAATAGTTAAAAACGTACTAAATCAATCTTTCATTTTTAGTATATCTAAGTCTTTTCGTAACTTACTAAAACCATTAGCATAGTCACTAATTGACTGTCTGTATAGCATGGACAAATGTGTGTGTGTGGGTGTGTATGTTAGAATATATCTGACCGTGTGTGACGGTGAATGTATTAGAATGTGTCTGACTAGTAGGACATTCAAATATTATTATTAAAACATTAGGCACAATATTTTTATGAGTTATACATGATGTTGCAATATAGTAACATGTTATATGCCTTCTTATCTTGTGTCATAATTAGAATTTATTGTTTACAATTCATTGGCATAGGATGTGTCAAATTTTACTAAAGAAAATGTTTATTTTAAACAAATATTTGTATCCCGGCTTGCTATCATAAATGTAATGTTAATGTTTTATAATTGAATTTGTTAGTTATGGAAAAAGATATTTCTTTTAAAATTCACGTATGCATAAATATATTTTTATGTCACAACATTATCCCAGATGATAGAATAGCTTTCAGGAGGTCAACAAGCAAATCAGGTTGAAAACTCCTGGATTATCCCTTTAGGCTTCTCTCACTTGAGGAGAAAACAAGATTTTACCTTTTCCAAGATTTCAAAGGCTTAGATGGCATAAACAATTTTTTTTTTTAGTATTTATAATTTCGTATACACTATTTGTTTTTAGAGTTTCTGTAAAATTATTCGTGTCCATTATGCTGTTAATTTTTGATATAGTTTACTGTTTATGGTTTTTGCAGTTTTCGATGTGTACTTGTTCAAAGGACTCCATATAGAGCTTATCAATAGATAATTCATGAGATTTATTTTTTTCTTAGTTCAGGGAGAGTTCTGCTGGTTAAACTGTTCGAAAACAGTGCCTAAAATAGATTTTCTTAATAATAATCACAAGTATGACAATCTGATTTATATATTCACTTACCCTCACTTTCTTACCTTTATTTTCAAATCTTTTCCACTTCTTGGTAGGGCGCTCGTAGTAGCACTGTCGGTTTTCTTCTTCTGTTTTCCACCTTGAAAATAAATTTTCTGAAAATTAGATTTACAAAGAGTTTTTCATTACTCTGTGTGCTATTTTTTTCATATTTGAATGTTTCTTGTCCAGTTTGAATCATTTATGGGAATTTAAAGGCAGTTTTAGTCTGTTACCTGTGACTTCGTAACCTCGTGCTGTTACGGTTCCCTATTCTAGTTCGCATTTCTTTTCTCTGCTTTTCTATCATTTTTGTTCTTTCTCTTTTTTTATTGCTCTTCTTCAGTAACTTTTCTTGACCTCTTTTTCTTAACCTTCTTTAAGACAATTTTCCACATCAGAACTTCTTTTTACTTTTTAATTTCATGTTCCTGATTTATATCCGTTGACTTTTCTACTTTTTGTTCTACAAACATAATTGGTTTTATTATTATTTATGTTTATTTTAGTTTAGAAACTTACACTTTTTTTGAAACTTACACCAGATTTTGAAATATCTGGAGTTGTTTTATTTCAAGATAATCTGATTGTTTTAAAATTTATTTATTTTTCAATATTCTGAATTTTATTTGATAGAAATTTAACTGATAAAAATATTTAATTTCAATTCATGGTACTTAGGGCTCTTCATTAACAAAATACTAACTTAGAATCCTCATACCCGACTGAAAAAACTTGACTTAAAACGACGATTCTTATGAATGTACAGACCTCTAGAGAAATACTCGAAATTGACGCTGTATAACAAAGTACTGCTATAAAAACATTACTGAGACCAACCTGAAGTTATGGACTTGAAGTATGGGGTTGTGCAAAAACCTTCCAATATTCATAGAATACAGTCGTTGCAATCTAGAATCTTCTGCACTATTAGAAATGCTCTTTAATACATCAAAAACTACACAATTCATAAAGACCTGAAAATTCTATTCATTCAAAGTTTAGCCTCTGATCATTAGAAGTCATTTCACAACCTTTCCTCTCACCCAAATCCATATGTAACAATCCTTGCTTCCTCCTCACCTGCCCGGGATCCCCCAAGACGACTCAAGAGAAGATGACCGAGAGATCTACTAGTACGATAATATATAATAAAAAAAATCTGGAGTGGCCTACACTCTACTTTACTATAAGTAACTCAATGTCAAATTTCTTGAGTATATAAAACATAACGTATCATTTAAGCATAACATAAATATCTAAATGGGATATAATTATTAGCATCGCATTCGTGAGGTAGTACAGATAGTGATTGAAGGACATATCAATCTATAAGCTTATTTTTGTACATCACAAATAATTTATTACTTGCAAATAATTTCATTAGTATAACTACAGCAGTAATAACATTTTTGAAAAACCAATGTGAACATTTCTTGAAACGAAATATTATCCTACAAGAGAACATGGCTATTGTTCAAATAGCCAGTAGATTTCTTACATCGTTTACTTGACATCCTTCTACATTGAATATTAAAGTAAAATTTTCACATTTGAAACAGTAAAATACTCTTTTTTCCTCTGAAAAACATCTTAAACAGCGAAGAAAATGTTGTTTTAAGGTGATTTGTTAATTAAAGATGTACGATAATTACAGTTATTAATCTCTAAACGAAAGATTTATATTTTGAATTATCTTTTACATTTTTTGTTTTTAACAGAATGATTATACTGGGAATTTTATGGCTTCTTAGTATTTAATAAGATCATTTTCCTTCCCCTTTGTCAAATAATATATATAGAATTTTTTCTGAGTGAGTGTTATTATTTTCCTGCACAATATTATTCCTCTTACATCTCTTATAAGTCAATAATATATTTTCATTTTTCTATTAGAAACATCAATTTTATCTCAGTGGATTCGCTCAAAAAATTTCTAAGTCAATGTAAACAATGTAAAAAAATACAAAAAATTCGACAAGTATAGCAGGTGATCTCTTAGTCTAGGATAAACAAAGAGTTTTTATATCGTTATTGCTCTTTCCCGTAATTGAAACTTCATGATTTTTTTTTTATGAATTGATAATTTTTTATTCCATTTTTGGTCAAATTTTCATTATTTTTTAACGAGCTGTTTAGCGTCAAAAAAACATTTTCTGAAAACACAAATAGTACTGTAACGCCCCTTTAGCGAATGTAATTTTAGAAAAAAATATCTCAACTCATTCTCCATATAATGTTCTATTTATAGGCATAGTTTCATTCTTGTCCGTCAAACAGTATGGCTTGTATCGCTCTCACAAGGTTTAAGATTGAATTATAAGTCAAAATTTGTACATTTTATTGAAAAAAAAATATTTACTGTTGATATAAAATTCTGAATATATTTTTCGTTTGTTGCATTTTAAACCTCAAAGATAATGTCAAAATTTCAAAACTCTAGGGTTATCAGTTTAGGAGAAATAAATGTTTTAAAAAAAAACGGTTTTTGGCAAAAAAAGTGACTTTCCCATCATGCATAATTCTTCCCAAACAATAGGGATCTTCGTCTTTATGAGGCCCATTTTTGTGTAAAATATCAACTTGATCCATCAAAGATTCTGGACCGTAGCGTGGTAACAAGCAATGCTAACACACGCACCCACCCACCCACCCACGCACCCACCCACCCACACACACACACAGACATCATCGTAAAAACGTCATAAAACGACTTCTGGGACCTCAAAACATGTAATTCCGTCAAAATCTCGAGATCGAATTTTTTCACGATCACTATACTTTACTTATAGTAAAGTAAAAGATGAAAAGTTGAATCAGTGGGTTTCATTCTTTACTCATTTGCATCGAAGTTATTGTGTAATCTCTTACTACATATGCTTGTAACGCAAAATATTCTACTTGTATATTTGTAATTTTATGTAAAAAAAAAGATTAATTTCTTTATTATATTAATTGTTTTTATTAATATTAATCGTTATTTATTCCACCAGGTTTGAACTTATTTTATTTTACTTGTACTTTAAATTTTTGAATCCAGTTAGTCCTTGTCTTGTTTGCGATTACATTTTCATTTGTGTTTTTAATTTCTGAATTTATTTGAATTGTTTTTTTTTTTATTTTAAACTTCATTTTCATCCTAGCTAGCCTGACTAACTTAATTTTATATTACTTCAATTGAAAGTTTTCATCTGTTTATTTGAAACATCTTTATTTTTCAGTCTTCTTTTTTTTTTAATTTTTTATAAATTTCAATGATCTTTTTTTGAATATTCCCCATTTAATAATTTATTTCCAAGTGCTTTGCTGTATGTTACATCAAATATTACTATCTGTATACCACATGAGTGTCACCGCCTTATACATCTCTAACAGTAGGTGTTACTGCTGGGAAATGACAAATAAAAGTAATTACTGTTGATAAATTACTGAAAGAAAGAGATAACTATAGAATGTAAAAGGTATGCGTGGGAGGGTGATAGTCGTAAGCATAGTGCGGCAAATCGCTGTGATAGTATCACATTGTGTAATAAATGTAACATACAATACTGATTAAACTATAAATGTCATAAAATTTGTCTTCATTTGTCAACTCTATACTTGACTATAAAACAGTTAAATATGTTTATATGAATTACAAAGAAGCTATTGCTTGTTTCTTTGTTTTTGCAATGAATCTCTATGTGGTATTTACGCATTGGGAATTATAGGACACATCTCAAAGAGTTCTTTTAATATCCAAACGAGAACAACGATTTGGAACACTTAGTTCTTCTTCAAGCTTATCATTTGTAAACAGAAATTAACATTCCATTCGATTTCAGATCGGCGTGGTATGCATATTACATTCCATCTGTTCCTGTTTATACCTTCTTACAATAAACCGATAAACATGAAGAATAGCATTAAGTTTTGATACGCGTATTTTTGTTTTGATAGTAATATAACTTTATGTGGAATGGTCTTGTGTGATTTGTAATAATGCTACTTATTTACCTGCTGCAGAGAGAGTTTTTTTGTTGATTCTCCTGAAAGGTGTTTAATATTACTTACATGTTAGTTTGTTTTCACTGTTGCGGTGATTTAATCCTTCGTTATTAACTCGCATACAAGTTTTGAGCGAATGCAGCAGCTCGGAGTAAGCACGCCGCTGCGGTTCGCTGCAGTAACTAATAGGTTTGTTGTGGTAGAAGAGTGTTGACAGATGCTGGCAGGGAGATATTTTCGATTGGCCTGCCTAAGTGGGTCACAACAACAGCCAACCCCATTGCTTTACAATAGGGATAGGGGCATCAAAATATGTTTATCTATTCCACCCCCTTCCTCATAAACAGCCCCCGTGCCATTGTTTAATCACCCTTCTTCATATCCTCTATACCCTTATTTTTTTCTTTCAAACCATTTGCAACTTAGGTTCCGCGTAATATATTAAAGATATGCATTTCTTGTCGACCATTTGTGATTAATTGATGAAAGTTTTTTCCATGAAAACAATATAAAAAATTATACCATAAAAACACTATCTGGAATGGACAACAACAGTTCAGAAAAAAATTATTAATTCAAAATAACAGATAATGAATGAACCATAATTCTCCTAAATTACTTGGCTTTCCTCCTTTACTATTCCAAAGGCAGTTTTAACAAGAACGGGTGAATATGTACTTCTTTGTGAGTAATATATTTCTCCGAGTATATTACTTTTTATTATCTATGTTTCTTTGAGTTACCTATTTTAGATTTTATATATATATATATATATATGCTTTTAAAAACTGGATGTCTGTTTCCACTTGATTTAATTTTGTCTTATATTTTTCCAAAATACGAAATTTTTTCTTTAACTCAGAACTCAATTTAAAAATTAATTCACCATAATTACTTGTTTTATTATTGAACATGTTTCGGTGTACGTTCACCATCTTCAGCAAACACACGATTAATTATAATTACCTTAACAAATGAATCTAATAGTTAAATTACATTTCAAAAACAATGAGTGAACAAGTTAACTAAGGTTACACTGACAGGTTAGGGGTTGTCAGTGTTGGCAAAACTAGCCCTAGGTTTCCAAACAAGCGCAACTGGTTGGCAAAATTACCTTTTTGATCGTTCATTCTAGGAGCTTTTTCTAGTATGAACAGCGCTTCTAATATCCTGAGTCTTCTTCCGTCCTTTTCTTTTGCTATAATTCTAGTATTATTCACCATAGTTTCCCTCGAAATTTTTGTTTTGTGAATCTTTTGGAAGTGTTCTTTGGGGCTCCTGAAACCAGATGCATCGTCAGCCTCCTAGAAAGGGTAGTAGTTGTTGATCCTATATATGAGTATTTTTGGAATTCACAGTTTCCCAGTGGACATTGAAACTCATATACTAGGTTCGTTTGTTTCAGCGGCTGTTTCTTTTCATGCTGGTTCCTTATAATCAGTTGCGTGGTGGTTTTGTTCCTATAGAAAATAATAAGCTGGATCCTGTCTTCTTGCTTTTTAACCTTGATATTGTTTTTTAATATTGTTTTAATTATTCTTTCGTCTGTTTTATAGCTGTCCGAAAATTGGTTTTCATAGTATATCTTGTAGGTAGTTTGCTTTGTTACTTCATCTTCCTCATTTTTTTCTTTCTTCTGATTAATATAGTTTTTAAGAGTTTCATCAAATTCACTGTTCTTGTAGCCATTGTTGATAAAAACCTGCTTTAAATTTTCTATCGCTCTGTTGAAGGTTTCCCAATCGGCCGAGATTTTAAATGCTCTGTCTATCAGTGTTTTAATAGTGCCATTTTTATATCTTGAGGGACATTCACTCTTGTTGTTGAGGTATATACCGCTGTGTGTTGGCTTGAAAACCATCGCTGTTGATAACTCACTATCATTTGCAGATATCTGTACATCCAGGAAATTAATTTTATTGTTTACAGCTACCTCATGGGTAAATTTCAGCACAGACTTTTCTTCGAATTTTCTTTTTATTTCCATTAGCATTTCTAGGTCCTTAACTATTAGAAAACAATCGTCTACATAGCGACAATATATATTAGGTTTGTATGGTTTATCAGCTTTCAAAATTCTATTCTCCAAATTGCACATATAAAAATTAGCAAAAGTGACACCGAGTGGAGATCCCATCGCTACGCCATCAACTTGTTGGTATAACGTTCCGTCAATATGTTTGAAAGGGTTCTTCATTGTACAAGCTTGCAATAGCTTTTCCAATATGTGTCGTTCTATATTTGGAGGGGCGATAGTGGCGTTATTATAAACCTCTTCACAGATTATATTAATAGTTTCAATCACAGGAACGTTTGTAAATAAAGAATCTTTATTTACAAACGTTCCTGTGATTGAAACTATTAATATAATCTGTGAAGAGGTTTATAATAACGCCACTATCGCCCCTCCAAATATAGAACGACACATATTGGAAAAGCTATTGCAAGCTTGTACAATGAAGAACCCTTTCAAACATATTGACGGAACGTTATACCAACAAGTTGATGGCGTAGCGATGGGATCTCCACTCGGTGTCACTTTTGCTAATTTTTATATGTGCAATTTGGAGAATAGAATTTTGAAAGCTGATAAACCATACAAACCTAATATATATTGTCGCTATGTAGACGATTGTTTTCTAATAGTTAAGGACCTAGAAATGCTAATGGAAATAAAAAGAAAATTCGAAGAAAAGTCTGTGCTGAAATTTACCCATGAGGTAGCTGTAAACAATAAAATTAATTTCCTGGATGTACAGATATCTGCAAATGATAGTGAGTTATCAACAGCGATGGTTTTCAAGCCAACACACAGCGGTATATACCTCAACAACAAGAGTGAATGTCCCTCAAGATATAAAAATGGCACTATTAAAACACTGATAGACAGAGCATTTAAAATCTCGGCCGATTGGGAAACCTTCAACAGAGCGATAGAAAATTTAAAGCAGGTTTTTATCAACAATGGCTACAAGAACAGTGAATTTGATGAAACTCTTAAAAACTATATTAATCAGAAGAAAGAAAAAAATGAGGAAGATGAAGTAACAAAGCAAACTACCTACAAGATATACTATGAAAACCAATTTTCGGACAGCTATAAAACAGACGAAAGAATAATTAAAACAATATTAAAAAACAATATCAAGGTTAAAAAGCAAGAAGACAGGATCCAGCTTATTATTTTCTATAGGAACAAAACCACCACGCAACTGATTATAAGGAACCAGCATGAAAAGAAACAGCCGCTGAAACAAACGAACCTAGTATATGAGTTTCAATGTCCACTGGGAAACTGTGAATTCCAAAAATACTCATATATAGGATCAACAACTACTACCCTTTCTAGGAGGCTGACGATGCATCTGGTTTCAGGAGCCCCCAAAGAACACTTCCAAAAGATTCACAAAACAAAAATTTCGAGGGAAACTATGGTGAATAATACTAGAATTATAGCAAAAGAAAAGGACGGAAGAAG
The DNA here is from genome assembly GCA_026182355.1 of Hermatobates lingyangjiaoensis. Classification (NCBI taxonomy): domain Eukaryota; kingdom Metazoa; phylum Arthropoda; class Insecta; order Hemiptera; family Hermatobatidae; genus Hermatobates; species Hermatobates lingyangjiaoensis. The sequence goes on from JAPFBL010000068.1 coordinate 636,639, forward strand.
ACTCAGGATATTAGAAGCGCTGTTCATACTAGAAAAAGCTCCTAGAATGAACGATCAAAAAGGTAATTTTGCCAACCAGTTGCGCTTGTTTGGAAACCTAGGGCTAGTTTTGCCAACACTGACAACCCCTAACCTGTCAGTGTAACCTTAGTTAACTTGTTCACTCATTGTTTTTGAAATGTAATTTAACTATTAGATTCATTTGTTAAGGTAATTATAATTAATCGTGTGTTTGCTGAAGATGGTGAACGTACACCGAAACATGTTCAATAATAAAACAAGTAATTATGGTGAATTAATTTTTAAATTGAGTTCTGAGTTAAAGAAAAAATTTCGTATTTTGGAAAAATATAAGACAAAATTAAATCAAGTGGAAACAGACATCCAGTTTTTTAAAAGCATGTATTGAAGAAGGACTGCTCCCAACTTTTACAAATATATATATATATATATAAAGTTCACTTGCTCTCTGACGATGTGTTGACGAAAGACCTTAGAGCATTGTTTCCAAAATTGTTCATTGTGGTGAATTAGTCCATATATATATATATATTATAAGTTCAAAATCGTTGAACACCCAAAGTAGTGCGTGTTATTATTTAAATTAATAAGTGTGTTTCATTACACAGTAAGTGTGCTACTCTTTTAACGTTTTAAATATTTGCATGTCTATTTGGGATTGTCTTTCCAAATTTAAAATGAATATACGTTTATACAAACATACACACACACAACCTTTCTTTCACGCACACATACAAAAATAGAATTTATATACCTATAATTATTCTCTGGATGTCGCTTTAACTTAAAATAGGGTGCTGAAAAATTTCGCAATCTTCCATTTGTAGCAGATATGATTGATTCCAGCCTATATGGTATGTAATATATTCCTGTGTGACTAATAAAGTTTTCTAGCTGATTGAATTAGTCCCATATATATATATATATTTGTAAATTTGGGGAGCAATCCTTCTTTTATACATGTTTTGTTGAACGACCTTTGTACTGTGGTATGAATGAATTTGATTGTCCATCTTTCAAGTTTTCTCACCCTTGTTTTAAATATTTCTGGTAAATATTTAGTATCAGAAATATTTAAAACAAAGGTGAGAAAACTTGAAAGATGGACAATGAAATTTATTCATGCCACAGTACAAAGGTCGTTCAACAAAACATATATATATATATAAGTACCGTCCGTGAAATAAGAATAAAATGAAAGTCAGATAAATTATAAGAATAAATTTGACCAGTCAAATTAACCTCTCATTGCCAACGTTTCACGTGGCACTGCCACTTTTTATTCAACCTAGACAATTGTTAATAATGTTTTCAGTATGTTTATTGTGTATGAAATAAAAATCTCTAATAGAATACTTAAGTTTTTCTGTTCCAAAAATTTTATATTTCTGAACTAAATAAACTATTCACAAAAAAAAGACACACATAAAGGAAACAGAAGAAACTCACTACTATATTTCGATGGCCTGATGATCTAAATATATATATATATATTTAAGATTTGGTAATTGAACACCAAAATAAATATATATATATATATATATATATAATAATTAAATGGAACGGTTCAAAGGACTTCCAAACAAAAACCAATCAAAAAGAAGATATCACACAGATAGACGCAGGAATAACTCACTTCTATGTTTCGACCATCGTCGTCATTAGGCGTGTTGCCGCTCTGCCTTCCTGCAGGAGTCTTCACCTCCTGATGTCGATGATGGTCGAAATATAGAAGTTAGCTATTTCTGCGTCTATCTGTGTGCTATCTTCTTGGACAGTTGGGTTTTTGACTCTGACGAAGACCGATTGTTACGGTTGAAAGATCTTAGTCTTTGTTTTCCCATTTCTTATTGAGGTTTGATCATTGATTCTTACTTCACGTGTTATGTGAAATCTTTATATATATATCAAGGTTCAAAATAGAAAAAAAACATAGAGAAATCAAAAGCACACACTTACAGTCTCTAATTTTTGGTTTGATATGTTTAAATAGAGATACCTCCTTATATATGCATGCTGCAAACAACATTAATATTTTTTTTCTTATTAATTATTTTTATTGTGGAAGTGTAAATAAATAATATTCTTTTAAATAGGGGGAACTCCAGTTTTATTAGAGTAACCTCATTTAGCTTCAATGTGTTATATAGGCAGATAATTTTTGCATGAGTAAAAAAGGTAATGGCCTACGATCCCTTAGCCGTAAATTTCGATGTAATCCTTGTTTTATGCTAGAAGTGGCTCAAGCCTACTCTGTTGCTCATACTCTATTGCTAATAATGGTGAGCTGCTTGGCTATATTCCAGATGTAGATATTTCCTCCTTAGCCTGGAGGGAGGTTTCAACTATCTGTGGTATCATCCAATCCCCCTTCTAATCGACCATTAAGATGGGTTTCCGGTAACACTGTGTTCATAATTAGATTGGGATGCCACTGATACATATCCCGCCATTGATATTGTTATTACAATATGTTATAAACTGATCAAGAAAATCAATAAAAAACAACTACAAATTCTACTCTTTTCCTATTCAAAATTTAAACTCAATATTTTTTAAAAATTTACAAATATATAAAACATATATTACTTTTTTCCAAAGTGAGTCACAATCACAATGGAGATTTTCAAGCGTAATGTCAGAAAGATCCGTATAGCTTTACTCATTAGTTAATAGTATTTTAGTAGTTGCAGTGTGAAAGATATCCAACAGGGAACAAAATTGATAAGGAACTCCTTATAGCTTGCTGTAATGACAAGTATACTGTCGAAAAGCCAAAAAATGAATTGTTGATATATCTGATCTGGCTTTTTTCAAAATGAAAATTAACAACAAGAATTTGTTGTTTGAAAAATGTACAAAATTCATTGGATTGATATGCATTATGTCGTCCTTTTCATCATGAAGTATTACAAAATTGGATTTTCATAAAATTGGTATTGAACACCAGTTATGTAAGGAATATTAACGATTTATATCCGTACTACTAATATAAATGTATATGCAGTGGATGCTGCTTAAGGTAATGACGGATATGTTATCAATCGATTAATATCATCGGATTCCTGATCCCCGCCCAAACATACAATATGCATTGCAAATTTATCACTTATTTCGAACAGAACATCCAGTATCAATTATTTATTATTTTTTTTCCAAACCTAAGAACTTTTTTCGTTGAGTTCAGTTCCAGTGTAAATGCCCAGCCGGTTGGTGTTCTAAGAATCCTGGTTTTAACTCTGGCAAAGCAAGAGATAAGATTTCATTATTTCAATGCTTATCTTCAGTATTCTGTTTTTTAAATGTCACCCAAATCACTTACTTTCAGTTCCCGTACCAGTTGTGACGAGCTATCTGATGCTCAGATCAAAGGTTCCGTGACAGTGACTTGTTTTCAGTGATTTCCTTACCCCTTTTAGATGAAGAAACGCAGAGATTTAACATAAAAAAATGCTTCAATTTTAGAGGTTTGATAAGCGGCCTAATAAGGGGCAACGTGAGGTGCTGCATAACTGTAAAAAACCCAGCCGCTTTGCAAACTTTTAAAAAGCCACACAAAATTCGAGATGGATTTTAAAGGTATCTAAAATTTGCTATACAAAAGAAGAGGGACTGGAAAAGATACTGAAGTCAAATCAGCTTTAAAAATGTTTAAAAAAGGTTTATAAATGCCTGAAAAGAAGACTTGGAAGCAAGTTTTGGAAGAAACAATTCAAAACTGTTTCAAGAAAGGTGGTTTCTTGTGAACCATTACAACTGCAACAATAGAGGACATTGTTACTGAAGGACCAAAGACAATAAGAAAATTTGAGAAACCCCTAGTGTGTTACAGCTTGGAGTGCAAAATAGATCTTCTCAATATGAACTTCATTATGAGTACGAGTCCTTTATAAATCATCTGCTACAAAGACGTGAAGCAGACAAAGCTGGACGATTTCCTAAATAAATAACTTATTGTATTGCTTACAGTTTAAATAGTATAACTATAACTTTGAGCTTTGCTATTTATTACATTTTTTTTTCTTAATCACACGAACGGTAAAATTTCCATGGTAAAATTTTATCAATCGGGTAATGTTATCAATTTTGGTGTTTACAAAAGTGATTAAATTAAGCAGTATCCACTGTATATATATAAACAGTCATTTGCATCTGTTGGTCTGTTTGAAGTTTTTCTTTAAAATACAATAATTTCTTTTTGTACATGCATCTAGAAAAGGTTTTGAATAATACCAAAACGTTGGTATTTAAAATTTGATTGAAAAGTGAAAAAAATATGCAATGAATTTTGTTTAATTTTAAAGAAGTACCATCATTAAGTTGTACGCGTATTCATATCAGTTCATTTAGAACAGAGTAAATAGTCTCATTTCAAATTGTACAATATCACACAAATATACATTGATTGACATCAAATCAAAATCAAAGAAGATTAAAGAAACACACTTCCCAATAAATTTTTTAGAAAATCCAGCTTCAGAGAAAAAAGAGAGATAGACCAAGCACACCAGAGATGCAATGACAGGTAATCCTATTGTGTCTCCGGTATACTTGCTGCCTTTTTGCTCCTGAAGACGGATTTTCCAAAAAAATTATTATTAATCTGTTTCCTTACTCTAAGTTTTACCCTTATTCGATTTTTAACTTGTAAATGTCCTGTTTGGACCGCGTTTCCTATTTTATAGTGAATTGTTTGACATGAAGTTACATAAACATTAAGTTAAATTGACTACTCTGACATATAACTGAAAAACAAAATATAATTCAATACAAGCGTGATTTTTGTCTTAGCAGAAAATTGAAAATAAAAGTTTGCATTAAATGTTCATAAAAATTATTCAGAAAAATGTAAACAAATTAAATTGAAATATTGATTTCAGTATAGGTAGAAAAAAATATTATTTATAATTAAATCGTTAAAAAGTATACCTTCTCCCTTTATTGCAATCAACAGGAAAAAACCATATTAATTTACATGAAAAAATAGATATTGGGATTTTAATTGACATTATTTCCAAGCAGTTGGTTAACAACACAGGTATTATTAAAATAAAAAAAAATTATTTTCATGGCCTCAACAATTTTTTACATTGTTCATCATCATGAACAAAGCTTAATAATTAATGAAATTGTAGTACTGTTTAATGAATGTAACTCTATATTATAAGAGTTACTGACTGATGGTGTATCAATAATTAGAATTTATTCCTGTTATCTTTGTGGTCGTCCTAAGCTACACTTTTAAACAGTCTACATAAAAAATTATTCTGCTTTTAATAATTAATCATTTTTTACCTCTGTATACATATTTCACATTCAGTGTTAATGCAGGACAAATGAATCTTTTCTCACTGATACATATTGCTTGCATTCCTGCCCATCATGTAGAGAAAACACAATTAGGAAGCAGATAGATCTGCATTAGCTTGATTGACTTATTTATTATGATTACGGAAAATAGAAAATATATTTTTAGAAAATTATTGAATAAAAAATGTACCATTGATGATTGTAGTTGAGGAGATCATATTTATTCACATTTCATTCTGGTGTCTAGAAACGAATGTTTTCAAATAGACTGAGTAGATTCAAATTAGTAGTTTAAGGCCATGAACATTCTCCTGATGAATTAATTGTTCTAATGCGAGGAAGGAAACGTCAGTAGTTATATGTCAGGAAAACTGTATTCATGAAACAGTTCTCGATTGTACAAACAGCGGAAGTGTTTTTAACTTTTAAAAACCAACAAGTCCATAAAACCACTTTAACCTATTAAAAAAGTGAATACTTGAAACTTTTGTAGTTACAAATCTACTTATGTCATCATCAGTATCTTAAATAAGAAAGAATTGTATTTTACCTAAAGCACAACAAGCTCTCAAATTATTAGAAAAGTGTTAAAAGTGGCATTAAAGAAAGTAATAAAATTATAATCTGAATAAATTAAACAATATTAGCAGCATTTGTAAGGAAGTTTGGTAAATTACCAAAAAAAAACACTAGAAGACTAGCATCTTTATAAGCAATAAAAAAAACTATGTATTAAAGTTTAAAGAAGAACATGAATGTGTCTCTACAGTTTACGAAACGTTGAAACTTGACTAAAGTTGGCAAGCAGACACCAAGATAGTTGGGATGACCGAAATTAATCCTCCTTGCTTGCAACAACCTGACTACCCCGAAACACTTGTAACTTAGCCCGCTAATTAATTTATTCAAACTAATTAATATTAATGTAAGAAGGTAAAGTACAAGTTTCAGACCCAATCATGAATATTTATTTGGCTAACATGGTCATTAATTATATTCTTTGTTGGAGTTAATACAAATTGGTTATGTTTTACACTTCATAACAATCATTTATTTGATATTTCATAGCAATAACAATTATAATGATTACAACAATAAAGGTTTATTTGATTTTGTTGTATAAATAATCACTATTTGCTTCATAACAGTCACGGGATCCATGTTTTTCTTATAACAATAATAATAATAATTGATTATTAAGTAGAAGTAATGCTCTCCTGTAAGGATAGTAATCAATATATACTATTTAAAATATGGTTCTTCATGTGGGGTATGTCTAAGTTTCAATATGTTCAAATGGTAATTAAAGAATGTACATTGTTGCCTAGTAAATCTTTTGTTCAATCTTATAGGTTCCACAATTACTTCATCTTTACGAATTATTTTATTCAATAATTATTTTGTCTTAATAATTATTCTGTCTTAAATTTTATTCAATTCAGTTTTAATGAAGATAAAAGGATCCCCAAAACTGGTTGAGCAGACAGATCATTTACGAAGTACATTTATATTTAATTCATATATTTAACCGTCTCTGTGGTACTAATAATATTATGGTGAAGTATAAAAATATGAAAAATTTCAGTTTCAAAGGTTATTTTAAGTTATCATTTCGTAATAAATTGTATCAGTTAATTTTATTTATTTCATACTTTTTAATGTTACTATTGCCGTGAGTACTTTTAATTTATCAATCATGTCCCTGCACAGCATTGAGCCAGGCAGAATATTCCTAACTCCCCAGGGTTCTCATTCAAGTGAGAAAACTAGAAGCTCTCCAGAGATACAGTGGTTTGTGAGAGACAGGCAAAAATGTTCACTATGTCAGATAGGCATATCTCTAACAAACTGTCACAAAATCCAACAAAATGACCAAAATGTGAGGCATCAAAAAGAAAGAACTTCAAAGCTATATGACAACATTGCTAGTCTACTTGGTCTGTAAACACGATTTAAACGAAAGACATCAGAGTATTATCCTTCCATTTGTATTTTAATGGGTTATTTTAATATATAAAATAGATTGAAAAATAAAACTGGCCACCCAAATGGATGAAGAATTATTTAAAAAAAAAAACACATAATGTAACAGAAATTAATGTGGAGGTCAAATATTTATGAATTCAAATTGATACGATCAAACCACGAATTATATGAGCGTAATGCAAATTTACAAATTTTGAAAAGTTCTACAATGCTTAAGCATAGTATACATGCATATGAATAAAGAAAAATGACAATTTTTAGTGTTTAGATATTTTGAGAAAGCTAAAATTTAATGAAAAAGATTTTAAAATGAATTATAAAAGTTTAAAACGAAGAAAATCAACCTACTTGGAGTTTAGATAGTTAATAGTTTCTAAATTTTGATTTATATGATTCGCTTAGTAGTATGTGTTTCTCGGTTTTATTACTCAATTTAACAACTCTGGTTAAGGCTCTTATAACTGAGTAATTTGTCGTAAATAACTTAAAACTTTAAAAATATTAACTTTAGTCTTATTTTTAAAATGTTTTTCAGCATTCTTTTATTTCCATCAGAATATAAAATGCACCAAACGTCTGATAGCATTAATAAAGTAGTATACAAGCTTTGTTTAGTCAAACACTTGTGGTGTGCCATAGTTATTTTTCACTAAACCCGTTTGATTTGATGAGGTTGAACAGTATTCCCTTAACCGAGGGTTGTCTGTTGCTTGCCAAGCTGACCTTTCGGTCTCCTTTTAATGAGTGCTTTAATTTTAAACTAGACCCCCAAGTATGGTACTTGTACAACTTTAATAGTTGATGTAGCCCTGAATTGTATATTGGTTGAAAAAAAATATACCCAGTTTTTTAAGATCTGGTTTTTATAATTGTTAATGTTTTGTTTTTGTTAATTATTAGGCCGGTTTAGCTTTCTTTCTTCTATTCCTTTTTCTTAGCATTGTCTCTTATATTTGCATATGTTATATATATAAGTATATATATATACAAAACTAAAGTTTATTGGGACTCGGTCAGTTCTTCAGATTCAAATTAAACTCTCATTGCCAACGTTTTGGTCTTTATTTAAAACCTTTTTCATGGGCAGAAGTATACATTTTGAAACAGAAAAACTGAGTATTATATTATAAATTATTTTACAAAGAAAAATTGTTTGTGGATTTTAACAACTGTAGTTTTTCTGTTTCCAAATTTATACTTCTGCCTATGAAGAAGGTTTTAAATACAGACTGAAACGTTGGCAATGAGAGTTTAATTTGAACCTGAAGAACTGACCGAGTCCCGATAAACTTTAGTTTTGTTTCTATTTCACGGTCAATACTTTTATCAATATATATATATATAATTTAGGAAACCTGTTTTCCCACAGATCCCTTGAAACTCCTGGGATTGGGGTGGTGCGTGCTGGTATGGAGAAATGCGGCCGTCGCCTCTGCCTTACCTGTCCTTTAGTTAACCCTTCACCTTTCTTCTCCTCACCAACCAACTCTTTCCGCGTCCCACCTAACACCTCCTGCTCATCCAGGAATTGCGTCTACCGACTGAACTGTAGACAATGTGGAGCATTCTACATTGGTATGACTTCTACCAAGCTCAATGAGCGTTTGAACAACCATAGAGCTTCGGTCGGTCAGCGCAAACAGCTTCCTGTAGCTATCCATGCCAACAGCCATAACCTTTCTTTTAATGACTGCTTTTCTGTTCAAATCATTAAGCTAGTGACCACTGATGACCGTAGTATGACATTAAGAGCGTCTGAGGAGGCCCACATATGGTTATTGGGGGCCCGATCAGATCCCGGTTTAAATCAGAAGCGTTAACTTTTATTTGTTTTTCCTTTTATTTTTAACTTATATATTCATATTCATATATATATATTTTTTTTATTATTTTATTATTATATATTTTTTTTTCCTTTTTTTATTATATATATTTTTTATTTTATTTATTTATTTATTTTTTTTATTATTTCATTTTTTATAATTTTTAATTTATAATTTTTAATTTTATAATTTTATCTATTGTTTTTGCTTTCTCCGTTCTCCGACGTTTAGTGCCTAGCTCCTTTTTTACGCTAGTGCTGCTCTCTTCGGTTGACTCTTTATTTCTTCATTCACGCTCCGTTCTTCGACGTGGGGAGATCTCTCTCACTTCGTCCTCTCTACTAGTCTACTCTCCTGATGACGAACAACAGTTCGAAATATTGAATTCTGTAAGTTTTCTTTGTATTCTCTTTTCTGTGTCGTGCTTTGTGTAATTTAAATTTTATATATATATATATATATATATATATATATATATATATATATAAGCTGAAAAACGAAGAGAAGCAACACACAGAGAAAGAGACACACTTAAAAACTCAAATTTTCGGATGATCCGTCTTATGGGTTTCCTGCCGTTGTGTTTCCGGCGTGCTTGGGCGCCCTTTCTATTTTCTCCTGAAGACGGATCATCCGATAATTTGAGTTTGTAAGTGTGTCTCTTTCTCTGTGTGTGGCTTTTCTTCGTTTTTGAGCTGATTTTCATCCAGTTTGGTTCGTTTTTTTCGAATTTTGAGTGTCTGTGTAAACTCAAAATTTTTTGTGTTGAACCGTCATCAAGAGAGTTGACTGGACAACTCTCCTGATGGTTCAACCAAAAATTAGATACAGTAAGTGTGTTCGTTCCTTTTATCTGTGTCTGTGTTTTACTGTGAAACATTTGTCCTTTTGGAAAGTCTTTCTCGTTTATATATATATAAACTCGTTTATTATATATATATATATATATATATATATATATATATATATATATTTACCTCATATTCAGTGATATATATATATATATATATTTATATAGGTATAGGTATATAATGCATGTTCCATATAAGAATTATTACATGCTTTATGAAATACACATATTTTTTTACAACGCAACACTTTTTTTGTAAATAAAACACTTCTAAATGTCCTTAGTGACTAGGTCACGGTGGCGAGGAGGCTAATTCCTGTCACTATGCATTAAGTGCTTAGTTCCAAATTCCAAATTAATTGTAAAAGTACTCTTTTGGAATCCAGCCTGCTGGAGATCCCATAGGCTACACTCTCGAATTATGTGCTCAGGTGTTTGGGTAATTGATGAGTCACAGGGACATGCTGGAGATTGTTCGTTTCGGTCTATGAATATATTATTTGAAAGGTCCATCCGCATGCAGTTACACATCGGCTTATTTCACAGCCTAGTATGTATTAGCTACATTTTATTCTGATCGAAACTGTAGGGAAATGCAGTTTCGCCGTCGCGCCTTTTACTCTAAGATCCCAAGCATTTTCCACTTCTCAAAGCTTGCTGTGCTCAATAGGTGCTTTAAAGTGAAGTGCCATATTTCTGGTAACTAATGGGTAAGTTTCCTATTGTTATTACTTCCCTTACTATTGCTAAAGTTTACTTCCTATTTAATTTTATCATTAATTATGTTTCCCTCTTTGCCTTTACTTTTGCTCTCTTGTCCTCAATTTATTAATTCATCACTATTTCTCTGTTATCTTACCTTCCTTTTATTATAACCTGTATTGTTCATATTATTTTAATTTCTATTAGATAACCATTAAAAGTTATTAGAAATGAGCTCGGGAGTAAAGTAAGTCTTGGAAAAGGATTTGAAATGAGAAGTTCAACTAGAGCTCCTAATGTTAAGCTGTTATCAGGTATAAATTCCAGCCTCCACACAAAAATATAATAATAAAAATAAAAAATATAACATTATTTAAATGAATTATATTCTTGTGAATATATAATGATATAATATAGTATCAAATACCATTTTTCCACGTTTTCTTTTTATGAAATATGTCGCTGCTTCGTTTAATGATTTTGAATTTGTCATGGTCGGTTCGGGAGCCACTGGTATAGGAGTCGTTTGAAAGGCCTCTGTCCTCTTAAATACTCGTTTATTTCGTATTCCTGTGTGTGTGTATTGACCAGTTTCTCTCTTACCTCTATTTAGCCATAACAATACTTTTGTTTGACTTGTTATAAAAAAAGAACTGAAAATATGATATATTAATATAAAAATAAAGATGAGATGTAAAAAGGGTGGTTTGGTTATGAACGTGTAGAGAATTTGATTGACCAGTAGTGTGGGCAGCGGGCTGGGAGGCTAAAAGAGTGATTTGAAGGTGTGTCATTATGCCTTGGCTTTCACAACCTTGTTAGAGTCCCGTCATTAGATGCTTTGAGACAGCAGGGTGTTATCACCGTAATTGGGCCTCTTTGAAGTCCTCCCTTGGAGGCCTTTGCATTCATAAAGCGTGTCACCAGATTACATCTTTTATCTAGTTTATAAGAAGACTTTTAAGTAAATCACTATTTATTTAAAAGTTGCATGGTCCCAGCTTCTATTTAAATAAAACTACCAACATAATACTTATAACCAAAAGCACCTAAACTACAGGGTGTTCATAATGTCCGTGTGCACTTTAAAAAAAAATAATATTTTATATGTATTTACAATAGAAATAATATGTCAAAAGCATTAGAAATCAGTAAATCTTTATTTTTTATGGTTTTATTTACGTTTCCACATGCCCTCCATCATGTGGTAACCTCCTCTAAATCAGGATGGATCGGATGTGGTCTACCATTTCATTGGCCTCCACAGTCAACAGATCTGAATCCATTATTTTTTTTTCTTTTATGGAGATATATGAAAACAATTGTGTTTGCAATCAAACCTAGTTCATTAAAACATTTGAAAGATAAAATAATTGTAGCCTTTACTGTTCAAATTATTTCAAATTGTATTAGATAACCGTTAAAAGATATTAGAAATGGGACTAATAAGTCTTGGAAAAGGATTTGAAATTCAACTAGAGTGAATGTGATTTCAGGCATTGCTGTAAATCATTAGCAAATGTTTTACTTGCTATTATTATTATTAGATATAGACTTACTTCTTTCTAATCTTTCTTACAAGTTATTTTAATCGTAAAAACAAACATGGATAATTTTTTTTTAAATTGACACTGTTTTTTTGGGCACCATGTATTTTAGCTGCTCCTGAAAAAATCCAGCTTTTATAAAATATATATATTTAAAACAAAACACGAAATATATTTATGAATAAAGCTACGCGTTTGAAACACTTGCCGTTTATCTTCAGGTTGTATATAAAATAGAAGTTAACTGATACATGATGAGAAAAGTAATAATTTTTACTTTTAAAAAAAGTAGTGATTTCTTTTGACGTGTTTTCAAATTAACTATGTTTTTGTTAAACTGGTACATAATGTATTGTGTTTGGAATTTGAATAAGACATATGAGTCTAATTTCTAATTAAACATATTGTTCACTTTTCCAAATGGCACACAATGCTTTAAGGTTTGTATATTCTGTTTTCGATTAATGTTGTCGAAATCATTAAAGCTGAGGTTAAACTTTAAGAATAACGTTACGTTATGATTTATGTTTGTTGCTTTAAATCTCTTTTGCTAAGCGTTCTTATGTTATTCATCCTCTACATTTCAGGAAAAATAAAATTCATCCTCTGAAAATTTGAATGAGCATTTATGATTACTAATAATAAGCACCTGTGTATCACATATAATGTCAGTTCGAGTGATACAACGAACCTGCGAAGCCTTCACTAATTGTATTATGTAAACAAAGCTTCTTGTGGTTGAGACACTCAATTCCTGTGGTCAGTGTTACGGTACAGACATGTAGACAGTTGGAAATTAGTGATGTACTACTTTTATCTGTAGGAACAATAGATTCTCTGATATTAGGCTCTCAATTACTGTTTTCAGGGTCATGTTAGGGACATATACACAGTTGCAAATCAGGGGTTGTACTATTTCCATCTATGAGGACAAGAGCTCCTGTAATATTAGCTATTCGGTTACTGTATTCAGAGTCACGGTAGAGGCATATAGACAGTGTGAAATCAGGAACTCTACTATTTATATCTGTGAGGACAATAGTACCATCCATATCTTGTGAGAAACTCTTTTATTGTGTTCTGGGTTACGGTGTAACATAAACATCGTATAGATTCACTTATAGACACTGTACCCAATGTATGTCGGCTCTTAAACCTCTAGTTTTGATGAGCCAACATTTACGTATGCTTTATTTATCGTGAAAATGAAATACCATTTTTAACTCTCTAAAATCAGGTCTCAGCATTTGAGTTATTTTAGCCTTTAAACTCTTATTAACCAGGATTGTAGGTACTGCTGATTTCAAATATTGCAACATGAATTAAACTTGATTTAGCTTATACTGAAAAAAAACAAGGAAATTTGAAATATTTATTACAAATATTAAATTGGAAAATAATTAATCAATTTTACTTAAATGTAGGTAAGTTAGGTTTTTTATTATGATTTGTAAACTTTTAACATCATATAAGCCAATGATATTATCCATTTTTCAAAAGGACATAGACTTTATGTCCTATCTTTATGTAATACATTAGGTTCGTTTAAATTATTGAACCAAGGAAATAATTAAAAAAAAATATATATTTTTTCCTTCATAAGGGTATTTTTTTTCTAAAAACTAAGGGTGAAACGTGATGTTGAATTGTTAGGATGTTAAGGGATGGTGGGGGTGAGTGAGGGGAAGCTGTGGTAAGAGAAAAGAAATTAAGGACGCAAAGGGGGGGTTTTGGTTTAATTTGGACGGAGGTTATTGCGATATAGCTGTCCAGAGGCCAAGATAAATGTAAACCTGTAGCGGCTTGTAATTGCATTCAATCCGTCTTCATTATCCAATACGCATCCCTGTTATTTAACCCACTCCAAAATATATAGAAAATTTCTCCCCCTCCCCCACCCCCTGTCCACTTTCTTTTCTATTTAATTATTTCTAATCTTCTAAAAAACATGATAATATAAAAAATACTCCCTTAGTTCCATATTTCTTCAAAATCCCATTTATCTTCTCTCAACACCTAATAAAGTATGAACAAACCCCTCTACGAAGAGAAATATAGTTATATATTTCCTTTAAGCTGTTAAATATGATAAAATATTGTTCAAAAATAAAATTATCAAAATATTTTACAATCAAAAAAGAAGGTTAATTTAACATTGTTCAATTCAATTGACATTATTTAGTAGATAGAATTTATAATAAAAATCACTTTCTTGACATAAATAAAGCAAGGAACAAAAGGATTTATTGAGTAAATTATCTAGAATTGTGAGTAAAAGTGTTTATTCAGTGTTTATTTTAATCCTGAGTTCTAGATTTTATTTCACCAAATCGTCATGGCCAAATGTTATGATCATATTAAATACACTAGTTTGAGTTGGATAGGCAAATGGTTTCTTTACTGATTTGCGCGAGGATTACCTTAAATATCAATATCAAATATCATCAAAAAATTAAGGATAAGTGTCATATATCACCCCAAATGGTGACTTTAATCACCACCTCTATCGCTTGGACAAAATTGAACTGTTCTTCAGTCTCTGTAGCATGGGTAACAAAAATATGTGACATATTCTCGATGAATGCTAGTTTCATGTTGAGTTATGATATAAACTTGAAATATCCGATGGATTGTTTATCTGCGATCTCTCATTGAATACCGGGTTGCTGTTCATATCTAATTATAAATGGCGCAAAACAAATCGGAAGGTATCAGGCTGATTAGAGTTCATATCTGAGGTCCATGACTTTTTCATAGCTTTTAGTGTTTTAGCAATTGTATATTTTTTTCTCTATTGTCTTATATTTTTGAGTTAAGCTGCTTCATATATATTATGATAATGGTGTAAGTGTTGATTGTTGATTTATATGACCAAGCTGTTCATTTCTTGTGACCTACTATTATTAAGATGTTCCTTTACTTAGTAGTAAGTACCTAAAGAAAGTTAGTTTGAATCCAAACCACGAGGGATTAGCTCGTGATCTTCTTAGTCATAATTAGGTCTAAGTCTGTTTTCTTCTTTGTGCAGTATTTCTTTTTTATAGTCAATTTTAAGGGTGTATGTCCTTCTCTTCTTTGTATGTGTCTCATATCTTTTTTTTACGATATTTTTTACCATATTTTATTTACATCATGTCATTATAGTGTTACGATAGTCCTCCAGGAAACATCAAGTACTTTGTGGAAATTTGACTGTAAGTCGTTAGACTTAATTTTGTTGATTTAAGCCCTACTCTTTAATTTTAAGCTCAATGGTATCAAGTTTGACTTGTTTTGTTCTGCGCGACGACTTGTTATTGTTGCATCATTTGAGCGTCTGATTCATGATGTGTAGTATCATGCAGGTCCATCACTCCAGGGTCAGCATAGTAAGTTTTGGCACTGTCAAAGTAGCAACGTTTAATAGTTGACCTCGTTTCCTCTTGGTATTATGGCTGTAAGTGTCAGGCACTCTAAAGATCAGAGCAGGTTTAACAATACTAGGTCATTGTTAAGAATGGGTGCCAATTCATAGATGAGCCACGCATTATCCCTTTGGTAAGATTAATGGAGTGCAGCTTGTAACTGTGAGCACTATTAAACACAAACACAAGTCAGATAATGTCTTTTGCCAATTAGACCTTTCATTGAACTTTCATACACATTAAAATTTGCTACATCTACTATCAACTTATTATATTTCTTTTTCACAAGAGATGCCAGATATCAAAAAATGGATAAAAGTATTGATAAGTGTATCAACGACTTGAAAAATAGAATTATTAAGCATCTAACAATCTTTTGAGACACAATATGACTTACAACATTCACAAGTACATTTTTGAAAGACACACCACGTTGCCGGACTATTGCACAATAAAGCAGGGGCCAGATAAGCCAGTGTCAATGTGGCCCACTATGGACTGGTAGATTCGGTGTTCAATACTCACTCTGACGCTCGATTTATTCAAGTAGGAGGTGAAAAAATCTGATCCCATTGTCCCTTGGAGGAGGCGTTAAACCGTTGGTTCGGAGTCTGTACAATGTAAGTACTCGTTAAATATTCCTATTCTCAGTACACTCTAGTTTGGCAATATTTATTACACAATGTCGAATATTCATTGTGTTGTTCGACCAAGGACCAATGATTGGTGTATGGTGTTCTCTCGGGGAGGGAGCGCCACTGTAACCTAATCTAGGCTACAACAAAGGGAGGTTACAGTCGACTTTTGGGGTCAGTAGGCAAAATCTTGATTTATATAAGTAGTACAACATCATTTATTGTAATAGTTTAAATATTTTAGGGTGTCTTAGTAAAGTTCTACTAGTACGCATGCTATAAAAACAACTGCTTGAACATCGTTTGTAAAAACTAGGTTTTTTTTGGGTCGGGGAGAGGAAGGGTGAGATTAAAGGTCTGCTGAACCGTTTGTTATACCTCTGCGTGTAGGTGTGTGTCTCTTTAATGATTCTACATTGGGAGTCCTAAATGTTACCTTATTCAAGTATATTTAGGGATGGGGTCGTTAATATTTAACAGGGTCTGATGGCTTAATATACTCTTTGAGGGATCTCGGGAACACATTTTTTTCACTCCCGCATGAAAGGGGTTAAAGAGAGAATCTGACACGGATCTGCCAGAGGCGAGCACGCAAGCCACTGTGCTACTCTGTCTGCTTAGGGTTTCATCTAGATTAAGTGCTACATCTGGGAAGTAGTTAGTGCTAACAATGTAGGTTATGACTCTGGGACATATTGAACTGAGTTTATAATGACATATTTCAAAGTATAAATAGAACTCAACAAGTATGTAGAAATAGTTGTTAAGGATTTCAGGTAGACAAGAATTTGTTCACGGAGGCAAAAAGGGAACATTTTAGTTCAACGATCTGCTGATTTCTAAAGAGGTGATATTTTTGATAATGTATATTATTACATTATTTTTGATATTTTAGATTTGATATGCTTACAGTAACCTAATATGATGTAAGAAATCACTTGTACCTGCATGGCGAGGTCGTTTGGACACTAACCAAGTCAGTTTCTTAGATATTCATTTTATTGTATTCACTTCTGTGAATATTATTTTAAATTATATTTCTTCATTCCTTTACATAATTTAATTTTATATAATTATTTGCATGTTGTATGCAAAAATTAATATAATAGATGTTATAAAATAACATTCTTAACTTATTTTTAATTTAAAAACGTTTAATTAATTTAAGATATACAAGAAAGGTTGGAATGAGTTGTAACTAGTCCAGCAAAGCCTAATACTGCAGAGTCTTATGTCTTCCCCAAAAGTCCCTTTGACAACCTCTAAATACCATTACATATTATCTTAACTGAAATTCCTCCTAAATCAAAGGCATTCCTGCCAGAAGCTACTATGCTGTACCAAGTATTTCAGCATTCTCTTTTCCTTTGAAAAATGAACACATTCCTTTATGAGCATGCGCACAACTTAAATATTTGCCACATCATTAATAATTTCACCCATCTCTTTAGTTAATTCATAACAATTAAAACACCATTTATAAAAATATTTGGGGGGATTTAAAGTTAACATCAACAGTGATACACAACATTTAATGGTCATAAAAAAATCAGGATTTGGTAATTATTTATATAATATTTATATATCATATAAACACTTATCCCCCAACAAGAATGTATACTATATAATTACTTTGCTAATATATACAACCATCCATTTTCTTACCTTAACATAAATAGTAACCTAAATAAATACTTCTATACAATGTCATTATACTGTCGTTACCATACAACACCTATATAAAGAGCATGTGTTCCTCAAGCTATTATATCCTTAAATACTTAGCATTACAATTACTACTTACTTTAGGATCCCATTGTTGTATTTACTCTTTACCTGCATGTTGTCTACCCTTCAGCGGCACAGCGTCCGCTGTATCTATTTCTCTTGTAGCCACTCTTAACCTCTTGTGTCCATATTCATATAAGCAATCCTTATTCATATAACCCACCACTTTTAATTCTCTTAAATAATTATTACACTTGATGCCTATAAACTTGTTCACATCTACGTAAACCTACATATACAAATATGACATAATAAAGCTAAACTACTATATAAGGTAAACATAATATCAAACTTCATGGATATATAATATATAATACCATTAAGACATAATATAAATGTCTAAATGGGTGATGTTTATTAGTCTTTAATTCCTGGTGGTAGCACATAATGATTGGTATAGTTATCAATATATTATAGTTAACAACTTATGTTGTTTGTCACAAAACTGATGCATATAATAGCATTGGTATCATCACAGCAATGGTAACACTTTTGTGCATACCAAGGGAGAACGTGGCTTTTGTTCCTATAGTCAGTGGATTCCTGCATGGCCTTCTGTAACATTATATGAACAGTAAATCTGTTATATTTGATGTCTCTTATCTGACCTCCTTCTTTATTGAAATGTTTGTTTAAATGTTAAAGCACCTTTATTCAGAAATTATTCATAAATCAGGATTAGTCTCATATATGTAATCACCAATGATCACTTCAAAACCCATACGACTTTTTAAAGTGAGTTGTATTTAGCAAAAAGTAAACAAAATTGATTACTGCTACGTCCTATTCAATTTTTAAAAAGTCCACCCACCATGGAGATACTTTTTTTTATTTTTTGGACCCAGTTGCAACAGATGCGTCTTTCTTATGTCTAAGGCGTAGAGGAGTAGTCTCCATGCTGGGTGCTGAGTAGGTGGTCATTGGCCCTGTTATACCTAATACAGCTTGTATTAATAGTTTATTAGGACTAATTTGGGTCCATTTTTTACTAACTTTTGTATAATACATTACCCATGTATGTGATACTATCGGTTATGAAGTCGATTTCGAAACGACTTCAATGGGTGCGCACGAATCTCATGTGATTCATATCGTGTGTTTAATTATAAGAATTATAAGCTGTTCTAGATTGTTCTAGAGCAATCATTCCAATTTTGTTTGAACTGATAAAATATATACATAACAACATTAAATCAAATTCAGTCATTAAAATTATTGCTGAATGATTCGATAATAATCAGTTTGCATGATATTAGCATTAAAATAAAACGGAAACTATATTGATGGTCAATGATTTGTTGCTGAGGTTATTTACAATAAAGTTGAATGTAGGCCACTCCAGATTTTTTTAAAAAAATAATTAGATTAATTATGGAACTAATAATTTGAATGGATAGAAAAATAAATTAAATACTTTTGACTCTCTAATTGAACAAATCAATGAAATGTATTACATGGGGTAGATAATCTGTCTATTACGTTCAATACATAACATTATTTTATGTTAATCACATTAACGTAATGCTTTCTAATCACATTAATCATTAAGCTTTCTATCACAGCTGGGTGCATACAGAAATGTACTGTCAATATTCAATTAACTTTGATCTTTATTTAGATACTTGGTTTCAATGTAGACATTATAGGAATTAAATATCTGCAAAAGAACTGACTACCTAACGTCGTGGGTAGTGATTAAAAACGATATCATTACTTTGGCTTCAAAAAATTTTCCCTACGACTTTTTTTTGGGAAAATTTAATAATTTCCCACGATTGATATAGTTTCTGTATTATTATGATGCAAGCATAATATAGTAAAATTTGCAAATAAATTGAACTAGTGTAATGTTTTAACATTACTGTAATGAGTCGTACATAGCTAAATTTCAGGTCCTTTATTTGTATAAAATTTTGCTGTCAATTGTTTACATCTGTTATTTTTTCTAATGTAGACCCACACTAAATAGTCAAGCCATATAGACGTAGACGAAGACGTGGACTACATTAAAACGTAGTTAACAATATCTGTGTAACTCATTAGTTTTGAAATCCGTAATTGTATATTATTTACTCATACAGGGGTAAATGGATAATACAAAAAAGTTTTTTAATTCAAACACGCGTTTTGAACACTTTGTGTTCATCGTCAGGCAATCATCCAATGGAAGGGGTAGAGGACTGACACCAGTTGAACATTAACCAGTTGTTGGTTCTCCACTCCTTAGATTGGATTTTTAACTGATGATGAACACAAAGTTCGCAAACACGTAGTTTGAATTAAAAACATTCTTTTGTTTGGAGACTTTGTATTATCCATTTACCCTAATACCACAGTAGTTTATTAGTTGCGTACACACAGAGAGTACAACCCGTTATCGTGATCGATAAAGGCCAAACCGCAACTGCATAGATATTCACCTGTTTTGATTTATCATCATGTCTCTCAACCTTTCGGCCATTCCATGAATAAAGCACAACAGTCGTAGATATTTACCACTTTTATTTAATAATATTTACTAAATTTTCATATTTATGCATGAAATCTTTTTCATGACAATTTCTAATCATAAGAAACCCCTCTCATCCCAATTGGGTGTTACTTATATATTTCTATACCTTAAACGGAAACATGGACAAATACTTGATTTTTATATTTATAAAGTTATTAGAATTTACATTTTCTATGTTATTCCATTAGTAGAACTAAAGTAATATCAATATTACAAGTAAAGTATAACACTGGCAACATCAAAGCAAAAGAGGTTTATATTAATCAATTTACAGACAAAGTTGTTTTAATGCAGGGCACTTGACTCGGCTGCATGAAGTGTTGTGGTTAACATTGTCGAGTGAGACCTTAAATAATTGGAAAAGCCTTTTGAGAGCTTCTCAAGTATTTAACTCCCCCTTTCAGACGACAACCTCTTGCAGCCCACTTGACGTTGTCTTACCAACTTCAAAGCTTTTCAACTAACTGCCTTCAATGTATTTCTGTTTAGAGAAATCTTCGTCAACGTATTCTTAGTTCATCCTGTAATGTGCTACATAGTTATTCCTCCATTGTCTTGACTAATGCTAGCATATTAACAATTGATATTTTTTCCTTTAAATATAACTGCAGGTCAAAACATAAGTAAATACTCGTTATTTGCATATTGACTATCAGTTCTAGTCATGATTAATGAATAATTAATTGCCATTTGCTACTCAATAACTATCGATACATGTCACAAGTTATTCATTGAATACATGGATGTTGTTAGTACTAGAGCGTTAGTATAAGTTTCATAAATAAGCGAATGACCGGCTTACTTGGTGTTTTGGTTATTTCGGTGTTCCTGTCATTCGACCGCTTTCACAAATTGTGCTTCTTTAAGTATGAATCGTTGAACGTAGGTTCATTTAAGCAACCGCTAAATGTAATATGCCTAAATTCCATATTAATATTTTTCTTTATTTTAATTTAAATCATATATTAAAGTTTTCTTATGTCGTACATTTATATTTTGCATTATTTTTCTTTTTTAAAATTTAATTCTGTGTCATATAATTCTCAAAAAACACCTTAAACCTTTCTAGACATCTACATAAATATAGAAATTAATGACAATTGCATGAAAAAAAACACATATCACATTAGTTATACATATTACTTTCCTGATTACGGTTCAACCGAGAATTGTTGAGCAGTGCAATCTGTTATAGTGTAGTATTTACACATACTAGGGGATTTCAAACATTACATCTCCACAAAAAAAGATTAATCTCTAAACTAATAACGCGTTTTGAACACGTAGTGTTCTTCTTCTGGTTTAAATCTGCACTCTTCAGAGTCCATGTGAATCCCCTAATCTCTATATAAAATGTTCGTGAGTTTGTTTGTTTGTTCACCCATTTCCCGTGGAGATAGAGATCTGAAATTAAATATATATTATTAATTACCTGAAAAATGTTAAGTAAAAGAAAATTATCACTATATCCCCAAAGTTGGACCCAGGGTAGCAGGTGTCTTGCGTGCTCGCCGATATATAAATGTAGCAAAATTACATCACCAAAAATAATTTTTTTTTTAAATTATTATTTGCGTAATATAAACACTTAAACTAAAGGCATGGGGCCAGGGTAGCCCACTAGCCTGCGTGCTCGCCGATGGCAGAAGCACAAATATATTAAAAATAAATGTAACAAAAAAATTTTTGAATTTAAAATTTGAATATTATACACAATGAAGTAAAGGCATGGATCTAGAGTAGCCAGTCGCTTGCGTGCTTGCCGATGACAGTAGTGAAATGTATTATATATAAATGTAACAAGAAAAAATTAAATTTACGAAGTATATACACTGGGAATAATAAAAGGCATGGAGCAAGAGTAGCCCAGAAACTTGGCGTACTTGCTGATGACAGTACTGCAAATGTTTTATAAATAAATGTAACAATAAATAAACTATTACATTATAGGTTAAAAATGAATAATTTTGGAAACAAACTTGAACACAACTGTTAGATAAAATACGTGTTCTAAAGTAATGTTATAAACACACATTCCTTTCAGTAATGTTATTTTATGTTAGGTAAATAAATTAAATATTTCATTTTAAAAGGTTTGTTTGTTTTAAATATATTTCTTCCTGGATATAACTTGAATTGATCTTTTATTTTTTTATATGATAAAATAAATGATTTTTTTTTCACTTTTAAATGATTTTTATTTTTCTAAATATACTTACTGTGTATATAATCGTATCTTGAATCATATATACTTAAGAATATTATATCAATAGCTTGGGCCATATAAGAATCCGTTTCCGTGCCTTATTAACAAGAAACAGTAATTAAAATTATCCCTGTCAATCATGTTCAGTGAATTAATTTCATTACCTATTATTAAACTTTCTGAGTGACACAAAGGGTCACAGGTAATCTAGTATAATATAAATGTTGTTTAACTACTAGTGATTAATCAATCTACTTTACTTAGGTTACAGTATCGATTTTTATTGCAGAATATTTTGTTTTCTGACTGTGAGTCATTCCTTTTATGTGTCCCATATTTTTATTGTATTTATAATCAATAATATTTGGGTTCATAAAGGTTGGATGGAACCTTGATAAAGGGAAATAGTTTTAACTTATATATTTATAATTTTTCTAATTTTATTCTTTCATTATTTTTCTGACATTGTAAAGTCCGTCTAATCGTTTTTTCAGTTTTATTAGTAGTTGAAATGGAATATCCGTTTGGTTAACCTATTCAATAACTGTTCATTGTCTACTCATTAGAGGTTTGTTTGTACTTATTAACGCCCATTTACAAATATATTATTAATCATTGACTAATCATTGCTACTAACTGACTGATAATCAACTACTCAATAAATAATTGACTATTTATTAGTTTCATTCATTTACCTCGCAAATATCATTAGATAAATACACATTTTTATTCATTAACTACAAAAATTACAGCTACAAATTTTTACTACTCAATTACATTTCATCAAGTAATAATAACTGGTCATTAGCAATTAATCAAATGGTTTGGTTTGTATTAATTTACAAACGTCATTATTCATTGGCTACTCATGGACTTCTTTTTAGCTATATATTGATTATTCATTAGTTCCTTTCATTGATCATCTATTGGCTGCTTGTAAACTACGCATTACTACTCATATACTGCTTATTATATACCTAATTACAGCTCATAAAACATCAGTAACTAATTATTGACTTCTCATTGACTGTTAACCTCCTTGCCATTGTAAACTCATTTTAAATGCTATTACGACTCATAACCTACTCATTACAAACTCATATTAATATTACAAAAATATATCAACTTCTTATCGTTAATAATCTGAACTTAATCAAGCTGTTTAATTAAAAGAAATAATTTGATTGGTGCTTGTTTTCTAGACGTAAGGGAGCGGCAAAGCTGCTTCCTTGGTTTAATTCGAGTGTACAGAGGCGAGTAATAGCTTTAGGATGGGGGTGGTATATCGGATACTGGAGTCAAGGGAAATGCTCCCAGATCGATTGACAAATTCCTGAGAATAGTTTGAAACTTTGTCTTGTGATATTTTTCTTATTAATGATGGAATCCTTTTCAAATTATCGCAAAATAATTTGCGATAATTTTTTTGCTTACTTATAAAACCTATTTTTTAGTACGTTGAGACTGATCTTCGACTTGATTCGTACTTCAATATCATCAATAGTAACTCTTAAAGAACAGTTGCTAATGAGAACACAAGTATTTCGAAGCCAGTTTAACGGAAAAACCAGTGCATTGTAAAACACTTTTTGTAAAAAAAAAACAATAATTGTGATACACTATAAAGTGGTATATCGTTTTTTTAAAACATATCGCGTTTAACTCACAGGCTATGCAATCCTTTTTGTGTGGCAGTTACTCATGATTAGAATGAAAGTAAGACTTATTTTGTGTAGAGACTTGGTATTTCTTTTCCTCGTTCTAATCATAACGCGTTTAATAATCCCTAGGTGTAATGCTGTATATTGCCTTCCCTATGATTATAGGTTATTAGCTGTTATTGGTAACCAGTTATTTTGGATTTGAAGGTTCATTTGAGAGTGTGTCCCAGTACTGCAGGTTAACCCTCAGCTGAAATCATCCCTGTCTACTGGAAGAATGAAATAGAAATATGGGTGAAACCATTTAGGCACAGGTGTTTTGACAGACCATTCGATTTTTGGCCAGATAATAGTTTGGTGTGGGTGTTTGCGCACTATCTGATTTTGTGAAAGGCAGCCATTTTAACATTACGAAAAAAATTTATAAATTCATTATGATTAAAAGTTGAACTTAAAAACAAGTTTTAAAACTTTTGTTTACAATTAAATATGGAATCATAAAAATGTAAAGACACCCACTAAACCGTAAAATAGCTTTATTTAGTTTATTTGGTAACTATGAAAATCGTATTTGACGAACTCGCCAACACTCATATTTTCAAATATATGAAGAGTCTCATGTATTCTACTGTTTGTATTTACTTCTTTTTAGTTTTGACTTTCCATAATATGCACCTCAACCTTTCTTTATGCAGACTATCTATTAGTCTTCATCTATATGGTGAAATGTTACCTTACAATTTTGTATTTTAGTTGACAGTGAACTGCATCACCATTACTGTTTATACGGTCTTTCCAATTTAATGTTCTCTGAAAAAAGTTTCAAATTTCAGTAAAAAATAACCCCTTTTGAAGTTTTTGCAGCAGTTTAATCCCTAACGTTTCAAAATAATTATCGAACCTCTTCAATGGCACAAAGTTAATGGCATTAATTTAAACTTTCAACTAAAAATGTGGGTTAATATACTGGTACAAACTAGTAAACGATAGTTTAGCCACATGTGTTTGCATATTTTGAATTACGTTTTATATTTAGAATACAAACAATGTTTTTTGCACTAAAAATAGGCTAACTCCTGATCGAACTGTTATGTCTACACGGCTACATCCAAACGGCTGAACCAAAGTCTACACTTCCCGAGGCGTGGTGCATTAGCATACCCTCGTTGCTCTGAAACTCCAAAGAAGATGCTTCTCATACAGTATTAGAATAAATCTAATTACAAGCCGGATTAATTCCCTAGAGTATACCTAGCCTTGGAATTCGAATGAAAAATTATTTTTTTTGGGTGGGATTGAAGGTCCGCTAGAAAGTTACTGACGTTGATTTCTAAAGGGAATATTGCATTCCTCTAATTATTTAACATTATTATTTCTATATTTTCCCCATCCCAAGTGTTGTTAGAGTACGGATCACCTAGCTTGGGACCGAAAGCTTAACTTGACTTAGGGACGACACACTCAGATTCATGTACCAAACATGTAGCAAAATCGAGATTGAGAATCTACCAGTCTAGGGGAGTAAATGTAAGTTACTGAGCTACCCTGGTCCCATAAACTGAAGCATTGGTGAGGGACCACGTGACATTCTCTGAAACCGTAGTGCCTGAGGACATCCATGATCGTACCCGTTTCTACCAATAGTATTTAGTGTGAATTCAGATAAAACGCTAAACCCTCTGGCACCAGAAGAAATATTCTACTAAATTTACCTGTGGTGTGGCAGTGGCTGACTACCTCACAGCCCTTTTCCTTCAGGTAGGTAGTCTAAAAGTCACCGCCCTGATTTGTTTCGTCACAGTGACATCCTGGCAGATAGGAATTTGGAAACAGTAGATCAACTCCATAAAGTAGAGTCTTGACATTCTTTAAATCTAATATACAAACAATGCATGGTTTTTAAACAAATTAGTTAATTATAACTGGCTGTTTGTTATATTTGTAGTTTTACAGCATACTCTAACAATGGTATTTTATTCTGTTTTCAACAATAATTATGTTTAGTTACAATGAGGTTTTTATAATGTCTGTAGTTCATTTTTCACCCTTTTACTTG
Organism: Hermatobates lingyangjiaoensis; assembly: GCA_026182355.1. Classification (NCBI taxonomy): domain Eukaryota; kingdom Metazoa; phylum Arthropoda; class Insecta; order Hemiptera; family Hermatobatidae; genus Hermatobates; species Hermatobates lingyangjiaoensis. The sequence continues at coordinate 663,140 of JAPFBL010000068.1, forward strand.
TTCTAAATTAATAGTTACATTTCTTTTGTTACATTAATTATTTTCAGTACTAGTTCTTTGTCATAAGTATAAACCTGTTTATTTAAACTGTTCTCTTTTTCTTTGTATCGATTCTAGTCTCGTTGTCATAATTAATTGGATGGTTTTGTTTTTTGATCTTTCAGCCATTAACCACTGTTATAATAAATTTCCTACGTCCTGCTCACCAGCTCCGTTATACTAATTATTCAAGTTTTAATCCATTCATTTATCCATACCCTATTAGAATCTGAGCAGTAGTCCCAACATCTTGTAGTAGGTGTTCATTTACAATCCTTTCTAACAGAAGAGAAAGAGTTCTCTTGTTAACTTTAACTTTCGAGGATTATTCCAAATGATATTGTCCACATTGTTGTGTGGCCACATTAGCTCAGAGGTTTACTTGGTCGCTTCTGAACTGGTAGGTCCGGGGTTCAATCACCAGCTCCATCTGGCCCTCGATTTATTCACGCTGTAGGTGAATAAAGCTGAGGACGTCGTCCTTCGGAAACGACGTTAAACCGTTAGTCCCGAGCATGTACGATGTCATGTACTTTCTAAAGATCCCTACTCTAAATACACTTGAGTTAAGCAAAATTTAGTACTCTGCATGTAGAATCAACCGGTAATGTGGCCTTATGAGTGTTATATAAGGTCTTTTGTTCTTCACTGGAAAATAAAAACTGTTACAAAACAAGAATTATATAGAATAGTAAGGTCAAATGACACGTTGCGATCATATTTCAGTATGTTGTCAATGAATGCTTGTGTACCGCATGCATTCACCGGTATCCTCACAGTAACTAGTTCACCTCTTCATAATACTCCCAGTCTGCTCAAATCGTCAGCTTTGTTAATGATTTTTCTGGTTTTTTTTTGACTTCTCCCATACAGTGTTGCTATTTTTTGGCCATCAAGTTTACTCTAAAATTTATTTACATTCTTCTTGACTCATTATATTAGGCATACTTGAACATGTTATTTAGACTACACTTAATAAAAAGTTGTGGTATAGAGATATATTTGTTTATATCTTTATATAGTAAGTTTGTAATCGGGCGCGTATGTAAATCATTGTTGACCTCCAGCAGTCTCAGTACTAGTGCGCTTGGTTTCCCTATCTTATTTATTCTGAGGAGGGTTCAAACCGATAATTAGAGACTGTAAGTGAGGTTTTTAATTTCCCTACGTTTCTTTATGTACATTGAACTTTATTGTCTGTTTCGGATCATATTTTAAACGAAAAGTGTCTATATAATGACTTATATAGAGATATATAACATCTTTACATTTTTTATATAAAAATAAATATATTTTTTTATTTTTTATTTAAAAAATTATAACTTTGGTCTCGAGTTATTTATCTTTTAAATAACTCTGTTTATAACTAAATAATTAATATTTTTGAAATTATTATTTCAAAGAAAAAATATTGAAATAATAATGTTTTTATTATTTCGAATTATTTAAAAAAATTTTATTATAATTATAAATTTAACTTCTACAACTTCAAATTTACAAAAAAAGACAAAAATATTAATATTCTATTGTGTTTCAAACATTAACTACTAACGCAATCCTTTAGGAATTCTATTAAACATCCTCTTATTATATACCTATAAATATTATGTTTTCAGTTTTCGTGGAGTGCTGGTAAAATAGAGTTATTTCACTGCGGTATACTGAACAATTGAGGAAGAACATTGCAATCTTCTATGTCGTGGTATTGTAATGGCTACTGAGCATTGTGAATATCGGAATCATTGACTCCTTTCACAGGTAAATAGTACTTTAATATCCATTAAACAATTAATTAACTATGATATTTTTCAGTTCTTTTTATACTATAGTAAAATAACTTTAGTTTACTAGCACTTAACGATAAATATGAGATATTGATGGTACTTTAGAAGTTAGTATATTGTGAGTGTAGAGTGAAGATTATGTATTTAACAGGCATTCGTTGGGGGTTAGTGATTATAACACGATAAAAGAAGTCTTATTTTTTTGTAACCTTTGTGGCGACCAGCTACATCGGTTGAACTACACGTATGTTCTTGCACGTGGTTCCAACAATTAATCGTATGTTTTCAAGATCTAAAGAGTTACCATATTGTTAAAACCTTTTAAGAATGATAAATGTAACCCATTTTAAGTGTTTTTCATTTTCATCTGCGTCTCATTAAAATAGGGAATCACAGGATTTGTTTACTTTGTTAATATTCAACAACTTTAATTACCCAACCATAATCAAAATTTGCAGATACAACTGGACGATCCATAACGTTTAGATGATCAACTAAAACATCAAATAAGTGTTTGATCGTTTTAAAACATCAACTGATCTTTTTCATTAGTTCCTTCTCATGTTTATCATTAGATAATGTTATTTATGTCCATAAAAGGTAACATAATAGAACAATGTAAACTTTTTTAAATAATAACTTTTTTTTCAAAAAGAAAGAAAATACGAGTATATTTATATTTGTTATAAGATTTATTTTATAATGGTCATCAATTAGATTTAGGAATATAAAATATGCGTGTAATGAATTTGCACATTTAATACAATTTTAATACTTATTTTTCTCGTAAAATATGGGCATAATACATACAAGTTAATTTAGAATTGTTATCATTGTTCTATGTTTAGTAGGAAAAGACAGTAAAAAATGATATTTATTCTAATTGCAATCAAGTTGTATATATTATTATGTTTTATAATCGTCCAATCTGCCGGGAACTGCGATAAAAGATTTAATTACACAACGCGTTTCGACCACTTACTGTTCATCGTCAGATTACATCTGCCTCACTAAGATGATGTTGACTAATTGGGGATTCAAGAGCCCTGGCAACAACAGGCTTGCAATTAAATACATGCGCTGGATTTGTGGGAAAAAGAAAAAGAAAGTGAAAGTATTTGGGGTGGCCGGGGGGTTGTACAAAAGATGGTGTTAATGTTTCACCACTACCCAGAAGCATCTATGACGTTGAACAACTAATAATACTGCGATTAATATAGTGAATAGTGAAACGTAAAACTTTCATTTATATTTTCCATGTTGCATATTTAAGTTACGTTGACATTGAGTATTTGCTAAAAGAAATGAAAATGATTTTGTGTGGAATCAATTGACATGATTTGAAATTTCAATTCGTTTTCCTTATGAAAATTTAGAACATCGAAATCGGGTCATTTTTTTTCCTCCCTGTATTTTAACGATAATATTTGAAGAAATTATCAGGTAATCTGCATTGTGCAAGTTTTGAATAGCTATTTTGACTGCGTAAAACAATCAGGTCGTCCACATAGAGATCTCAAGCTTTGATTTCGACCCCGTACAACAATTAATTTCACGGAAATGATACAATTTTTTTTAAAATTAAAATGAATAATTTTGTCTTTATAACAAAGAGCAGCCAAAGCACTTGAACAAATCAAAATAATTTAGAAATTAAATAATTATCTTTAATTTCTAAATAATTTGTATTATTTAGAAGAATACATCACTTTTAATGCATGACTTTTCAGTTTTTTTTTTCAGATACAAATTGATTGCTGGTGATTAGTTAGTTTGTGCTGAGGCAGTTTTATGCTAAGTTGATTTTGACCTTCACTGATAGGACTCTTTTATCATTTCTGAGAGTATCAATCCTTTTATTACTATACGCCTGAACAAAGTTATCTTTTCTACTCATCATGAGAGAGGAAAGGAAACACTAAGTCTTCCATACACAAAGGATTTAATCAAAGAACGCTTTTCCAACACTTAGTATTCATTGTCAGGTACATCTGCCTTAGTAAGGAGATGACTATTTTCTACGTTTTCCCATAACTAACATAAAATGTACTGCTTCTTACCTCTGAATTGCAGTTGAAGAGTACTAATTCTCATTAGTTTCCAATTTATAATGATAAAATAATGTCAGTTGGTTTAGCCACCAGCCGTGAAAGAAACAAAACTCCAATGCCGACTCTGATGGGTGGTATATACATCATTTATCACCAGTATTCTTGATAATGAACAGTAATGGGAATACTAACCAGTCTTGTTACTTTTGTTTCACTGAAAATAACATAACGGTCGTTTGGAAATTCCTGACTGACTTTCATAGTGAATTTCTATTTCTAACTTCTCACTAAAATAGGGATAAGTCAGCAGAAGAATACTACCTGTTTGAAACATGTTTTTTAATTAAACATTGTCTAGAGAATTTTACTGCAATTATGAAATTTGAGTGAATAGTGCATAGTGACTGACTAGACAAATAGGTAATAATAGTAGATATGTTATTGTTAAATAGTATAATGCTGTAACGCTAGAAATTGATTTTCAAAAATAAATAATGCATGCAGTATTATCATTATTGGTAGAATAAATGGGCTATATATTAAAGTGGAATAAATAAAAGGGAATGAAATAGCAAGAACAATACTTAAGACGGTGATATGAGTTTTCATCAATAAAACGATGCCATGAGTTAGTCTGGAATTGAATTTCACCAAGCAATTTGCATAATGTTTCAAAGGACGCCTGTGAGAGGCTCAACAAAGCGTTTCCAACAATTGCTGCTATACCCAAGTGGGTGGTGTTTCGTCCTTTCTGACTCCAGTCCCATTTAATTCCTTGATGTTTATTAATAAGGAAGTAGAAAGGACCAAGTTTAAAAGCAGCAAGAAATGAAGTGTTTTTCGAGTCTCAATTTGTTCATAACATTGTTTAGGAAGTATTAAAGAGGAAGGATTTAGAAATTACCAACCTTCAGTTTAATGTTTCTTTTAGAATTTAGTTATGCTTTTATTTATTATCAAGTGCTCTAACTTAAAGCAGTCTTTGTTGAAACTTATTTCATTTTAGCAACAGCCTTAAATTATCTTGAAAAATTAAGTACAACTTTTAAACATAAAAAATGGGTTTTATAAAAACAACTCGTTTCAATCATCATGTGCTCTTCTTCAAGTTACATCTTTAATAAAAATCAAAGTCGATAAGAAGTGAAAGTTAATTTATTATAATCAATAAGATGGAATCAAGGAAAAGGTTACACAGCAGCTTAGCAGGGGAGTCTGTGAGAGAGGGGAGAGAGTTTAGGTAAAAGAAAATTATGAAGTAACGCTACCAACAAACTGACGGATATTTCCGTGCACTGTAGTGTGAAATGAGACCTATGGCTCCTGAATTATTGTGCTACTATTTGTCAGGAGTTTTGCCAATTATTGGATTAGTCCATCGTGTCTAAGAATGGTGCAGCCATTTGTTCTAATAGTACAAGAGTTATAAAATGATGAATGCTACTAGTTTTCAAAGAAACTTGAAAGACAGTGAAGAGAGAGGTAAGGTTGGGTAGAAGTTAATTGGGGGGGGAGGTAAGGAAGATGCTTAGAAAAAGAGATTTGGTGGGGGTTTTGTGTTCATTGGGATTAAGTTCAATAATGTAGTAATCAATGGACTACCATTTCTTTCATGTTGTTTATTCACATTTCTCGAATATAAAAGAAGACAGGTTTTGTTGGTCGTGAGCAAACTATTGAACTAGACCAAATATCCATAGGTCTAGTTCAATAGTAGACAAAACGTTAAACATTTTTAACACATGGTTAAACGAATGACCACATTACAGACAATGTACTCCAGTATGTACGGAGTACTGTTTCATTTGAGAATGAATGAAAGATTAAAGTAAAGATTAATTTTATTATGAATATTTTATTTGAACGTTAATAACACCCACAAATTTAATTTGGCTTTGGTTGTGAATTGAATGACAAGCTACAAATGAAGACAGGAGGTAAGAGCCATGGTAGCCCCGTAGTTTGCGTGCTGCCCTCTGCTGGTAGATCTGGGTTCGTTTCTTATGATACCACTTGATGTTCTCACGTGTGAAGTGAAGAAAGATGAGTATGTTGTCCCTCGGAGAAGATTTAAACAGCCAGTCCTAGGTCTGTACGATTTCATGTATTTACTCTAAATACATTTAAATTAGGGATATTCTGGGACTCATAATGCAGAATCATTAGGAAGAAGCAATGTTCCCTGCAAATTCAGTGTCACAGGCATAGCTTTCTAGCAGGCTCTTCATTTCACCTTGAAAAAAAAAATCCAGTAGGTGAACGGTAAAGAACACCCTTGTATAATCGAATATTGGAACCCTTCACTGGGTTCAGCTATAATTTTGACAATGTGATGGCCTACTGTAAAACTTTATCGAAATATTTAGTACTTTCCTTGTGGCATAGCCTGCATTGTAACACTTATTGGCCATTGGATCATTTCTACGCGATTGGATGAATTTTGCTTTGTAAGAAGGAAGGGGTGGTAGAGTTGGGAATGTCATACGTATAAAGGGTGTCCTAAGAACACTATCCTGAGAAACACCGCTATTCAACCTTCTGATAGAGGAATGTCTGCTATTACTCGAAACAAATTAACTTGTTATATTTGTCATAAGGAAAACAAAACATTTTAATTTATTCTGAGGAAACAAACAAACAAATTTCCAAAAATCCATTTAACCTCAGAATGAGTAAATACTACACAATTACGGATTGCACAACTAATGATTTTAATTTTTATAATAAGCCCTTATACCAAGCCAAAGATTTTAAGGACTGATTTAGAGTCGAAATTATAAACAGGTATTTCACTAGAATAGGTAACATCTAAAGGTTTTATTAAAATCCACATTTGGCTCCTTGCAGCTCTCTTGAAACCTGGCCTAAACTTAAACCAATATTTTTTTCTCATTTTTCAATTATAATTTAATTTAAATTATTTTTTCTTTAACATTTTTTCTTGATAACAATCTGTTCATATATGTTGTAACTATATGTATTAATATATTTGCTATTATTGTAATATATTTCTTACTATTTTTATATTTTTCTTCTTTATCATTTGTAATCTTCTGTGCTTTGCACTATACCCTTTTTGTTCTCATTTTCTCGAGTTTTATACCGCACGTTGTCGTTCTGACAGTCTCTTTAGATAGAAAGTTTTTCTCTCATCTATTGCCTTTTCGACATATCACTCATTATGTCAAGATAAAAGTGACATATATCTTGGTGTTCTCGTTTTGTTTTCTGGTATATATACCAGTCTAACAACATTTCACAATGAACATGAAAAATATATCAAGGTCCAAAACCACAAAAAGAAATTCAAAAATTGGACTAAAATTATTTGACAAAAATAATTATTTTACGGGCCATCTCCGTAGTAACATGATGAATTGGTTAGAAGAAAGAAACACTTCTTTTGGTATTAGGATGGAAGGAAGTTATTAGAAGTTGTTTAAAAAAGTTAAAATGCCAGGTCAGAGTAAACAAACGAGTTCAGAAACAAACAAGAAAAGCATCTCCCAGCAGAATTAATAATTTGTAATTATTTTGAAAATACATTTCATGTATGTTATTTGTTTTGTGATTTAAATATATTTTCTGTATAATGATTGATGTGTAATTAGTTGAATTATGATTTGACAGTTATACTTAGGACTGTTCTTGTTAGTGAAGTTAGGATGGATGAGGAACTGGTTAGCGATGTTCGATTGATTGACGTGGGTCCCGTCAATCAGTGTCCTCAGCACATCTTCATCCAGTTTAAAGCTCTATCAGATGTAAGTCCCATTTTCTGTGAAACTGTCTTCTCAGCTATTCAATTTACAATTTAAAGCTAGTCAATATATTGAAAACATTTCATAGACCACTGATACTTTGCATTCATTGATTCACTAATACATGATATAATTTAGAATTCACAATATCAAATAAATCTAAATATAAAATGCAATCTATAAAACAGGATTGTTTCATATATGTAAAGACTTTCCAGAGATTATGTGTACTTGGAATCATGAGGATAAAGTCAGAAATGTTTGTATATGACTTAAGGCTCTGGAAATCTATTCTACTTACCAAGAGATGGGCATGTAAAGCGATGTATTTGACAAAATGTTGAGTACTTTTATTGTATAGCCAGAGTCTCAGAGACGCTCATTCAGACTTGTGGTGACTAAAAAAAGGCCTCAAACTAAAACATATTGCTGCTATGTCGGTATTTTATGACCGCAGGCAGAACCCCTACTGATTCCAGATTTCATTTTGCTCATAAATTACCCGAGCAATCTGGACTGATCTGCAGATCTCAATTGTTTTTCTACTAAATCAACATCATTATCGTGAAATAATATTCTACTTATATTTACTTGACAAATATCTATACATATCAATATAACTTTCCTTAATCAACTTTAAGCTTGGCAGAAATTACAAGAAATGTGGATTTGCAATGGTTTTAAGACAAACATTTCCATCGTAACTCGCTTAAAAATAAAGTCACAGAACTGTGGACGGGGTTGATAATGAATCCAATTTTGTTAGTAAACGTTAATAGACATTTCAACTGTCTCCGGAATCTCTACGAAACACGTCAGGTTTCTTTGTTGTTTGGGTAACCAACAACAACACCATGCAGCAGCACCGATTACCGGTTGCCTGGCAGGCAGGTCAGAGCCTAGTTAAAATACTATGTTGTTGAAAAGAAGTATTATATCTTATAAAAAGAACACAAAACCTTGTCCTATTTCTCCTTTTTCCCTCCCAATTGGTTTAAGGATCCAACGACATTGTTTGACTTATCCGTTCCTGAATACCAAAAAAATAGTTCATTCCCACCCGCTTATCCCAAACCAACGATAAACTGTTTCTTGCGATTGTTTTTGCAATATGTCTATTGGAATGAGCTATATGTAATTCAATCTAAGTAAGTTTGTCTTCTAGACAAATTTTAAACTTCGTCTGAACGGTCATAGAGATTCAGTTAGCATACATTCTAATTTACAAGTCGGTATACATAACTGTTATGATCAATCCATTCATGGCTATTAAAGGCCACATATCCTGGGACAAATTCCTTCTGAAGATAAGAATGTCTACAAGACTCCAAAGAGTAACACTTTTGGTTCCTCACGGAGCGTAATAAACCTGGCTTAAACGTTAAAAGGTACTAACAACTTCTTATCTGTTTAAATATTGATTTACTTTGTTTAATGGTTATATGAAGTAATTTTATTATATTAATTCTGTCTTTGATATTTTTTTATTGTTTGTATGCCTAACTTTGTTTACTAAATATTGAAGCTTTATTTTTTGAATATTGTTTTTTCTTATTTCATTTTGTTTAACTGTATATTTTAATTTTCTACTTTTATATTATGCTATGTCTTTATGCTTCTATTTTTCTTCTTTCCTTTGCTGTCTCTTCTTGAATATATCCAAATCGTCTGTTTTTTCTATCGACAGATGTGTAGCTGCACTGTCAATTTCCAACCGATATTCTACCTTCTACTTAAAGAGTAGACCCAACATTTTTGGGAGTAAACAAATTTTGGTGAACCATTTTCATGTTATTTTTACATTAAAAAAAATCTGGAGTGGCCTACACTCAACTTTCCTATAAGTAAATTTAATACCAATCCCCTTGGGTACATAAGATATAATGCTTCATTTAAGCACAATGCAAACATCTAAATGGGAGATGTTTATTAGTCTTTCATTCCTGAGGTAGTCAGATAGTAATGATTGATCGACTTATCAAAATATAAGTTTATTTTTGTATATCACACCACTGATGCAAATAATCTCATTAGTATAACTACAGTAGTAATAACATTTTTGAAAAGCCAAAGTAAAAAAATTATTGCTAGGAAATATTCTCCTGCAAGAGAACATGGCGTTTGTTCAAGTAGCCAGTGGATTTCTTACATCGTTTACTTAACCTCCTTCTACATTGAATATTTAAGCCAAATTTTTAAATTTAAAACAGGAAAATACTCTTATTTTCTCTGACAAACGTCATAAACATCGAAGAGAAAATGTCGTTTTAAGATAATTTATAATTACATTTATTAATCTTCAACCGAAAGATTTCAATTCTGAATTATGTTTTACGATTTTGGTCTTTTATACCCGCGCGTCTTATCCTCAGTTAAACTTGCCCTAGGAGATTTGATCATCTGCTCTTCATTCCTGGAGGAGGTTGATTTCTGATCGGCTTTTGGAGACTTCCCACTCATCTCGCCGGATTCTCCTTGTTCTCTTGGTTAAAATTTCGTTTTCCCTGTGCCTGTAGCTCCAACAGTAGCCGAGAAAAACGCGTTTAAAAGTGGGGGCAAAGTACAATCCAGAAATTTTCTGGATTAGGGGATTGGCCCAGAGGACCGGAGATGATGGGAAACTGTCAGGGGGGGTAAGAAACTAAAAATGGGTAGGGGCCAGGTATATGAAAAAAAAGGAGAGGGGGGGGGGAGTAAAATCGAAACAACGCAAAAAACGCTGAAAAAATCGATGAGTGAAGGTTAAGAACTTCTCACTATTGCTCCAAAAAATAAAAAACTTAGAAGAAGACGCACTAAAAGAGTGCTCACGCGCAATGCACTCTCTCTCGACGAAGAATGAGAAAACATTTCCGACGGGGATGTTCTGAATACCACCAACGATCCAGGAGTCACCGAATCCCGGATCAGTTCCGCGACAGGTACCATCCAAGGTAGCATGCACAGGTACATCCACAGGTAGCATCCACAGGTACATCCACAGGTAGCATCCACAGGTATGTACCTATGGATGTACCTGTGGATGTATATCCACAGGTAGCATCCACAGGTATCTTCCACAGGTAGCATCCACAGGTACATCCACAGGTAGCATCCACAGGTAGCATTCACAGGTATGTACCTATGGATGTACCTGTGGATTTACCTGTGGATGTACCTGTGGATGCTACCTGTGGATGTACCTGTGCATGCTATCTTGGATGGTACCTGTCGCGGAACAGATCCGGGATTCGGCGACTCCTGGATCGTTGGTGGTATTCAGAACATCCCCCGTGGGAAATGTTTTCTCATTTTTCGTCGAGAGAGAGCGCATTGCGCGTGAGCACTCTTTTAGTGCGTCTTCATCTAAGTTTTTTATTTTTTGGAGCAATAGTGAGAAGTTCTTAACCTTCACTCATCGAATTGTTCAGCGTTTTTTGCGTTTTTTCGATTTTACTCCCCCCCCCCCTCCTTTTTTTTCATATACTTGGCCCCTACCCATTTTTATTTTCTTACCCCCCCTGACAGTTTCCCATCATCTCCGGTCCTCTGGGCCAATCCTCTAATCCAGATAATTTCTGGATTGTACTTTGCCCCCACTTTTAAACGCTTTTTTCTCGGCTCCTGTTGGAGCTACAGGCACAGGGAAAACGAAATTTTAACCAGGAGAACAAGAAGCATCCGGCGAGATGAGTGGGAAGTCTCCAAAAGCCGATCAGAAATCAACCTTCTCCAGGAATGAAGAGCAGATGATCAAATCTCCTAGGGCAAGTTTAACTGAGGATAAGACGCGCAGCCCGACCAAAGCTGCCAACCCCCGTCCAAGGGGTGCAGACGGAAAGTATGTGTTCTTCCCTATGGGGCCCATTTTTGTGTAAACTTGATCCATCAAAGATTCTGGACCGTAGCGTGGTAACAAGCAATGCTAACACACTCACCCACCCACCCACACACATACAGACATCATCGAAAAAACTTCATAAAACGACTTCTGGGACCTCGAAACATGTAATTCCGTCAAAATTTCGAGATCAAATTTTTTCACGATCACTATACTTTACTTCTAGTAAAGTAAAAACAAACTTTGAAACAAAATTAATTTATCAACAATAGTTAGTAAACTGCCAACACGAGATGAATTAAAACGTTATTAAATATGCTCCTATGATTTTGATGTTTCTTTTGACATTATTGCGGTAATTGGGACCAACTAAATTTATGAAACCAGAAAGACCGAAAATCCTCATGAAGTATTGAATTTAGTAACATTTGATAAACAAAATTTTAATCTTGTTCAAAAAAACATTATTAAAATACTGTTTAGAATGTTATATTCGTTATATTGCCATTTGACCCTTTTTCTTAGCTCAGTTTGGAAAATAAGAGCTCTTTTTAGCTCATTTTTTGTATTATTTTAGCCAGGATCGTTACCTGATATTTGGTAACACTATCTTTCAACCGCATCAAGCGGTCTTCGACATGGTCATATTTCAACTGATTTGTTCAGAGAGAAACAGTTAAGATTTGACTCTTAAGTAGACCGCTTGTTACGGTTGAAAGATCTTAGTCTTATTCCTGATTTCTTACTGTGGGTTAGACGTTGATTTTATTTCATATGTTTATAGTAAAATCTTGTTATATATCATCAATTATATAGTCGTCTTTTTATCTTTCATACAATTTATTGGTTTTTATAATATCCATCAAATAGATTTTATTACATTCATAAGTTTCCGAAGTCAATGATTATAAGGTTAAAAACTGAAGAACAGTAATAAAACTTATTATTAAATTCTATTCTTGTAACCTACATTGGTTTTAAAATTGCTGGTATAATCACATAAGATTGTGAATTTTAGTTTATAAAACCTTCCATGTTTTAACTCACGAGCTATATAATCTTCTATTTTGTGGTATTTACTCATGATTAGAATGAGGCAAAGAATCACCGAGTCTCCACATAAAAGATGTTTTGTGTCGAGCTATTTTCATTCTTCCTTTGTGTAAATGGCCCATTGATGACCTTTTTTACAAGTCATATACTAATAACCTCTTTTTGAGTGGTTATAAAATGAAATGTGCACTACTGATAAATATATAGAATATTATAAACATGTTATAAGTAATTATTTCAATAGACATTATAATTTTCTGCAAATTATTCTCAGGAAACAATGGAATACAATATACGTATGTACGCATCTAAATAGAAAGTGACAAAAAATTAAGATTATTCTGAAATTCATAAAGAATGATACTACTTGATTTTTAAATTGTGGGAAATGTAATAAACTAAATAAGTGTAAATAAAATTTACAATAATGTATTCATAATCGGATTTTACAAGAAATCTTTCTAGTCTTTCTTCTCTTATGATAATGGTACTAAAATGTTAAATAATGTTTCTTTCTTATTTGTAATGCTTATAATTTGTATTATCATATTAATTTACTGCTAAATATAAAATAAATCTTTTTAAATCAGTAGGCATGGAAGTTCAAATTAAGAAAAGGTTTCAATTTAAGTTACGAACAATATAGATTATTATTACTATTCAAGAAATATTTATGTCTTGAAAATAGATATGATGAGTTGAGTGCTGAAACATTATACACACTCACTTATACAAACATGCAAAATAAACATTCATACTCACTCTAATACGTAGGTACAAAAAAAAAATCTGGAGTGGCCTACACTCTACTTTACTATAAGTAACTTAATGTCAAATTTCTTGAGTCTATAAAACATAACGTCTCATTTAAGCATAACGTAAACATCTAAATGGGATATAATTATTAGCCTATCATTCCTGAGGTAGTACAGATAGTGATTGAAGGACATATCATTTTATAAGCTTATTTTTGTACATCACAAATAATATATTATTTGCAAATAATTGCATTAGTATAACTACAGCAGTAATAACATTATTGAAAAACCAAAGTGAACATTTCCTGAAACGATTTATTCTCCTACAAGGGAATGGCTTTCGTTCAAACAGCCAGTAGATTTCTTACATCGTTTACTTGACATCCTTCTACTTTGAATATTAAAGTACAATTTTTAAATTTAAAACAGGAAAATACCCTTTTTTTCTCTGAAAAACATCTTTAACTGCAAAGAAAATGTTGTTTTAAGGTGATTTGTTAATTAAAGATGTACGATAATTACATTTATTAATCTCTAAACGAAAGATTCAGATTATGAATTATCATTTACATTTTTGGTCTTTTATAGAATTATCATACTGGGAATTTTAATCCTTAAAATAATAATAATAATAATAATAAGCTTCTTAGTATTTAATAAGATCATTTTCCTTCCCCTTTGTCAAATAACATATATACGATTTTTTTCTGAGTGAGTGTTATCATTTTCCTGCACAATATTATTCCTCTTACATCTCATATAATTCAATAAACAATTTAAACTGTTCCTTTATAAAATCAATTTTATCTCAGTGGATTCGCTCAAAAAATTTCTAAGTCAATGTAAACAATGTAAAAAATCTGGAGTGGCCTACACTCTACTTTACTATAAGTAACTCAATGTCAAATTTCTTGAGTATATAAAACATAACGTATCATTTAAGCATAACATAAATATCTAAATGGGATATAATTATTAGCATTGCATTCGTGAGGTAGTACAGATAGTGATTGAAGGACATATCAATTTATAAGCTTATTTTTGTACATCACAAATAATTTATTATTTGCAAATAATTTCATTAGTATAACTACAGCAGTAATATCATTTTTGAAAAACCAATGTGAACATTTCTTGAAACGAAATATTATCCTACAAGAGAACATGGCTATTGTTCAAATAGCCAGTAGATTTCTTACATCGTTTACTTAACAACCTTCTACATTGAATATTAATGTAAAATTTTCAAATTTAAAACAGTAAAATACCCTTTTTTTCTCTGAAAAACATCTTAAACAGCGAAGAAAATGTTGTTTTAAGGTGATTTGTTAATTAAAGATGTACGATAATTACAGTTATTAATCTCTAAACGAAAGATTTATATTTTGAATTATCTTTTACATTTTTGGTTTTTAACAGAATTATTATACTGGGAATTTTATGGCTTCTTAGTATTTAATAAGATCATTTTCGTTCCCCTTTGTCAAATAACATATATACGATTTTTTTTTTAATGAGTGTTATCATTTACCTGCACAATATTATTCCTCTTACATCTCTTATAAGTCAATAATATATTTTCATTTTTCCATTAGAAACATCAATTTTATCTCAGTGGATTCGCTCAAAAAATTTCTAAGTCAATGTAAACAATGTAAAAAAATACAAAAAATTCGACAAGTATAGCAGGTGATCTCTTAGTCTAGGATAAACAAAGAGCTTTTATATCGTTATTGCTCTTTTCCGTAATTGAAACTTCATGATTTTTTTTTTATGAATTGCTAATTTTTTGTTCCATTTTTGGTCAAATTTTCATAATTTTTTAACGAGCCGTTTAGTGTCAAAAAAACATTTTCTGAAAACACAAATCGTACTCTAACGCCCCTTTAGCGAATGTAATTTTAGAAAAAAATATCTCAACTCATTGTCCATATACTGTTCTATTTATAGGCATAGTTTCATTCTTGTCCGTCAAACAGTATGGCTTGTATCGCTCTCACAAGGTTTGAGATTGATTTATAAGTGAAAATTTGTACATTTTATTGAAAAAAAAATATTTCCTGTTGATATAAAATTTTGAATATATTTTTCGTTTGTTCCATTTGTAACCTCAAAGATAATGTCAAAATCTCAAAACTCTAGGGTTAGTAGTTTAGGAGAAATAAATGTTTTAAAAAAAACGGTTTTTGGCAAAAAAAGTGACTTTCCCATCATGCATAATTCTTCCCAAACAATAGGGATCTTCGTCTAAATGGGGCCCATTTTTGTGTAAAATATCAACTTGATCCATCAATGATTCTGGACCGTAGCGTGGTAACAAGCAATGCTAACACACGCACCCACCCACCCACACACACACAGACATCATCGAAAAAACTTCATAAAACGACTTCTGGGACCTCGAAACATGTAATTCCGTCAAAATCTCGAGATCGAATTTTTTCACGATCACTATACTTTACTTATAGTAAAGTAAAAAATACAAAACATTCGACAAGTATAGCAGGTGATCTCTTAGTCTAGAGTAAACAAAGAGTTTTTATATCGTTATTGCTCTTTCCCGTAATTGAAACTTCATGATATTTTTTTTATGAATTGCTAATTTTTTTTTCCATTTTTGGTCAAATTTTCATTATTTTTTAATGAGCCGTTTAGCGTCAAAAAAACATTTTCTGAACACAGAAATCGTACTGTAACGCCCCATTAGCGAATGTAATTTTGAAAAAAAATATCTCAACTCATTCTACACATAATGTTCTATTTATAGGCATAGTTTCATTCTTGTCCGTCAAACAGTATGGCTTGTATCGCTCTCACAAGGTTTGAGATTGAATTATAAGTCAAAATTTGTACATTTTATTGAAAAAAAAATATTTTCTGTTGTTTTAAAATTCTGAATATATTTTTTTTTGTTGCATTTGTAACTTCAAAGATAATGTGAAAATTTGAAAACTCTAGGGTTATCAGTTTAGGAGAAATAAATGTTTTAAAAAAAACTGTTTTTGGCAAAAAAAGTGACTTTCCCATCATGCATAATTCTTCCCAAACAATAGGGATCTTCGTCTTTATGAGGTCCATTTTTTTGTAAAATATCAACTTAATCCATCAAAGATTCTGGTCCGTAGCGTGGTAACAAGCAATGCTAACACACGCACCCACCCACCCACACACACACAGACATCATCGTAAAAACGTCATAAAACGACTTCTGGGACCTCAAAACATGTAATTCCGTCAAAATCTCGAGATCGAATTTTTCCACGATCACTATACTTTACTTATAGTAAAGTAAAAATGAAATATGAATTTTCATGAGAATTATAAAACAGTTTAATCGAATAATATTTCTAAAATATATAATGATTCAAAAATTAAGGCATTAAGCCTTCCCCTTAAGACTGTTAAACCAACTTTTTGAGATTGATTATGTTTATCTATGTGTAAGCCTCTTAAATTTATTTTTTAATTTTTTTGCTTTGATGCTTATACATATGAAGTAACTTCACAGAATAAACACACATAGGAAAGGTCACAAAAAATTGCTACCATATTTCGATTGTCTGGTCATTTAGTAGAAATAAAGCAGTGAGGTTTAGTGTTTTTTTTTAATACGTGTTCTTTCCATGAATTTAGTTTATTTAGTTTCTGGAAACACTTTATTTAATTGCATCTATATGTACATATGTTATTAGAAAACACAAAATGAATATCAATGCATCATCATTCATACCACAGTAAACAATTTACAAATGGAACTTGTACTATTATGTCTACATTGTACTATTATGTACTATTTAGTCGATACATCGACTAAAAAGATTGGTATTCCTTAATTATTGGAATATTCGTTGTCCACGAAGGTCTGTTTCAGTTAGTGACCCTCTGGTAGAATAATTCCCATGTGGATGATGTTTTTACGTCCTATGTATAAGGGTATATAGTTCCCATCCTATATCTTTCTGGTTATTCACTTTTGGTTTTTAAGTATATGCACTGGTCTGTTTCCTTTTGATTTTGAGATATTATGTAGTTCGTGTTTTGTCCATTTGTATAACACATCGAATAAGTTAATTTGGTTCTCTTTTGCTTCCTCTAGGGTAAAGAATTGACCGGAAATGTCCTGTATTGCATTACTTGATAGTTCATTATTTAGTATTTTGATACAGAATCAATCATAACTAAAATGGATGCCAAATAACACGTGAGCTACACTTTCTGCCCTCTAAAACAACTGAAACAGCAGCTAAAGTTAAAGCATATGTACATGCAGGCTTGGAAACGAAAAGCAAACAAATTTTTGGGAGTAAACAAATTTTGGTGATCCATTTTCATGTTATTTTTACATTAAAATAAAATGAAATATGAATTTTCATGAGAATTATAAAACAGTTTATTTAAATAAACCAATAATATTTTTAAAATATATAATGATTCAAAATCAGGAAGACATAAAAAGGATGATTCTAGTGTTATTTAAAAGAAAAAAAAATGGCTGAGAGTGCAAAGTAGGTGAGGAAAGGTGTAGTAGATGGAGAGGAATTTGAAAGATCTTGATCTGCAAACCTCAGATAAGGTGTCCCTTTCTTTCTGACGGTGGGATTTGGAAGAGACGGAATAACACGAGTATTGAGGAAAAAGGGGAAACGACCCACCTCTAACACTCTCTGCCTTACTCACTCTCTCTCTCCGCGTCTTGCATTATTGATAAATTCAGACACCCGACTAAATAAGATTTGACTGGATTTCAGATAAGTCGAACAAATCACAGCCCTCAGCTCAATCCAACCTACGCGCCTTCGCTTCAATTAATTTTGCAAACTAAACCAAAGGGAAACGTGTTTGTTTTCAACAAGCACCTAGCTTAGATTCACCAGTGAAACATACTACCTCTATAAACAAAAACTACAGTCCGATCAATATCTGACTGGAAAATTTCTTTCATGAAAGCTTGAAAGTCAACAGAAAAAAAACCATATCTGCTATTTATATTCTTGTTATTAAAAATCTTATAAAAATATAAATATATTATAATCGAAAAAATAATTTCACTGAAAATTATTTTTCAGAAAAAATAATGGTGAAATAAATTTGTTATAAAAAAAATGCGTTACTATTTTTCTAAAAGACAAATTATGTTAATATATTATCAGTTCAGTTAATGAATTATTATTATTTTTTTTATTAAGGCCCACACTTATAAGCTTTGCAAAGAGACAAATATGCCTTACTTTTGAGTTCACAGTAATACAAAACAACAAAGGTACTTCTATCGTGCGGTCCCGGCAGTACGTGGTTTCAACCTTGCAAAAGCTAACACCAATTTTTGCTTAATTTCAGTGATGCACAGTGCTAACATTAAGAATATACTTCAGTGATTGTTTCAGGTTTCTAAAACCACCTATAATAAAGTACGATTTTCTTTCAAATCAAATACAATAAATTACTATTCTCGTGCTTCAGGATTGTGGTGCTAAGAATTTGCATGTAATAAGAATTAGGGTTCTTTTCAAAAGTATTTCTGTCAAAGGTGGCTTGCAGCTTATGTAAAATACTCACATATTAGAGGAGGGATTTCTAATTAACGAGCTGAAAGCGTTCTTTCAATCTAAGGAATAATGTTGAACAAATACAAATACAGAAAAATCTGGAGTGGCCTACACTCTACTTTACTATAAGTAACTTAATGTCAAATTTCTTGAGTATATAAAACATAACGTCTCATTTAAGCATAACGTAAACATCTAAATGGGATATAATTATTAGCCTATCATTCCTGAGGTAGTACAGATAGTGATTGAAAGACATAACATTTTATAAGCATATTTTTGTACATCACAAATAATTTATTATTTGCAAATAATTTCATTAGTATAACTACAGCAGTAATAACATTTTTCAAAAACTAAAGTGAACATTTCTTGAAACGATTTATTCTCCTACAAGAGAATGGCTTTCGTTCAAACAGCCAGTAGATTTCTTACATCGTTTACTTGACATCCTTCTACGAGTACATTGAATATTAAAGTAAAATTTTTAAATTTAAAACAGGAAAATACCATTTTTTTCTCTGAAAAACATCTTTAACTGCAAAGAAAATGTTGTTTTAAGGTGATTTGTTAATTAAAGATGTACAATAATTACATTTATTAATCTCTAAACGAAAGATTCAGATTATGAATTATCATTTACATTTTTGGTCTTTTATAGAATTATTATACTGGGAATTTTAATCTTTAAAATAATAATAATAATAAGCTTCTTAGTATTTAATAAGATCATTTTCCTTCCCCTTTGTCAAATAACATATATACGAATTTTTTCTGAGTGAGTGTTATCATTTTCCTGCACAATATTATTCCTCTTACATCTCATATAATTCAATAAACAATTTAAACTGTTCCTTTATAAATATCAATTTTATTTCAGTGGATTTGCTCAAAAAATTTCTAAGTCAATGTAAACAATGTAAAAAATACAAAAAAATCGACAAGTATAGCAGGTGATCTCTTAGTCTAGGGTAAACAAACAGTTTTTATATCGTTATTGCTCTTTCCCGTAATTAAAACTTCATGATTTTTTTTTATGAATTGCTAATTTTTTGTTCCATTTTTGGTCAAATTTTCATTCTTTTTTAATGAGCCGTTTAGCGTCAAAAAAACATTTTCTGAAAACAGAAATCGTACTGTAACGCCCCATTAGCGAATGTAATTTTGAAAAAAAACATCTCAACTCATTCTACACATAATGTTCTATTTATAGGCATAGTTTCATTCTTGTCCGACAAACAGTATGGCTTGTATTGCTCTCACAAGGTTTGAGATTGAATTATAAGTCAAAATTTGTACATTTTATTGAAAAAAAAAATATTTCCTGTTGTTTTAAAATTCTGAATATATTTTTCGTTTGTTTCATTTGTAACCTCAAAGATAATGTCAAAATTTCAAAACTCTAGAGTTATCAGTTTAGGAGAAATAAATGTTTAAAAAAAAACGGTTTTTGGCAAAAAAAGTGACTTTCCCATCTTGCATAATTCTTTCCAAACAATAGGGATCTTCGTCTTTATGGGGCCTATTTTTGTGTAAAATATCTACTTGATCCATCAAAGATTCTGGACCGTAGCGTGGTAACAAGCAATGCTAACACACGCACCCACCCACCCACGCACCCACCCACCCACCCACACACACACAGACATCATCGTAAAAACGTCATAAAACGACTTCTGGGACCTCAAAACATGTAATTCCGTCAAAATCCCGAGATCGAATTTTTTCACGATCACTATACTTTACTTATAGTAAAGTAATAATGTGCTCGTTATTTATCAAATAGTATATATAATATAGTATATATAGTATAGTATATATAATATAGTAATATATAATATATATATATATATATTATATATATATATATATAGTCATTCCATATATTTCCTTAAAGAAAACATGTAAAATAGTGTTTTATTTAAAGAGATTAAGTGAACCAATAAATGACGCAATTGAAATGATGTTGCTTGAGTGACGTCATTACAAGTCATATTGTGAATCATGTGCACTGTGATTGGGTCAGTTGAGAATACGACTCTGTAGTGTTCTAGTACATCCGCTATAATGAAATATTGTTCTCTGAAAAGAACAATATTCCTAAATATTTAAACAAATCGTAAGTACGACCATTTCTGCAACTATTTGTAGGTATATTTTTAACAATAAATTAGTTCAATAATAATAATAATAATAAATAAATAATTAGATGAAAATTTCTTAGTGATTATGTTTAACCAAATGGCTACTTCAGTTATAGGTTAGCGTCCTTTCTTTAAAAGAAATTGTATTAAAATCAATAATACTTACCTATATTTATACACAATGTGACAAATTAATTGAAAATACAGAATAATGTGTTCGTTATTTATCAAAATATCAAACAAATATCCTACCAGAAATAAATTATTGAAATAATTAGAATTTCATTTTAATTTATTAAAGTTTAATGGAGTATATTACTTTCTAATATTATGTGTAACTCTTACAGTTTGAATTCAATAATAGTTATCATTGTTTTTATGATTATAGTTGTTTCATGTTTAATACAATTAACTATTTCAATTCAGTTATTATTATTAATTTTGTTATACAATGTTATGACGTATCATTTAACGTTCATTTTACTAATTACTGGCATATTATTTTAATTAATAAATAAAAATCATTCTATATAATCATATAATGGAAAATTACGTTAACTAAAACTGATTAGAAAAAATATGAGAACATAATACAGGACAAAAAACCATGGCTACAATAACCTTGTCTATAGAACAAGCTCAGCATTTTACAACTTCCAATATTAATTTAACATCCATTTCTTTTACCAGTATTATAACTGTTTACCAATTGAAATCATTATGAAGCAATGAAAAGAGTTGGGTAACTGTAAACTTACTTTTGGTTCATTCTTTGTTATCATATAGTTGTTAAATTCATTGAAAATTTTTCATATTTTGAAACTGTAGTTTCTATATATAGTCATATTTATAATTTTGACATTATGAATTGTTTATTGTTAAAAATTATATCAACACTAAATGATAGGTTGAGCACTTTAAATGTTCATTACTTGTTCAATCTGTTATAATGTCATATTTCTTCCTATTGGTAGATTAATTAAGTTATTTACTAATTTCATACTAATTCCTCTTGTTAAAAACCTCAATAGTTCAATTCAACATTCATATATTGTAATTAATTTCAACTAATTTACTCTGTTCTTTTCTAACTTCCAATATAAATTTAATATCCATTTGAATTTAACATTAATTTAATACTTGTATTATATTGTTCACCAATTGAAATCTTTATGTAGCAAAGAAAAGATTTGGGCAATTGTAAACTTACTTTTGGTTCATTCTGCATTATCACATATGTTTTTTTCATACTTTGAAACTGTAGTTTCTATATATGATCAATCATATTAATAATTTTGATATTATGAAATGTTTATTATTAAAAATTATATCAACACAATTATATAAAAACTATTTAAGTATCTATGAAATTAGTTTTTAAATGTGTTTAAACTAAATTTAATCCTATATCATGTTTATTAAAGAAGTAATTTGCCAAATTTCTCTAATTTCTAGACTTTTTAACACTTTATTTTGATTATTTGAGCATTTGTTTTAATGAAAATAATGAATTTTTTAAAGGTAATTCAG
Organism: Hermatobates lingyangjiaoensis; assembly: GCA_026182355.1. Lineage (NCBI taxonomy): Eukaryota > Metazoa > Arthropoda > Insecta > Hemiptera > Hermatobatidae > Hermatobates > Hermatobates lingyangjiaoensis. The sequence goes on from JAPFBL010000068.1 coordinate 685,626, forward strand.
CTAAAAGAAACTTTATTTATGGTAATAATTTCCTTTTAAAATTATTAAAATTGGATTTGTTTTATTTTAGTAATTACCGAATAAACTTCAAGATGTTTAAAACATTTTTCTTAACTTACTTCAGTATATTTGTTTGTGATATATATTTTATATCAAAGAAATATATATCACAAAGAATAGATTAAGATATATGGTTGTGATTTTTGTTTTAGGATATTCATGTTTGTGATATATTTATAGATCACTGAGTTGTTACCAGTCTTCAGAGTGATTCACATCTATTTTCCTGATGATGAAGCCATCAAAATATAGCAGTGAGTTTCTGTTTCATTTCAGTGTGTTCTTTTTAGTGAATATAGTTTACATATATATATTAATAGTTGGATTTTTATTAAATGTCATTTTTCGTTTTGGTTCTTTTGTTGTTGGCTTTGAAAAAGGTTTAGTTTGAAAAGGAACTTGAAAGGATATGGGGAGAAACATACTTTATTTATTTAAATAAGAAATGAATACCAGATCTGTGTTTTTGTTTGAATACCACATTTAGTTGTGTTTAAGCAAAACTAAAGTTTGTTTACATATGAAAAGGATGAACATTCCATATCAGTTCCATTTAATTTTTCAATAAATATTAAATATGGCTCCTGACTTTACTTCACTATTCAATTTTGCCTTACTGAAATTTGTGGTTGACAACTTTCTGCTGTAGAAGAATACATGAGGGTTTTCCTATTTTCTAATACAGGCTGTTAAATGTCGTTTTATTATCAATTTTTACTTTACTATAAATAAAGTATAGTGATTATGAAAAATTCGATCTTGAGGTTTTGACAGAATTATATGTTTTGAGGTCCCAGAGGTTGTTTTATGAAGTTTTCTCGATGATGTCTGTGTGTGTGTGGGCGGGTGGGTGAGTATGTTAGCATTGCTTATTACCATGCTACGATCCAGAATCTTTGATGGATCAAGTTGATATTTTACACAAAAAAAGTGTAGATGATCCCTATTGTTTGGGAAGAATTATGCATGACGGGAAAGTCACTTTTTTTGCAAAAAACCTGTTTATAGACAACATTTTTTCTCCTAAACTCCTAACTTTAGAGTTTTGAAATGTTGTCACTATCTTTGAGGTTACAAATGCAATAAAAGAAAAATATTCAAAATTTAAAAAAACTGCAAATATTTTTTTTAAATAAAATGTAAAAATTAGAACTTCAATTCAATCTCAAAGCTTAAGAGAGCTATACAAGCCATAACGTATGACCGATCAAAATCAAACAATACCTAAAAATAGATCATTGTATGGAGAATGAAATGAGATATTTGTTTTTAAAATTACATTCGCCAAAGGGGCATTAAAGTACGATTTCTGTTTTCAGAAAAGGTTTTTTTAACGTTAAACGGCACATTAAGAAACCATGACTTTTTATCAAAAACGGAACAAAAAATTAGTAATTTAGAAAAAAAATCATGAAAGTTCAATCATGGCAAAGTGCAATAAAGCTATAAAAACTGTTTGTTTATCCCATACTAATGGATCACCTGCTATACTTGTCGAATTTTTGATATTTTTTTACATTGTTTACGTTGACTTAGAATTTTTTTGAGTGAATTGACCGAAATAATGTAATGTTTATGGATATAATGAAAATTTTGAAATGATTTAACGACTTATATGTGATATAAAAAGAATATAATTCTTATATGTAAAAATTCAACGACAATAGAGCATATTAAACATATAATTTCTGATTCTTTTCATGGTATGATGAGTTTGTCTAACAAAATGTTCTAATCGATCTGCATGTTGAACTTTTTCATCCTGTAAGAGACCTTCTATGTTTTCGACTAATATCCATTTTTTTCACTATTCTTGTCTAATAGTTCATACCATTATACTTAAAAATTTCAAGCTTCCAGCTTTTAAATTTAAAATTGTGCAGAAAAGTCGGCTTCGAACTTGATTTGAGAATACAAAAGTCGCTATTTACCAACATATTTTTTCTCTATATACATTTACAGCAAAGTGTAGAGTACAGCACGTGAGAAAAAATAACATTCACTCAGAGTAAATTGGATTTTTATGATTTTTGACTAAGGGAAAGAAAAGTGAGTTTTTAAAAAACTCTAGCATGCCATAAAATTTCCAGTATAATAATTTGATAAAAGACTAAAAATGTAGAACATTATTTAGAATTAAAAAAATTTTTTTTTAATAATAAATGAAATTAACCTACATCTTAAATTAAAACTTATCTTAAAACGACATTTTTTCTTACATGTTTTTGACATTTCAGACAAAAACTTTGTAGTGCTTTTAATATACTTAAAATATTTTTAATTTTTAAATGGGAAAATTTGTCTTAAGTATTAAATGTAGAAGGAGGTCAGATAAACTATGTAAGAGATCCACTGGCTATTGGAGCAAAAGCCATGCTTTCTTGTAGGAAATTATTTCGTATAAGCAAATTTTTAATTTACTTTTTATAATGTTATAACTGCTGTAGTTATACTAATGATTGTATAACTGTTCATTGTGTGACATACAAAAAAAGACTTATCTATGGATAAGTGGATCAATCACTATCTGTACTACTTCAGGAATGAAAGACTAATAAACAACTCCCTTTTAGACGATTATATTATGCTTAATGAGACATTATATACCCAAGAAGATTGATATTAAGTTTACTTATAGTAAAGTTGAGTGTAGGCCACTCCAGATTGTTTTACATTGTTTTCATTGACTTAGAATTTTTTTGGGTAAATCCACTGAGATAAAATTGATGTTGGAATAGATAATGAAAAAATTTAAATAATTTATTGATTTATATGAGATATAAGAAGACAAATATTTTGACATTTAAAAAAAAAATCTGCAACAAATATAAATAAATTTCCTTTGTCTTCCATGATATGATGGATTTGTCTCATAAAATGTTTTAATAAATCTATATATTGCACTGATAAGCAAAAATTAATATCAGTTATAATTAGTGCTATCTTTGTGAATTGTAATGCCTTTCCATGCTATTGAAGGGTAACGAATGGAAATTTTTCCTCAAGAAGAGGAGTTATGTATGTTGAAAAATATCCAGTTTTTCACTATTCTAGTCTAATGGTTCATATTTATTATTTTAAAAAATTAGAAGCTCCAAACTATAAAAAATTTAAATTATACTGAATAGCTGGCTTTGACTTTAATTTGACTATGTAAATTGGCTAATTACTAATACATTTTTTCTCAATAGACATTCATTGCAACCTTATAACAGAGTACAGAAGCCAGCAAAAGATATCACTCGCTCAGAAAAAAATTGTACATATGATTTTTTACAAAGGGGAAAGGAAATGATTTTATTAAATACCCAGTTTTATTAAATTCCCAGTATAATAATTCTGTAAAAGTCCAAAAATGTTAAACATAATTCAAAATTGAAATCTTTCCTTTGAAGATTAATAAGTGTAAGTCATATCGTACATACATAATTATAAATTATTTTAAAACGACATTTCTTCTTCGATGTTTATTATGTTTTTCAGAGAAAAGAAGAGTATTTTCTTATTTTAAGTTTGAAAATTTGACTTAAATATTCAATGTAGAAGCAGGTCAAGTAAAGGATGGAAAAAATCGACTGGCTATTTGAAGAAAAGCCTTGTTCTCTTGTAGGTGATTAGTTAGTATCAAGAAATTTTCACTTTGGCTTTCACTTTTGTAGTTATACTAATGAGATTATTTGCATCAGTGGTGTGATATAAAAAAATAAGCTTATATATTGATAAATCGATCAATCAGTCAATCAATCACCCAAGAAGATTGATATTAAGTTTACTTATAGTAAAATTGAGTGCAGGCCACTACAGATTTTTTATTTATTTTGCTTGATTTTTAATTAATATTTTAAACTCCAGATTTTATATTATATACCCAAGATGTTTGATATTAAGTTTACTTACAGTAAAATTGAGTGTAGGCCACTACAGATTTTTTATTTATTTTGCTTGATGTTTAATTAATATTTATGTTATATAAAATTAGATCAAGACATCAGAAATTGATGGCTATAGATGACATTATAGTAGTCCTTTTTTTAGTAAATAATATTATTGTATGATTTATTATATGATTTTGTCATATATGCAACTATTCGAGATCATAAACATTTTATCAAACAGTGCTAACATTATGAATATTCTTCAGTGAAACCACCATTAATGAAGTACAATTTTCTTTTGCGTAAAGTACAATAAATTACCTTTCTTGTGCTTCAGTATAGTGGTGCTAAGAATTTGCATGTAAAAAGACACAAAGACAGACACAAAAGACACAAAGACAGACATAAAAGACACAAAGACAGACACAAAAGACACAAAGACAGACACAAAAGACACAATAGACAGACACAAAAGACACAAAGACAGACACAAAAGACACAAAGACAGACACAAAAGACACAAATGACAGACACAAAAGACACAAAGACAGACACAAAAGACACAAAGACAGACACAAAAGACACAAAGACAGACACAAAAGACACAAAGACAGACACAAAAGACACAAAGACAGACACAAAAGACACAAAGACAGACACAAAAGACACAAAGACAGACACAAAAGACACAAAGACAGACACAAAAGACACAAAGACAGACAAAAAGACACAAAGAAACACAGAAAGACAGACAAAAAGACATCAAAGACAGACACAAAAGACACAAATGCAGACACAAGAGCAGACAAAACAACAAGACACAAAGACAGACACAAAGACAGACACAAAAGACACAAAGACAGACACAAAAGACACAAAGACAGACACAAAAGACACAAAGACAGCACAAGAAAGGTGCTAAGAATTTGCATGTAAAAAGCATTAGGGTTTTTTTCAACAGTATATCTGTCAAAGAGATCCTTGCATCTTATTTAAAATTTTTGGGATACGTGCAACCCAATATATGGACAAAAAAAAAAAAAATCAATATACAGTCGTAGCTCGTATACTGGTGTAAGATTGTTTAACCGGTTTCACATTTTCACCTTCAGTTGTTCTTAAACATCCGAAACTGAGCGAACGACTCGGACACAAGTAAACAAGTAGGACTACTTAGTCGTATCTTAATGAAACTGATACCAATCTCTGTGTTACTCATAATGCATAAAAAAATATCATAGAACTTTGAAAGTATATTTCCATCAACATATCACACTAATGTTTCTTCATTACTCAAACCTACATTACCAACAGTAATACTTGAGTAAAAAATCGTATTGTATATATTCTACAATTTTTCTTCTCCCTCTTTCTTTGTTCCAATTTATGTAATTTCCATCCTGTTGATAAACGTATTGTTTTATATCTAAATCCATTGTGAAGAGAATTGCGCAAATAAAGTCAAATGCAGAAATTTCTTCGGAATAAAAAAAAATTAATCATATTTCTTTTTTAATAAAAAAAAATCTTTGGATATAAGATATTAAAAAAGCTTAACAAAACGTTTTCAAATAGAAAGGAAAATAGCTAAGGCCAAATTAAATCAATTAAAATAATGATTTTAATTAGGGTTGAATATTATCTACATCAAAGATACCGGAGTTTATAATTGAAATGTATTCTTGTTTCTGAATTTATAAAATAAGTGACATTTAAAATTAATCCTCTTCTAATTATTAAATGAAAGGTGAACACTGAAAGATACATCAGGTAGAGGACAACATTTATATTGATAACTATAATGGTAAATAAGTTGTTATTTGTGAAAATTTGTCAGCTTCATACCTGTTTCTTATTTAAGTAAATTAGATGAATAAATAGAAAACCTTTATCAATATAAAATGAATTGGTCTCAAAATAGATGGGTTAATAGAACTTTTATTTCATCGTAAGTAATGTATGAGCATGAATGAACACTGATTCTAAAATGATGATAGAGGTACACGCCCGAGGTCCTTCTTATCATTTTTGACAGGCTGATAACAGTGATAAGGATGTGAAGCAAGGGTGGGTGGTAAGACGTACATAAAACAATTTATAAACTACACCGTAAAATAAACCTTAAAGGTGTTGGCAGATTTACTGTTCATAGTACTTTGGCAAAACAATAATTTTGTTTTTTAGTAAAAATGCAGCTTTGAATAAGTCTTTTAGTATACTTTATATCAGAAGAGTACTTTTTCCCTATTTTTATAGCCCATAAAGGATTTAAATTCTTTATATTCCTGTTCTCTTAATATGATAATTTAAGATATGAGTTATAAGATTTTTCAAATATTAAGTTAGTTTTCTATCACGGTAGTATATATGCCATATTTGTATACATTGTCATTCTGAAATTGCTTCCAGCTTCATGTCTAGATATACATTTTAGTATTTTTTTATCCATTTTTTATCGATAATAAAATTTAAACATTCATTAGTAGTTTTAAATAATGGTTTATACAAATGGATTATACAAATAATAAACAAAACAAAGGTCTGTTTAACGAAGGTAACATAACAGAATAGAAGGCCATGAAAAATAAAACATGCATGCATATCCCGCAAATTCTATAAAAAAATAATCACTATTATTGTTCTACTTGCAATAGAAATTTTCAAAATTACGACACACTTCCAAGGAATATTTATCATGTATTATTATACATGTATTATTGTAAATAGGAAAGGGACCACTAACAAAGTTAAAACTTTATTTAATTGACAAATTATTCAACATAATTTCACGGTATCGTACAATTGGAAAAAGTTGGTGATGGGTATGTGCACCACCATGTTCGTCACATCTTTCATGGCATCATTATTTTGTATTCCAAAAATAATTACTTTAACTTGAATGTATACCAAAGTATTAATGGAGCATCAAATATTAATGAAACACATTTTGTTTGCATCAGTCCCTTAAAACCTTTATTATTCTACGAACACATCACCCATCTTTCAACTATCTTGTCATTATGATGTTTGAAAATTAAATCAAAGCTCTAACTATTGATGGATTTTTGTTGTAACTAACAGAATAATGTAGCATTACTTTACATATAATCATGTATTAGATTTCCTATAATCAGCCATATTCCTGTAAATTACTGCAGGCTTATTTGTCGATGCTTGTAAAAAATAATGTTAGCCATATTAGTTGGTATATGTAAATCATATATTAAAAATGGTGCCAGCCATATTAGTTCATACATGGTAATTATATGAGAAAAATGATGATAGCTATGTTAGCATATATGTTGTTTATATTTGAAAAATGATGCCAGCCATATTAGTAGGTAGATGCAAATCATATTTTAAAAATGGTGATAGCCATATTACTTAATATATGTTAATCATGTGTGGAAAAGAATGCCAGCCATATTGGTTGATATCACATTAATCATAAATGTGATAAAATAATGCTGTTCGTGTTGGTTGTTACGTTTTCTTTGTAATGGATAAAATAATGAAAATTAACTAGAATCATTGTATTAAGTTAAGCATATTTATTATTTTTAATATGTTTAATTATAGCGAAGTCAAGTACTGGGTGGCGTAAATATTTCAAATTGTATGTAAAAAACATATGTCACTGGATTATGATAACCTTGCTGTTTTTTTTAGATCACTTATAGGTATGGTCATGTTTATAACATTTCTTTAAGTCTCGTATTTGAGATAAGAATACAGAAGCGCTCATTTCGAAATCAATTGAACTTTTTCTTGGCAAGATAGAATAGTAAATATAAAATGACATAAATACAGTAATATTGAATGATGTTTGATGGAAGTAAATGCTGTTTTATAGGCAGTTAATTTAAAATGATACCCAGAGTATTAAGGGCTAGATAAAGTTGGTCGGTTTTAATTTGATATCAAGTCGTAAATATAATTGAGGAGGGTTGTTTGGCTGGTTTGGATTGAGCTCACGTAGAGCCCTAGTCAGGTATTTCCGTCAGGTTTCGCTGGATCAGCCGGTTGAAGCAAAAACTTGCAATACGTCTTGCCTCCTCTCGAATCCCTTATTAGATCACTATATATCAGAGACCCTCTTCATATGGTCTACCAACCGACCCCTTTTTTCTTATCTCACCCCTACTCTAGCTCTCAACTTTTTGTTATGTGACCTGAGAAACAACCCTTCAATATACTAGCCCTTCTAGCAAAACTATTCAATTTCCATACAATAACAGTGTTATTCAATTACCAATAACCAACGAAATATATTTTATTTTCTCACATATATATTGACAATCACTATGAAAATATGAAAAGCATAAAACTGAAAGCTACACTGCAGAATCAAATTAAACACTCCGCTCGATATCTCAAACAGCAGTTTGTAATCAAGAGATAACTGTAAAAGAATATGTAATGATAGAAATGTTCTCAGATAAACGAATAAACCATAATAAGATATCCATCTAGATATAGCGTGTATACAACAACTCACAGATTATATTCTCTTCTCATTTGTTCGCCCTCATTTATTTATCATTTTCTGGCCAACACTTTTATCCCTTGTTTCTGTCTTTTATAGCTTTGAAAATAACACTCTTACCTTATTTTAACCCTATCTATTTAATCGTGTCTAATGTTTTAAGGGTAATCAGTTCTTGTGGATTGCATTTCATTTATCACTTATGTATATATGTTTGTAAATTTTGGTGTCAGTTCTTTTTGTAATCAAATATTATTAAAAAGACTTATCCATAATGTTTAGTGACGTGCTTCTATTTAAGTTTAACTATCTACCTGAGTGATGTTTTCGTTATTGCTTCTAAATTACATAACATACTTCTTACTGTCAACATGTTTCAACTCTTTTCAGTGCTATCGTCGGGACGAGAATGATTCTCAAATGATTTTTTCATATGATAGTACTTTGTTATTTTATCATCTAGAAACTATAAAATTTAATCGTTTTTATGACTTAATTGTGTAATATACTATTTATTATTGTCTAGAATAATTCAAATGTTTTGTAAACTCTAAAGTTTTGGCCTAACTGGATGAGAAGAAATAGTGGGTGGTAGGATGTACATAAAACAATTTCTAAACACGCTACAGGAAACACCATTAAATAAGCCTTAAAGATGTTGAAAGATTTACTGTTTTGGGTGTGAGGTAAAAAACAATAATTTTGTTTTTAGGAAAAATTGTAGCTTTAAGGAAGTCTTTCGCTGTACTTTATATCAGCATAGTAATCATGTTTTCCTACTTTTATAGCCATTTCAAGAATTTAATTCTTTTATATTACGTGTTTTCTTAATATTAGTATTCTTTGTTATAAATTTCATCAACTTAAAATTAATTTAAGAGGAATGATAACTCCAAAGGGACAACTGTAATCACTTGTCGGCAGAAGTAGTTGGGTGAAATATATCACCTCATAAACAAAGAGATTCTAGCGCTAAAGTCTCACTGAATTATTAGGCATAATCACCAGACTACATTAAGAGTTGCATTCTACAGTCTTGCAGCAGACTGTTTTCAGTCCCACTCATGGGGATGATGTATTACAGCTTTTTTTCCCAGTTTGCATGTGAACTTATCTATGATCCCAAGCGCTTTTCAAGATCTTTGAGATAAGCATGGCTTTAAATTATTTATATTAAAAAAAAATACTCAACTAAAGTAAGAAAATGCTCTTGAAATGAACAAGAATAATTGAAAAAAATACTAAGTAAAATTTACATAAAGGGCTGATTAAAAGTAAAGTCATCTAACTTGAGGCAAAAGTCTCCATTTAAATGAGTAAAGTAATTTACTCATATAACGAAAATGACTTTTGTAAAAAATATTTCCTGTTTAAATGTTGATTGATCGTAAAAAATATTATTAAGTAAACAAAAGAAATAACAGACGATATTTCAATCTTATATCTGTTTTATCTTACCAAGTCGTTGAACATTGAAGCTATCACATTCCATATAGATCAGTCATTATTGTCGATTTCAACGATATTTGATGCTTTATTGCTAAAACACAGCTTCCTAAAACACATGAGATGATCATTGTGAAGTAGGAAAATAAAAGAATTGAGCATAAGTGTACGTCTTTGCCAGTTTAAGGATTGACTGACGAATCTTTCAGAGCTGGGTCACCATCTGTCCTCTCCACCAATTGCAATCGTTTGAATGGAAAAAGATGATGACTCGGAATCAACTGTATGCGTGGTATACACACAGACTACCCAGTACCACACCCAGTCATGATGTTCGCCTCTATGGCGTATCTGTGAAAAGGAGGAACTCAAAGTCGTGTCCCGTTGCACATTTCTGGGACACTCACGTTTCGTAACATGAAATTTGTTACTGCTAAAACTACTAAATGGCAGCATTATTGGCGCTTCTACTTTAAGTTTTTACTCATGAGCAAGCAGTTCAGAAGTAGTCAAGGAGTTCAGAAATTCAGTTGGATAATAAACTGCTTCGTCATCACTAATCACTCTCTTTACTGACTTTTAAGTTCTTTCCTCAGCTTGATATAGCGTAAAACTTGTTTGTTGATTTTTCCTGCTTGTTCATAGTAAGGGTTGAGAAGTGCTCGTTCACAAAGGCATTTATTCTGAATAGTTAGTACATCCTTGAACTCTGGGAAACACCTTGTCAATAAGCTCAAATACGCAATATATTCAACTAACGCAAATGAAATTAAAATCAACTAACTATACCTACTTGCTACACCTGTCTATTTTTGCTTCAGTTCTACGCTGAATTTCTAAACCACTCAGGGCATATATTTTAAGTTAGACACACACAAATCTAGTGTCAATGTTCAGCTTGATATGTTTTATGGTGCTTGAGTTTACTTGTGACAAAAGTTTGCGGACAAACCGACAAACTGTAGACAGAATTTTTCTAAGGGTCGATTCGGTTTCTCTAATGTATGATACACAAAGAAAACTTGAAATGAATCAGTTCTACGCAATGTACAGATTAAAACTTTCTTTTATTTATCTAGATTTGTATTTTTTGAACTTTTGTTTTTTTTTATAGTAATCAAAGCAAACATTATAAAAATGTAGTTTGTAATTAGTATTTTTGGATTCCTAGAAGGTAATTGTAATTAATTTCATAATTAGACACATAAGTTAAAATTATTAAATTCGATAACTCTCTGCAATATTTTTAGTAATGGTATTAGAAATATTAGGGAATTTCAAAAATTACGTCTCCACACAAAAAAAACTTTAATATGAAACTAGCAACGCGTTTCTAACATGTTAGTTTTCATATTAATATTTTCTTTTGTGGTGACACTGTAACAGATTGCAAAATTAATCTACTAGCAATATCGAATTTCATGCATTTACTTGTAATTTAGTAGATTTTTAAATCAGCCATAGTAAAATGCATACCAATAAAAGAGTTTAAGATTACGTGCTATATATTAAAAAACAAACTAAGCAAGTAATGTTTAAAGATGTATAAATAATTTTGAAATGTCATAATTGCAATAGATAATGTTTATGATAAAGTAAAACTAAGAGTATCAGATGATGATACATCAGTGTGAGAGTGCATATCTTAGATAAGTGCTCATAATTATCATAGATAAACAGAAGGAATAGTTATATAAGCCGGTTGCAACACAATGCAATAGTCGGACGCTTGTTACAGTTTTTCACGAGAAGTATACAAGTATTTTTTTCTTTTCATATCGGAGCAAACTATATTTTAGTGTAATTGTGTTAGAAAATTATCATTGTTATATGGTAACGGAGTACAAGTGAAGAGTAAATGGAATTCTGAAAGTGAAGTTGTAATAAAATATAAAACTGTGAACTTCTAATTGTCAGAGTCAGCCCACCTATTGAAACAAGTAATATCTGTCCATACAAGATGTTTCTCCAGAAGGTGCTTCATTATACCGGCCATTTCAGTCTATGTATTTTGTTTCTAATGGAAGATATACCGTATTATATTTATTCATAAATTCGTAAAATTTTTTATACATCTTTTTGGTCATTTAATTCTTATATGTACAGGTACAAAAGTTATATGTGCCCCTCAGTACTGGCAATTCAATATAATTTCCGCTAATTGTATTAATAATACATTAGCTTTAAAAATGTTTATAAATTAAAGAAATATTTTTGAAATTCAATAGATTTAAGTACAGTTTTGGTAATTATATAGATTTAAAAACGCATTAATGATCATACAGATTTAGGGAAAGCTGTAGTAATTATATAAACTTAGGAATACTTCAATATTTCTTTATAATCAAGGATAACATTAATATTGATTTTAATTATTTTTTGTTGATTTTAGAACAGCTTTAGTATTCAATAAATTGAAAAGCAACTTTCGTAATTCAATAGACTGAAGTACATCTTCAGCAATTATATTTATTTAAGGATAAGATTAGTAATTCTATTGAATTAAGGATGACCTTACTAATTCTATTCATTTAAGGATAACTTTTTAAGTCTACTACTTTATTAAAGATAACTTTGATAGTTATATAGATTTATTTGTAGTTCTATAAAATTAAAAACCTTTTAATTGTTTTCGTTACACATTTATTATAATAAACCAACCATATTGCCATAAACAGGCAATAACGGTGAATAATATTTACCATAATCTAATAACTATAACTAAACTTGTCAAATTATAAGCTATAAACAACCACAGAAACTCGCAAATTCATTGTTTAAAATATAACTGTAATGGGTTGTTTGGGTTTTATCCTGAGGTTAACCGCAGAGATGGTAAACGTTTAGAGTTAAAGAGAAATATTTCCTCATTGGATTTCATTAAACATTTCGAGTGCATTAATCTAAAAAATGCATTTAAACTGTAATTATGCCATGCTTAAATTAATGACAATATAAATAGTTCCTATTGTGTTTATATTATATTTATTGTATGTATATTCAATTCTTTTTATATTATTCTCTTTCAACGAATTCGAATTTTTCAGTTGGCATGGAATAATGGAAAACTAGGAAATGGTTATTTAAGACGATCAGTGAAGGCAGAAGGTAAGTTATATTGAATACAAGTCTTCAATTATCTCGGTTACAAGTTACTGAATAGTAAAAGAGATAGAAAGGGTGAAACTTGATGTAGGGCAGCTGTAAAGGGCCAAAGGGCGAGGGTGAAGTCGAGGGATGTCTGATGCCCCTTGCACAGAGTTCCTCTTTGATGTGCAGGCGAGGAAAGCGCGTCGGTTGATTTCAGAGCTCTCTTTCTCTATACCTTGACAAAACTCTTCCTTTATATTGCAGTTCGAACTTAAATTGCTTTAACTTCTGACTCCATTTAAAATTACATACCAGTACACTGAATAAACATATGAAGCGCTACAACATCGTCTCGGTATTTCATTTTCGCCTTGCCATGATTTCAAATAAAGTCCTTTTACTTTTATAACATTTATTTTTTTCTACCGAAGGAAAATTTTTCAGCTGAATTTGGATTAATTAGTTCAACATGTAAAGCATAAGTAAAGCATTATCAGCATTGTAACAGTTATTGTTGTCCTATCCAAATTACATAATATATTTCAGCAAGAAGCAGCAAACCAGTATTCATAACAAACATTGATATCATTATTGGCATTAGGGTATGAATTAACAAAAAACTTCGTATTTTGATTTCTAAACTGTTGAAATGAAGGTCTAATAACCTTCTTTGACTAACTGCTGCCTAAATCTACATACACCTAAACATTTTTCATGTTGGGATATATAGATAATACAAAGTCTCCAAGCATAAGAAGTGGAAATATAGTTCTTTTATGTAGAGACTTTGTATTATCCACATAACCTAGTATGAGTAAATACCACAAAATAATGCATTGCACAACTAAAAGTTTTTTCATATTACTATTCGTACTTTGTATTTATTTTGATATTTTATATACACGGATATTTCAATTTTTGTAACTAAACGAATATGTTTCACTATTTGATGTACTTTAATTTTTTGTAGGAATAGATTTATTAGATTGTAGGATTCGTTAATTACATTCCTAAATTAATTTTCAAATTTTAATTTTTAATTTATAGTAATTGCTTCATAAAGAAGGTAAATGCAGTATGTTTGGATAAAAATGTCGATATCTTTCAACGGAAATACATTTGCGGTCTCCTGGGTTCAATGACATGGGTTTCGAAAATTCGTTTGTCCAATAAATACATCCGCTCACTATAGTGCACGTCGTAACTAGTAGTTCCAGACCAGAGGTCTTTACTGCTTGATTGTTGTGTTACTCTAACTTGGGTAGTAAGTAATTCATGTTAGTTATAAAGTTCGTCAGCACAGTAATTCCGTCATATTCATGTTGTCTCATTGTTCATTGTTTTCTATAGTTTGAATTGTTTTTAATTATGAGTTCAAAAAAAAAGTCAGTAGGTGATGTAATTGTTCAGTGAGTTTGAGGAAGGTTGGTAGACGGATTGAGAGCCTGTACAAGGATGTTTGGATGAGTAGTTATTTAATTTTCTTCATTAGTAGTAAGTCGAGTGATGCAATTATCTATGTATTCCATTTTCAAATCGTGGTGAATATTCACATTGATCTATTGATATCCAGAACGATCTGGGTACAAGCCTTCTTCGTCGGTACTGCTCTAAACCACACAGATCGTCCATAAGTTATACCTAAACAAATGACGCCCTTATAATTAGTGTGTTTGTTTTGTACAGGTATCTTTAAGACATGAATATATATAATTACCACATTTTGTATTTGAGTCACTGTTATCCCTGAGTTGAAACAGTGAGCTTGGCATTATTGCATTATTGTTCATCAACTTTTTTTTTACAATTTACTGGAAAGTATTGGTTCTATTTATTATTTATAAAACACAATCCACATAGATATCATTCGCAGTCAATCATCTTTTATAATAACGACTATAGTAAAGTGGTACGTAACTGTTGAATGCATATTGATTTTTATTAAAAGTTAATTTTTTTTTGAAGAGCTCACAATAAGTTGATAGGATATTAAACGAAGACCAGTAAAATACAGATAGAAATACTAAACTTGATTAAATTGATGAAACTGATGGATAAGCCTAACATATGTTTTGTTTAAGTTATTAATAATACGTTAATTAATCTGATTCTACATTTCAACCAGCACTTCTGGTGAGTAATGTTGAAAGCTTTTCTTCTTTCCATATGCTTCATTTATTTAAATCAGGTATCCCCAAACTTTTCATCACGTCAACTCTTTCAAAATATTATTCTTCTTACTGACCTCTATAAAAACAAAATATACTTTTTTTCCATATTAATACCGTCAAAAAATTAGATGATCTGCATTGGAATTCAATCAAAGAAGTTTAGTTTCCCACGTATAATGAAATTCCTGAATGACTACGATGCAGATAAAATTATAGATTTATAGCAGTTTTTCTAGGACTGTGATATTCTGTTTGTCATAGTGCCTCAAGTATACACAAATATCTTTTAAAATGCAGAATTTTTTCAAGATGATATTGTTAAAAATGTTCTACAGAATAACACAAAACATTCTCACATAGCTCTTTTACTAAAATGGATGATATTAATGAGATGAAAGTCCTTGGTGTGCAGCAATACGAGTGTTGTGATATGGGGTTTGAATTCAGAGAGTTTTTGATATAAATCACCACTTTTTTCACGTTTAGTCTGATCCTCTGTTCTTTCAGAAATTCGTTTACATGCGAATAACTACCTTCGTTCATGTACTTACTACTTCTCGATACCCTTTCAATGTTTGTTTTCTTTTCAATTCTTTCGTGTATTTATGCTTTGAAAACTCAACTATTAGCACTTGACTTTTATTGACTCATTTTTCGCCTCTGTGAACTTATCGGTCTCTAGTGTTTTCATCATTTGCTCTCATCACCCCCTGGGGTAGGTTTTTACCCCTTTGAAGACTTCTGATTTAGATAATTATTGCTTAATATATTCTGGAGTGTATGAATTTATTTATTACTTAATTCATTACAGTAACATTTATTATATTTATATTTGATCAGTTATTATTTCAATTAATATTCTCTGTTTTAGAAAACACTGTTTAACTTGTCAAATAGTTACCTTCGAAATGAAATAAATGGAAATTGTGTGTTATCTCGCAGAAGATTTTTGTTGAGAAAGAGCTGTTTTCGCAGCAATTTTTTCAGGTGAATATTTCTGCTTTGCAGAGTCCACAGCAACTATATAACGGCGATAATTTGATTTTTTTTTTTTATCCTGTAACCTTGGCAAATGAAAGCATTTATACTCTTTTCAGGACAGGCTGTTCTCTGCTCTCAGAGTTGTTGCTTTTCTTTAGTTATATTTTAAAATACGATAGTATATAAAGTATTAAAATGGTTCAAAAGTTTTAAATAAGTTTAAAAGTTGTCACTGACAGAAAAGTTATTCATTGCTTTATGGTCAACACTGTAGTTTACTGGAACTCAATAAAAACGAAACGCTCATTTTTCCTCTAAGGTTTTTGAAAAGAAAGTTGACTCGAATGTTATATAAAAAAATCATTCTACTCCGAGAAGATCAAAGCCCTGCTTGCAAATCATTTGAGATTGCCAGTCCAACTCGAAACCAATTTATACGTTTTCCCCTTTCCATTTTCACTGTAATATCAGTTTTTGCAGCAGAATATCAAGTATTCAAGGTAATAAACCAACCTGTAAAACATTTCAAACTTGCCTAAAGCAAGAAAACATTAATGACTTTTGCTTTTTTTTTCTTTACCAAAGAAATATTTAATCAAATTGTCATTTTGAAAAGTGACTATGTTTAAAAAAATATCTAGGGTTATCTGTATACAATACAATACAATTTTATTGGATGTAATCATTATTCAGAATAATGAAAAATTAATCTAATTTATTAATATCAATGTTTTAATCAAAACTAACTAATTTTATAACATGAAACCAACAACGGTGCTTTTCTTTTATTTTAACCGAATATTTTCATGTTCACATATTTTTAAAATCATAAAGAAAATGCTTTCATATATGGAGCATCATACCATCAACAGAAACAAAAGAAAAATATGGAGTAGTTTTCACTCACTACTGTTTTACATCACAATATTTTACTGATTATGATAACTGTGTAATTTTCATATTTGTTTAAAACAGTTCATGAACTTAGTGAGAGAGTTTTTCTCAATGACTGTTATTTACTAAACAAAAGAAACATGAACGTTGGGATCATAGTAGATTATACGACTTACGTATTAAAGTTGTTTTTCAGATATTGAGATAAGCCGATTTTAGTAATTTGATAAGCAGTATGAACTCTCGAGACATGTTCCGTTTCTTAGTTTAGTTACAAATAGCAATTACAGAATTTGATTCCAAGTAGTTCGGATATTTCAAACTGGGGACAATTATACATGTAAATATTTAAAACAAAACTAGTGTATATATATGTATATATATACACTTTAACACATAGAAAAGAACACAGAAAGACACTACAGAACTCACTTCGATATTTCGACATCCGTCGTCATCGGGAAGAAGTGCGAAGTACTCGCGTTGAGAAGCAAACTGCTACTGTGTTCTTTTCTATGTGTTAAAGTGTTTATTGTCCACACGGACCTTTCATTTTATGTATATATATATTGGACTATAAAATAGCTCTAAATATTCGTTTTGGGTTAGTTAATTGGCGAAACATGTAAGGGAATCAATCTGGAAGGCAGGAGGTTGGAGATTTAGTTTAATATACACATCAAATACTAACTCTTGTAGGTTATACTAACTGCCATTAAATTTGTTTTTACTTTACTGTAAATATAATTATTATAGTTAACTGCACTATAGCTTCTTCCTTTGTAAAACGTGATGATATCTGTCAGATAAATAATCTTTTTGTAAATACAATTAGTATGTTATCACCGCAGATAAATAAGTTAAATTATTATAAACCATTTTTAATTCGTTAATTTTCTTCTTCACTCGAGCTATTTCGGTACAACTGTGTTTGTCTATTAGCGTTATCTTATTGTTCTATATATTTATTATTCTGTAACATATTCAAATACTACTTGTCGATTAAATATTTGACTTATTTCGAGAGGAAAAGAATTTTTATAATGTAAAATGGTTTATAATAATTTTAATTTAAATTGTCATTTGTTTAGATATTTGCTCCCGAACAAATATCTCAAAAATATCATAATACACGTAGATAAGGTTTGCATTATAACCTGTTTGTTTACATTTAGACTTTAATTGGTAATGACGGCCGCAGGAAGGTTATTCCTTATGACCAACTTCTATTTCCGCATTCTTTGTTCAATTGGAAACGTCCAGGTACCGGAAATTGTATTATTTTTTCAGATTGATATTAAAGGCAATTATTGTAATTTAATATGAGTTTTGTTATTAACTTTAACAAAGCTTTAGTTATTAGCAATAGTTTATCACTAAGTTTTTTTATCTAGTTGGTTTAACTTGCTTTACGCATTAAAGAACCTTATGTGTTAAATAATAACTTATTAACTTAAAGTAATCATGATGATGTTACGAATAATGATGATAATATTTGAACCATAATTCAAATCTTTCAGCTAAAGTATAGTTAAAGTCTTATGTATTTGTTTGTATAAACACAATTCTTAACATAATAAATCTTAACATAACAAAATGAAAAATGTCGGTAGAATTTAACATTTAGCACTAAACTACACAATGCTTCTTCATAAAGAAATTATATTTAATCAAAATATTCTTATTCAAACTTTCAAGTGACAATTTTGTTTACTGATAAAATTTTAATTAAACATTTAAAACTGTGTGAGTCTTCAAAATGAAATTATTGAATGAAATGTAATGTCATATGGTTGAGCCTTTTCAATTAACTGGCTCCTAATTGAAATGATTTGTGGCTTTAAAATACGTTTCATCATATTTAACAGATAATTAAAGTTAAGACTTCTTTCAACATTTCTTGTTGTATTGTTGGATATAAAATATTCATTTTACTATTAGTTTAATCTAATCTATGTGTACATTTTAATACAATGTGTGTAATTTACAATCATTGTTAGATTATATCTTTTTTGCGTAATCTTAATATAATTCTGTATTAATTTTCTTTATTTGAAAAAAACTTAAGTGTAACGGAACTATAGAAAATTAAAATGGTTTTCGTTAAATGTAATTTATTAGAGTTGGAATTAAATTGTTGCCGGGTAGATCAGCTAGTAGTTTATAATTTTGTTCACTCTTTTGGTTATTCCGGAGAAATAAAATATTGCATTATGTCAGTAGTGAGTGTTGAAAAATTTCGTCAATAGTGAAAGCTGTAGTGAGTGTAAGACAGATTTATCTGTTGAATCCTTGTGTTTCAGCAGTTGTAAGGTGCCTCGTGTGTTCAAGTATTTCATTGAGTTTGTATTTTCTTTTGGTTATATAGCATGAATTCATTGATACGGAGAACATAAAGAAAATCAGTTCGTCTATGTCTCTAACTTCACATTATAAAGAAGTTAGTTATGTTATAAACAAAATCTGAGGTGGTTTACATTCAACTTTACGCTGATTTAAAAAATAATCAGAAACTAATTTCATTAATTAATATCTGCGATGTAGTTACTATATTTTGCCAGTTTCGATGAAAATTTAATTGGAATATTTTTATATAATTGCAGTGGAACGTTTGCTTTGTAATGAAGATTTATTTTTTCAATAATGAAATAAAACAAAGAACATTACTGTTAATGTAAATCATTCCATTTATTAAATAATAAATAAAATGGTTAATAATATAATTTTAGAAGGAACTATTAGTCATAATTGAGCTTCGTAATAATCATGCAATATTATAATTTCTGAAAAAAATTGCGTAACTTATGAAATTACTTAATTAATATTATCATCATCATCCTTGGCGCTACAGCTCTCTTAGAGCCTGGGCCTGCACCAAAGCCCGCCTCCATCTTTGACGGTCCTGGGCTAAAGTCTCCACCTCCTAACTGCCATTCCTCTCAGGCATCCCTTCACACCATCCATCCATCTCAACCTGGTCCTCTTAATCGTCTACCTCCGGGGTTCCCTCTGTAGACTTTCTTGCCTACTCTATTTTCCGTCATCCTTTTGCACATGTCCCAACCGTCTAAGCCTTGCTCGACGTATCTCCCCCACTCTGTTCAATCTCCCAAAAAGTTCAGCCAGTTCTCTATTGGCTGAACCCCGTGTGGGGTTGCCGGTCGCCCATCAGGCGCTTCTCAGGTGGTGGATAGGGGAAAGTCCAGCAGATATGGCGAGTACCGGGGAAATACAATACCCGGGGCACCAAATACCAGCACCTGCTGCCTTGCAGGAAGGTATTGGCGTGCCAAAGGCTAAAGGAAGGGCACCCCGAAAGAAAAGTCCCTGACCTTCCAGGTTCGGGGTTGAGCATGGAGCCAATGACCCCACCTCTTAAAACTAACAGTTACAACAACTAATTAATATTAACTTAACTTTAATTGACTTTGCTTGATAAGCTGCATGCGTTTGTTTGTTATAAAACTCATCCTATGGTTTTTAGAGCATATATCCACATTCTTACAGTGCATGGGACAGGCTAGTTGAAAATGTATATTTCACACGTGTATTTGTAAGACATTTACGTGTGCCTTATGTAATGCCTTCATCGACACAGTTCATTATACCAGTTTGCATTTGTTACTTTAATCCTCATTTTAACAGAACTTACACTCTGTGTACTCTACCAATAAACAAAATAACTAATAAATAATAAATAAACCTATGAACGAACTCTTTTAGAAGTCTTTTAGATTTTGTCTATGATCAAAACTGTAAGAGTCTCAAAAAATAATATGAACAAAAACTGACAGCATGTTATTCAAATTAATTTGCCGATTGCATATTGTATTCTCTACTGTGACCTCAACCATATCCTTAAAATCTTAATTAATTCCTGTAGAATTGCCATTCGTCATTTTTTTACAATTTGAAGTTTGCCTGGCGATGATGCATATATTCCTAACGAGTATTTATATTAATTTTTGTTCCATTAAGATCTAATATTGTTTTTTATGTTTTGATTTAATTCGATAGGTGGAATTAAAAACGAAGTTAATTGATAAGTATAAGTGTGAATAATTATTTTTCCTAATTATTTATTAATATAAACTATAATAATATAACTATAGTATTTAATAAAAGAAGCCTTTTATTTATTAGTATGAACTATATTCTCTTTTAATTGATAGTTCTAAAACATTCTGATAGTCTTCAATAAAACTAAATAAATAACATAACACATATGCCAGCATTTTAAAGAGAAAAAAAACGGTCAAATTACTTTTTGTTATTATTTTCGTGGCTCCGTGGAGGGAAGAGCAGGTTGCTTGTTGAATGATATTAATGAAAGCACTAAATGTAATGAAAGTAATTAGGCATGTCACGTGATGAATAGGGCCAGCTAAGGCTTAGTTAGTTAATTGCCTGACCAATTTCTTATAGTTATAATTAGAAAGGGATTATAAATTCATAATAATGTAAAAACAAATAATATTAATTATTAATTCATTTAATTTTGAATTTTTCAAAATAATTGTTATATTTTAAATTATATGAGGGCAACTGTGTAATTTGTAGTATATATATATCTATATGAACATGAATTATTCCATTTTATGATTCATATACATAGATTATTACACTAATTATTAAATGATTGTTTATAATATATTTTTTACTTCATTACTTCTGCAATCTCTTATATGCAGTGTGGTATTTGCACTTATTGGGGGATTTCAAAAATTTTTCTCCACACAAAAAAAGTTGATATGAAAACTAATAACGCGTTTCGAACACTTACTTTTCTTCTTCTGGTTTGTTGTTCTTCTTCAGTGTATTCTTGAAGAAAGTGCAGATGTAAACTTAAAGAAGAACACTAAAGTGTTTGAAACGCATTGTTAGTTTTCATATTAAACTTTTTTTTGTTATTGATACGTAATTTTTGAAATCCCCAATTTAAATTTTCAACCTTCCATTCTAAAATTGTAATAAAACCAAAGTAAACAAACTGGTTTAAAAACCTAGACTTAGTTAATAATAACTAATAATTAAGAATTGATAATATTCTTTTTAGTGATATATTGCGCCGTAGTAATTGAAAATTCATGAAATTTATATCATACAATAATCAAATAACAATAGTTATATGTTTTAATATGATTAAACAAAAAAACTGGAAAACTTACTAACTTTTCTGTGATGAAAATAATTTCACAGAATGGGCTATGTAACTGGCTGATTAATACCGCTACATAGTGCGAATTGTACAGAGTTGGGAAATTGCGGATACATACCAACTTACACTTATCCACCCAGATATCGTTCTAAATTACCAAAAATAAAATAGTGAACATAAAACTGTGTTTATTAGTTAAAATATTGCAATGGATTTATTTCATGGTCATTACTGTTATCTTCAGGTGAAAAACATAGAACATCTGTCCCCACGAGGAGATGTGATTCGACTGAAGGGCAAGCAACAGCTGGAAGGAGTTAGAATAAAAATGGTGACAGCTGAAATGTTAGCACCAAGAAAAGCATTGCTTGGCATTGGGGGTGGGGGGTGGCAAGAGAAAAGGGAAACAAGGGGGTGGATAATAATTAATAAATCCTTGTTGTATACCCCATAAACTTCTTGATAAGTGTTGCCGGCTTCAATGTTATAAAAAGTTGTCCAAACTTTACAATTCCCATCTATCTCAAGGTTTAAATCTCCCCTTTCAAGTGCCTTTTCTTTATTGCCAGAATATTTTAAAGGCGTTTTATTTTCACATCGACCACATACATTCTTGTGAGTTTTCATTCAATAATTTCCCAGATCAGTCAACACTCTTATAATTCCTTCTCATTCTGCGAATTGTCTTGTACATATGACTAAAATTAGTCAGATATTGGTAAGTCTTTCAGACAAAACTTTCATTGCCAACTTTTAATCCAGATATAATTCTTTTTCTGTAGGCTCTCAAAATAGAACTGTTAACAAATTATGATATTGCAAAACAATAAATGCTTACATCCAGCCCTATGACAAAAGTTAATATTAAAAATCTTCTTAAAGAAAGGTTATTATAAAAGACGTCACACGCAGTGTTCTTCTTCAGGTTACAATTGCAGTTGAAGGGATTGAGGAATAACTGATGTATTTGAGTATATTTAGTCTCAACCACTCAACTATTGACACATTCTGAAGAGTACTACGTGTTCCAAACGGTTTTTTTTTTTACATAAAAACGTCTTGATTGAGGAGAATTTCGCTATTTTTTTTTCTCCCAAAATGAGTAAATACTTCAAAGTAACAGCATGTAAAAATAAGAGTACATTGGAATGAACACCATGAAAGAATATTATTTCTTCATTAGAGGATTGATAAATAGGTGAAAAATAATTTTAAATATATTCATGTCATACTGAAACACAATGAGGTAAAAAGTAATAATTTTTTTACAAACACCCGAATCGGTTACAAATAAATTATAAAAAGAAACTATGTAACCAAAGACTCTTGGGAAATCAGCTGAACACAACTGAATATATATAATTCAAATTGGCCATATCCCTTCTGGGATTAATGGTGGTTTGATCGTTTTTAATATATAAAATGTCTAGTGCTGCTTCTTTCCATATGTTCTATATCTACAATAACTGTACTGTTAAAATGAAATTTATATTTTTATACCTACCCCTTATACAGACGACATTCTGTTTATTTACAAAAACTGTATCAATTTATAACAGATTCATTTTGATGACTGCAAAATCAAAAAAAAAAAAACATCACTCTAAATGTGGTCCAAACTATCAACACAGTAACAGGAAATAAAGCAGGAATAAGTTTTTATTTAAATGGAAAAAAAGTGATGAACATGTTTGATGATAAAGCAAGTTAGACAGCCATGACGTCTAGATTCAACCATGCGACCAATAAAATTGAGATTCTTGCGATAAAAATAAGCGGAAAAAATTGACATATTTTTGGGATTTTTCTCAAATAGTAGGTATGTTCTTAAGATATAAGATTCCAATTGGAAGGAAATAGTATAGGAAAACTATTTATTAATATTTACCAGTCTGTATGGGCAAACAAAAACGTTGTAGCGATGAAATTTAATCTCTGCAATTTGTCCTTGAACCAGAATTCTTATTGTTGTATGTTACTACATAGCTGTTAAGCAAATTAGGGTGATAGGTGCAAAACATTTCCTTTTTTATTTATTAATATGAAAGTAATTTTCATAACGAGTATTACAAATCAGATGAACTGGTGTGTCATGAATTTTAAATTAGGCTTCTTTATATGAAAGAAATGCCATTTATGAGAATAAGAATCACATGAAATAGATAACTCTATGACAAACACATAATCTTGAAATCTTTTCTATATGTCTTTTTAAACTTTCACTGTCTTCATTTTAACAGTCATAATCCTTCTCATTTAAAGAAAGTTATACTAAAATCCCTTTCCATACGCCTTCATTAAGTTTTTGTAATTTAAATGTTATTAATGCCTATAATGGCCTTATAAAAACGGAAATTTCCTTATCTTTACTATATCACTAGTTGTATTGAAAGTATGTACATATTATTAAATGTCCTATTCAGGGTTGTAATAATTTATTTCCCACAAACTTATTTCACTGGATTACTTGTCTGTATCCTGCATGTTTCCACTGTAAGTTTCTTCCGAATTATGGTTTAAAAAAATACGGACAAGTACTAATGTAACACTCCAATATCTCGACCTCAGTCGTCATCAGGAGAAGATTAGCGAACTCAACTGAAAAGCAATGATTGTAAGCCTTTTGAACATCACATTATTGCCACATTGCTGCAAATTAGGTCATTTATTTCTTTTTTTTTTGTAATTCAATAGTCAGGAGATTTTCACCACAGAATGCTGAAACCTATGCTAACAACTAAACAATATAACATTATGTATATGTGATTTGTCTTGTTCATCATTATGATAGTCATCCAACTAGTTTGGACGTACTGAATTTTCAAGTTTCACTTGAAGGATGCACTTAGTGTCAAACTGGTCGGATGAGTACTACAGTGATTCACGAGATATAATGAATACAGCAGCATTGACAAAGGGCCTTATACAGTGCTATACCATTTACTAACCTTTGAAATACTTATAGCACGCTTGTCTTTAGTTTAACAATAAGTTTGAATAAGACGTTTGTAAAATAAAGTGATCTATCTCATAGAACTGTTTCTCAATCTGCGGGTCGAATAAGACCAATCAAGTGCATCCATTTGAATTAACAACACATTCAACTGTTATCAAGATAACGACTTTTTTAATAAATATAAGACAAATTTTCTCATTTTCATTATTCTTCACTCTTTTACGTAAGCTGTATGAACTATTTAAATATAAGTTCGTATATGAATTTGTTTTTTAGAAAATAATACATCCGCGTAAAAATATAGATATTCTCAAGTGAATATTTGGTGACAAATTTTTTTATTGATTATATTCAGCTTTGTTAAGATAATATCTCATAAATTATTGTTGTTTTTGTAAATATTATTAAAAAAAATATTTATGGTAAAGGTGATAATAACTAGAGTGGGATTGAAACATAGGATTGAATGCTGATGAGGTGAACAAGGCATTTGATTGATGCATTCTTAAAAAGTTAGTCTTGGCATTATATATGTGTGTGAAGTAGACTGGATAAGAAAGTTGGAGCCTCTTCTAACTCAGCCTTCCACTCCTCTCCTTCAGTCAGACATCTCTTCCTACTTTCAACCACTAAAAACCCTTCTTAATCATTCCCCACCTCGATGGCTCTCTGCCAAATATTACTTACTTATATACCACTCTAGCTTTACTCTGCGTAATAAATGAATTTATTTAAGTTACATCTTTTCTTTAATTGTGAATGTGTAGATTAATAGGTGTTGACAAATTAATGTAAAGCACCACATTTACGCACGCCTAGTATAAGTAACTGTTAATTTCGGTTCTGAAGACTCTTCATGATTAATGAAAAGCATTAACTGCAGCACATCTATTTATTTATTTTTATGAGGGTTAGGTTAGTCCAGTGTCAACTTGCTGGCCTCTAGACTAGAAGGTACGGGGTTCAATATCCACTCTGGCCCTCTATTTATTGGCGCGAGAGATAATCCTCCATTTATTGACGCGAGAGATGAATAAACTGAGCACGTTTCACGTTTTCCTTCAGGGAGGACGTTAAGCTATCGGCCCCGAGCCTGTACGATATCAAGTGCTCCTTAAAGATCCTTTCTCTAAATACTCTTGAAATGGTGAAATGTAGGACTCCCAATGTGGAATGAAACTTCTTTGAAAGGTATCACAAAGGGCTAATGTTTGTCCTATTGTTCCCTTGTAGAACTGCCACTACAGCCTAACCCAACCTATTTACTATGAGTATAATCTGAAATGCGTATTGATCTCACATGGGATGAGGATTGAACTGGTAGTGCAATCTATGTTGATTGTATTGAATATTTCAAATAAAATATTGTCTGTGTCCCATTGTTTCTTATATTATTTCAATTCAATAATGATCGATTTCAATCAAAGATATACTTTTGGGAGTGATCATGGACTATGAAACTGAGTACAGGACTGTACGTCCCTATTAGCCAACATCACCGATAAAAGCAATCAATTACCTCATAATAATACATTCTAATCGTCAGTACGTTACCTAATGGGACGTAAATACCTAGGAGCTATCAATGTTACCAATAACCAATATCTTATATTAATACTAATAATCATGAATTGCTAGAAACGTAAAGTAAGGAACATTTGAGACTTAGTTTTATTGAACAGTTCAAGACCTTCTAAAGTATCTAGATAGTAATATTGGTATATTAGTTATAGCTGACTACAAAGTTCTTTTTTTCAATGAAGATCTGATAAAATTATTACCCTAAAGACCCAAAGGTGTAAGAAAAATGCATTATTTTCCTTACTCTTCGGTTTCAAGGAGAATATTGTCACGTGAGTCTAGAGGTAGCGACTTTTTCGTTAGTAAAAAAAGACCATTTTGCATCTTGAACTTATTTATTGATTTCTCATGAAGTAGATTATAAATGTTGTTTTCTGTCCTAAACACTAAACACTAATGTTGGTGTAAACACTCAACAATTGTTGACTGGTGCAATACGGAAAATTCCTACTCTAATGGAACTTGAGAAAGGCAAAATTAAGATTCTTTATGTTGACTAAACTAGGTAATGTAGATCACCTTGAAGTAAGTTAAGAGTTAATTAAAAATAACCATCTCTTTCTGACGTCGACAAGCCTGAAGCCGAATCCTAACAGTGTGCCTCCCTCAACTAACTACACTATTTCAAGAAAAATATATTTACTTCTTATTAATGAATTATTAAATCATTAAAACTTTTATTTGAAGAAAAAACTTTTGAAAGTCCATAATTAATAAACTGTTGGTTATTTAAGAAGGTTGTAAGTTAAGAAGTACTACAACTTTATTTTACTTAATAATTTAAACATTGCTTGAATGTTATCCCATCCATAAACAAAGTTACAATATAAACTTTTCTTTGTTTCAGAGTTAAATATTTTTTAATTTTCTCACAGCTTCAGGCTGTTTCATTTATTAACAAGTTCTCTTTTACATACATTACAAAGCGTTAAAATTAATTCTGAGCTGGAAAAACATAATCAGGAGTGGTCTGCACTCACTTTTGTTATTTGTTAACCAATTAGCTGATTTCTAAACAATAAAAACAAACGAAACGTTAATTTGTTAAGAAAATAATCTCTTCTCCTATTACATGTATAAGTAAAGTTTTGATACATTATGCTTAAGTGGCTTTTTTACATTATAATTTCTTATTACATAACTTAATGAAATGAGTTTCTTGTATAATTAAAATCGAAACATATAAAACGCTTTGTTGAATATATTATTAATTTCTTTATTTGAAAAAGGATTTAATATGTTTACGATATTTAAAAATATAAAAAAATTAACCGTATAAAGTTATAGAACCAATAAAATAATTATACTAAACTGTAAAATTTCTGAATGACAAAATGCAATTATTTATTGCTAATTAAAAATATCAGTTTATAGAACATTTGAAAAATTTAAAACTGGATTAGAAAAACTGTAAAATGTAGTCATTATGAAATCCTGAATTCTTGTTTGTATAGATAACGTAATATAATTGTAATCACATTAGTAAATGATATGTATTTCTTAATAAACATGATAATCGGTTTCCGTGTCGGGTATTGCCAGGAAATAGGATGTGGTTTTTTAGTGGGTCGGGACCCCCAACCCTTCATACCCTAAGCAAGACGTCTTGCTAAGGGATCTGATGAACAGATTTTTCCACATCCTACGACGAAAGAAAAAAATAAACATGATAATTTATCAATAGGTTTTGAAATTTTTCATCTTCAAGTAGACCTGATCACGATATTCCGACTTGTGTTTGTATGACTTCGAAACAAGTTCCTATGTACATGGTACCTGCGTTTTATTTCTTATTATTTGTATAAATATATAATATGTTATACAGTATGGATTAAAAATAAATTAGTAATATAATTATTATTTTTTTATTTATTTATTATTATATTAAAACTTGCTTAGAGGGGTAAAAAGTAATAGTGATAAAAAGCAAATAAAACAGTGGAGAAAACACCATATAGATTATTCTAGTAACTTGAAATTAGTCTTGGCAGTTGTCATGCTGTGCAGATCTCGGGGCCAACATCTTCTTAGCCTTCTAATAGGGTTTATAGGAATCTGGTGGGATGATAATTGCTGAATTAAAGTGTTTAGTGGGTAAAGTATATTATTAATAGGAAATTAATACACTTTTAGTTATTATTTACTTATTTTTTTCTTTTACTAGTTAACTAATCCTTGTTATTCCGTCTTGTTTATTCATTTGTATTATTGGTTTAAATGAAATATCTGTCGGGTAACAACCAAACTAATATTTATATGCACTATATTATACTTGTATAAATTATAAATGTCAACTAGTATGATATTGCTGGAAACACATTTTCTCACTAGATCACCCAAATTAAATAACATTCTGTATAGTTAGCATTTTGACTGGTTGCCATAAGGTGTTTATACCCTCTTTAGACTGGTTTACTCCATAGTGAATTGGTTGAATCAGATTGAGCTGCAGACTGGATATGTTGAGCCACACCACAAACAGACACGAAGTCTATAACTATAGGTCTTATAGGAAAAGGAGATATTCATTATGAGCCTTATTAGGGAAATTATCTTGACTGACTCCCAAACAACTTCATGACAGTAATACCTTCATCGGAAATCATCAATAATCAATTTAATTAATCCAATTAGTTTAATGGAGTGAAGATAACATATTAAAATGTTTAATACATTTACCCGATGAGGGAAAACCGAACATTCTTTTTATTTCTGTTTGGAAATAAATATAATTTTAAGATAACTAATTAAGGGTAGTTATAAATGAAAATAGAAAGTCTCTTATGATAAGATGATACTTGTAGTATTGCAGTTTAAACTTTTAAAGCTAAAAATATTTAACTGGGCTATTAGAGTTCTTTAAAACAAAATTATAAGATTTTCAAATGAAATGAATAAAGGATTTTGAATTCAGTGAGAGAAAAATGATGGTTTGAAAGGGAAGGTTGATTTATACTTGACTGCTCCAGTGAAGAGAACGTTTTTGTCCAGGGGGTTGGGGGGTTGCTCCAGTGAAGAGGACATTTTTTTTGGGGGGCTGCAAAAGCTGAGTTGGATTTACATTCTGATGAGCACAAAGGACTCTTAAGGGTATTTCTATCGACCAGCACGATGGGCTGAGTATCCATTTGGCCGAGCCAGTCGGCGGAGAAGTGGGAGGAGGGGGGCGTCAGCGAACCGGATGGGCAAGTTAAAACCTTGCCCTTTAAGAGAAGTGGAGCCTAAGTGATAACCGGCCACGCACCTAGGGCCATATAGCAAGGCCCTAAAACTACCTTCGCCCTTCCAACTCGGTCCTTCTAAATGGACCTCAGCCCATTTCTTATTGCATTTAAATTACATAAATCCACTTAAATCTCACCTTTTTAGTCACTGATGGACATTGAAAGTAATAAATTTCCGTTGAAGGTGACATCTAGTGACCTACCGTATAAAATAATTTTTAAAACGGATCCAGGACACTTACAAAATCAAAAAAAAAGTTAAAAAAGAAATTAAATATGTTCTATAAATTATGTATACATTCTGTTTACATATCATAATAAAGTAAATAAAAAATTTGAAAGCTTTTAGTTCAAATACTAAAACATTGAGAACGTAATATAGAAAGTTATCAGCAAGATATATTTCAATATTACGACATCTAGATAAGAAGTGGTAATGAGTTTTATTTCGTGAGAATCTTCAGTATGTTTTTAGCTCTCCTTTCAAAAAGATGAAGATTCAACTATAGTTGTGGCCATTTTATGAACCTTGGTTGGATGGCCACATTGAAACTCCAGGGTTGACTTTCTTGATGTATTAGATATTATAAACACCGTTTTTTTTATTTTCGCCGTGTATTGGAAGCTTTAATGTATTTTTTTTACTTGTGGAAATTCCGCTATTTTTCTGAAGCATATACTTCATGCTTATGCCAAGTGTTTATAAAATCAAGGCAAAAAAAAAAATGCCTGGTTAAGAGCGGAATTTCTAAATTTCTCCGATACCATTTTCGGAGATATACCATAACAACTTTCAAAACATTTTGATTTGTCTATCTGTTATTGACTAGTACATGAGTGGCTTATACTAATTCTTGATGAAATATACTCCAATTACTCTAGTAAATGAATGCATTAGTTTCTTACGTATCCATTGACTGTCTGGATTCCATTTGAGTCTAAGTATCAATAGTTTTGAAGAACTTATTTCTTTCTTCATTTCCTTTTTTTGAAGTAAGCAAACAGAAACTTTAAAGTAATTTAAAAATTGGAACTGCTAAATTTATTGGTACATTTTGTTTTTTGTAGAATTGATGTAATTTTTAAGTGCAAGTTTTCAAGAGGGACTTATGAAGTGTTAAATGGTTGTCTATTTTGTGTTTTAAATTTATAAAACTCCAAGTTTGTTTGGTTGAGATATCTGTGTGCGTATGTGTGTATTGTGTATTTTGGGTAAGCATGTGTCTATAAGTTTGTGAACATGCTTTCGGTCACACCGTTTGATGGATCATTTGGGATATTTGGGATATCAAGGGATAAGGGATATTTGTAGGTTAATATACCCACAAATATCCTTTGCATTGTTATAAATGTACAGTTATTGCAATAATTCATAATGGGAAGTTAACTTCATTGCCAAAGAGTACGGCAGTACCTGCTCAGCAGTCGAGTGACATTTGATTAGAACACTTCTTTACCTTACTAAGAACGATTTCAGAATATTGAATTGAATTTTGTTCTTACATTGTTATGTTGTTTTTATTAATAACATGCTACAATTGATTGAGGAACTTTATTAACTCAAAAGATTTTTTAATTTTTTAAAAAAGAATAGTGCAATTTCTTTCAACAATTTGAACTTTTAATTGAAATTTAAAAACTCGTTGATCACTAGACTTGCCAGCCTGCTTTATAGATAATTATAAAATTAAGCAAACAAAGAAAAAAAGAGATGTGTATTCATGATTTCAGATAGCTGCAAGAATGAGGTACTATGTTGAGTGATAGTAGGAGCTTTTAGTTGTCATTCAATGCTTGGACACCGAATCTGGTCAAAAGTCTGTGAAACGTCAAGGAATGCTGTAAGACAATATTGGCCTCGTTCTATAGCAAAGAAAATGACTGTGATAAACCTATGGCACTATATTATGTTTGAGTAGTGGCACGAAAAACCAAACTGGTGTTAGGGGATAATATTCTGGTAGTGTAGGATAGGAAGAATTCGTTTTACGATTCCTTTCTCTAACATTTCTCCTAGTATTGGTAGCAGGATGATGGCTTTGTATGAAGCAGGCAGATGGGAAAGTTTTTAGGTTTCAACGACGTGCAGATATGGAAAAGTATTCACGCCATTGGTAAGTAAGTAGTAGTAACTGAAATATGTCTTATTGACACAGTGTTCAACATTGCAATCCTGAGTCAAAAACAACATTTCCCAATATTTAATTAATAATTTATTTGCCATTTTGATCAATAATTTTGTAACCATGATAATGAATATTCTAGATATGACAACGAAGATTGATTTAACTAAGTTAATAGATTTGTAGAGTTTCCAAGCCGTGTAATCAGAGCTGCCACAACGTGACCTCCAAAATAATATCCAAAGAAGGAATCAGCAATACAGTAGTAGTGTGGGCGAAATAATAATTCAACAATAAATTAGACCGTGATATTAATGCCCTTAGCTAGTTTGTGGCTTCACTGTTAATTGGGTTTACCGAAATATTACAAATATTTGTTCTCTCTCTCTATAAAATTTATCTGTCTGTATCTCTTACTTTCCTTCTTCCTCCCTAAAACTGTTATAGAATCACACATGCAACCATGCTAACTTTAGAAATGAGGCAAAAACAACTACGTGAAGGAAAGAATTTCATGATTTAATGTATGAGGTATTTAATGTATGTAATAACATATTAAGGTTAATTCATATGAAATATACATCATCATATTAACATATTATATTCAATATGATAACTAGACCAAGTGGATCAACTAACCGTTACCCGAGTTACATGCCTTCTCTGTCAAATTCAACTTTATATATATATATATATATATATATATATATATATATATATATATATATAACAAGATTTTGCAATAAAAGAGTGAAACAACGATCATCGTTCAAGCCACAATAAGAAATGAGAGAAAAGAATAAGATTTCTCAACCGTACCAAGCGGTCTTTGTCAAAGTCAAATCTCAATGTGTTGGGATTGTTGGGATTTGACTCTGACGAAGACCGCTTGTTACGCTAAAATGATCTTAGTCTTTTTTCACATTTCTTATTGTGGCTTGGACGTTGATATACCCTCTCTCTCTCTCTCAAATAAAAAAAAAGTATCTCTCATTCATTGTGGAAATCTGTCTTAGTGGATACGAATTTTCACCACGCTAAAGTTAATTGTCTAAAATAGTAATATTTATTTTAACAACAGAAACTAAGATGATAGGGAATAGTATAGTCGTTCTTACTTAAGGTACAAAAATAAAGGTGACATATTATTATTAGTTTTCCTTTAGTAGCATAATTATTTGATGAGTTATTGAAGGGTACAAGTAGTAAAAGAATTAAATTAAAAGTAGAATTAACAAGGGATGGTTGGGTATCGAAGTAAGAAAAGTTTTTCGGAATGAAAGGAAGACTGAAGCTTTGGGTAAAACGTTGTTACTTTAGCGGTCAATGAATTAGTGAGGCGTGTGGTATATCAGAACTGAGTAGTAAACCAGATGATACTCATACGTAGTTGATAACTACGCGTATCAAACACTTCGTGCTCATCGTCTGGTAAACTTCCAATGGAAGGAGTGGAGGACAGACAACCTTCGAACGTTGACTCTGAAGATAAACACGAAATGTTTGAATAAAAAACACTTCTTTTGTGTGGAGACTTTGTAATATCTATTTACCCCAGTATGAGAAAATACCATATTATTACGGATTGCACAACTAATCAGTTACAGATGATATTATATATATTATTAAGATATAAAGTCCTCGTGCCTTGTAAATGATACTTTTTCGTCATCAATAATTTAGTCATAGTAGTTGTATTGAATATAACGAGTTTTTTAGCACCACAGATTATTAGGTATATTATTAAAGTGAATTTGTGATATAAACAAGCTTGTAATGCCTTATAAATTCAACATAAAGCAACATTTATAGATATGTGACCGTTTATCGAAGCTTATGTTAAACGTCGATAAAAGTTGGTTGGCATAAGGAGAACAAGGGCAAGGTGTCTAAGCCTGTATCAGATGTAAGAAGCAGTCAGAGTGGGTTATCTGAAGTAGCTATAAATGGCATCTCAGGGAAGTCCATATGACGGGTCTGCAGAAATAAAAGCGGCCATTAGACCGCGCTCCCTTGATCAGAATTCTAGCCCTGCTCTGCCCCGTCACGTGCCAATTTGAATTTCACATCCACCCCTCACAGAGCCAAATAAAACTCCCTAGTCAATGGTATTCTAATTTGACCAATCCCTAACTTTTTTAAAGCTTTTTTTTTCAACTTTTTTTTTGAATACAGAAAGCAATACAAATTTTTTAGAATTAATTTCTTACTTAACTTATCCGTATTTTCTTAACTTATAAATACAGCACAACTTTATTTAACCAAGTACTAAAATCAATATTAAACATAACATTTTTTAATATTTATTTAATTTTACTTTTTATTATAAAGTAATTCTCTATATATATACTCGTATAGTGTTACTATAGGTAATATACACGATTGTTTTACTTATAGAGTGGTTCTATGGACTTATCTCATGGAATAATAGTATTACTATCCTTTTTCACTCAGTTCTCTCTTTATTTCTCCCTCTCTCTCTTACAGCTGATCCCTGATTCCACCCCTAATGTAACTCTACACTTTTCTCTCCTGCGTGGCAGATCTATCCTTCAACTCAACCTCTCATTAATTGATCGTAATTATTTTTCTTAGTTCTTGTTTGTTTTAAAAATATTTGTACAATTTTATATGGACTTGTACGTATCTAAGTAATTCATTTTTTATATGCATATTTTCATTTATTATATTAAGTTATTTGTTATTTGTATAATTATTTTATTATAATTTCATTGTTTTATTGGTTTATTATTATGACTATTGTGCTATTATTATTACTAATTTTTTTTTGTTTTTCTTGTCAACTTACCATCCTGTAGGTGGAAACACTGACAGAGTGCTTCTGAAAAGGAGATTGTTTTATGGTTTAGTTTGGTTCCTAATGACGATGGGTGTCGAAATATCGCAGTTTTTTTTCTCCTTTGTGTTATTTCTTTGTAAATTTATTTAATTTATTTACACTACCAAGTAAACTCATTAAAGTGTGCGTTGATGAACTATGTATTGAAAACGGAGAAGCATTACATATTTTATACTTTTTCTTATCAATATCACATTAGTATTAAAAATTATATGTGAAAAACAAAAAGAATACGTATTACCATGTCATGATATGAACATTATAAGGGGTGAAATAACAATAAAAAATTATTGTTATACAATAATTTAATTTAATTTTTTACAATTTAATTATAATAATTTAATGTAATACATTAAATGTTACTGGTATAGGAAGAGCTCTTACACACTACTGTTCCCAGGCTATTAACTAAAAAATTGAATTGAGCTCAAAACTTAATTAAAAAAAAATACGATTGAAGATAGAGAAAATAAGAAATGATTAAAAATGTAATTACAGAAAAATAACTATTTAATAATTTAATTGAACAATACATTTCAATATTTCAGTTAACTACTTGGTTACTATAGAACAAATATGACATGCAAGTGTATGATTGATATCAAATAAAATATATAATTCAGATAAAATATAATGTCATATGATATTTAATATCCTATCACATTATTAAGTGTGATATTAAATATATTAATATAGGCTTATCTAAATCGTAATAATTTAGGTTTTTTTTAGTACACTTTTCGATGGCTGTTAGATTTTGCCAGCATTTAAAATTTTTTCAAACGGAAATTATATGAAGTGACTCTAGTCTTATATAATAATGATAAATATAATAAAGATAATAAATCAATTATAAAATTAATCATATATATATATATATATATATACAATGAAGAGGAAAGACTGTTTATGAAGTTTATCATGATGTAGTTAACCATAAAGTTAGGGATTATGATACGGTTGATAACACTGAATGACATGCCATCAATGACAGGCCAAATTTTGATTTTACCAAACAAGAATTTTGATGAAGCCAGATCTAAGAGACATGATGGAAAAAAAGATAGATGTTTCAAATGTTCATTATTAAAAGCGCTCTGTCGTCCTTTAACTAAAGGTGTGATATTAAATATAACAACAAATTATATTTAATATATATCATAAACTATTATAGGCGTAATGTTAAATATATTCACTTAGGCTTATGTAAATCATAGTCATTTAGGCTTTTCAGTTAATTAGTTTTGAATGTCTGTGCTGTTAGTGCCATATTGTTTGGTACAAATTGGTTTCGTGATTGTGTCATTCTTGAATACAGCGTTTTGTTTACACTGAATAGTTTGTGTTAACATTTTCATTCCGACACTCATTCATTTTAAACATCTAATTTAAAAGTTTATTGTTTCAAAATTTTACACTTGAAGAAATTTTCTTACATATCACAAAATATTTACATTCGTAATATATGTTTTATTGTTTTCTTTTTTTGATATATGTAAAATTGATGATTGTTATGTGATAATTATACATAACAAGATTTTACATCAACACGTGAAATAACAATCAATGATCAGACACAATATCAAAAGAGAAAAAAGATTAAGATCTTTCAAACGTAACAAGCGGTCTTCGTCAGTTGGGTTTTTGACTCTGACGAAGACTGCTTGTTACGGTTGAAATATCTTAGTCTTTTTTCCCTTTTAATATTGTGGTTTAATCATTGATATCTATACACATATAAATCCAGTTAGAATACTATACTCTTGGTTGTGTGTGGGACTAAATTCTAGTAGAGATCTACTGAATATTGTTGAAAGTAGCACTAATGCTACAGGTTTGGCATCTCTGCTCCTGCTTAAGCAAGCATATCAGCTTTTTTTTTTAATGAGCCTCGTGTGACTTAGGTCCCATTGTATTACTATTTTAATCATAGTATTGGTCATCTATGACATCTATGAGTCTATTGAAAACTCACAGTTTTTGGTGCAGTTAGTGTACGTGCTACCATAATGTGAACTACCCGTGAGTCCACGAGAAAACAAAACATTATGCACTCTCTTTCTGAGTGACTTAATTCTTCCATCAAATATCCTTCTTGGCATTCCTACCTTCATGGACCTCTCATAATTATTGCTATGAGGAAGTTCTCTAGCCTCCTACTTGACCAGAACCATCTTTGGTTATATGCAGATAAAGCTCTCGGTTTATATACAGATCATACCATTGAAATCCGGATTCGGAAGATCAAGTGATTTTAAACCATTTAATAGCCATTGATGTATGGGAACTTTTCTTGACTGAATCAATTTGTTAAGTCTCTGTTTCATCTCTAAAGTACGTCCCAGTACCGTCCGAGTACCGTCCGAACGAAAGTTCGTAACCACAATAAGAAATGGGAAAACAAGACTAAGATCTTTCAACCGTAACAAGCGGTCTTCGTCAGAGTCAAAAACCCAAACTCAGTTGGGTTTTTGACTCTGACGAAGACCGCTTGTTACGGTTGAAAGATCTTAGTCTTGTTTTCCCATTTCTTATTGTGGTTTGATCATTGATTGTTATTTCACGTGTTTATGTGAAAGCTTTATATATATATATATATATATATATATATATATATATCTGTTATATACAATCATAATTTATAGTGTTGTTATTATTATAGATAAATTTTTTACTTTTAGCACCGCATTATTTTCATTTTACCGTATGAATATTTGTATGTACGCATTTTATCATGTTTTATTTATTAAAGTAAGACTTTTATGTTGTAATTTTTTGTGTTTATCTTACTACTCTTATTAACAGAATAGTCTAATATTTGTCATTAAATTTAATCTAACTATGTGAATTAAAAATAACTCACATTAAGAAATATAAATAGTTTCTTTATTAATTTAACTGTGGTTTATGCCGTTTCAAACTCTGTCGGTAGTCAACAAAACAAATTGACAACACATCTGACGAAAGGACTCTATCGCCTCTAGTTAACTACACATGAAATACCTCTTTTCCCTTTCATTCTATATAATTTATTATTCACTAAAGCTATCAAGTTATTTTTGATATATATTAGTTTTGCCTAATATGTATAGTAGACATGGAGTACATATTAAATTTGGGGTTTATTTAAAATTTTTTTGTTTCGTTTTTTTGATAGCACTCAGGAAGATTAGAAGGGTAGTGGTTGTAACAATTTCTAAACAAATAGTAGCAGTTAGGAGGGTGGAAGAGACCACGTAACAGCAGCAAGAGTCGAGCAGGGGAGCGGTGAGATTTAATTACCAGATAGACGATACTAGGGGGGGAGTTACGTGAACTGGGACTGTCTTGAATTAACTGATCACGCGAAAGGTTACATTGTCTTCTGCTAGATCTGACTGCCACGCCGCTCCTTTGCATTCCTAATCACTGGCAACAGGCGTCTTGCCCATTTAGGTAAAAACCCACCTAGCTCCAGTCAATTAAGTCTTTTATTATACCCATTACTAACTGGTTAATTATATCACTGTGTCCAATGAAATTTTAAAGTGAATTTACATACATTTAAACCTTTTTTTATTCAACTCATACACATATAGAATTTTGCAGTTTCTGTGCTATTGCAGTTAGAAGTTTACCGCAGTTTCCATTTAAGTAATTTATGGCCCACCTAAGTTTCATTGACCCACATTATTTTATTGAAACTACATAGTGAGCCCGAAATTGTATCTATTCTGAAAGTAAGAACAATAACATACGCAGATTTTCAACCTGGAATATATAAAAGTCTTACACAGAAGAACCTCGTATCTTCAGCACTAATGCCATACAGGTTTGGATTCCTGGAAAACTGACAGAATGTTTTATGACTATTTCCACATACAAAACTTAAATAGAAATGAGATCCTAACACCTTGGTTACCTTGAGGGCTTCTGAAGAGGAACTTATCAGTTTTCTTGGTTCTAGAATAACTCCCGAACTCAATCTCAAACGTTAGATCATTTTTTACTTCACTCTTTGTTTAATTCTTATTCATTTATATTACTTAATATGTTGTATTTAGTTTTTTTTATTTATATTTTTCGTTCATTATTATTCTTTTCCTTCTTTTCCGCTCCCCATTTTATTTTATTTCATATATTATTTGTTATATTAATAGTATTCAGTTTTTTCCTGAGTTACTTTATTTTTTGTCCCTTCCACACCCTGCCCCACTTTTACTATGACTACTACAAAGAGTTTCTCTAGAGCGGCTTTGCTTTTCAAGGGAGTCACATCTCCTCGTTTGAGGACAATGATTCGTCAAAATATCAAAGTGGTTTTTTATAATGTTTTCGAAGTGCTCTCTTTTTGAGTTTGGTTTATTAAGTCCTAAGGAACCGAGTCTATTTTATATTCAATGCTTATATATATATATATCAATGATCAAACCATAATATGAAAATGGGAAGACAAGACTAAGATCTTTCAATCATAACAAGTGGCCTTCGTCAGAGTCAAAAACCCAACTGAAACATTAGATGCAGGACACTTCTAATGAGGGTTGAGAAGAGCGGAGGGAATAGTGGTATTTTAAAAGGGTGAAAGCACAGGAAAGGACTAATGTCCAGAAAGGGATGTTTGGAGAAACAAAAGAGTACAGAAAGAAAGAGCAAACAACTATCTGCTAGCTGTCAACCCTCTTAGAAGAGGCTTCAACCTTGTTATAGTTGAAAAATCTTAATCTTGTTTTCCCATTTTCATATTGTGGTTTGATCATTGATTGTTATTTCACGTGTTTATGTCAAATCTTTTTATATATATATTGATAAAAGTATCGAGCGTGGAATAGGAACAAAACTAAAGTTTATCGAAATCAGAAAAGTGACTAATATCTTTCAACCAACTGATATTGTTTCAACCAAGACATTACCATCTCTTTTATTTTGGAAATTTTTTTATTTCTTACTGTAGTTTAGACGTTAATTCTTATTTCATGTGTTTATTGTGAAATCTTCTTGTTATGTATAATCCTCCGAGTTTGTGTTAGAATGTGTGAGTGTTTTTAATTCTAACGTAGTGCAATCACTTATTATGTGGTATTTACTCATCATAGGGTAAAAAGCTAATGAAATGGTCTCCACATATAAAAATGTAATGGTATAAACAACGCGTTTCGAACACGTAGTGTTCTTCCTCAGGCATTGATTCAGGGTGAGTGTCTGTGGTACAACTGGTACCACAATAGCAGTTGTACCACAGACACTCACTCTTAGTTAATGCCTGAGGAAGAACAGTATGTGTTCGAAACGCGTTGTTTATACCATTAAATTTTTATATGTGGAGACCATTTCATTAGCTTTTTACCCTACAGTGAGTGTTTTTGTTTCCGTGTGTGCACATGTGTGAATTTGGTTGCATTCATTTGAAATAAACTGGTGGTATCTGTCACCAATAGGAAAAGCATTTGGAATGTTAGCAAAGAACTAAAAAAAATAACGTGAAATATATCAGTTATATTCATTTATCGCATATATATGTTTGTAAGTAAGGGTTAGTTGTTTTAATTTTCAATTGAGTAATGAATATAATTATGTGTTAAACACGTCTGTTTTAATTAATTTTAATGGAAATTAAATGCAGATTGAAAATGGAATATTAATGAAAACAAATAAAAAAGGGAGCGGATATTAATCTGTTTCGACCCTGTTTTAAATGAAATATTTTAACACCTGAATTACACTTGAAATAAAAAATTCAAAAGTTAGGTCTTATTAAAAAAAGAACTAACTCCCTTTAGTAGATCTTTTTTTATATTTATTTTAATAAGCCATTTATAGAACACATCCAATTAGGTTCCTTAATTAGTAGACGAAAGTCGATCGTCTAAACTTTGATTACAGTACATTCCAGTTAATTGGAGAATAACTTGGTTCCTTTTCAAATTCGCTGCGTTTTCGATAAAAAGGGCCAATAGCAAGAACAAGAAAACTTAATTGGAAGGGAAAGAGGGTAAAGTCAACCACTGCTGCAGTCAGATAATGATCAATATAATATCAAAGGGTCACTTAGACGGCAAAAATATCGGAAGGAGCATTCCTCAATAATCACATTTATCAATTTCTTTTTATAATATCTCCCACTTTCTTTTTTAATTTCGTGTAAAATAAGCCTTAAGAGTCTGATTTATTTAAAGTGTAAGTTTTGAGATTCTGCAATCTGTAAATATAGCTGAAATGCTCATTCTTCAATGAACTTATTCTGATGATCTAGTAGTCATTGTAATTCAGAAAATGACGCTATTATATTACATCAAATTACGTTGGATATTGTCTTTATAGCATCATCGAATCTGTGCGACTTCTTCATCAAGGAAAAATGATTATTGTTTCCGTTGTCCTTGATGTTTACCTTATCATCAGTCCATCGTTCTTTTTTTAATGGATTTATCCAAATATAGTGTTCACTATCATACTTTAACTCTTTACAGATGTGAGTAATAGAAATGCTGGTGAGGGTTTTTTCAGACAATTTTTAAATATCTAGGCAATTGGATTGTAGAGAAGTTAATTCCATTTTTCTTGCCCATCAGTGAAGTAAACTGTAAGAACTAGAAGAGGTAGTGTTTGTAGATACTCAGGCAGCTTTGACGTCACCACATGACAGTGAGTCGCGTGAAGTCGTAGAATGCTTTGCTCCAATAGAAACTTGATTACAGATGGTTGGATTATTGCTATTCAGTGGGTTTCCAGTCATTGAGGTATAATGGCTAATCAAAAGGCCTATCAGTCAGTAAAGTGGGGAACACAAATGGAGCAATTACCTAGGTCCTTGGAATATATTGCAATTCTCATACTCTAACTAGAAGTACCTATTTAGCATGTTTCAGATTGGCTATAGGTGATGGTTTTCTCAGTGAGCACCACCATCTAATAGATATTTCTGACCGTCCAAATTTTGTCTCATTCGGATATACTACAATAGATGGAGTACATCTTCAAAACTGCGAATTCCTTAAGAAATTTAATGTAGACACAGTAGACGACTTATCAAAGACTAGTGTGATGAAAAATATTGATAAATATATAGTCAGAAAATTGTATTAAGGGGCTTATTTTTTATTCAAAATATC
The DNA here is from genome assembly GCA_026182355.1 of Hermatobates lingyangjiaoensis. Taxonomy (NCBI): domain Eukaryota; kingdom Metazoa; phylum Arthropoda; class Insecta; order Hemiptera; family Hermatobatidae; genus Hermatobates; species Hermatobates lingyangjiaoensis. Next base: position 727,622 of record JAPFBL010000068.1, read on the forward strand.
TTACTTCAACTAAATATCTAACTATTCTTAATTTTTGATCATGGCCCTTTATGGGAGATAGTGTTTTCTAGTAAGAATTTTATATTAAATCTTTATAATGAATCGGGTATTCTTCTTAATGGCATTTCAGTCATGTCTACTTATTAAATGTCTGGCCTTTAAAGCGGACTTTTTTTTATTCATGTCCTTTTATGGAGGAAGATGTTATATTTCGGTATACAGTCATCCGCTATGGAACTTCACTTGTGAGTTACCTTAGAGATATTGTTTGCCTGTTTCTCTAACGGAGAGTTGACATATTCCGGTGTTCAAAGATCTACTACACCGCCCTGTTAAATGGCAGAATCGTAAAGCAAAACATTATGGTATCAGAAGTGTGTCTCTTTCTGTACAGTGATTTCCATCATGGAACGTTGATACAGTATAGATTTACGGTATAAACATGTTTATACGTGTTTTGTTCCTTTGTGGTATCTATTTTTAATCATTGGAGTCTTCTGTAAAAGGTTCACTTCATAATATAAATATGAAGTACAACTGAAACAAAGATGGTTTCTAAATTTCCGATATTAAGTGTTTTTGAAAGAAAATAGTCTCGTTTATATCAACAAAGGTTACCAAAGAGTGGTAGTAAATTATTGATAGAGTCACAAAGGTTTGTGAGTTGTCACAAAGTTGAGAATCAGCCCTCCTAAAGGTGAGTCAGTTATTGATGGCCCTCTCCTAGCAAATCATTCCTCTCTATACTTCAACCTCAAACCGCAATTAATTGATACATATCTTTTACATTCCTCGATTTCATAAATTTGTCAAATAAACTTATAGATTTGAACAAGTTTATCTTCTTTTATACAATACAAAAACCTAAATGTACAATGCCTTTTTAAACATAGTTTATACATTAAATTCTTCAGTTAGACAATTTTTTTCGTGATTTTTCATTAAAACTTTACATCCATGAACTGTCTAAACTATTTAACGTTATGAAAAAACAAGGGTCATTGCCCATTTTCGAACCTGTAATCTTTTACTAAAGGATACATGATACTTGTTAGCATGTGTCTAAACCTTAAGAAAGATAAAATCTATAATTAGTACATTTGAAGATAACTAAAGTTTAAATTTAGTTGATAACTAGTTTCATAAACGCTATGGTATCCTGATGAACTGTGTTTTGCTTCAGCAAGATAAATACATCATCGGACACCATCCAACAAAAAACAAACGACACAAACAACAATTATAGTACCCAGTTGTTGTTTGTGTCATTTGTTTTTTGTTGGATGGTGTCCGATGATGTATTTATCTTGCTTTACTTATGTCGTTTTAATAAATTGTTTTTTAGCCTTGAAAATGCCAAACAACTTTTAGCGAAACGTCGGCTGATGATCAGGAGTTGTATGTTTTATGACCAAAATCCTCAATAACCCCTTATGTGAATTTGAAATATCAGTGGTCGAGAAACTATATCAATATATAATAATATATATATATATATATATATATATATATATATATATATATATATAGCATTAATCAATACTTCATCTAATTTATAAAGTTCTAGGCTATTATTCATTAATTCCCCATAAAAGTTATTTATGATTGAACTTCCGAGAATATTTCTTCTTCTTTCCGAAGACACAAATACTAATTCACCTGCTTCATCCCAATTAATTATATGATTAATGTATAATTAATATGATTAATATATGCATGAACAAAGGTCTCTTTTCGTCTTCTCTAAGCAAAGGTCGAAATATTGAAATGAGTTTTATTATTTTATCTCTGTGTCCTTTTTTTTTAATCCTTACAAATGTATACAGGGTTGGGCAAGGTTGTCACTCGATAGTAAATTGAAACCATTTTATTTCAAGAGGTATTTATTTTTAACAACTAAATGAACAAGAATAACTGATTAAAACATGTAAATATGAAACATGTTTAAAATTGTTTAAACTTATATCATTTTTACCTATTTAGATTTGAAAAATTATTAAAATTATTTAAATTGTCGCCCCTCTTGAGAGACACATGTTTCCATTCCAGTCAATACAGAGGTACAGATTTTACAACACAGTACCTTATTAGCATTAAGTGGTTTGAACTGAGATATTTTAGAAGCTTGCTTCTGTGCCAGAGTCCTTGGTTTTCCTCTAATAACATTAACTTTCATCATTCCCCAAGTACCACCTCTAACCACTTTTAACTCACATATTCAACCAATAAACATTCATATTTGAAATGAATTAAAAAACTGAATATTTAGTGTTCATGAACGTTTCATTTTAGTGTCAGATGATTTATAAACTAAAAAATATAAACTAAATTCAAAAAAAGAAAACACATAAAAGAGATCACAAAAGCTTACTATTACACTGTGACTGTATCGTAATGAGGTAGTTAATGTGAGTCACTCCGAAGAAAAGCGAGGACTGAAGTCTGTCTCATTCACGAGCCAACCTACAGAGGAGAGGGGAGATAAGGATAAATAGAATAAATAATGATAAAACCACAATAAGAAAATAACAATAATGGGAAAACAAGAATAAGATCTTTCAACCGTAACAAGCGGTCTTCGTCAGAGTCAAAAACCCAACTGAACACTAGATGCAGAAAACATCTGGTGAGGAGTTGTGAAGATCTTAGTCTTGTTTTCTCATTTCTTATTGTGGTTTGATAATTGATTGTTATTTCACGTGTTTATGTCAAATCTTTTTATATAATGATATATATAAATGCTACCATCTAGCACGTCTTTTATATTTTGGGATTCACATTGTCATATGAGAGTTAAGCCATTCGAGCTTAGAAAATACCTCTATTACTCCTAGAGCACGGCTACCCTTGAACTGAACTAATTCTAATGACTCGCACCTGTTGCTTTGAGATCAGTGACAAGTGAACTAGGTCTCAAGGCAGTGTGGCAGAGTGTCTCAGTTACCTTGGAATTTGAACTAGAACCGTCTGAAGGTAAACACCACATGATACACAGTCCCAGAAGCCCCTGAAGTACAATAGTATTTAGTGTGCATTCTGATGATATACCAAACCCTCCCATATTCTTAAAAAAGAGCTCTATTATTATCTTTCCCATAGCCATAGTACGACAAATAACGCTCCCTTTTGCCTCATTTAGAGGTAACTCCTCTTAATATTAATACACTCTTGGTTTAGCCAGTGACGCTTGGCAATTCAATCATCTTCCTCACAAAATGAGGGAGTCCTCATCTATTGGCCACCACCTAGTGCAATACAATATGGTTGTACCGAGATATGCTTTCTGTTTTTATATTTCGCCAAATGAAGTATGTCTATACAAACAATGCCCCCAATTTTGTAAATTAGCCTTCCAGTTATCATTTGCTGATCAGAATATTTTCTATTGGTCTAATTAGCTATCTCTATTTCATACAGTGTATAGGTCTAGCTAATATTAGATTTGTGGAATCATATACCTTAATACAAGAGAAATCACCAACTGCTAGCTGGTCCTTAACTATCTAATAAAATTATTCTTATTTTAAAAAAAACTAATTCATTAAATTATATGTTGCAGGGAAGGCTGGAAGATCACGGGAACCTAATTTATATAGGGTATCCAGATCCAAGTGGATATCTGCTACACCCACGTCGAGTGGCTAGGTCGAACACAGGAGCCTATTGGGGGATGCTGAGCAGTAGCCAGCGACCAACTGAGTGTCTACACTGACAGGTCGATTCAGTAGGTTCTCTGACCTGGTGTAACACCGGTAATCCAAAGATGGCTCGGCTAAGGTATGGTATAAATGTTTTTATCAACATACAATTCCTGAAACACTGAAAACAAACCGTTCTCAGTGAGAACAGTTCCACGCATTTGTACATGCCCTTTTAATTTGATTTCATCCTCTTTGAGTTTGTTATTGTTTTGTTTCTTTTTTCATAAATTGTGTGAAACAAGCAGTTACCTTCACTGGAGTTACCTTCAAAGTGGAGAGTGATTGCTAAAGCATTGTTACTTTTGTCAGGCGGCTAACAGGTCAGGACCCAACGTTTAAGGATGGTCGCTGCCAGACCTGCACAGACTATTCTGCCTACAGCACCAGAGTTCAAAAAGAAAAAGAAAATCTCTCCTGCATGTCGGGAGGAAGCAGTGTAATGGTGAATAAGGGAGATATTCCCTTTTTTCTTTCTCACACTAAAGTACAAAAGGGAAGAAGGAATATAATGAAAGCCAGAGACGGCTACCTGCACCACAAACCCTTCTCTGGTGCAACCCAGTGCTGAATAAGGTATTTGGTGCAGGAAGTCTACTTTTAATCTTGTAACGTTAAGCTTAAGTACGTAAGGTTAAGACCAAGGTAAAATATTAGGTATCTCAAAAAACTTATGGGTAACATAATTAATGCTATAGTTCATGGATATATGTTGCAGGACAAGCTGGAAGAGATGACGGAAACCTCATCTATGTAGGGTATCCAGATCCAAGTGACTATCTACTACTATACCCACGCCGAGTGGCTACGTCGAAGACAGGTTGCAATATTTGAGCCTATCAGGGGAATGCTGAGCAGTAGCCAACGACCAACTAAGTCCTTAACATTCTTAATTGTTTTAATTTCAGAGAATTAGTTGCGGTGTCTCTTAAGGTTCCAATGGAGGGAGGAGGATATTTCAAGACGGTGTTGCCTCTGTATATCTTTCTGGGAAATAAACCTCCTAGGAGACTGTTATAGAAAGAATAGTATACAATATATAGTTGGCTGCAAAGTCATGTCCATCCCAATGGTGTGGGGAAGTTTCTACATCAACAAAACAGGTGAAAAATTTTATTAAATTTGTATGAGTAATAATTGAGATAGAATAAATAAGGATAACAAACCCTTCTCTGTAATCAAGTTGAAACAGCAGGTTTTACATAAACTCTTTGTAATTCCCACCTTGTAGACATGGATTAAAATTCGTATATGTCATGTGAGTCCTATCTATCTGAGCACAGACATAAATTTCACTGTAAATACTAAATTAATCTTTAAGGACTCCTTTAGGAAACTAAAATCAGTTTTGATGCTATATTTAGAATTCTTAGAGTTTGAAGTGAATGTTTTAAATAAAGTTACACTCCCTCACTGAGTATAATAAAGTGTTAAGAAGGGTAAAGAGGAAATCGTAAAAAGCTTTTTGAGAAGACAGAAACAGTCTTAATAAAGTCTGACTGTTACGAAGAGAAAATTCTACCATATTGGTTTACTAGGTAAAGAGAATGAAGGTTTCACCGATAATAAGGATAAGACAATAAAATTGTTAATGGAGGTAAACTTTTCTAGCTTCTTCATTCTCAAGAGAAATAAAGGTATGATAACCATTATATCCTTCGTATAAATCATTGAAGAAAACTGAAATAATGCTCACAGAGGTGTGCAAATATCTTGGAGTATCTTTAGATGAATGATGAAGTAGGAAAATACATGTAATAAATACATTAGCTAAAGCAAAAAAAGTACAGGTCTGCTGTAAGAGATTCTTTGACAGGACTTCACTTGAAATCTACGCATTAGCTCCAGACGGCTGTCGCCAGACCAATAGTATCTTACGTATTATTAATGTGATATCGAAAAGTATATGAAAGTGCCATTCAACCTTTTTACAAAAAGAAAAAAAAACAAACTCTATCATTATAAAAATTACACTCAAGGGATATAATTAACCCTAATTATTTCTGATAATAGCGTGAATCTTTATTAGTTTTATTCTTTGTTATTTTTTTTATATTGTCATTTTATAAATATAGCATTATATATTTGCTTTTATTTTACTAAGAAAGTTAAAGTTAGTTCGCATAAATCCATAGTATTATATATATTCTTGAAATTTTTTAATTGTTATTATGCTTGTATTAACTATATTAAATGATTACCACATACCAAATACATTTCAAATATAATCAACCGTATTAGCGTTGATATGGTTGATTGATAACTATAACTAATGACTAATAACTAAAACTAATTGATAACTTCTGATTAAATCACCTCCCCTTTTCAAACTATTTAATTACTTGATTAACTGTATATTTAAAACAGTGTTTCACTTAACAGTTATCGTAACTTATCTCATTTTTCTCACGTCGTCCAACTATAACTTCGTAATAAGTAGCTAAAAGGTGGTGGTGAAATTATAATTTAGTGCTTAGTTAAATTTCTGGTTAATAATTTAAGAATACGTTTACAATTGAATACTAATTAGGTAATTGAGTACAATTCAGTATAGTTCAAACATTGAATCCTTTTTTTTTTAAATAAAAGATAATGCCGTTATATTTTATGCTCTGTGGAATTAAAATGTTATCATTGTGATTATGGAAAGGGAATTATTGAGGTAGTGTTATAAAAACAACTGCTGTATGCTGTAGGAAGGAAGTTTGAGTTGTGTTATATTTAAATTAGACTGAAATACCTCTATGTTGAAATCGTTTTTGTCAATCCAGTGATAATGTCGAGCAACTTTTAAATGACACTTGTCACGAATGCCATGAAAGCTTGTCGCAGTTATATTAACCAACCGTGTTGAGGCAATGTCAACAAAAAAAAAAAGGCAACATGAAAACAATAAAGGGACTCTCTTTAAATAATTCACAAATAAAGTTATTTTTAATTAACCATAGCATCAGTACCTAATCTATAGCTCAACTTTTACCGTGTCATTTGCAGCGAGTATTGGCTATTGACATCGCGAGTATTTATCGTTTGACGTAAACTTTTTTGTTTGTTTGTTTGATTAATCAACTATAAGCTGATCAAAGCTATCATTAGCAGCCAAAAAATTATTTATGCATCTGTGTGTGTATGAAGAGAAGATTGTGTTGTTATGATATGTGTTGATTATGTTCAATTTTTTTGACTAATGGTACGTAAAGCTTCAGTACGTAAACAGTTTTTCAGAACAACACTTGTTCAGTTTGTATATCTGTAGGTACGAGTACTGTATACGTGAATATATATAGATTGTTAAATAACGTCCCATATTTGGATTGTAATTATTTTGTTTTTTTGAAAAATTTTTCAAAAACCGATAAAAGAAAATATGGGGCGATATTTAATGTATATATATATATATATATATATATATATATATATATATATATATATATATCTTTCAGAGTGACCTATAGGTACACAGTAAATAGAAGAACACACAGTCTCTAATTTTTGGTTTAACCGTCATCAGGTGAGAGGAGATACGGACACCAAGTATTCTTCCAAAAGCGACGGTTGGAGACCGTAAAAGTAAAGAATTTTAAAGAGATGAACTTGTTTAAAGGGTTAGAGATATTTTTTTTTCTTTTTTATATTGTTTTCTTTTACTTTTCAAATATTATTTTGTGTATATTTTTTATTGTTTATTATTATTATTTTTTATTTTATTTATCCAATTTCATTTTGCATTTCTTTCTTATTTTGTTATGGCTACCTTTCAAAGTAGTTTTAACTTAACCTTTCATTTTATTATTTATATAACTTAGTTTTTATTTTTTTATTAATTTTAACATATAATTTATTTTAATACTTTTCATTATACTCGTATTTTGTAATATATAGAGTTCCTCATTCTCTTAGTAGTTATTTATTTTCACAGTGCCATATTAACTAACTATTTTATTCTTCAGTTTTTTACGTTCTTAGTTTATTTTTCTTACTTCACTTGATCAGGGCACGCGTGTAAAAACACTGTTGATCTGCAACCGTCGCTATCTCTTCTCTCCTGATGACAGTTAAACCGAAAATTAGAGGCTTTAAGTGTTTTTCTATTGACTGTGTGTACCTATATCTACCCTGAAACATATATGTATATAATGTATGTGGAATAAAAGCTAAAATATATTTGTGGGTTTTTTAAGTTTAAATCAAACTTCTTAACATAATCTTTCAGTTATTTAAAACATTTTTGATAGACCTAAAATATAAAAATCAATATCAATCAACAGCCATACTGACATCAATGATGCAAAGCTACAGTGTATAAAATAATACTACAAATATAAGAGTTAAAAAGTTTACAGAATTACGAAATGTTGAAGTTGAAAAAGAATGAGCTATTACATTAGAGATTTTAAATAAATAATTATTTAATGAAAACTTTAACAGAACTGTCAGCATAAAGGAGAATGCTTGACTAAAATATTAATTCAAAATTTTTTAATGTTTTTTCACTAAAACATTACAAACCAATTTTTACTAAGTTATATAAAATTACTCTGACTGATACAAGTAATCAAAGTTTTATTAACTAAAACACCTGGACAAATAGTATTCAATTAGTAATAACACTTCTATAGTCCAGGGATGACTGATTCTTCTTAACACAGCATTTTCAATTCTTTTTTTCTATCTTCATGATGTTCATTAATTCATTTATTTATTAAAAAATAAATAGAAAATTAAATTAGATGAATAAAATATGAAATAATAAGAACAAATATACACAACATACAATTTAAAAAGTGAAAGAAAATAATATAAGAAAGAAACGATAAAAATAAATAAATAAATTTCTTTATCATACTATCTATTTTGTGTAGATAAATTATGGCCTTAATACGTACATGTGCTGCAGATGGAGAGACATTGCTGATAAACATTATATTTCTGTTATAATCAATAGTCGATACCTTAAACAGATTTATAAATACATATGAAACAAGATTTCACAATAAACATGTGAAATAAAAATCAACTTAAAACCACAGTAAGAAATGAGAAAAAAGGTCTGTTTTTTCAGATCTTTTTTGTCAGAGTCAAATGTCGATTTCAACTGAAATCTATCAGTTGAAGTCTGCTTGCTACGTTTGAAAGATGTTAGTCTTTTTTCTCTTTTCTTTCTTTGGTTTGAACGTTGATAAATTCATATTTATGTAGTTTACGTGTAACGCTGACAAAAAACTGTTTGTTTTGGTTGAATGACTTAGTTTTATCCATGAGTTTCTTATCATTTCTTATCATTGACTTTCATTAATAATCAAGATGTTCACAGTTGGTTTCTTCATAAAACATCATCGTAAAGCTTGGGTTTTAGAATTGAATATGATATCAAGCTAGTCTGATGTTTTTGTTTTAGAACTGTGAATCAGTTCGGTAAGAATACCAATATTATGTGGCATTAGTGAATTGACTACTAATTACATGCCAGAAATCTCAATTAATGAAAAGAATAAAAAGATCATATGGGAATAATATGACCAATATACAATAATATGCTGTGAAAAGGAATACCATAGCAGGCAGAGAAAGTAAGCAAGGTCTGTATGAACTATCGCGTAGTTGTTTTTAACACTGGGATAGTGTTGATAGTGCAAAAGATGTAGGTCAACGGTGTGGAGGAGTGTGACCAGCGAAGGTAGCCGACACGGAGGAACTTAGAAAAACATTAAACTGAAACGCTGAGTATGTGTAGACACTTGCTTAGTTAACACTATCATTCCATAAATTTCAATAATGTTTGATGATTCAATACGTGGATTGTGTTCAGTACCGAATTATTACAATCTCTATTAAAAAGTAATTCGCTATTGTAATACTCGTACGTAGTTACATGGTGTGAGGAAGTGATTTGAGTGTTCCCCACAGTTTCCTCAGAAAACGTTATTTGAGCGAGCGTTATGAGCACCATAAGTTAAATTAATACTTTTGACAGAAATAAGTCAGGTAAAGCAAGAAAAAAAGAGACGGGGGTGGGAGATATAAACAAGACATGTGCAAAGTGCACATAAAGTAAAAATCAACCTTACGGATTATTTGGGTAAAATCATCCTCTCTTAAACTAAGAAAGGAATTCTTCATATGAGCGAATCCCGATTGAATATTCTTACATGACTGGTTGCCCTATTCAAGCTTAGAAGTTATGTAGCGTAAGTATTGTCTATTACCTTATAGGCATATCATTAGCCATATTTCAGTTCAATACTGAATTTTATAATAAAATATCTTAGGGACTTTTATAAGTACCTAAGTTATTTTAATTAAATAAATAAATTATTATTAAATATTTAATAAATATAAAAGTAAATAAATTAATATCTCGTAAAATCACGTGGTCGACCAACTACTTCCTTTAGCATTCGTGATTACTATTGCTTTCATGTTAGTTATACCCTGCGTTGTTATATTAGCTAAATAACTTAGTTATACCATACTTTTTTCTTTGACCTGCTTACTAACTATATCCTTCATATTAGTTATAGCAGTGATGGCTATTTTTGAGTTCGACGAGTCAAACATTTTGAAAAAGCGAAACATATTTTTAAGGGCGTGTCACACAAAAAAGTAAAGAATAAAAAAATAGTATTATTTAAAATTACGAAGGCAATGATTTACATTTAGGGACATATTTAATTAATTTTACATATTTCATTGATTTCTTTTTATTTATTGTTTCATCCGATCCTCTAGCGGGTGATAACGTCAGCCGTTTACCGGATTTTGGTGTGATCGGTGATTCTACAGATTGTACATTGGGACTCCTACATTTTAACTCTAGTGCATTTCGAGTAGGGTTCTTTAAGGAGTACCTGACATCGTACAGGCCCGGGACCGACGGCTTAAGGTCCTCTCCGAGGGACGACATACTCAGATTTACTCACCTCCCGCGTGAATAAATCGAGGACCAGGTGGGGATTGAACCCCGGACTACCATCTCAGAGGCGAGTACGTTAATCACTGAGCCAACCTGGCCCTCTTATTTCATTGATACTTTTCATAAAAAATATCATAAAAACATAACATAACTTTTACATCATGCATAACTTTGGTGTGCATGATAACTGTTGCCTTCGTGTTATTATACTATGCGTGTAAATTATTTCCTTTTACCTTCGTGTAACTATTTCCTTCACGCCATGTATTATTTCATATTATTAATATAATACACGTAAGTGTTTATATAATACATATTTATTATTTATCTAATTTGATCGTTTTATCGTTTAATTCGCCATGTCAAGTATGTCTAGTCAACTCTTCATTTTTATAATCTGTTTAAATAAAATATTCTGTTAGTGATTAATTTATTCATTTATTAAAATGTCTGTTTTTTCTACGTTTATGTAGTTCTAGCTTTTCTTATTAAGTTTTCTTATTTATTCTTTATAATTAAATACATTTTGTTCCTTTTCACATGTTTAATTACATGATTGGCATAATTTGAATTTCTGAAATTATTGAAACAGTATTATAGAGTTACTTAAATCTATGTTTAAAATTCATCCCGTTGTTTTATACATGTGTTTAAAATTCTGAAATTTTATTTTATTCTCTGGTTTCATCAAATTATGCAGCCTTATATTTCATTGTTTGAATGATTTGAAACTTATTCAAACTCATCGTTTGAACTTGAAAACTATCATTAAATTACATTGACTTGGTAATGTCCCAAAATGTTGGCTAACAACCCCTACAAATCACATGTATGAGACATAAACTCATTCTGAAGTTTTCAAAGCATTATAATGGTACATGTGTTAATGACGTCATGATTATTCAAAATAGAATTGTAGTGGGTCTGTTTATCTACATTATACTTAAGTTTTATAAAACCAGCTCATATGTATTATTGTTAAAAGTTTTTTTTTTAACACACTGTTATTTCGGTGTTCTAACGATTTTGAACTCGAACAAAATCAGAGTTTAAACAGAGATGTTGAGAAAATTCCCCGCACCCTTGGAATTGGAATATAATTTTCAAACTCGAACAGTAATCCAAACTTTTAGTAGATTATTCATATAGATTAGTAGATTATTCAAAATACATTTTCATATATACAACCTACAATATTTAAAAAATATAACATCTTTATATGATCTGACCAAAGGGCTTATCCCATTCCCATTATGTATTTCTTATGGAAAACCAAATGTATTCTAGATTTGGATTTCGACGAAAATTCTCAAACGAATTATGTGCAGAACCAAGGTATATCTTTATTTGTTTTTTTTTTAAATTTTGGTTATAAGCCTTCTTTTCTCTTGTTTATGGCTATTGGTTTTGTTTTATTATTATTTTGTTTACCAGGATGAAGTAGGGCTAGGCTGCTAGTTTAGTCTATTACTGAACACAAGATATCGGCCTTTATGTATAAGGTAGCGTAAACTGATTTATGCTGGATGTCATGTTAGCTCTTGTATATATTATCTATAGAAGACAAAGGCGATTTGAAGTGATATCCGCTCTGCGAGAATGGTCAGGATTTCGGAAATTAGTTTGTCTCCTCAGAGGGTGATGTATTGCAAGGATGTCCTCTTATTACAGATGCCAGCTATCCATTATGTATCACTTGATTCTCTCCAGTCTATTCCTTCTGCTAACTATCTACTGCACTAGCGCTTAGCAAAATATCTTATTATATAAAAGGGTGTGTATCACATCAATTACAATGGCAAAAAGTAAAGCAGCAAACTATTAAACACTCGGAAAATATCATACTTAGAAATTATCCAGTTAAGAAATGTATTATTACGAAAAAGTTACGTTTATTGCACGCAGTTTTAATATTTCAAATTGGAATGCCAGAGGTTTAAAGAAATATGCTTGTTGAGAGAGGTGAAAGTATGTTGCTCTTTATGAAGACGGTTATTTACCTAAAACATGTTATGTTCATTTTTAATATTACTCTTACAATATAGTGATCTCATGAAATATTCATAAGGCAATAATGTTTAATATTAAATTTTAAGTTTGTAAAATGTAACTCCCAGGATGTGGTTACAAATGGAAGGCTTACTGTCATAAAGAATTAAGAAATACCATCCCCATACACAATAAGATATGTTCAAGGGTACAGCGTACAGATTAGCATGCTCGTTTGCTATTAAGGGCAGTAAAAAGTAATAATACTCTACAACAACTAAGGTTGTCTAGTCAAAAAACTTAACTCTGCCTTCCGATGTTTTGAAAATTCATATTTTCATTATCAAGGCTACAAAGAAATGCATAATTCATAATTAGAAACTAAAAAAATGTAGGGATTAAAGCAAAAAAAAAAGATAATTAAACGTACCTTACATCATAGGTAGAAGTTTTAAACGGTTGGTTTTAACTGACTCAGGCTATGATCTGAGGAGGTGATATAGTTGTATGGGAAATAACAAATAAATAGTAAAAAACATTTTAAGGCACAAAAATTCTGAATTCAAATAACATAATGAATGAAATAAACGAGGGTAAAAAGAACAAAAAAATAATAGGTAACAATACGTGGACGCATAGAAGCATGGATAACATGAAAGATATCAGATTTGTTTGGTAAAATTATGGTGCATAACACTCAGTCCTTACTTTATTTTTTTAACATATAATATAAAATCATTAGATTCTTAATAAATCCGGCAATTGCTGCAGATAATCCATTAGCCTGCGTTGAGTTTTCAGTTTTTATAGCTGTAATAACATAATTGATGATCCAGAATTTAAGACATCATTTTGCAACTCGAATATTTATGCTGCATGTGTTGGTCTTAAATCCTTGCTTCTCTATTATTAAAATAGCCAACATGCAGTTGGTATAGATTTTTAGAACAATGTAAGTAAGTCTTGGGTTGTGAAATTATTGAAGGCTACTGCATCCAATGCTCCACTTATATTAGCGCCACAATTATTTTGTTGAACCTTCATAAATGGATCTCTTTATTGACATATGAGCTCACAGTATTCATTCTTTGAAGTAAATCTGAACGGCCGTTCACTTAGTAGATTGTTCCTACACAGTTGAACAACACACTGTTCACAAATAATTTTTCCGGGCCTTTCCCCTCACAGGTAACAAATTGATCGTTCGAAATTTATGATCTGTATTGTCTTTTCCTTGTTCTTATAATAATATATTTTATGTCAGATTTCCTACAGGTTACATTAGGTTTTACACTATGAATGCTGCCATTTCATTCTGAAGTCCCTATGGTATCTTCGCTCTGCGATTCCAACTGCTGTCTCTGATGTGTCTGTCCACATCATAGCATTGATAGTGTAAAACCAATAACGTTCATCTGTTTTGTATGCCCTTGCAAATTGATTTTGATAAAATATGGTGTATGTATTTCCTTGTCTTTCAACTTCTTGAATTTACAATTCAAGTAATATAGGACTGTTCCCTATATATATATGCAGGTTCAATAAAATATTACGCCATATTTACGACTAATTAGTTCCCTTGTATACTTTTCAAGGGACCAGAATAATCTTCTTGCGTCTTAGTTTAAATTGTACAGAACATCTCCAATGGTTCTATTGTCTTTAAATGTTCTATTTCAACTAATTTGACTATTGTCACTACTAGTACTGACTATTACTAGTACCACTATCACTACTATCGACATGTTTTGACTGCTCGTCAGTCATCTTCTGAATAATGAAAAGAACCAGAAGATGACTGAGGAGCAGTCGAAACATGTCGATAGTAGTAGTAGTAATAGTAGAAGATTATTCCAGTCCCTTGAAAAGTACACAAGGAAACTAATTAATCGTAAATATGGCGCAATATTTAATCGAACCTGCATAAATGAAGGACTGCTTTCTAAATATACCACTAATGTTTATTTGTATGTATAAACTATATTCGCAAAATGAAAACACAGAAATGAAACAGAAACTCATTACTATACTTCAATGGCTTCGACATCAGGAAGATGGATGTGAATGAGTGCGAAGACTGGCAACAACTCTATACATATATACATCGTAATGCAGATGTTGGTTTGGTTTTAGGGAAATATTGCCTAATAGAAGGTCAGCTCTAAGCTTTAAAGTCCATACGTGCTTCAAGACACAAATTTTGTTCCTCCTAAACTGGTAACTATTAGATTGTTCTAATTTTTCAATTGTTAAACTTTGATATTAGAATGAGCAGAACATAATTCAGAATTTAATGAAAGGAAAAGTCAGCTTGCCTAAACAATTGGAAAGATAAAATATAAAATTATACTAAGCAAAGTGTTTAACTGATAAGGATGATATAACGCAGGATTTTTTATAAATATGGGTTGCATAGTTTATCAGTCAAATTGTCACAAGAAAGAAGGTTTTATTGTATTTTTTTGAATTCAGAAAATATTTTTCTCACTGAACTATTGAGATAAAATTTTAGGATTTTGTATATGTCATCTACACAAAAATGGTATATAATGAAAAATACATCCAGGATTTGTGACTGTTGAAAGGTACTACTCTAAAACTCTAAAATAGTCAAACTTAGAATAATTCTAATAAGTAATACATATTTGGTAAAATTAATTTTTCCTTATAATTTTCTTTGTTATTTATCACAGCGCCATATGGTTTATAATTATTTTTTTTGTTACATTTCTCCACTTATTCTTAATGTATAAGATAAATTATTGTTCTTTTTACAATTTCTCTGTAACTGGACACTTGAGTTCCAACCCTGATGGTCTCTAACTGTTATGTTCGGTTTACTTATTTGTGTTCCGAATATATTTGTGCAGTTGTGTTCTGAGTATATATATATATATATATATATATATATATATATATATATATATATATATATATATTATGTAGTTTGTGTAGATTCTATACAGAGATGAGATCATTTAGTATTTTTTAAAATTATTGTCTTTCTGCGATGTATTTTGCTGCATGCAATAGAAATGCTACAATGCCACAATAGAAATGCCAAATTAATCATGGGTTGTTTGACATATTTGAACATTGAATTATTAAATATTTTTCACCAATTAATATGTACGTTTATTTTGTTTGAAACAACTGCTTACTAATGGAGTAGTATAAATGGGAGGAAGTGTGGTAAGGCGATAGTACATGTCTGTCTATGCTTGATAATCTGTCATTGTCAGGGATTGGCTTCAAGTGGCTATTAGTAATTGACCTGTTTTGATTTGTCATGTAACTCAACTGTTCGTATATACCCAATTCAAGCTTACCAGGTGATGTTTGCTTACGTGGGTCATTTAACCTCACCACAAGACCAACTGTATCAACAGGATGAGGAAATTAACAGTTCCGTGCATTAATTAGCTGTTATCATTGCCTTCTTTATCAAATTATTGAATTATTTCCATATTTTTCAATAATTACTCATTTTTAATAACCATTTATCTATTATGCAAAGGCACCAAGAACAAATTTCCTAGAACATAGTCCAGGCAGTAACATAATCTAACAATCGAAACTATATATTAAGGAACTAACTATAACTATATTATAAGAAAAATTACATGCTTACGATCTGGTAGGTAGATCCTCAAGTAAAAAAAATAATATAAAAATTACATACGACGAAATACATATACACTCTAAAAACAGAAAAAAACACGACAGAAACCAAACACTAGACTCATTTTCAATAATTCGACTTTTCAACGGTGACCTCAGGAAAGGAATTAATACGATAAGAAGATGTAAACCAACCGTGTCGAATACCAATGCGTGCAGGATGGTCACAACTTTAAACGAAAATTTAACTATTTGCCTGAAATAGCAAAAGAAGAGGAAACTGAGAATGATATAATAATAAAATAAAAATATAGGGCTTTTGATAAAGAATAATATTTAATTCAATAGAAAAGTATTAAATTATTGCAGCGCTTTTACGTAGTTCAGATTGTCTAACGTCGTTTCTCCTAAAGTCGCTTGGTTATGATTTGCCTGCCAGTGAAATATTGCTCATTTAATCCCCTTGTCGTACTTCTCCTGACGGCGAACTGCTGATTAAAATGTCGAATAGACTGTGTTTTGTTCATATCGAGCGTCATTTTATCATTTATTTAAGAATATAACATCTTCTTCAGGATCATACTAGAACTGACGAGCCTCTTGAACATGAACACTACACTCGACCCTCGAATTACCGGATTAAAAGAGACGGAGGCAGGTCCGGAAACAGAAAAAGTTCGGTAAGTGGTAGCCTAATGGTGGATAGGGTAGGCTTATGAGTAGGGGGACTGGACTATTATCTGCCTCACCTTGCCTTAAATAGCCATGACAATCATCAAATACGGGTGAATACAGTCAGTAGATGTTCGTTATGCATTCGAATACGTAATAATAATAATGTTTATGTATATTAAAGGTATAGTTTGCACAAGGTAACGTAATTGTGGAAGCCTCTACTACTAGGTCATAATATGCCTTCATTGTGAATTACCAATTTATGTGAAGTACGATAATTTATGCAATTCGAAAGAAAAAAAAGTACCGAAAATTGAAAATACGGTTTCTTGAAGAAGTACGGAAACTCGAGGGTCGAGTACTAGTTCTAGTGGAAAGATTCTAAATTTCTTACTCTTCTTGAATAAGCTGACCTGTTTACATATACACAAGGCTATATTTTATTTATAAATTGTCTCTTTTAGTTTAGGTGATGAAATGATTTCTGAAATGTGAAATATAACTTGAATTAAGCCGGTGAGTTTGATTGACTTTGAACGTTGTGGAGGAATTGTTTGTTTATTTGCCACAATGAAATGAAGACAGTAGTTGACAAAGGAGTTAGGCCGCTTGGAAAGGTGACTGGCAGACAATGGTGACTTACAAAGCTGTTAGCTGCTATATTTGGGACAATCCCTTTCAATAATGACTTTCATCCATTCCTTTCAACCACAACCACTTGTTTAATTCTTAATTAACATTTGTTGTTAATATAAAGTGAAACATAATTTACATTTCCTTTCTTTGGAAAACTTTGTTCAAGATTTTATCTTCAGCTATAATTGAAACTTGTTTCACTTGAAAAGAAAATTTAAAGTTGTGAAAGAGAAAGAGCTCTATTTGCAGACTAATGTCTGCAGCATTGAAGCATACACATTTTTCCTTATCGCATATTATGCCAACGCTGATACCGATTTCCCCACATTCTTGATAATCTGAGAAAGTTATAACTTTATACTTAGCCATCTCATAATATGAGCATCACGTCGTATAAATTGCATATTTTTGATTATAACAAATACCCCATCTATTTAGTTTTGCTTGTAGTCACTTCTCGTTTTCCATTTATACATTTTACTTTACTTTTTCTCCTTTTTGTTCCCCTTAATTTCATTAAAATTTTCCCACATCAAACACAGGGAGTAGTTTTAAATGTAACAATCTTCCTAAATTAAAAAAAAGACACTATAAAATAGGAAAGACAATCCAAACTGGACTACTTGTCGATGTGTCTACAACGTTATTGACCGCCTATTCTCTTTTCTCCTGAAGTTGGATTGCCCGAAAATTTATGTTTATAAGTGTGTTTCTTACTATCGGTGTTATGTTCTTCGATTTTGAACTCGTGTATATATATATACGTTTCACAGTAAACAACAGAGACAGAACAAAGAAACGAACACACTTACTGTCTCTAATTTTCGGTTGAACAGTCATCACGAGAGTTGACCGGATAACTCTCCTGATGATGGTTCAAACAAAAATTAGAAACAGTAAGTGTGTTCATTCCTTTGTTCAGTGTCTGTGTTTTACTGTGAAACGTTTGTTCTTTTGGATCGCTTTCTCGATTACAATATATATATATATATATATATATATCAATGATCAAACCACAATAAGAAATGGGAAAACAAGACTAAGATCTTTCAACCGTAACAAGCGGTCTTCGTCAGAGTCAAAAACCCAACTGAACACTAGATGCAGAAAACATCTGGTGAGGAGTTGAGAAGAGTGGGAGGGAAGAGTGGTATTTTAAAAGGGTGAAAGCACAGGAAAGGACTAATGTCCAGAAAGGGATGTTTGGGGAAACAAAGGAGTACAGTAAGAAAAAGTAAAAAACTATCCGCTAGCTGTCAACCCTCTTTGAAGAGGCTATTGCCCTCGTGACGAAAGTATCAAGTTTGAAGAGACCGTTACTAATGTTTATAATATTAGATCTATTAAATTTAATTAGAGACGATTCAATAATATTTCTTAACAACATTGATTTTTCATAGGTAATAAATTTAGCTCCTGTCCAATCAATATGATGATTTTCATTTTTTATATGCAAGAATAAGGTACTACTGTTTTCCTGTCTACTTACGTTATATTGGTGTTGTTTTACACGTGTTTTTAATGAATTTGTAAATCATTAAAAACACGTGTAAAACAACACCAATATAACGTAAGTAGACAGGAAAACAGTAGTGCCTTATTCTTGCATATAAAAAATGAAAATCATCATATTGATTGGACAGGAGCTAAATTTATTACCTATGAAAAATCAATGTTGTTAAGAAATATTATTGAATCGTCTCTAATTAAATTTAATAGATCTAATATTATAAACATTAGTAACGGTCTCTTCAAACTTGATACTTTCGTCACGAGGGCAATAGCCTCTTCAAAGAGGGTTGACAGCTAGCGGATAGTTTTTTACTTTTTCTTACTGTACTCCTTTGTTTCCCCAAACATCCCTTTCTGGACATTAGTCCTTTCCTGTGCTTTCACCCTTTTAAAATACCACTCTTCCCTCCCACTCTTCTCAACTCCTCACCAGATGTTTTCTGCATCTAGTGTTCAGTTGGGTTTTTGACTCTGACGAAGACCGCTTGTTACGGTTGAAAGATCTTAGTCTTGTTTTCCCATTTCTTATTGTGGTTTGATCATTGATTGTTGTTTCACGTGTTTATGTGAAATCTTTTTATCTATACTAATATATATATATTTCACTCAAAATTCGAAAAAAACGATCCAAACTGGACGCAAATCAGCTCAAAAACGAAGAAAAGCAACACACAGAGAAAAGGCCACACTTATAAACTCAAATTTTCGGATGATCGGTCTTCACGAGAAAATAGAATGGGCAACCAAGCACGACGGAAACACAACAGCAGGAAAATCCGTTATGGTTTTCCCTTAAAAGGGTTTTCCTGCCGTTGTGTTTCCGGCGTGCTTGGTTGCCCATTCTATTTTCTCCTGAAGACGGATCATCCGAAAATTTGAGTTTGTAAGTGTATCTCTTTCTCTGTGTGTTGCTTTTCTTCTTTTTTGAGCTGATATATATATATATATATATATATATATATATATAATATTCAGTGAAATATACCGATTTTAAAAATAGGCAATTAAACGGGCAAACTAAAAACAAATCAGTCTAAAAATATGCCAATCCAAGATAACCCTTTTTTTAATGGTTTTATTATACCGTCTCCCAAATTATAACACAGAAATTCTGATGGTATTTGACTAAGTTAATTTCTGATGCACAATATTGCTTAGATGTCATCCTTTCTATTTATTGATTTTATTCCTGTCATTAGTGAATGAACGCTCTTATAAATGTAGTACATATTATTTGTATTGTTACTTTTCTATTTTATTTCAAAAGCTCTAACAATGGTTTTATATTGAATAGGTATATGCAAATGAATTGTTACATTAATTTTTTTTTTGGATTGTAGCAACATTGAGTGTAGACCACTCTACATTTTTCTGTCACAATTTAAATTAACTTCTCTATTCTTCGTCAATCTATTTATATTTTAATTCAATTTAGTGAAGAACAAATAAATAAGGTTAATATATTTCTGGTTGAGTTGCAATCTCTGTTTATCTAGGTTTGTTTACTCAATTAAGATGTTTTCGCGTACGAAAGTAACCTTTGAAACAAGCTATCTAGAGGCACCTATAATGGTAATAAGCGTTTGTTGACCTATCCAGTCTGTTGGTTCAAGTCTATCCTATGGTAATTGAGATTACGTCCGGGGACGTAGGGCTCAGACAAACCTCAATACCAGATATCTAGAACAACACTATGGACTCGTACAGAGCTGCCATGCATACTGCTGTTCCTCGAAGAGGTTACTTAAATTTTACTGCTTAGTCCGAAGTAAGTAACTACATTCAGAATTAGCTGATTACTACAATGTGCTCTTTATTCCCACAATTTCAGACTTTAAAATTTCTAAAATCCTTCCATTCCCAAACATTTCCTTAAGGGCTTGCCTTGCTGGGTTACCAGTTACATCCAGTTTGTGAATGTTGATATTGGCATGTCTCTTTAGAAATAAAGGTAGTGATATAGGATTTCCTTTAATTATTTGGAGCATATATATGCAAATTCAATCAGCTATTGAATGGTCAGTGACTACCGATTGGAGAGATAAAGACGTTGCCAAAATAATCGTTGATGATTATTCAGTTACGATAATCTTGTAAATATTTTACAGAAGTACAACCAAGAGGAGGGAGAACAATTCCCCTCATTCTCTTTTTCCATTTAAAAAATAAATTTTCATTGGGAGTCGTAAATTTTGCCTTATATAAATGTATTTAGCGTAGTGGTCTTTACTTAATAGTTGATACCGTATAGGCTCGGGACTAATAACTTAACATCTTCTCCGATAGATGACGTGCCTCTGATTTTTTTTTCACCTCCCACTCTGAAAAATTTGAGTACCAGAGTGAGAATCGATCCTGGGATCTACCAGTCCAGAGGCGAGAGAGAGCTACTGTTCTACCCTGGCCCCTTTGGTAGACTTGAGAAGAATTGAAGTCTTTCAAAACACATTCTAGCGCAAGAATAGCGTTTTGTGATTAAAATGATGTTGAAAACATCCAAGATACTAAAAACCTTGCAAGTTTTCATTCAAATAGGGTTACGTTTATAGCAAGAATTCTTTTGATAGGTTACATTTTGAAAACGTTGATGGTTTATAACTTTACCAACAATTGCATTTGCAACAGCTGTAGACAAAATCAATCCTTTTGCATTAGGTTACAAACATATTACAAACCTATTACAAAGTGTAATAGGTTACAACATGGGAAGGAAATACTGTCGTAAATATCCTTAATACTCCCACGTATAACCCAGACTCTATAATCTGCTCAATCAATTATTTTAACAATATTTCTTTTTAAAAGTAAAAAAGTAAAATACTAGTGGTTTATTCGAAAATGGGTCAAAGTATTTGCCAAAAGAATGGTACAGCCTAAAACAAAGTACTAATTATGAAGTTTTTTTTTACCTCTGATGTCCTTATACATCCCTGTGATCTCCAGAACATGAGCTACCTCATAGTCTAACAACATTCTATTTTGTACTTTTAATGAGAAATAATTCCTGTGCATGTAGTTGCTTACCTGTTAACGTCCTCTAAATCCAATGAGTATCCAATCTGTTGACAATTTAAAACCAAAGGATAAATAAAAGAAAAGCGATGAACAAGGAACGATTTCATTTATTGAATGAGCTGAAATTACAGCTAACACAAAGTTTAGTACTACATTCGTATCCAACTCCACTCAAAGGACTCTCGTCAACTTCAAATTATCAAGCTGATAAAAAAAACAACATTTTTTGTATTTTTTGTGTTTTTTTAATAATAATAATAATAATAATAAGCAAAGAAAAAAATAGCAATAAAATAGAAATACTGGGGCAAGCTAAGAAACGCTCAATTAATACTTAGGAAAGTAACAGTGACTTCTTGACGGGAACACACCCTCTTGTTCAATCATGGAGAAAGAAAGTTTAAAACCCTTTTTAATATATAATAAACTCTTTGAAAGCTGTTTTAAACTGTTTTTTTTTCAAAAATTTGAGCTTGAAATAACAATTTATTATACTATTATTACATTTTTTTTAAAATATAATCCCCGCATACAATCAATTAATTCATTCTTGCAAACATGCATTCATAAATTTTACACGTTCAATAACACACACAGATATTTAAACATTATTTGTAATTATAAAAATCCATTAAGATCGATGAATGAATATTTTTTTTAAACAAAATGACAAAATAAGAGGACATAGAAACATTTTTTTATGAGCATCGTAGTTATTTCATAAAAGTCTATTATTTCCACAGTGTGTATTGTGACTTAACATTTATCTATGCACCATGTAAGTTGCTGAGAATGCCTCTTCACTTTCGAATCTTGCCAATAATTAATATTAACTCTCCCAATTTATCTAATTGGTTCTAATTAAGTCAATTTTTAATCACAGTACCTTTTACATTCACTAAAGGTAACCTTTTTTTTTTATTAAATGACCTTTTCTTGCCGTCCAAGTATTAGAGAAAACAAGTTATTTTTAAGCACATAACCTTGAATGCATATTTTTGTAATTTTCAGGTCATCTCCCTTTCCTTCATTACCACTTTGACTTCTAAGCTCATCTATAATGCATTTTTTTTTTGTGCAAATGAACTGAAATGACATTTTATTTTAAGTTAATATTATTACTACGAGCTCTACTCTCTAAGATATTAGATTGGGAGACAGCAGAATACTACTCAAGGGCCACATTCTTGGTTTGTGACCCGTTGGTCTGATCATCAAGCCCGCTACTTCTGCAAGACTTATAGCCAATAGACTATACGCACCTATTTTGGGTTCTTTTATTTTTTATGTTTCTTATATTTTTTTTGAATAAATGTAGAACTCAGTATACATAAAAGGGACTTAATCGTGTTTTTGCGTAACAAACATACCATCTTACATGTAAAAAATGTAAACAAAAAAACGAAAAGGTTCGTTAGCTATTCATACTTGGTAAAAGTGGTAGAAACGTTTATCTAAAAAAATACTAAAATTAAGGTGTATTAGTATTTCGATTTAAGTTATCTTTGAGGTCATGAGTCAGAATGTGAAAACTATTAACAGTTCATGAGTACACTCAAGGAACTAGCCAAGACTCAATACGATGAATCACTCGGAAAAGAGGATGTCATTAAGCTCACATTTGCCATCGTGATAATGAAGTGTCGATTTTCAGAATATTTTCAGAAAGTATACGTGACCGAATAAAAATGCTCATTTCTTTAATAATAATAACAACAATAAAATAAATTTCCCGTAATACCCAATAAAAGGATCAATAATTCTAACGAATAAATGGAAAGGATATTTGGTACATGAACTCTTTTTCAAACATCTAAAAGTGAATTATTTAAAAATACAAAACTCACATACTTACTAACACCATTACAAGAAATTAACGTGGAATAAAATCACAGTACCAATATGATGAATGATGAAGAATAGAAGACTATATTTTTGTAATGAGTCATATATATTTAAAAGAGATTGGTCTTTTAAGGAATTTAAAATTAAATTACTCTTTGTTTTTTTATTTTTTACTTTTATTCAAAACGAGGATAAACTATAAAAAAATAGAGATCGTGTTATGGGTTGAGATCCGACTTCACTCCGGCTCCCTTGATAAATTTTTTTAAGTAAATGTGACCCGCGAGCCAAAAACTTTGCCGACCTGTATATTAGATCTAAGGCGTTTTTATTTTTAAACTCATGGTTCTTACGTGTTTTTTTGCTTATGTGCTATAGTTTTCTATTTTTGAACTCTCATCCTTTTGTTGAGATGTTAAATTGAAAGAAATAAAATATAAACTAAATAGGATTTAGTTATCACACTCTGATATATAAATATAACACACTCGTCTTCTAGCAAGATTCGAAACCGGTTTGGCAAAATCAGAAACCTGCTGCATACGGATGCATGTTACTCAAAAGCACAATACTGAATGAATAT
Source organism: Hermatobates lingyangjiaoensis (assembly GCA_026182355.1). Classification (NCBI taxonomy): domain Eukaryota; kingdom Metazoa; phylum Arthropoda; class Insecta; order Hemiptera; family Hermatobatidae; genus Hermatobates; species Hermatobates lingyangjiaoensis. The sequence goes on from JAPFBL010000068.1 coordinate 752,109, forward strand.
GAAGTGGAAGTAGTAAATCATGAGAAAATATGTAACGAATTAATGGCTTTGCTTGTTTAATAGTTAACAACAGTTCTGTATTAAGATTCATAAGGAGACTTTTAACAAGAGAAAATGAGTTGTATTATAACTCCAGATAGAATTAAGAAAATCCCTTCGCGCTCTCACTACCAAATGCTGCTTTCTTACTGGTATCGTACAACTATGACAGTAACGTTACATTCAAAAAGTTTCCCAATAAGTTAATACACAAAACGGAAACACCTGGTAAAAATAGGGAATTTACAATCTTATTACACCAAGAGTCTTATGTTTATTAAATACAACAATGAATTTTTTTTTTGTTTGTTTAAAAAATATTTATAAGAAGCGAAATGCAAAAATTTTTTTTTTATATCATTAACTACGAAAAAACATTTGAAAAAAGTCACAGACATTGAGTTACCCTCCAATGTAAATTTCCTCTTGTAAGACGAATAAAACAGTTCGTTGGAGAACCTATACCCTCATTGACTCGTAAGAGTTGAAACGGTCACACGTTAAACGTATAGAGAACAAGTTAACTATTCATTAAATACTACATACAATTTTTGGAATAAAAAATTCACTTTTATCATGTATATTATTTCTTATATAATTTTTCTGAAAACATTGAAAGCATCACAAGTAAACAATACACTAATCATTACTTAAATATTACTGTACAAATTTTTTGACACACTGTTACTCGAATGTATTTCTTAGTAAATTCTTAAACAATAAATATGTTTACCCTAAATGTTTATCCTTGAATCATACACACAAAAAAACTGGTATTCATGCATGAACAAGTACATTTATGTACAAATGGTTTTACAAATACTAAAATATTAAATATATTTATATATATATATACTATAATTATAAACTTTATTCACAGATAAAACAAATGGTAGCCACATGGGTATTGGCTGAAAACAGGGAATGCTTCAAGTCAAGACAATTCGGCTAATATTTGACCTACAGATGGTTAAAAGTTAAAAAGCACTAATTAGGACTAACGATAATTCAAAAAGCGACCTCCTTAGAGCTCTTGGGTAAAACAAGAAACATTTAGATAAAATAAAACAGAAAAATAAAACTCTCTCTTTATTTTAATAATAAAATCGTTGTTTAAACAAACTCAGTCAAAAAAAAACAACATCTTTAATATACTTTACAATACAATAATATGATAATGAATTTAACAATAACAGGAGAGGAAAGGGAAGGGCTATGATTACAGGAAACAGATGCCTCATAAGATTTTTTTTTTGAAATATTTTCTTTTTTTCTTTTTTTTATAATATTTTAAGAAATGGATAAAAATGAAAACGGTTAAGATGTTAGATATATCACATTCTATGGCGTATACAGTCCGTACACAATGCTTTCTCCTAGAAACGGAATCTTGTAAATGCTAAATTTTGCCTACATACCGCCACCTATTTAAAACTAATACATCCTTCAACATAGCTAAAAATTATCCTAAATTCTTTCTTTTTTTTTTGTTCGTTTTTATTTTGTTGATTAGAAAAATAATTTTGTTATCAACCGTTCTGTAGTTATATCCCAGTATGGCAATGTTTACAATATTTTAGTCGTAAAAAAACTAAAGGGTTAATGATTTTTTTGTTGTGATAGTACAAATTCATCCCTATTCATTGATTTTCAGTTAGATCTAGATTTTCCTAGATCTACCGTTTACATGACATCACTATATTTTATTTAATTTCCTCTTTATCTAATTAGATATTTTTATCTAAATTATTTTTTTCAATTATGTTGTTTACTATTCAGATTGTTTTAAGTCCGGTAAAGACGAGTTTTGATTTAAACAAAAAAGATAGGTGACAAGAATTTCTTTTCTTGTCAGAGTCAAAACGAAAAAGAAAAAAATACAAAACATTTTAACTCCTGTTTTTTTAAATAAAATATATATAAGATTATTTGAAAATGGAAGACGTTATGTTTAATGCAAGAAAAAGTAAATAAACTATCAAATGGTTTTTTAACAAAGCTAAAGGTAACTTAAACCTACTAAATATATTATAATATTTTTTTTAAAAAAAACAACCACTTAATGATCAAATACTTCCCTTCTTGCGAACTTATCAAACTATTGTAATAAACATCCAAAATTAAATTTAACATGTAATTGTTAAAAAGCTACAATTTCGACTATAGTGTTAAAGGTATGAAATATTAAGCTAGAATTTAAAAAGGTAATATAAAAATGTTACATGCCACAACTATTGCTTCTGAAATCATTTCCAGCGACTCACTGTTCGATTGATTCGATATAACCTATAATATGGTCACCTTTTTCTTGATTTTTTTTCTTACTAATTCAAAATGAAAGGAAACAAACATTCAATTCGACATTTTGGTATTATTGTTTGTTTGATTGTCTAGGAAAGAATTGAATTTCGTATTTTCGCATATACAAATAGATAATTTTTAAGCCGTACAATAATAGAAAGAAAATCAACATTTTACATAACAGAAGCCTTTAAACGAAATATATATATAAAAAAATGAGAAAAGTGTATGCAAATCGCAATCCCTGAATGTATCTGTAAAAATAGAATTATTAACAGAAACGCCTATCACTTTGTCAAACAACAAAAAGAATTTTACATTTCTGATTCTTGTTAAAAAAAATTAAATTATATTATCATTTTAAAACAAAATACAAAAAATTTAATCTATTCTTTGAAGATATTTCTCTAATTTTTGTGACTAGTTTTAACTGAAATAAAAAACCAACGAGAAATAGAAATAATCATAGTTTATTTGGAGTTTTAAAAAAGCAAGTAATTTAATATTATGGATAGGATTACATGAGATGCTAGCAATACACGATATGAACTAGTGCGTTGTTTTGAATGCTGACCCCTTATCAATAGTAAATCGAATTTCATACTGGTATTTATACCTTCCAGTTACTCAATTATTGTATTCCTGGTCCATATTACTTCATGTTACCATAATAATAAACCTAGTTTTTCTGTTTTATTTTAATTAGTTTTTAGTTAAATAGATAAATTTCTGTTTTTCAATTCTGTTACATCATCAGTCATTAGCCGGCTTTTTGTATTTTCATATAAAACAAGAAATTAATAATTGAGGTAAGGATAAAAATCTAATAAATAAATGAATGGCAATTAAAATAAACTATGTTACTTTTTGTAAAAAAAAACAGTGATAATATAAACATGGAAGACAACAATCTATACTGAAGAGGAGGCATAAATGGAAAACTGCTAAATCCTAGCAGAGCCAGCAAGACGCACGGAGCTATGAAACTGCATTTATCTAATAATTCAAACAAATAGTTCAACTCAAATGTCCCTAATACAAACATACGAATTTTGGGAAACTTCAAGTATTATACGACTTAATATCTAACATTTATTAAAATGTACTAAATATGTTTATTTTCTTTTTTTTTAAAGTTTGTAACAATTCCAACTAGTTTTAAAAACAAGGTAAATATGAAAGAAGATTCGTAAACATTAGTTGTTGACATTAAACATGTAATAATAAGCAATAAATAAACATATATATAAATAAATATCTGCCCACCATTGTGCTTATATGATTTTTCACTTGTTTCTTTTCATATTACTAACAGTATTTATCACTAGTAAGGATTTTGATGGAAACAATTGTCATGAAAAATACTTAAACTTAAGCAACATTGTGATTAAAAGTATATGTATTGAGTTCTAAATGGCTGTATAGTTCTAAAAAAAACTGTGGTCGACAATGGTGTTTATATAAGTTTAGTTCTAATTTTATAAAAGAATCAATGATAATAATTATATTGCTTCATAGTTTCGTTTATTGTCTTCAAATTTTTATGATTAATAGCAATTTAAGTGCAGTATATTTACTCAAGAGAAGAAACGAAATCTCGAAAATATGTTATGTTATACACGTACAGTGCAAAAAAACATCGAATTCTAAAATTAATGAAACAACATAAATGTAATAGAAAAAAAATGTAGGAGTTCTGTTTGGTTATTGTTAAAAAAACCAAACCCAACCAAGAGGAAAATAATTAAATTTCTTTTATCTTGTATTTATTACATGGTTAATGGTGGAATTATTAGTTAAACATTAGGGGTGTTTCATTTTTGTAATTGCAGTATACTGATTTATTTACTTTAGTTCCACAATATTTACGATGAATTAAGAAAGAAAGATAACACAGGACACAGTGTTAGCAGAAAAGAAAAACACTGAACAATGGTCTCTCATTATGAAAAAATCTAGAAAAAAAAAAGGTGAAACAATGAGAGGAATTGTATAAGGACAAAAACATGAAGTGCTTTGATTTGCCTGAATGAGAACATCTCTCTCCTATCGCCAATCCTTCCTATTTTCTCATGAGCAATATTGCTCAAATGATGGACTATGTCAACTGGTTCTTGCTACTCTTCTGTTCTCTATTATTTTTAGTTTATAATGTATCCTTTCGGGCCATTGATTTGTCGTTTAATCTATATGCATATATACGAATATTAACGAAAGCTACTAAACTGAACATGTTGCCAATCAATCGAGATGGTAGTGATAATGATCTTGCAACAATCTTTTGTTGCAAGTGGCGCTACTCTGAAGAGTATATATATATATATATATATATATATATATATATATATATATATATATCAATGATCAAACCACATTAAGAAAAAGGGAAAACAAGACTAAGATCTTAGTCTTGTTTTCCCTTTTTCTTATTGTGGTTTGATCATTGATTGTTATTTCACGTGTTTATGTGAAATCTTTATATATATATATATATATAATATATATATATATATATATATATATATAAAATTAAAACGTCCAACTGGAATACTAACTCAATAACGATAACAAGGAAACATAAACATAAGTGTACAAAACTCACTACTATATTTCGATCGGCGCCTTCATCAGAGAAGTACTCCTCCGGGGCAGCTGATAACTAGGGAGTCTTGTACGCCTATGTTTATGTTTTGCTCTTTTCGTTACTAAGTTATGTATATAGATATATTACATAAAAACCGGGGTATGAAGAAAAAGTAAGATACAAATAAGAAGAACTGAGAAATCACTTTCATGTTTTGATACGCGTCTCATCGGGAGAAGAAGTAATCACCTTGGTGGATAGATCCCGCTTGTCCTGACAGGATATTTGGACATTCTAAAGACTCTTAGTCGTTACATAAGATCTAAGCTGTCACGTTTAGCAATGAGGACGATAAGATGTTTGTTCAACTAATTATATATATATATATATATATATATATATATATATATATATATATATATATATCAAAAGATTAATAGAAAACATTTCGGAGAAACAACGACAAAACGGACTTCAATATTTTTAATTTATAATTATGAGGTGAAGTAAAGTTCGAAATATTGAATGGTACATATATGTGTACATCCATATATATACATGCCGCTCTCATAATGTGTGGAAAAATTAGTTCCAGTAACTTTTATACATTTCAAGCCCTGAGGACGATGTTAAAATACATCGAAATGTTAGAAAATGTTAGAAATGTTATTTCAATTTAAATATCTAGCCCTCAAAAACAAACTTACTAAATACTGTGTTAAATGTAGCGGTCAGAACAACATATTTGACCAACATATATATATATATATATAATATATATATGATCAAACCAATTCTGTTTGATCATTGATTATTATTTCACTTGTTTATGCGAAATCCTTATATATATATATTGAATGTAACGAATAACTCATCAACAGTGAATATGTCGAGTGGCTTCTTTGAATTGGCGCTTACGAATTATTTTAATAGAATTGAAGGGTTTCAATAATTCATCTTATGTTATAATTTTATTTTGAACTATTATCATAAAGTCAGAGTTCACTGGGTACGTTATTTATTTATAATTTAACACTACATCCCAACCAAACTATGGTGGTACTGAATACGGCTGCACTTAATAGAAAGCTGAACTAATTTTGCAAGGTTTCCATATTTTTGAGCAGTGTTGTTCAACTTCTTTTATGTTGTGCCTCTCTTCAGAAATCATAACTTTGCGAGCGCCACTTTTTTACTATGCAAACTGATTGCTAAATAGTCGGAATAGCTTCAGTAAATTATTTATATTCAAATGGAACAGTATAAAATATCTTTTTTTGTTGGTCACATTTGCTTTTCTCTTAGCAGTATCGTTGTGTTGATTTTGTAAATTAGTGTTGATAGGATTGAATGAGTTTACTTAATGAAAAATTTTGAATTGGACTACCCCCCCGTTCAGAGAGTCATCTCTTCAGCATTCATATTTACTCAAGACTGAATACAAGAGACTCCTAGAGCTCGATTATTGGTAAATACAGCATGAAATGCCAATATTTATTTATGCATTAACGTAATGCAGACAAGTATCAATTGATAATAATTAATGGTCGTAATGAATCTATTATGCATAAAATAATAATATATTATATTATTAGACAGAAGTATGTCTTGTTCAATTGTGGTTGTGACAAACTATTCAAGAAGCACTCACTGTTCTACAGTACAATTCTCACATTCAGAGCTAAGGGAATTTTAGTAGTTGGTACGTCTCACCGGTGGAATGTAGTACATGTACTTTACTGAGGATGATTATTGCTTAAAGTCTTTCATTAATTTGGAATGCATTAAATATTCATGAATCTAAATTTCATAAAACAAAAACTTATCTTAAAAATCTTTAAACTAAAAAAAAAAGAAATAGTAATACTTGATCCCTTGATTAGTTCATGAAAACTCAATTTATTACGTATTCAAGATCACAGTAGACTGCCAGTCTGATCAAGCAAAGGAGTTCTAACGTGTAGCTTAAGTCGAAGGAAACGTCAGCTGTCCAGGTAGTGCATTTAAAAATCATTATTTTTATTACTTTCTAAACTTACATTATTTACAAAAAAAAAATTTTTTTCTTACGGTTTACTACTGTTAGAGAGTTTAAATGCTTTTGTCACTTTTTTTTTAACTATATTATCGAACTGAATGTTATAGGAAAATCATTAACTGTGCAATTTGTTATAGTGTGATATTTACTCATATTGAGGAAAGGATTAAGTTTCCACTTTTTGTGTGGAGACTTAACACTTTCCCAATATGTTATAGGATAACATTTGTCTTGTCCCAAAAACCGAGATATGAAAACAAATGTTCAGACAATGTGCTAAAGTTTGTCAGAATTAGCCTTCATAATATTGTTTCTCAAACTGTGGGTACCAACCTCAAGTGAATCAAAAAACATACTTTTTAGCAAATTATAATACATTAATTATGTTAAATAATTATTATTAATTAATATTTTGTTTTTATTACTGTAACATAAATGTTGGCATTTTACGTCTTGTCCAATATTTCATCAGTAGAATCTTCCCCCGTTGAGTTTTGTGTAATTATCAATATTAAGACCCTCAATAATAGGCTCCAGGAGATGGATCTGTTCTAAAACCAGTTGCAAGTCAAAGAAAATGTACAAAAAAAAAGAAATTAAAAACACGACAGAGATATGTAAATTAAATGTCGGGGACATGTTTCTAGGTCTAGATTTAGAGAATATCCCAAAATGAGATTTTAATACTTACTACATTATCATTTAAAATCAAACTGCTTCAATGGTGGGCAAATATTTGGAACATATTGAGGATGAAGAAGTCATGTTGTTTTATTGATCAGTGGCCATTAAGTTAAATATTTACGTGATTGTTGTGATAATATGACACTGAGCCTCTTGTGCAAGAGGTAAAGTATGCTCCCGTACATGCAAAGTGCAAATAAAACAGCATGACAACTAAGAGAAGATTGATAATCACGTTGCTAAAGCTCTGGTAGTTATGATACAGTTACTGTTGACGAGCTGGAGTGGTCGGCAGGGATAAGAAAGGAGAACGGTTGGAGAATTTGGCAACTGTGATGGATTGATCACACAGGGAAAGACTAGGGGCTGGACTTGGCAGTGCGACGATCTGCCCCCTGGGGGCCTATGCGTGCCTCTTCATGTGCAAAGCCAGATGGTCCGACCTCGAGAAACACCTGTCACAGTGGCGACACTTGAACGGCTTGGCGCCCGTGTGCTTGCGGAAGTGCCGCGTCAACTCGTCCGACCTGGCGAACGACCATCCGCACCCTTCCCAGTGGCACTTGTACGGCTTTTCGCCTGAAACAAAAAACAATACATTTCAATCCAAGTCAACCAAAACCAACTTAGATTTATGAAACACATTGCTGCAGATTACTGAATAACGCACCAACAAATTATTTCAAACTTTTGAAACATGTATCCTTGGCACTTTAATACCGGATAGTAAACTCTTACACAATTTTACCAAATGTAAATATTTAATTATTTTCAATAAAAATATAATAATTAAACACTAGGAAACCTCATAACACACTCTCAAAGACTGCCTCATTATTTCCAAATCTGGATAATCAGAAAAGATGTTCACAGCTTGAGAAGCAAACCAAAACTATATATATTATATATATATATATACGTTTTTCAGTAAACTATAGATACATAATAAAGGGACGAAAACACTGACTGTCTTTTTTGTTTTGTTCCTTCAATTTTTACAGTCTGTGTACATCCCTTTACTCTGTACCTATAGCTTACTGTGAAACGTTTGCTGTCATTTGTGAATAGCTTTCCTTTTTATAATATATATTTATATATATATATATATATATATATTTATATACCATGATAAACGAAAAACGGTCCAACAGGACAGATAACACTTAAAATAAACAGTGACACATATACACAATATTACATATCACAACAGTGACCGTAATGGTGGTCGAAATATTGAAAAGTGAGTCTTTGTTATGTTCAGTCTATGTGTCACTGATTATTTTAAATATATATATATATATATATATATGATAACAAAAAACAAACCTAGAAGGACACACAAGAATGGTAACACAACTCATTTCTATATTGGCACTCTCAATGTCATCAAGAATAGAAGTTAATTATCGGGTTAAAGTGATATTGTTAAATGTGATACAGTTAACATTAGTCTTCAAGTAATATGTTGAAGAAAGTAACCGATAATGAGATAGCGAGGGAAGGAAAATGAATTATGAGAGTGACACCGATGGAAATTAGTAAACAAATATTCTCTGTGATAGATTTAACAATAATAGGCTTCAAACAATTTGCTAAGATTAATAAAAGATGGAGAGAGAGAAGGAGAGAGGAGTCAAATATTAGTTAACAAGCTTTTATCTGTGATGCTTTTGATTTTGGTGTTTAGGGAAATTTTTTGAAGAGTGATTAATGATGAGAGAGAGAGAGAGTAAGCGATAAGGAAAGATTTTACAATTACAAGACTTCCCTTTATCTGTATTTCCCTGTATTCCTTATGAAATCGGTATCCAATTAACTTGTTAAAGGGAGTAAAACTTTGTGTAAGTGCAAATGTATATGTGTATGTAAAAGAGATAGACAGGAAGGATAAGGAGTGAGAGCGTATTTAGTAGACAAGGTTTTGCTGTTGATTCTGTCAACAATTGCTGTCTAGGGGCTATTTGTTGAAAGGAGTGAGGAGATTATTTCACGATTGACAATAGAAGGAGGATTTTGAGCCGGTGCTGGGAAGGTGACGAATGGCAGTTGCAGATAATTAAGGAGGCCAGGGTGGTAAGTTATGGCTGGAGGTGTTGACGAGAGCAGCATACCAACCAGGACCGTCATTAGGCTTCCACTTTTTCTTACTTACCGTCGACAAAGCCGAAAAAACTGCTCCCCTCCCACAGCCACCCCCGCACAACCTCCTTTCCACTTGGAGAAACGCAACCTGAGAAACACCTTCCTCATTCTTTCTTTTCCTTTTTTATGTAACTGATGGCTTCTGGCTTTCAGAAAAAAATAAAGGAAAAAAGTATACTTATTTAAAAGATAAAGGACTATTTCATGTATTGTATTTCTAAAAAGATTATTCTGCTGACAGATAATCTAAAATATACAAATTTATTTATTTTTGTCTGGAAAAATAAACTACTTTGCCCCATTATAAAAACTAAGCGTAAATTCAAATCAAACGATTGTGAAATCATTACAACGAAATATAATCAGTTAAAACTGATTACATATTCAAAGGAATTTTCACTCACTAATAATATATTTCATTACTACATGTATACTAAATAAGCAAATAAGGTTTTTGTTTATTTCTATCTTTTTGAGGCATTTTTTAGTAACACCAACATGATTACGAGAATATAACGAAAAAAATTCACAAAAGTAAAAATAAATTTAAAACCTTTGGTATTGTAAAATTAGCAAATAATACAGTTATACGAGTGCAATTATGAAAATAATCTATACTTAAGTTAAATTTGTAAAACAATTTGTTCATTGTCCTTCTCACTACGGAGAAAATTCTATATAAAACCATTAGAGCATTTTTTGTATTTGTCTTCTTGTATTCTTTGTATGTGTGTGTTGTTCTCACCTCTTCTTTTTTTACGTTTAGTAAGTCTATATATATATAAAATAAATTCACAGAAAGAAAACACCCTCAAGAGATCACAAAAAATAAAAACTATATTTTGACTCCGTCGTCACCACAGTAGGACTGAAGTTTTATCTAATAGGCACTCTATTAAGAAAATTTCCAACTTTCGAAGGAAGGAAAGAAAATGTATCGAAATAAAAATAAATAAAACCAATAAAGCAAATATTAAAAACTAACTAAATAAGTGAAACATAAATAAATTCCTTTAAAATGAATAAATAACACTAATGATTTATTAATGATCGAGGTTAATACTAGATCATCATCCCGGGAGAAAATAAGTGCTTCTTCTGAACATCTCAAAGTGATATCAGTGTTGGGATCAGAAATGTACCTAAGGACATATGCACGGTATCAGTCATTGAAATCGAGGTTATTTAACCTTTGGCAAGGTTGAAACCAAGCCAAACGCACATAAAAAGGATGAAATTGGGTACAATCAAACCGATTACTGCAGTTGCAAGAGATTCAGGAGGCCTTAAAGAAAAATGTGTCATTTCAGGTAACCAAGAGGAGATAATAAAGATTTGCGGGAGGAGAAAACCGGTTAATAACCTAAATGAAATGAAAACTGTTCTTGCAAAATAATGGTTCATTACGAACTAATGACTACAAAAAGTTATTAATAAAAACAGGTATAACTGGAAACTAGGTATGTCAGTGTTATTCTGAAGAAGACTCTCACCCTAGGTTCAGTTATAAAGCAATGAGATAGATCAGTATGAAAAGTGGAAGGAGATCGGAGTAAAGCTGGATGTCAAATGAAGATTCCATAATCGCTTCATGGTGGCGTGATTGTAGACATAACGGTGCTTCAGAACTACTGTACAATTCTGATCAGCAGCCACAATGAACAAGGAACCATCACCTCTTAGGACCCTAACTGATATCCATTCATCAGCCTCAAGGTTGCCATTAGAGGTCAGGGAGTCATGAGAAGAAGTATCAGACACTTTACGAACAATAATTCGAAAGGATGTAGAGCAGGAAGAGGTGGGATTCATAAGGTGAATATGATTAAAATCTTCTTCAGCAGGCCAGGAGTTTAGGAGCCTCACCAACACAATCAATACTTTGAATATTTCAAACTGTTTATAGTCATTGCCCAGAGAGAAAATGAAAGAAAAAAAGAAAACGTTAACCAACTGATTAATAAAATTACTGTTAAAAGTAGTGGAATAAAAGGAAAAAGCCTTAAACGCCTACAAGTGTTTACCCATTATTCAAAGACTTTCAGTTCTTCAAAATGTCTGAGAACTAAAAAATCTTTGAGTTTTTTAAAGATTAAGAGGTGAGAACTTTAACTAAACACTTTACTCAATAGTGTTTTGAAATTTTTCCTTTTCTTTTAATACTTATTTTATTTTCTTGATTAAAGAGTCACATTTAGTGCTTGTGTTTATATATGAGGAGAGAAAATTATAAATTCCTGAAGTGAAGAAATGAATAGGTAAATCAACTAGGGACACATATTCACACGTACAATACTAATGCACAACTGTTTGTTCTGATAATGCAGAAGTTTCTAAACAGATGGAGCGAATAAAAAAATGTCCAAAGTAACATAATTTATGCTTCCAATAAAGAAAATGGTTACATTTCTTAAATTTTTTAAGATATTTATTCCAATTTAGTTTGTTAAAATCCATAGTCATTCAATTAATTAGCTACAATCTGTTGTCGGTTTTCATATTAGTCGTAAAAACTGATTTAAATTGTTGTGATATACTAGGAGGGGTTGTAATTAAGCACATGTGTTGAAATAATATGGGGGCTGAGCGGCTTCGCCAGTAATGAATGGAAGTTTTCATGAAATGGGGGACACATTAGGCAGAAACAACCTCCAGCAGGGGATGAAGCCATTCCAGGTGTTGCATAAAATAAATATCTACGACCCAAAGTCTGAATAACGGAGGATATCTATTCATTTTGGACACTAGTTAGGTTATACTACTCTAAACTAAAAAAAAGCTGTCCCGGTCTTTATAAGAATTATAGAATCAGGCATTTGCGTCTCATCAATGGATGGTATATTCAGGCAGACTGTACACACAGAGTCCCGTTCATGATAATAAAACAAAAAGGTTTTATCTGAGCATTTCAATTTAAATTCTCGTTTGTAACTTCTGTCGCCCATTCTGTTATGTGACAAAAAAAAAATGATGAAGTTAAAAAAATCATGTAATAAAATACTTGCACCAATATATATATATATATATATATATATATATATATATATATATATATATATACAATAAAATAAAAAACGAAGGAAACACACAGAAAGACACAGACATAACTCACATCGATATTTCGACAATCGTCGTCATCAGGAGTGCGAAGAGCGAAGAGCGAAGAGTCCCGCAGGAAGACAGGGCGGTACTGAACTCGGAAACCGCAGCCAGTACCCCACCACTTACCACCAAGCGGGGAAGGGAGGGAAGGAAATGAAGAGCCAAATTAAGACGTAAAAGGAACGAGTAAAAATTATAACTATAAAAAATTATAAAAAAGTAGATAAATCAAATTAAAATTAATAAAAATAATAAATAAAAAAGTAAAATAAAAAATAATAAATAAATAAAAAATAATAAATAAATAAATAAATCATAAATAAATTATCGGTTGAGGTTGAGTCCGGGGGAAGAGCGAGCATCAAGTAAGCATATGTATGCCTCCTCTGAAGCTCTTAGGGTAACTTTATTGTTGGATTCGGGGATCTGTTTCAGGATCTGAACCCTGAAACAGTCATTGAAACTGAGTCCATGCGAGTTCGCATGGATGGCTACAGGATAGTTACTGCGTTGACCGACTGAAGCCCTATGACCATTCATACGAAGGCTCAACTTATTAGAAGTTAAGCCAACGTAAAAGGAGTCACACTGAGTGCAATCCAGTCGGTAAACACAGTTGCTCGAGGTACAGGAGGAATTGACCTGAACCGGGTAGGAACTATGGTGGAGAGGGGAATCGAAGGAAGGATTAGGATTTACAATCAGGCAAGTTTGACAGCCACGGCGTCCACATTGTTTCATTCCAGGAACAGGATTGGAAGGCTGAGGGGAAATATGAGAGAAAATGCTTTTTAGATTGGCAGGTTTACGGTAGGAAATAGAAGGGGGGTGATTAAAGATGGAAGAAGTAGAAGTAGAAGTAGACAGAATCGGAAAAGACTCCTTAATAACAGCACGAAGCTTATAAGCGCCAGGGAAGTAGGTTGTCAGGAAGAAGGAAGTGTTACTTCTATCCCTCTTGGGTCTGGGTTGGTGGGAGATGTCAGCCGGTAAAACACGACTATCAATGAAGGAGCGAGGATAGCCTCGTTCAGAAAATTTGTCCTTTAAGAGTTTAAGGTGATGTCTGCGGTCTTGGAGATTATTGCAGATATTGTGAATACGGAGGGACAAGGATCGAGGTATAGACTTTTTAACATGGGATGGATGGCAACTATTGTAATGGAGGAGGTACTGTTGGGAGTTGGTGGGTTTTATATGTACGGAAGTCAAGAAGTGTCCATTGTCTAAAGTAACGTCAACGTCAAGAAAGGTGATAAGTCTGTCGGAGATGTCGTAAGTGAAAGTGATGGAGGGGCAGAAATTTTGAAAGGAGTGTAGGAAAAGTTCTAAGTTATGTTTGCCATGGGGCCAAATGAAGAAAATATCATCAATAAAACGGAGATAAAGGAGTGGAAGAAGTTGACAGGTGGCCAGGAAATCCTGCTCTAATTTGGCCATGAAAAGATTAGCGTAAGAAGGGGCCATAATCGTACCCATAGCTGTGCCTCTGGTTTGAAGGTAATAACGACCCTCAAACTGAAAGACATCATGCTGTAGCACGAAATCAGCCAAAGAGACTAGAAAGGATGTGGAAGGATTAAGGGGTGCTGTTCTGCCATCAAGAAAGTATCGCAGAGCGTCCAGACATTCAGAATGAATGATTGAAGTATAGAGAGAAGTGACGTCCATGGCAACCATGAGAAGAGGATGATCAAGGGTAGAGGGAAGAGAAAGATTTTTAAGAATTTGGAGAAAATGGAAAGTGTCTTTGCAGAAAGAAGGTTGGTTCCGAACTAGAGGCTGTAGGAAGTGATCAATGAAGGCGGAAAGTCTTTCTGTAAGGCAGCCATAACTGGAAACGATAGGTCTACCGGCGGGAGGGGAGTCAGGCATGTTGAAGGGCTTGTGGACTTTAGGGAGCAGGTAGAAAACAGGACATCGGGGATTCTTCCTGACAACCTACTTCCTTTGCGCTTATAAGCTTCGTGCTGTTATTAAGGAGTCTTTTCCGATTCTGTCTACTTCTACTTCTACTTCTTCCATCTTTAATCACCCCCCTTCTATTTCCTACCGTAAACCTGCCAATCTAAAAAGCATTTTCTCTCATATTTCCCCTCAGCCTTCCAATCCTGTTCCTGGAATGAAACAATGTGGACGCCGTGGCTGTCAAACTTGCCTGATTGTAAATCCTAATCCTTCCTTCGATTCCCCTCTCCACCATAGTTCCTACCCGTTCAGGTCAATTCCTCCTGTACCTCGAGCAACTGTGTTTACCGACTGGATTGCACTCAGTGTGACTCCTTTTACGTTGGCTTAACTTCTAATAAGTTGAGCCTTCGTATGAATGGTCATAGGGCTTCAGTCGGTCAACGCAGTAACTATCCTGTAGCCATCCATGCGAACTCGCATGGACTCAGTTTCAATGACTGTTTCAGGGTTCAGATCCTGAAACAGATCCCCGAATCCAACAATAAAGTTACCCTAAGAGCTTCAGAGGAGGCATACATATGCTTACTTGATGCTCGCTCTTCCCCCGGACTCAACCTCAACCGATAATTTATTTATGATTTATTTATTTATTTATTATTTTTTATTTATTTATTATTTTTTATTTTACTTTTTATTTATTATTTTTATTAATTTTAATTTGATTTATCTACTTTTTTATAATTTTTTATAGTTATAATTTTTACTCGTTCCTTTTACGTCTTAATTTGGCTCTTCATTTCCTTCCCTCCCTTCCCCCGCTTGGTGGTAAGTGGTGGGGTACTGGCTGCGGTTTCCGAGTTCAGTACCGCCCTGTCTTCCTGCGGGACTCTTCGCTCTTCGCTCTTCGCACCTCCTGATGACGACGATTGTCGAAATATCGATGTGAGTTATGTCTGTGTCTTTCTGTGTGTTTCCTTCGTTTTTTATTTTATTATATATATATATATGTTGAATGCCAGATTAGATATTGTAAAAGACGAGCCAATCCCTGTTACGTATTACTTTGGGCACTTCTTATTGGTTGTGGGTGTTTATTCGTTGAACACGTTTCTCCTTAGCACACTCCGTCTGCTCGGCCGCCTCAGCCTTCACTCCGGGAGAGGGCTCGCAGTCCCTACTTAATTTTCCAATAGAGTTGGATGAAGGTCTTGGCGTCCTGGCTTGGAAGTGTACCTCGTCGAACTCGGTGTTTACTATGGGTGTTACCCATAGTAAACACCGAGTTCGACGAGGTACACTTCCAAGCCAGGACGCCAAGACCTTCATCCAACTCTATTGGAAAATTAAGTAGGGACTGCGAGCCCTCTCCCGGAGTGAAGGCTGAGGTGGCCGAGCAGACGGAGTGTGCTAAGGAGAAACGTGTTCAACGAATAAACACCCACAACCAATAAGAAGTGCCCAAAGTAATACGTAACAGGGATTGGCTCGTCTTTTACAATATATATATATATATATATATATATATATATATATATATATATTGATAAAAAGTATCGACCGTGAAATAGGAACAGTGTCAGAGTTATCAGGACTTGGTCAGTTCTTCAGGTTTATATCAATATTTATATCAAGTTATGACATTTCAAATTTAAATACTATTTATTCGAGTCTGTTAAGTTAAATATTGTTGATGGTTTCTATATTTGTTTGTTGAAATTTTGAGTCTTTTTGGTTCCAGTTCAGCGTCATGTACTTATTTTGGATAGATTGTTGTTGAAATCTCAAAAATTTCTAAAGAAAAAGTTTAGACTATCTCATTAGTAGTGGAATCTGTAATTGTGTGGTATTAACCCCAGTATATTTAGTTTTTCTTTTTCAAAATGTTACACTTCTCTAAGTTTTTTCACTTACTTGTCTAAAAATGCAGTTGTGCTTTCATTTTGTTATTTGTTGCGCTTTACGTGTAAGTTTAGTTATCGAGTTATTTTATATATTTCCTCTTTTTTGTAGACCTATGAAAATAGTTTTATATGAAAATCAAAACGTCAACATTAAAAGTTTGATTTGAATCGGAAGAACTGACCAGGTCCTGATAAATTTGATCCTTTCTCTCTCTCACTCCTCTCTCTCTCTCTCTCTCTCTCTCTCTCACTATATATATATATATATATATATATATATATATATATATAAACGCTTTCACATAAACACGTGAAATAACAATCAATGATCAAACCATAATAAGAAATGGAAAAACAAGACAAGATTTTTCAACCGTAACAAGTGGTCTTCGTCAGAGTTGGGTTTTGACTCTGACGAAGACCGCTTGTTACGGTTGAAAGATCTTTGTCTTGTTTTCCCATTCTTATTGTGGTTTGATCATATATATATATATAATATATATATATATATGGCCTCGTCCAGAAACTACTAAAAACAGTTTCTAAAAGTTCTTATAAACATCCTGATGAAGAAAAATTTCTTAATAGAAGTGGTTTATATAAAGATTGTGTACTTTTATAGAAAAAGGGCTTCCTACTCGTATAAACACCAAACCCTTCACTTCAAAAGATTATCCAGAAAGGGATAAATTCCCTCACTTTCAGGCACAACAGTGAATTTAAAGTTTTCGATCAGGTTATTTATGTTAGTAAGAAATAAGTCTTACTAAAAATGGATGAGTGTTTGCTAAAGAAGGTTATCAGTCAAGGTTTTGCCTGTTTCCTTTCTTTTTATCACAAGATTTTGGGTTGATAGCACATTTAGGGCCCTGAAAATATCCTTTTATTTAAACCACTAACTTCTACTCTTATTTGACTCCCTAGGATTAACAGTTTTTTTTGAAAACGGTTAGCTCTTCAAGGCGCTTTAAACTTTTTCAATTTATTTTACTACTTTTAATAGTAATTTACTTGAATGTGTAACCATACATCTTTACTGCAATATTTCTGTATATACTTGTCGTTTATTATGGAATGTCTAAAAGTATCTATATGTTTTATACACCAGTGTTCATTTATTATGTGCCTCTTAATTATTATTTTGCTTCCGTTCTTTGTAGCATTGTTTTTATTTAAAATTTATTCATATATGCCTTCCAGTTTCGTTACCTTTACTTTTTTCTCTTCCCAGTTGTATTTACAAGTTCCTTTCTTACTCAATTTCGTACCATCCGTATTCACCTTTATTCTTAATTGTACTTCTTAAAAGTAAGGCGTACGCCTTGCTTGACTACTGGTTTCCACCATCTCTGCAACGTACGTATATAAACTACATACAGAAGGTGCTTACGTTGTATGTGCATAACAATGCACCAGACTGTGTGGAAACAAATTAGAAATTAATATTTTGCGGAAAAATTAATTTATTTAATAAAAATCGTCAAAATATAAAGAATTGAGATAAATGCTTCTAATGGTTGAAATATAAGTGGAGGCTAAGACTACTCTGTATCGATACGCATGGCCATGTTGTAAAGTCCATTAGCTTGGATTAAGGGCTCAGACACATAAGATTACAGTGTTCTAGATAAGCCCCACAAGCTGATCAATACCTACTGGCTGAATTAGAGATACTCTAGTCATGTAACCTTCGGTAGAAGATAACTGTTTCCTAAACATCAGTACTCAACTACCACCAAGTGGAACTGAACCAATGCGCCAGAGCTACTAATGCAAATTTAGTGAACACCCTCTGAATCTACCTTTAGAGGTAGAGGTTTAGTTGATACAGCCATGTCCAACAGCAGGAGAAGCCATAAAATAGAAGCGTACACGTGGGAGAGAAGCAGGTAAACATAATTGAGGAAGCCCTGATGGTTGTCTACATATAATAGATTGATATAAGTAAAAACAATAACATTCAAATATTTATGATTTTAAACTGTTTGATTCTTTATTTATGCACCACTAGAAAGCATAAATGCAAAAAAAAGTTAACACACTCTCTGAACTTCTATTTCATCAAATTCTGAAATATGCTCTGGTTTAAGTAAACCACATTACCTCGTAAATCTTCTCCACGATTCGACCAGTTCAGAACAAATCCATTTTTAAGACAATAATGAGACATTAAGATAAAAACATGCATTATCGAAATCCAAAAACAATAAAAAATCTAATTCTTAAAAGTGAACTCAAAGGGCATTAATAAATATATTGTTACACAATATAAGGCAATCACGAATTAAATTAACGGCCAAAGCAATACACATTCAGAAAAGAGTAATCACTGTATGACTTTGAGCTATCTAACTATAAATATATTTGAATAAGGGGAATTTATAAAATTAAATGTAAAAATTGAGAAGAATATTACAAAGAACAGGCAGTCTGTGCTTTAAAGTTAGGGTATGGACAACATATTCATTTTTTCAAATGTGATAGACGAATTCCAATCAACAACTCAATTTCTGTCTCATGAAAAACTCACAACAGACTTACAGAAAGAACTAAGATTGACTATAACAGAGCCACTCGAAATATTTCAACACGAAACAGTTCAACAAACTACACAACCAGAATTATAGAGACAATTTACTGATTGATTGATATGTAAAAAAAGACGAAAAGATAGGCTAAGAGACTGACAATGAATATAGTAATAAAAAACATTTCAAATTAATCTAATTTCAATTCAAAGAACATAATTTGCAATGGTAGATAACCTTTTATGAATTTTGGTAATATCGACCACTGCGAAATATATTTTAAAAAAACATTGACTTCAGGACCTTGAATAGTCATTTTTAACTTAGGAGTTGTGCAGTCAATTACTATGTGGTATTTTCTCATACTTGGGAATTATAAACGAAGTCCCAGCATAAACAAGTGTTATTGAAATAACAATAAATTTCTAACATATAGTTTTTATTTTCAGGTAAATCTAAAATATAAGTCAATAACTGCAAGATTTAAATTGTCTATATTTTTTTTTTAATTTTTCTATAAAACTTGTTTATCTGGACACTTGCTTCATAATTCCTAACATTGAGTAAATACCAGGAAAGTAATTCCACATACCATATGACTAACTGCCTGCAAAACTGATGAACATTGACTAGGTTGCATGAAACAGGAAGACAAGAATCGAGTCAAGAAAAGATGGATTTAGATAAACAGAATAAACTTCAGTTTAGTCTAAAGAATAAAGCTATTTCAAAACGGTTCGACTTTTGATGAAAACGTACAAGGCAAGCTTGTTAATTTTTATGATAATAATTATATTTCATTTTTTTATCTCTGCTAGGTTTTCAAGAGCCAAGTTCATGATCCGTTAAACTCTATAACTGAGCCTAGGAATAAACTTATAAATAACGGCCGAAATAACCAAGATAATTTATTTATTGGTGGTTATCGAGGTTGGGGAGGGAGGAAGATTTTGTCTTAAAAGAGAAAGGTTATTAACTTTTTTAGAAGAACTTATATAATGTGACTTGTTCTGTTTTTCTTTTCAGAACTTTGCGGAACTGTCTGATGATAACGTCATTAAAATAATATAAAGCTCTGGTAGTTACGGCTTTAGCTGAGTGAGAAATTCTGGAGTACGTACCATTTGGAGGAATAAGCGTGGTTGTATTTCTCGACTTATCGTGGGCGTGTTTAAGTACCAAAATTCGTACAACAACCGAAGCGAAACAATCTAGAAATAGAAATTTGGCTATTATTTAATTTGTAGGTAGATTATTTTTTATTGCAGCTATTTTCTTAAAAATTACTTAATATCAATTACATTTGGAGTTCTTCAAATAAAACAGTACAGCAAAAATAATGTTAGTAGGTCTAAATTAGTTCCTTTGTAATATTTGAATTATTTATAAGATGTATTTAACCCGTTGTGAACGTGGGAACATATTGCCCTTTAAATTGTAACGCAATTAAAACAACTTGAGCAGTCAAACACTTATATGTAACCACTCAGAAAGTTGCTGTCATTGTATAGTAAACCTTGTTTCGACGTAAGTAGCAAAACAGTCTCACAAGAGAATACACACAGGGCGAATATTCACCCTTTGTAATACCACACACTGGTATACCACAATTCTACATTGGTATATTTAGAAGAGGGAGCTGTAAAGAATACCTACGTATGGTTATCGTACAGGCTTGGGACAGACGGCTTAACGTCCTTTCCGAAGGTCGACGTGCGCAGGTTAATTCACCTCCCGTGTCAATAAATCGAGGATCAGAGTGGTTATTGAACCTCGAATTTACCAGTCCAGGCGAAAACACGTTGGCATTGGGTTAACCTGGCTCCTTAATAATGATTGACAAAAACCTGTAATTTGGATTTTTAAAATTACTACATGACTACCATTTCAATTTGGTGTACCAAAAACCTACTTTTAGTTATCTTCTAAATTTATATTGTATAACTATTTAGAGTAATAAGAATTACATTCGTATTTTGGTAAAATAAATTACAACTAAAATGCTAGGCTTTCAAGAGAATTTTAGAATCTATCCATTCATTTACTACTAAAGTAGGCAAATAATTAAAAAGAATAAAGCGTTTAGAAGCTCTAAGTCTTGAATTGGTTAATAACTATGAAAACTAATTGCGAAAATATCGTTCAGTGTTAATTGTGTTAGTACATCAATTTTGTTATACAATAAACTGTAAATTCGTATATCATTCTTTTCACTTGACAGGTTTATATTTTTCAAAATATACCGCTTTAAAATACCAATTAAAAAGAATCTAAAAAAAAATTAAGTCACTTGTATTTCTATGTCGTATATTTATTTTTTACTTGGCTTAGCTCTTTGATAAATAGCACTTTTTTTTCACTAAGGGGTGGAACAAATGACAAATACTACCATCTTTAGACACGGAATTCCAAAGGGATTTAAATTAGAAGTTATAAAAGCCTTTTTTAAATTCCTGAAGTAAAAAAATACAGATAGTAAGAAAGAGATGGTCTATTCAATTATAATTATAGACTGCTGTAAAAAATTTCATCATCTGTGGTATAAGGGGACTAACTGAAGGCACGACATTGGCTGAAAAGCAGTAAGTCACCTAGATCATTCAGTGTTCTTATAAAATGACCAGGAAAAAAATGACGGGAAAGAAATGATAAAAACTAAAAATAAAAGAAAATAGCGAGAAAATATAAAATACATATAAATAAAAGAAGAAAATGATAGAAAATAAAAAATTATAATTATCGGTAATAATGATCTAACACCAAGGAGTTAAATATGCTTCCGATAAGTTCATAAGATACATGCGAGTTGGGTTTCGATATTACATCAACAATTTTAACACGAAATGTTCACTAAGAGTATTTATGTTATGTATGTATATATGTAATATATACATACTTTTCTTCTTCTCAAGTTTTGGTCACAGTTAATTACTCAAAATTACCTTTTTATGTTCGTCTTTATTTCAAGACATTCTCAGGGCTATACTTCCCAAAAGCATAAAGAAGCCCCCAAAATATGGGCAATTATCTTATCTATACGAAATTTACATGCAAAAAGGAACTTACTTACTTAAGTCTAACTTCTACAAACGAACCAACTGATCAGTTATCTTATCAGTTCATTCAGTTGTAGAAGGAAGCTAGCCTTAAGTAAGTAATTTTTGTGAATTTGTATATAGAAAGTCGTGTGGAAACATAACTGTTCATTGTTTTTGGGTTCTAGCCCTGCGGATGTCTTGAAATAAAGGACGAAACAATGGTAAAGAGGTGATTTCAATTAAAACAGATTTCTTGTTATTCAAAGGAAACTAAATAATTTATAGTAATTATTCTACAAAATCCTTGATTTAATTTCATTTTTATGAGCAATATTATACTTCCTAAATTTAACTTTAAATGTTTAATTTCCCTTAAAAAATGTTGAGAAAAAAATTATTATTTTTTGTAAAGTCTTATTTTTAAATATTTTTGTTGTCTTATCATTTACAAGGAATTAATATGAGTCAGTTGTTTTTCATAATTATTAAAGGAAATCTACGTACAATAAGGACAGAGGAGAGAAACGTAATTAAGAATATAATCAAAGCAATTATGGAATGGGTCAAACAATTGAGTACAAAAGGAAGGGAGACAAGAAGAAAGTGATTTTAATTTGGCGAAGAGAGCGAGGACCTTTTTGGGGCACATTAATTTGAATTTGTCGTCGCGAAATTGTACTTGCGCCTTGCCAATTATATCTTTAATGGAATTTTCAAACTGACACGCCACTCGTAAGGCGTTCAATCAAGTTAGCTTACCCAATTGTACCAGAATCAAGAAACTTGATAGAACAAAAGTGCTGTATTAACAAGTATAATGTCATTAACGAATCTTTTTACATTTTTTTTTATTAATTTTATCAAAATGTAGATAATTGAAACAAATTAAATTTTAAATTTATGCATAGAAGAAAATAATTCGCTAATGTAAATTATAATATTTTTTACAGTAAAATTAACAAATAAAGCAATGATTACACGACTTTAAAAAAATAAAAGTGTACGAGTATAAAGTAGACCTACATTTATACAAAATTAAGAGAATAAATACCTATACACTGAAACACAGAGAACGAACAGCAAGAACTGACTCAACATTATGTCATCCAGCATTATCAGAGGAATAGTGGTCGGCTGTATATACTAAAAAGCAGCTAATCAGTCCACTGGACCAATCAACGTCTTGCTTTCACACTTAGAGATTGAAAGGGGAAAAAATGAAATAAAAGGCAGGAATTATGATGATGAAATAAAACAAAGTAAAATTATAAAAAAAATAATTCTGAATTATAGACTTCAATAATAGATAAAACTAGTCATACAAGAGTAATAGTAAAGTGAATGAGTAACATGACGGTTAAATAATAAATAACTAAAAAAATTTAAAATATCAGAAGAAAAAACCTTGATGATATGATTAAAACCCAGAGGAATATGACATGAAGGAGGTGAGTACGTGCTTCTTAGTAAGATTATACGCTAACGTGAGTGCTGGAGTAAGGAGTTGATTAAGGATTTGAACATGGCAGCAGTGATTGAAAGTCAGTCCATAATAGTTCGCATGGATAGCACCAGGAAGGACGTGGTGCTTATCGACGAAAAGCCCATGACAATGCAACGAAGACTCTTTAGTAGAAACTAAACATGCTTCTCACTAATAAATTGACCAGTGGCGGATTAATGATGAATTAATGGAAAAAGAAGACTAAATACAAAAAAAAACTCTTTAATAGCAGTGATCTTCTTATGAACACATATACATTCTGAGATGAATTAAATTTACATAAATAATAAGACACATTTGCTTTTTAAGTTTTCGGCTGATGGACAGTCATCAGGAGCAGAATAATGCGCTAGAACTAGCACATCAGAGAAGACATGGTGTTAAAAACCTGTTCTATTGACAAAGGATACGATTCAATGAAATATTTTGAACCATTTTTCAGGTTCAAAAAAATTATTCAGATTTGAAGATCTCAAACAGATCTCTAAAGTAACAATACACGGGTGTAATATTTCCATGCATTTCTTTCTTAAAATTATAATTTTAAGTAGTTCAACAAATTACTCCTTTCTAACAGGAGTTCCAAGTACCAAGACGATGAGGACAATATAGATATTGCTCTAATCCATTATTATTCTTTGCTGACATATATTAAATTATTTATAATATTTTTTGTTTTGTTTATTTATTCGCTTAAAAGTCATTTCTCTAGTAATAAACTAAGTTAGTTTCCATGTCTTGAATAACAATCAATGTCTTTTCTCTTATGACTTTAATAATATCTTGCATAATAATTTCGTTATTTATATACTATTTACTTTAAAAAATATATAGCATATTTTTTGATATTAATACATCATTTAAATATGTTTTAGTAGCGAGTTGAATATATATTTGAAAATTATTCCTATGCTTAGGGGATGTTTTATAAATTAAAATATAATTGTTTTAATTATTACTATTATTATTGCTACAGAAATTTGTTACTGAGATGTTAGTTTCCAGAGAAGTTTATTATTTGTTTTTACAAAATAAATACATTTGGTTAAGTGGGGTTCGAAGAAAGTCAATATTAGGATGACGTGTGTAAATGGAAGAAGGTCGTGCAAGTGGGATCAGGTGTAAAAGTGTCAGCCCTGTTTTTTTTCTTTTTTTTTTTTCTAAACAAGCGCAGTTGATCTATTGGAAGTAAATCGTAAAGTCAGCTTTAAAGAAGCACTTAGCTGATTATCTACAGAAAATTCAATGTCTCAACTTGCCCTTAACTTAATAAAGGTAACACCGTATTGGGGGATTTCTGCCAATTCAATATGTCTGTAACCATCTATAAAGATTTCTGCGGTTTTGACTCATAATGGAAAAATTATAGAAGGTACACTTGACCCTCGAGTTTTCGTACTTCAGATAATAGTATTTTCAAGTCTTCGTACTTTTTTTCTTCCGAATAGCATATATTACCATGGTACGTCTTGGTCTGTCGTCAACAGTTTGGCTAAGCATTTTATTTGAGTCATTATAACGTTTATTATATATTAATAATAGTGATTATTTAAATTAAATGTGTAGTGTGCTAAAGTAAATGAAATTGATATAACCTAGCCCTTCGAGAAAGTTTTACTGAGGTTATGTATGATACGTCTTGGCATACTGTCAACCACTTAGCCTACCCTACCCACCATTAGGCTACCACTTACCAGTGTTACCAATATTCGGACTTTTCTATTTCCGGACCAGTCTCGGTCTGTATTTGTACGAAAATTCGAGAGGATCAAGTGCATTTTCCCACAAAAGTGATTACATTTAAAAAAAAAGGTTTCAAAGAAAATAAGTGTTTTAAGTATAACTGAAACAGTAAGATGGACATGCCTGGTAGAGGCAGCACATGATGTATCCCAACCTGAATCCTCTACCGCACGTCTTTTTAAAATAAGCAAACACACTAGGAAGGATAGTAAGTGTTCATAAGTCCACTGTAGCAGTGGAGCCAGCAATCATATTATTCTATAAAGCAGAAATGAGCATTGATACCAGCCATAATGGTTAAAAAATAAATTACAAATTAATCACAATGAACATACATTAATTGATGAATTTAAATCAAACACTAAATTATTATAACAATATGAGGATTGCTGTATGAGTGGACTAATAGACAACAATAAAACCGCACTACACTATATACATATTTTAAAAGTGTACCTATGTGTAGCCGGCGTGCTGTCGGCACAGACTCTCACGTTTTGGCATCAATTATTTCATATTTTCATCGAAATCATACAAAATAGGAATACTTTAATGCTTTGAACAGCGGGACGTCATAATCAG
Organism: Hermatobates lingyangjiaoensis; assembly: GCA_026182355.1. NCBI lineage: Eukaryota > Metazoa > Arthropoda > Insecta > Hemiptera > Hermatobatidae > Hermatobates > Hermatobates lingyangjiaoensis. The sequence goes on from JAPFBL010000068.1 coordinate 778,206, forward strand.
AAGAAGAGAACTGAACATAACTCTCCCTCACAACTTTATCTCGTGGTCTTCTCTGATGATATACGTACCATGGTTGCAAATATCTAATATACTTAGCAGGCTATCTGTTTTGTTATTTTGCCCGTGTTAATTTCAGTTTTTAACAAGCACATCTGGATGTACTTTCATATATATATACATATATATATATATATAGCAATGATCAAACCACAATATGATCATTGATTGTTATTTCACTTGTTTATGTGAAATCTTGTTATATGTATATATTTATAAATGTTTGTATCAGTCCTTCCTTTAAGCACATATTATTTAAAATGTAACCATAATTTGCAAAACTTAGCTTTTTGTTAAGTTTCTCTGTCTTTTTGAATAACAATTTCGTTATTGCATCTAAACTAGATAACATACTTCCTACAGTCGATATGTTTAAACTCTTTCTTAGAGCCGTCTTTCGGATGACAATGACCTCAAATGTTTTTCTTTTAATATAAGCAAAATAGATTCAATTAGGAGGATTAAGGTTTTTCTTCAAACCCGAGAGGTGAGTGACCTAAGGCTGTTATTACCTGGGCCGGGTCTATTTGGCCTTCTGTTGCAAATAATTTCAAGAGAACTTTGGGAGTATCTTCACATCGCTGCTTCCCAGATAACAGCAGATCAAAAATAGAGATGGCAACTTCTACGGGTAGTTATGAATCTATTTATGCGGATAGAGGGTTGATGAAGACATTGAGCTTTGCTCGAGAGTAATGTACTATGAAAAGCTAGATTGTAAAAAGCCTAATCTATTTTGACTTAAGTTGCGAATAAATTCATTTGTAATATGAAGTGGACCTGTGTCGTTGAAGAGTAACACACAACTTTTCTGTAGCATACTCCAGAAGTGTTCTCCCTCAAAGATATTACCTTCGAAAAGTAAAAGAAAAGTGAGAGGAAACCAGAGAGAGAAAAATATATGAATAAAAGAGAGCAAAATTCTCGGTGAAACTTTTTACATTACTGTAATCGAAGAGTGGGACAAACTCAGAGCGGCGATAACAGCCACCACATAAATATTAAACAAGTATGGATAAGTTCACAAAAAGTTTTAAAACTACTACATTTTCGAATGATGTCTCTTTATAGATTAAACATACTTCAACCCGGGAATAAATCGTACAAAATAGACCATTAACATTCATTTTGTACTGCTACTCATATAATACATTAAAATGGCATTTGACCAGAATATTTATGAACAGAAATTACATTAAATATAAAAAATTTGAGTGATGAAAAATTAATCTGAACGAAAAAAATGCAGAAATAAATTTATATTAAAAATGAATAGAAAAGAGCTTTAGAGTTTCTAATTTTCAGTTAAAACATCATTAGGAGAACGAGTGGTGTGACGGTTCTACTATCATTAGCACCAGTTTAGAGCAATACCGTATTTTAGAAAAATTGAAAAAATGCGAGGCAATAGAAAATAATGACCCTGGGGTACCCATTTAAATGGTGTTGACCGGGCAAATTTTCACACACGAAAAACAAAAAACGTATATATATATATATTGATAAAAGTATCGACCGTGGAATAGAAACACAGCTTTAGTTTTGTATATATATATATATATATTGAAAAAGGCGAGCCAATCCCTGTTGCGTATTACTTTGAACACTTCTTATTGTATACGTAATACGCAACAGGGATTGGCTCGTCTTTTTCAATTTATAATCTGGCATTCAGCATATATATATATATATATACATATATAAGACCGAACAGCATTTATTTTATACCTTTTTTATTTAATTTATTTAGTTTAATTGTAAAGCTGATGATAACATATGAATGTTGAAAGCTTGTTCATTAGTGTAAGGTAAATATAAATTTAGACCATGTAATTAAATTTCTTTTTTCACTTGACTTATCTACTTGGAAATGTCATTGGCGAACATGATTTATAGTTTACCACCAAATACAACAAAGAAAATAGTCGGAGGCTAGAATCTGTGAATAAAAAGGTCGTGAATGTAGAAACTGCGATCATGTTCAATAAATATACACAAATATTAATAATTTAAATTACCTCTTCATTTTTCAATCATAGGAAGTCAATTGAACACAATGGTTTGATAGTCATAGTAAACTACTACTACATCTACAATCAGTCTTTACTGGAAAGAGGAAGGGTGTAATTCATCGGGTTACTGTTACTTTCCGGAGTAGCTAAGTAGGCCTCTAGCCATGATCAAACTCCAGTAATATGTGCTCGAGTTCTCCTATCTAAACTACTACTGTTGTCATAGGCACGCGATTCGTTGTCTCCATTAGATCGATTTTTGAAGTACAACGATGTTTCTAACACCAGTGTGCTTTTGTTTTTTTGAAATATAACATTCATCATGCTGGTATTCTTGCTTTCCTGTATGAGTTATCTATTCCAAGAGAACATGGAAGCACATTGCAATAATGTGTACTTCATTCTTTTATGAAGAAGGCTTGTTAAACCGAATTGACCATATATTCTGATTTGGTCAGTCAAAAGCATTTTGTAACTAGTGGTCATATTAGTTACAACTTAATTCTGGCTCGAGTAATAGGCTACATGTCTCTCTGTCCCTCGATCATCCCGTCTCAATGTATGCAACACTTTGATGGTCATGGTATACACTGCATCCAGCGACCAGCGTCTCTTTTAAGGACGTCACTCATCGGGTTACTGTTGTCTTCTGCAGTATACCTCGAACAATGGCCCTAAGAATCTTATCGATTCACTCCAATAATATATCTTCTAGATTCCCTATTATCATGATGGTTGTACATAGATTTTATATAGGAAAAATTATCTGATAAAAAATTGTCGTATCATGACGTTATTTAATATGAATAAAATATCGTTGAGATACAAAATAAAAGACTTAACAATAAAATAACTCGTTATTTACAACAAAGCCACATTTATAATTCTGAAATTTTCAGGAGTGTTATCCATGACAAGTTTTTTTGTTCAATTTTTCTTCGAGTTGAGTTTTCAAAAAAATTTGATTGAAATTTTTTCATACTAGACATAAGAGAAATTGTTGTTTATGAAGTTTACTGTTTGAAATTTTATGAAAGCTTACAATACTGAAGTCATTGACATTTCTTTGGAAATAAGTTTTAATGAAAGGCAGTAAAAATATTATTAAACAAAACTGTAAGAAAATAAAGGTTTGTAAATAGTTGTTGGAGAATATGTGAACATGTTGTTGTTGTTTTTTACTGGTATAAATGAAAAAAAAAAAACAGAAATGAATAGAAGCAATAAGGGTGCTTACATAAAGCGGAAGACAATCATACTTTCTTGTCCACGATGGTAGAAAGAAATGAAAAAAAATGGAATGCAATCAAGGTTGAGAGGTCAATGTGAGACAAGGGAGTGAGGGAGATAGAATGACGAGAAGTAAATTTCGGGGATGCTGCAGGGGCGGAGCTAAACGGTCTTTTCATGGCCAATAAAGGGCATTTATGGCCAATAACGACGTGGTCCGATGAAAACCCATGATTCAAGAAAGGACCAGGGGAATCGACTCCGTCCAACAATGACCCATAGAAAATGATTCAGTAAAAAATAGGGCCCCCAAAGTAAATTCTGAATATATTGTAACCACTTGGGGGGCCACAGCTGACTGGTATTGAGACCCCAGAACATTAACCTAACCATTGAAAGTCAAGCGGCAACCATAAACATCGAAAACAAATCCACTTTAACTGCCTTCCTCCAGCCTTTATTCTCAACGTATTGAGAAATTGCATAGAAGAGACGAGTTTTCTAGAAAATAGTCTTACAATCTTATGAAGATAATATAAAACGATTAGCAAGAAGACATCTCTGATATGAAATGAATATTTCGAAATATAATACAACCATTCTCTTTACTTCCCTTTCAGACCATTCGATGTTTGCAAGCAAACGTTTTTGACATAATTCGACAAATAAAATATAGCACTGATATTAGGACCATAACAATCATAACATAATTTTCACTGTACATAATAATAACTTAAATCATAATCACTTAATTATCAGCTTAATTTGATTTATTATTTCAATGTAGCTATCTCTGTTTTGACAGATATAACAAACCCGTAATCATTGCTGCAGTACATGGAACAAAATGAAATAACTAGCTCTAACTAACACGTAAGATTAGTAACTCATTGAAATTAATAATTAATCGGACGAGTTGTTAATTACATGTAACAGCGTTTACCTAGATGATTGTATTTTCACATTTTTTAGTTATCATTTAAAACCTTTTGAGTGAAATTATGAAAAGTGTTAAGTTAATGAGAAAAGTAAATTTGAAACTAAAGAAAGGAGTCAGTAATATTTCTTGGCATGGATAATATGGTGTCTGATTACATGAAAATAAAAAATTTCTTCAGACAGTTGAAAAAAAATCCTCGAAAAGTTGACGATAACTTAACTGAATACATTATAATCATTGATAAATTTAATTTTTTTTTCACATTATATTTCGTTTTAAACGGAAAGAGCAGTTTTATAATTTTTAATAATTGATTATTTTCAAACATGATATGTTTGAGTTGATCATTATCATAAAAATTACAACAAATTTGCTTCTAATCTACCACTTTTATTAATTCCTTCATGTTTAAGACGAACACATTCCACAAGTCACAACAGGAAAAACAAAATCCTTGTCATTTTTCGAGTTTAATTTTATTACTAATCAAAATGTAATGAGAAACTTATCAAAATACACTAACATTCAGATAATATTAAATGCGAAATTAAAAATATAAAGGTTACTGAGAAATTGAAAAAAAAGTCCTACCTGGTTTAAAATAAAATACAATAAGATACGTTTTCTATGTTTTAATATAGATAATACACAATGCATTGTACTTGAGTCAATTGCACATCGACATGCAGAATCATTGCAAAATCTATATACACCTGACCACGAATCCATCCATACACACTTAGACGTAATAAAAAAAAACTATATACACTAATTCAGGAAACCTCAATACTGTCAACAGTATTAAACTGTTATAAACGCTATCGTTAATTAGAGTAAAGTGAAATTTGAACTTGTTTAACACTGCATCAGTGCACTTTAAGCATAATTCAACCCTCAAGAGTTTGTTTTGCGACCTTACGTTAACTACTGGAAAGAAAAAGTATCAACAATAAATAAAGGGAACAATAATATATTTCTCAATATTCTGATCTCATGTTTTAGTTTCACTTACATTACGTACAGCAAAGCAGAAATAACTGTTATATATTGATTTCATCAAAAATGAGAGAATATCAGAGTGCGCCTGAAGATAATTAATTTTTACTTGAAAGCCAAGGCTTTTAGAGTTCTTTTAATGGCTAAGTTCTTTCATCCCATGAGAAAGCAAGCCTATTCCTGGTAATCGCTTTAAATTACGATATATAGAAAAAAAAATAGGAGTTGTATTTGTAGGAATTGAGTTTTGTAAGCGGCTTAGCAAGTCTCTCAGGGTGCACTTTGTGCTTTCTCTTCCTTTAACAGACTTGTCCCAATTCCCTTCTCACTCCCTCCTTCAAGCTTCTTTTGTCTTTCTCAATGTTTCAGGCTGGTCACCATCTACCTTATTTATTTCTCAGTTTATAAGCACTAAGATTATATTCATTTTCCCGTTGGCATTTAGTTGAGACTTAAGCTTAGCGGATTACTTTTGAAAATATTCTGACTGACAGTACAAGATGTTTTCTCATTAAAGTTTAAGTCTTAATAAATGAACTGCTTGTAATCCTAATTGAAAACATGATAGAGAAGTTATACATTTCGTTTTGAGCATTTGAATTACAAAGTTTATCCGGTTTTCAAGTAACATTAATCCAATGACAAATTTATGTTAGTATATATTGAAAAAAATAAAAAAAACTGGCCCCCCACAAAAAGATGTTTTAAAGTTTCAAGTTGTACAACTCGTTAGCGTTCATTTCAGTATATATATATATATATATATATATATATATAAACACATGTAGTATAGAAACGGTCCAAACCGGACAAATATGTAACTGATAAACAGTATACACAAAAGAACAAAAACACTTGCTAGAATCCATATTTCGAACCGCAAACTTTGCGGTTCTAATGAATGTTTTCTTTTTTGAGTTGTGGGAGAGGTACAGATCTATGGACAGCCAGTTTGAGACTAGAGGTTGCAAGAGTTATGGGAGAAGATCATTTACTCATATACCTGTTCGGAGTGGCGACTAGTTTCTTTAATTTTCCATTTAAAGTTTAGTTTAATATATTTTGAATAAATATATTATTTTAACTGAATACAGATTAACTCCGGACCTGAATCGTCCTATTTTTGTTGTTTTATGTTGCAAATTCAAATCAGACATTACAGGAAATTTTTTTTACAAAAATGTAATATTTTTTCTCTTATACATAGACTGGGAATGGGAGTTTAAACCTAAATAAATAATAACAAACGGCAGCTATTAAGGTACAGAATTAGCAGTAGCGACTAAAGTCATTGTATAAATTATGATTACGATTATCAATTTAATACTCCGTGCACAAAAGTACAGATTACATAACGTTATGATCTATCTCATAATTACGAGATTATGAAAACTTAATTTGTAGTTGTAAAGAGCTGATATTTTCGAGGTACTGCAGAATGTTTTGTGTGAACTTTTTTCAGGTGTTATGCCTGATGTATTATGTATACGTATGATGTACGATCTTAAGGTGTCTCCAACCTGCTTCGAATTGCTTACTCTGAGAAATAGTCTCGTCTTCTTCCTGTTTCTGACGTCAAACTGCAGATGTATTACACATAACTTTGAGCAATGTTTCCTTTCAAGGATTTAAACATTCCCTGAACTCTTTGCGGGAAGCCTGATCTTCCCAAATTTCTTGTCTACTTATGTATCTATTCTTTGTCCTGACTCAATAGAAAGGGTCATTTTGGTATAACATAATATTGGAAATTCAGTTCAAATACGTAGAATAGTATTTACTAGATAAACAACTATTATCTAAAATTTTCGGTAAACACATCTTCACGAGAAAAGAAAGGCTAGCATCCAATTTTTTTTATTCTGAAGACTGTTTTACCAAAATTAGAAATTCTATGGGTATTTATTTACTATGTGTCTTACATTTCTTCATATTTTAACTTGCGTTGCCCGGTTTGGATCGTCTTTCTAAGATCCAAGATCGACTGTTGGGTCTGTAAAAATGGTAGGTACAAATCAGTAAACTTTGTAAAGAAGCGAAAAAACGTATAAAAAGCTGAGGGCAAATATTGGGCTTATAATATTCTAAAAGTAAACATAAAAACCAAAAAGGATTGAACACTCGTAATCGAGGCTAATTGTTATTCTGTACCTTTATTCAAAATATTTCTCGCTACGACGTCATGTAAGGAGTTGAATCTCAAAAAACTGGAAAAAATGTCAATTGGCATTTGTCACATTTTTACACGACCATATTCAGGTATCACTATTAATGCATGAGAAGTGCTATAATATTTTTTCTTCAGTTTGAGAATTAGTTAAGTATGTATACTAATATTCCCAATGCCCACAGTAGTTCTAGCCTTTCACCTTTCGTCTTGTTCTAAGGTCCAAAAGTTTGGCTCATTTGTTACTCGGCAGATTTGTTATATATAGGCTATGGACACTACAAGGTCTATAATACTAATTGTAAAAACAGTTTTTTTCTAGATTCATACGCATTATCACTGGTTTTATCTCTTAGTGAATTATATTTATATTCGTTTCTATTCAAAAGTTTAAATTTAAGAATTCTCATTCACTCGAAGTTGAGCTTGGACCTTGTAATACACAGAAATGTCAAACTGTCATATTGTTAATATAATTATAATTTTTTTCATCTGGGCGAAGAAGGGGTGATATTTCAATATAATGTTATACTTTTCCTACCCATTTCCTATTGGAGTACGACATTATATTTATACATTTACCCAATCATTAAGTATAGAGGGATAGAAGTATTGTGTTCAAAGTCCAGTTTTCAACAGAAATACTAGTTTTCGTGTCTTCTGAGCCCAATAAAAGAAGTTTTTATACGTCTTTTTGTACGAGTGGTGTACAATTGTTATGTATTTGTGAATAGGATATCCCAAAAAAATGTTAATCACGAAATAACCAAAGTATTTAAGTTACTATTTGTCCTCAGACAAAATAATATAGACTTGTCTCTGATATTGAGCTTTCCTATATTAAGATATTTTAGAAATCTGTTTACAAAATTTTGATTAAAATGGCTATTGTTTTTTGATGAAAATTAATAATAGAATGCTATCCGAGTAGAAATTGTCTTTTAGGGTTTACAGTTTAAACAGCTGTTTGAAATTAGCTGTTACTCTAATTTTTAAACAGCTCTGATTAAGTTGATACGTATATTAAACAAGAAACTGCAATAAAGGTTTTTGCATTTTGATTAATATATGATTAAAAGGTATTAATTCAGTCTTTATTTAGAAAATTTATTTTTAGTTTTGCATAAGGTGTTATGTTTATTTCCCTTTCTCTACGAAATGGATCCAGGTTTACTTTCACCAGGTTTTCAAAAGGTTCGTGAGTGAAAAAAAAATCACCTATAACAGAAGAAAATGACGTCCTTCTAACTATCGATCTGATCTGAACAAGACCTCTACGTGTTTGAAACGCGTTTTCTGCTTTTCAATTTCTATCTATTCGTTTGCATTATTTTCCCAACAGGAGTAAATAGACTTTTAATTTCATCAAAACTCTAAAACACGAGTTCAACCAATTCAAAACATCGTTAGGTTTTATTTACCTGCCTGTTGACAACAATCAATTCTGATTCTGTTTTAATGTTCTAATGAAGGGATATTGTTCGAAATATCGATAGTTTTTTCCCTGCGTTATTATTTTGTTTTAATTAGCATATGAATGATTTGATTTTTTTTATTTTATAAAAGTAAACGCAAATGATGCACAAAGTAGAAAAAGCTAAAGAAGGCTGGAATGGCGGTTGACGGGAGGAGGGCTGGGGATTCGAAGGTGCAGCCTTAGATTTCACAAGGAGTCACGTCTATTGAGTGACGTCTTCAGAACGGCCTTCATTCGAATCCCTCCCGACCTCTCCTTTAATTAATCCTTTTGAAAGCTGAGACGTCTAATTACAAAATTTCCCTTCACTTCAAAGTCAACTCCCTAAATTAAACAGCCCTTGGTTCTTCCAACAGTGAAGATCCTTTACAAAATTAATTTCTACCTGGTTAATCGTCATATCAATGGGAATCAAATAAAAGCTCATTTCTAGTTTTCAATACAATCAATGATCGAAAACAATATGATTTTTTTTATTTTACAAACAATTCTGATAAGTGCTCTAGGAATTTTGATTAAAAATACACTAACAAAATATTCGGCTAACTTTTTTCAAGAAAATAATTTTTCCATTTAATTGTTAATAAATCATACACTTTCTTCATACGAATTTTCCAAGAGCAGTTATTATAATCTACTAGCCTGTAATAATAACTGTTATTAACAACAACTAATTAATAATTAATAACAATATTGTTATTAACAACAATAATATTGTTGTGTGATAGTCTACCAACTTGAAAGTAGTCTTGAACACTATCGCCAGTATTACATCATCTCAATGCTTCAAATATATTATTCTTAACATTCTGAACGTAAATAAAATTCATGGATTTTGAATACTTGAAGTTATATTAAGTCTGTAAGTGTGTACTTGTTAGTTGTACTTGTTATTAGGAAGAGAAAGATTAGGGAATTATTCAAATCAAGTAAACAAAGAATGCGCCAACTGGTATATAAAGCATACAGATCGTGTAGAAAAATGTTGCTCCTCTAGATCAGCTTTACTATGTCAATATTCATGGGAATCTCAAATTGATATCTATGGAATAATTCACCATTGAATTGTTAACTAATGGGGAAGGGGAAGTCCCATCCAATACCAAGCCATCCGTACAGAAACCTATCCAGCAAGTGCCATATGACTTCCAGAAGCTATCGTTTTTAGATGACATATGCATGACTTCCTAGGCCAGCGTTTCTCAACCTTCTTACTCTTTCTTTACCACTAATGTAAACCGAGTCACAAGGAACCTCTGAACAACAAAACATAGTACATACAACATTTTTACATATTATTTTCATCTGAATTTACATAGCAAATATCATTGGATATTTTATGTAATGCCACTTACAGATGTTCTTTAATGATATTTATGTACAACTTCTGCATAGCTTGAATAGTAGGTCTATACAAAAATTAAAACTACTTTGTCAAATTAAAGGTTATCCTAGTCTATATCATCGTTTATAGTACTTTACCATGGGGTTTACATCGATACATAAAAATTCTAAACTGAAACTAAACAATAAATAGAAGGACAATTATGTAACCATAAAAATGTCTAAATATAAACCAGGCAAAAAAAGATAATTGCTAAATCAATTTATAGGGTATTTTGTGGTTTTACACTTATACAGTATAAGGTATATACTTATATACAGTATATATGTATAAGGTATATAATGTATAAGAGATTAAATGAAAACTTAAAAAAGCGAATTGGCTTATACTAGTTGTTTTTGCAAAACCGTTAGACATCTTTTGGAGAAACTGAGAGTTTGGAGGAATCAGACTTAATTGGTAGAGTTTGAATGTGGGCAGGTATGCACTAGAGAGATTTCCTTACTGGCTTATACTCACACAGTCACAGTTAATATAGAAGGAAAGGTCCATCACCAGCAACTGCTGACTCCAACGTACACCCAAGTAAACCGGAACATTTGTTAGCTGTTACTACCCATTATAATTTATCAATTTTAAATAAAAGTCCCTTGCAAAGTGTGATAGTAACTGATGCTTATCAAGTTGATACTCCGTCTTTTTTCTTCTTTGTAAGAAAATATTTCTAGAATATTAAAATATATTAAGCTAATCTCATGTTATGTGTGCTATAAATTCATTAATCTAATATATATTTGTTTGAATTAGATTAAGCCTGTATAAGCTATATGTAATTTCCTAAGTGTTAATTACTTTAAGTATTAACAAATCAATTAAATGAAATAAGTAGATAGGAAATTGATTAGAAGCCCCCGTTGAAATTTCTCAATTGAATTAGCTGGACTTGCTGTGGAGGACTCTTTGTTTGACCTAAAAACAGAACGGTCTGTTACACGTATCCCTTAGCCATCTCCTCTAACTAGCTCGCTCGACCTAATTTAATTAACACAACTAAATGTAAAGGCTTCACCAAGAGCCCACCCCACCATCTTACCTAGAGTCCAACTCGCCAGTCATTGTCTGGAAAAAGAAAGTTTTCCGCACAACTTTCAACCAGCCCACCTTACCAAAGCCGACTTCTACTCCCAACTTATAACTTCCTTTCACTAGCCCAATCCTAAACCTCTTTTCACAAAAAAGATAGCTGTATCCTTTCAACTTGAATTTCCAGATACTTGTTAGTAGGGTAAAAAGTAAGTTCACTAAGCATAAAGGGCTCATAATAGAAGAAAATAATGTTCAATGAAACCTAAATACAGATTAATTTTCTTAATACATACATCTTTTATAACTACAAAAAAGGTTTTAATTCAATTAGTTTTCATTTTTCCTTATATTATTAATGTTAAAAAAATATCACGGGATATAAATATATGTATTTGAATAAAATTAAAAGAATGTTGAAATTTTAAATTTACATATTTTCATACTCATTAGTACACCCTTCAGTCATTTAAAATTATAGATTTAGAATTCCATCGATTATATCACTATATATTAGGTACAACAAGATTTCACAATACATATATGAAATAAAAATAAAGTTTCCAAGCCGTTCAGTAACAAATCTCAACTGTTGAGATGTGACTCCGACGAAGACCCCTTGTTACGGTTTAAAGATCTTAGATCTTTTTCTGATTTCTTACTGTGGTTTGGACGTTGATATTCTATATATTTAAATAAAGTAATCCTAACTTAAAATATGTAGCGATTATTATTAAATTTAAGTAAAATATTAACTAATTTAAATAAATTATCTCTTGGACTTTACTAAAAATTAGAAAAACTATCAACTGGAATCAAAAATCTACTTTGATAAAATCTGAAGTTGTTCACACTCAAACTTACTATACCTAAACACACTAACAGGTTTATAAACTGTCAATAGTGTATTTACAACGTGGATGTTTTTATTTCCTCAATTATTGTGAAACTGAAATTTCAAAATTTTGAAAAGTCTAACAAACATCTTTTAATAGTTTGTTACATATATCTTCTCCGTTTTATAAATGTATAATTATAAGTATTATTTCCATGGATATAATACCCGTTAATATAAAATATGATATGAAATCCACTTTTTCATAGTACATGGAAAACAAATAACAAAACAGTGAGTATGTAAATCTAAGAAATCAGTTTAATAACACTTCTTGAAATATATTATTAACGAAATCATTAAATGGAATAAATAATAGAAGAGGAGGAATTCGGTGTGTTGCCGTCATTTAGGACTGGGGGATTTGTGTAGAAATTAATTATATTGGCAACTTATTTTAATTACCATTTGAGGGAGTTTATAGAAACATAATAGCAAATTATTAAGTTAATAATAACGAAACCATTCTTCATATGAAATGCCTTTTAATTTGCCTATTTAAATAAAAACAAATTAAACATTTATATAATTGTTATTAGAACTTAAAAAAAAATAAGTAAAAGCGGATTTGCTAAATTAATATTATATAGAATAATTATTAATAGAACAAAACAAAAACTAGGATAATAATAATAAGATGCAAGAAATGCCCTTGTGGTATGTGAGCTCTCTAGACAGCATACGAAGGATGTAAGGGACTAGGACGGCAATAACAAATTCTAGACATATACAGAGAAAAAAGAGTTTGTAAGAATATTATGAACAAACAAACTAACCATTGAGCAGATAACTTATTTAAACAACTAACAGGCTCTTAGGCATTAAGAAAGGATGAGGAGAGACTGTCACGAGCAAAGGTGACAGAGGCAGAAAAAATATAAACAAAAATATGTTCTAAGGAGCAAGGAAGAAAATAATTTGAATATTTAATCATGAAACTGTTAATTGGATTAGTTTTGAAAAAAAACATTGATACACAGATATAAATATAGCATAATCGTATGAACACTCCAGTGTCACTCAGGAAAACGGATATAAAGTTCCAAAATCGGTCGAGTTGGAAAAGAAATTGGCAAGGTCAAAAGATGAATCTGTCTTTAATTTCAAGTGGAAAATGTTATATTTATTTGCATTTACTGTTGGCTGTAATGCTTACAGTATCATATATTCTGCATGACGAAAATATATGCTTATTTTTCGTATTGAATTATATTCAAATAAAAAATTGTTATATTGATTGCTATTCTAATTTTGAAAAGAAATCCATTTTTTTTATAATCAATATTTTAGTGTCTTAAAAATCGTATTAAAATTTAAAAGTCAAATGTGACAACTTCTTAAAAAAATGTTGATAGTATCGTAGGCATTTGTTGGTAATAGTTATTTTGAAAGGAGATAAAGGAACTATCTGCTGGCAGCAGGAATGTGGATGCTGATAATAAATGCCCAGCCGCCTCTCTTAGGGCGGCCCTTTTCATGCAGCTCAGTCAGATGTAAGTACTTCCAAAGGGCTTACATCCCGACTACAATCGCCAATCTGGCTGCCTCAACTTAACATCCTTTAATAGTTTCTTACATATATCTTGTTCGTTTTATATGGATGAAACTGTCATAAGCTTTATAGTTTTAATGAAGAGACGAGGAAGGAATTCTGGAAACTGGAGAATTTGTGTAAGAAACAGATACAAGCCAAATATGGGGCGTTATTTAACAATAATATATATATATATATATATATATAAAACATATCATAAGTGGATAATTATAAGTATTTTTTTCATAGATTTAATACTTTTTAATATAAAAAAAATAATAGTATTAGAATAGTTGTATATTTATAAATAGTTATAATATATTAAATATTTATTTTATGCACGAACAAGAAGATAAAAACAAAAACTAACAAAATAACAAATACACGTAATTGCCTTAAGATTAATAATCACAAATAATAATAATACTAATAATAATAATAATGATACTAATACTAATAATAACTACAAATAATAATAACCACAAACTGTTATTATTGTTCCAATAAGCGATATGTAAATATGTATCAAACTCATACGGAATTAAGGGATATTCTGGAGATGAATCATGTATTCTAGTAGCGTAAATTGGAAAAACTGTATTAGGCAATGAAAAATAAAACAATGAAATATATTTATGATCAATAGTTTATGAACCAATTATAATAATTGGTTTAATGCCAGCAAAGTTGAGTGTATACCACTACAGCATGTGTGGAGGAGACGTAATTTTTGAAATCCCCCAGTATTGCATTTATGTAGAATTACGTTGGAAGTGTCATGTATTAGTCATGAATGAACAATATGAAATTAAATTTAAAATAAATTAAAGTAAAATTTAAGATTTTACTGGAATAGTAAAAATAATTTAACCTACCTAATTATATTAATTAAGAAAACCAGCATAGTTGGGAAGCATTATAAATCTGCCCACTTTTCATTGGAGTTGAAGTGTAAAGCCACTAAGAAAAGGAAGTATTCAAGGGAAGTAAAAGATTTGTAAAAGTGGAACAATTGTGGAAAGGGTTACTTTAGAACGGTGTTATGTGGATAATAAAGAGGTTGGCCCGATTGGGGCGTGCATTGTCGAACAAGCCTTTGTGGTTCGTCCAATTTTCAGTCCTTCACAATCCCCAATGCATAATGTCTTCCCTTCAATACCTGCCATCTTAGACCAACCAATTTTCGAAACTGCTTTTCATTAAGCTATTTCCATCACCTGCCTCCATTAGGCCAATTTGCTATTTTACAAGTCTTTCTCGTTTAGCAGCGTAAAAATTAAAATCCATTCAATTAAAAAAAAAATAGAAGAGAATAAAAATGCTATTTGAAAAGAGTTCAAACCGATTATGTAGAACTCTAGATGCTCTCAACATCAAAGATAAAATTAATCAACTTTACGCAAGCAGTAGTTTCACATTAGCGGATCAACATTTCTCTTTCTTTAATTAAAGTTTAGTATAAAGCTCATTTCAACAACTTTGTATATAAATAATCATATCTTTCAAATATAACAGCAATATGATAAGGGGTTCCTACTAGTTGGGACAAGTATCTCACAATCATTCCAAAGTAAAATAATACAACACTGTCTAGTGAAATGTGAAGAGAATGTTTATTAGAAGAGAATTTTCGACGACTATGGTAGTAGTGAATAGGAGCCTCGACATCTGACATAGTTATTCCACATGTTTAATATGGAATCATGTTATATTCGTAAGTAAAATGATGCGGTTTATAAAAACAACAAATGAATTACCGAGTAAAACACTTGGAGGGTAACACATACAGATAGAACTGACATAACTTGCATACGCCGCAATCAGGAGAGAAATGATCAGAAGGTTGATGGTACCGACTAGTCTAATATTTTTCAATTCAAAGCTCTTAGGTATCTAGCTGGTCAGTTCTTTCCTGAAGACGAATGATTAAAGATGTAAATTACTCATTCCATTTCCGTATGTTTCTTTCTACCCTGTTATTTAATATATATTCACATTGACCAACACATGTTGACTGTTTTAATATTTCTATCATGATTGACACATGATAATTATAATGGTCATTATGAACGCATATATATATCAGATTTCACATAAACACGTGAAAAAACAATTAATGATGAAACCACAATGTGAAATGGAAAAAAAGACTAAGACTTTCAACAGCTTGTTACGGTTGAAAGATCTTAATCTTTTTTCCCCATTTCATATTGCGGTTTGAATATATATATACGTTATTCTTTGCATGGAGGTAAAATAATGATTAGTCAATTTTGTTTACTGAAATCTTGCTTCCCAAACTACCAAGTTATTCCATCCCTTGTTGATTACAAGTTTCTAAAAGTAAAAGCTAAGTGCAACAGTTCCATCTATGCGAGGAAAATTGTCATTAAAATAGTCACATCATTAAAGATTTTATTAGAACCTCACATTCCTACATCTTATTATAAGAATGTCATTGAACAGAAATAATAAAATTATGAAATTTAAAAGTTTAATTGTGAGATTGGAATGAAGCAAAATGGAACAGGCGCAGAGGATGTCTGTAGCTGTCAAACAAAGACTGGAGACTGTAGTTAAAGGGTTCCTAGTAGCGAGTAAGGAGCCTGATGCTGGAGACTTCGATATTTCCTATCGAAGCAAATATAAACTGCTTTGACAAATTCACCTTCGAGGCATCCAAGTGTCCTTCACTATGAAGCACAAAGGGACTATTTCCTATGAACAAGGATTAATATCGAAGAGACTATGGCTTTTGATGATTTCAGTTTGAGACTTCCATTCCATTAATGAATGCAGTAATAAATTATGCTTATGTCAATTTATTACTACATTCAGGAATCCTGTAATAAGTTAATATAAACATATACAACTCCCGCCCTCCCTAACATGGTAATTAATTTTTAATAATTAATTTCAAGTTATAAAATATTTTTAAATTCTTATTACAAGAATTGGCAAGTACCAATGTCTTTTATCATTGGTACTCACAATGGAAAAGCAAAAATACATTCCACATAGAAAATTTCATAAGAAAACAACGCGTTCAAAGGATTTGTTGAACTCACATCCATCTTACTGATGACGATTAGTATATCTTCTATCGAAATATAGTAGTGAGTTTCTGTTTCATGTCCGTGTATTCTATTTATGAATTTAGTTTATATATATATATAATCACCAAGAAAACGGTTCAGAAAGGACACTAACTTTAATAGGTCCTAATTTCCTCTAATATTTATTTACTTTTCACAGTGCCAAATTAACTATTATTATTTCTCAGTTTTCCACTTTATTCACTTATTCTTAGTTTAGTTTTCTTACTTCTCTATATCCAGGCACCCCGTGTCCCAACACCGTTGCTCTTCAACCGTCGCTTCGGAAGTGCGCTTGGTGTCCATATCTCTTCTCTTCGGATGACGGTGAAAACAAAAATTAGAGACTGCAAGTGTATTTTTCTATTTTCTATGTGTGTTTTTCTATTACTATATACCGATAGTTTACTCTAAGACGAATATATATATATAGGTGTTGATTGTCGTCCTTCCGTCAACTCATATCTTCTCCTGATGACGATCACCATAACGGTCGAAATATTGAAAACTGAGTCTTTGTTATGTTTCTGTCTATGTGTCACAGTGTTTTTTAAGTGTAATCTGTCCTGCCGGACCGTTTTTCGTTTATTATTATATATATATATATATATATATATATATATATATATATATATATAATTAAAGTCATCACTAGAAATCCAAAAAAAAGAGACTAATGCTTACTATTCTCGATTATTTTGGCTATCTTGCCGTCTTCAGGAGAGGTAGGACAAGGAGAAGGAACACTGGTGCGGAGACATGAAAGTGTCCACCAACCGAAACAAAGTGACCCTTACATAAATCACAGACGCACACACACACACACACACACACAATATATATATATATATATAATATATTTAATATATATATATTTACATATATATATATTTACATATATATATATATATATATATATATATATATATATATATATATATATATATGTTCAAATCACAATAAGAAATGGAAAAAAAAGACTAAGATATTCAACCTTAACAAGGGGTCTTCGTCAGTCAAAAAGCGAACTCATTTGGGTTTTTGACTCAGACGAATACGCTTGTTATGGTTGAAAGATTTTAGTATTTTTTTTCATTTCTTATTGTGGTTTGAACATTGTTTCACTGTTTATCATATAATATTGTTTTATATGTATATGTAAATTTATATGTAAATAAGGAATTTTCCGACCGAGGTTATCCTCCTAGGTTCAATAATAATCATGTAGTCCTTTCTGATGTACATCATAATTCTGGTCCTAGGAGGGATCGCAGGGATTCTGCTTTCCTTATCACCACTTATTTCCCTGATGTTCATAGGCTGGGCGCAGTTATCAATGATTTCTTTCCTATACTTTTTTCTTTCACATGTACCTCTTCTGTCTTCAGAGAGACACCTTCTATTTCCTACCGCAAACCTGTTAACCTTAGATCTATCTTCTCTCATATATCTTCTCTCATTTAGATCTATATATCTCTCATATATGGGCCTCCCAATACTGATGGTGGTATGGTGCAGTGCGGACGTCATAGGTGTCTTACTTGCCCAATAATTAATCCCGTTCCTCCCTTAGCAAACGCACCTACCCTATCGCTTACAAGACCTCTTCTACTTCTGGTAACTGCGTTTACTGTTTGGATTGCTCCCAGTATGATGCTATTTATGTAGGTTTGGCTTCTATCAAGCTAAGCCTGGGTGTCAATAATCACAGGTAGTCCGTTGTAAACCCAGTGACCTTCCCGTTACTATTCATGCCAGTTCCCTGGGATTGAGTTTCAATGACTGTTTCTGTGTACAGGTTCTGAGATAACAAATAACAATTCGAAAGTCACTCTGAGAGCTTCTCTTTTTTATTTTTGTTTGGGTTTTTTACTTGTGCTAATAGTTTTTGTTTTCATTCGTTATTATTTATTTTGTTTTTATTTCTTTATCTAATCTTGCCTCCGGTCCCTACGTAAGTTGGCTATACTGTTTGACTGTTTCTTCATGAATTGAAGTCAGTCCTTATTTTTTTTCGAACATTTTAGAGAGTTGCATACAGTCACATTTCAAACAAACATACAAGTCGATTTTAAATATCGAATCATTCCACACCACCTAGGATTCTATAATGGTATCCACCGATAGGTCGGTGGCTCTTGACTCTAAAGCAGAACAGCAAAAAGTTGTTGTTTTTTTTTAAAGGATAACAGAAAGAGTGGTTTGTGGTGCTCTTTGAGTGGGATAAAGTGTTTGAGGTTATTTTCAAAGAGGTAAGGAACTGACACAAACAAAGGGAGGCTGCAAGAAATATGACCGGAATAAAAGAAACCTCTTGACCCGACTGTTTAACTTAAACGTCAAGAAAAAAATATTTTTGTTTTAAAACAAAGAAAAACTCCAGGATGCAATCCAAAACTGATATTACAGATTAACTAATTTCTTGTAAAGTAAAATCAGGTGTTATTCAAATAAGTATAATATCCAAGGAACAATTTCAAAATTCATTTCAACTTTTGAACAATTTATAACAATACTATGTTAGAATACTATACTTCTGAAAAATGGGAAAAATCTTTAGATGTTTCGACTCATCAAACTTGAATTTGTTTGACCAATTTTTAAGTATTAACTTTCGTTAATTATTTGTAAATAAAATTCTTTAAATATGCTCATAGCTTTTAGTTAATTAATCTGAAAATATATAATTTATAATTAATAATTAATAATTATAATTAAAATAATTATAATTAATTTTCTACTCATTAATGACTTAAGCAAGTTTATTAAATTAAATATAATGGTAATTATAAACAAATTAATTTGAATTAAGTTAATAACTTCTACATTCTGGTATGACGTGCATAATGAAATCTGGTTTAAATATGCTGGTCATTTTCAACTACTTAATCCAACTGATATTCGTGTCATTAATTACAATGACTAATTCTAATTATTTGCATAATCACAAAGGCCATAGTCATGATAATCAATTCTCATATTTTACTTGTTTCAAATTCTTTTATTCTTCAAATAAATTTAACGCCTACCTGCTCTGTGGATTTAAATTAAAATAATAAAATCTGCTGTAATCACTTCAAAGCGTTAAAACTAATAAATATTTAGTGCTTTGCACTAAAAGCTAATAAATAACGCTCTGCAATGATCTAATCCACAAACTTGCTGACTGACTGGTTACACACGACTGAAAATCATCTTTCCTTTTTATCAGTTAGATGGGAAATGATAAATGATTGGGTGAGCAGTTATCAATACTGATGAAGTAATCAATATTACTTCACCGCTCGTGCGGGGTTTGGCTGCTCTTGAATAATACTTCCTAAGCTGAGGTAACAACAGCGTACGGCTAATTGCATACAGAATGCTGAAACCCACTTGAAATTAAAGGTAATGACAGCTTCAAACATTGTAACGAATTGGCAGCCACTATTGCTTTTGTACTATTGTATTACTACTTTTTTTGGTCTTGTGGTTTTATCAGTGGTTCGTTAGTTTTATTACTTTTTTGTGGATGTCCATTTTATATTTTTCGATGTTCTCTTCGTTACAGGCAAAGAATCCATGGTCTCATGACAATTAGTGTAAATGATGCAGTTTTGCTTGAAGTATATGTATTGACTAGACATAAACCTCTTTACTTAGACAGTTAAAATAACAATTTGTTTTAGATGAAGTTAAACTCTGCATTGATGTTAAAATTATCCCTAATACTATGTAATACTGCTTTGGGAGTTGGAACTTTGTTATCCCTGCTATTAGATTTGGTGTCTTCTTAACTCTTCTAGTAGTGTTATTTTTGTTGGCAAAATGTTTCGACCGTTCGACGATCATCTTCAGACACTAGGAGGGAGAGAGTAGAAGAGAGGTTAGCAAGAGAGAGGGTAGTAAGACACATGAACTTGGTGGGTAGTGACTGGAAAACTAAAGTCAGTAACTGATTAAGATAGCTCTTTGATCTTGTCCTTGATAGTTCAAATTAAGTTTATTTTTCAAGTCTCTGTGAATTAGATACTGTCAAAAACAGACCGAAGAATGAAAAAAAGTGTGAATTTCTGAGAATCAATGGAGGGTTGGGGGCAGGAGGGGGAAGTGAATAATTCATATTCAGGTTAATGGGGTGTAAAAGGGTGGAGAAAGAGACAGAGGGAGGAGCAAATTAAATTATTTAACGCACTTAGTGAGGCGAGGTGGGTTGTGTATTCTTCGGCTCCTTCCACTTAACTTAAAGCTAACTCAGTCAGACCTGAGGACAAATCTACTTTACACACAGCTCCACTAAGGGAATTGTAAATAAGCTAAAAAGAATCTTTCATGTTTTACATTGACAACACTCCTTTCCTTAAAAGATTGCTCTAACCAGTTTTACTCGCCATTTATTCTTATTTATATTGTTTTCTCTCTTATTTTGTAGTTGTCATGACTACATCATTTTAAAAGGAAATTGTAAATATCAAATATTCTATTAAAGGGAGTTTCCATTAAATTACATGAAAATACTGCTATTTTTAAGTATATATATTTTTTTTAAATTGCCTAACTAATATTTTACTTTGCTCTTAAGAATTCTTTTCACAAAAATATTATTCACAAACACATGTAAATAATATGCTTTCGTAAAATTTTTCGTAACATTAAGGTTTTTCTGTTACTCTGATTTTTTCCTTTCCTTTATAAACATTTTGACAACGCTGATAAATAATGTTTACGGACGATGCTTTTCATTCCCAAACACCATTCTGATCACCATACTCTCATCGTTTTCAACTTCTCATCATACTTACATGGTCAGCTGGGCCCTGAATCTTGCTGATCAGTATATAGTACAGATCGTTTCTCTTACCCCCCCCCCCTCTCCAATCGGTTCACCATGGCTTAGATGCATGCAAAGTTGTCTTATATCAGGGGGTCAAACCTTACGCTACTTAACTATATTAGAGACTGATCTTAAGCGAGTATCTGACACAGTATACTCTAGGGACGGATAATGGTATATCCTCTCCCATAGATGAAAATGATTTTTTGTTTCATTCTCAGTGTCATGGATGTTTAAAAGATTATGGCTGTGAAAAGATATCAATTATAACCATTAGAACACATTTTTAATTTAACTAAATTGGACTATTTTAAACTGGTTGTGGCGGATTACATCATGTAGGTCTTTTTTTACATCAATTTTACAATATATTCAAAAAATAATCTTTTCTTTTTCAACAAGTTGAATTCTTATTAGCATCAGTTGTCACATTATTCCTATAATTAACATAATCAAGTACCTCAATTTTAGTTAATATCGTGACAACAGTTGATAATGTTAGTACCTTTCTTTTAAAGTAATTATTTACACCTCTGAAGAAGACCAATTCTTAGCCAAGAACTCCGGAGTTGAGTTTATACAATAATAACAAAAACTGATGAAGTAAAGATATGTTTTTTACGTAAATAACTAATCTAACAATCAAAAACAAAGAAAATTGATAATGATTTAAAGTTTAAGCAATATAGCTAATATTACTAATATCCTAGTAGTTTATTGTTATGTTGTTGTTTTTCAGTGTTGAAGTGACTCAACAGTGCATTAATGTGGGTAGAGTTGCCAGCTGTTGCTGCGTAGTTAGTTCCTAACAAGGGAGTAGGGTTTGTGGTTCTGTCTGGTTTTGCACCAACTCTGGTTGACCGTCTCGTCGGCTTTAACTAGCAAAAACAGAGCCATCAAACTTGCTGACAAAGTAGAGGTCAGTGAAATCTCCCTTTAGTTCTCTTAGCTGAACTTATCCTTCTAATTCTATAAATATATAGTTAAAAGTTGCAGCAGTGTTGTATTCAGAAGTTTTTTTGTAAACGCACCTTATATATCTATCTACTTTTTCTCTTCGCCTGAAGCCGTCATAATAAACCTCTCAATCAAGGTTTTGACCAGGCATTGGTCAGTATCAGATAATCTTCTGTAGTGTGTGGGCTGCTGTCAATGGCTCAGAAGGTTTTTCCTAGTTGTCGGGGTCATAGACTCCTTAATTCCCATACATCTATCCGTCGGCGTCCTCTCCGTGAGAGCGGGCAACAGGTTACGCTGATTGCATAGATTGACTAACAGACGTAAGATTTTGTGGCCACTAACCTCAGCTACAGCTGCAGTGAACCTCGCTCTAAAGTTCAGTGAACCCAAGAGCTCTTAAAACACTGTCGGTATTCCAGGGGCGGAGAAAGCCTATACATGACTTGTTTAGGAGTCCCGTAGCCCCGGCGTTGGAGTTGGACTCGTGGTGGCAGTGGGATCCTTATCTGGGACAGGTACTCTCCCTAATGAGGGCTGTGTGAGCAGTATCTTCTTGTGAGGTTGCCGCACAGCAACAAGAGATGGACTAAAAACTGGGACTTTCTTAGATGAGGCCTAGTCCGTGGCTAATAGAAACTATCCTTCGCGTGGATGGACCAAATACTTATTGATACGATGAAAGTGCTTATACTGACAAATTGTAGGAATCGGCCACCTATTAAATGTGCACAAACACTCAGAAAAATGCTCCAATAGAAGTACTGCTTTTGTTTACTTTTAGTTCAACATGTCTACTACTTAGAATTAGAATAACTTTATTAGCACAAGACAATTGATATTTTAAGCATATCAGCATCGATTGCTTCGGTGGACGAATGCCACATGATGGTTATCCTGGGCCTCACGGTCAATGCTACGGATTGACTCTCGATGTTATGTGGTGGTCACAGGTGGTAAACTTTTGTTATTGAAGTGTGCTGGTGTTATGGCATTCATAGCATTTGGTCTTTCTTATATACTGTAGAGCGTCCTATGGTCTCTTGTAAAAGACTTATAATTAGCCATCGAAATCAGTTATTCATTTTCAATCATTTTTTTACGCAGTTACAGGGATAAGTCTAAAGCCCCATTGCTGACTATGTAAAATACGTACCACTATGTAAAATGACAGAGATTGTAACAGTATAAGACCATGATACCTATCCAGTAAAATGATATGTATTTACTGCGCATGCGTAAGTGGCTCTTGAACACGTCAGCAGTAACAGTTCAAAGGAGGCTTGTATCAAAGCCGAGCTGTGGCTCAACTCGATATATCAAATTGAAACAGCTCCCACTTTTGACCTTTTAATTGAGAAAAAAATATATTAGGGCTACATTATTTCTGGCCATGTTATTTAAAGTTTTAGTTTTATAAAATTAGGTAAGTCATTTTTTTGAAGGTATAAAATAAGTTTATACCACAAATGATAATAATAATATCAACAGAATTATAAAAAAATCCACAATTTTTTGTTTTCTAGGTGTTAAGAACTGATAGTGTTTTGGAAAAGTGCAATCAATGGGTCTCAGAACTTTCTTTTCCTGTTAGGTTTGTATTAATTTTTTACCTCCAGTCATTTATACATACAAAATATGTTATTGTATGTATAAATACAAAATTAGTTATGTAAACATCACTCTATGCATAATGTGTGAACATAAACGAGAAAAAGGAAACTGGCCCTTAGATTATACAAATCAATTGTTGTTTGATGTCCAAAACAGTTTTTTGGTGGTCTACAGCAGTCTACTGAGGTTTTTAAGTAATTTGAAAAAGTAACACAAGACTATATCATAATAATGTTTCAATGATTACCAGACTCTGGCAGATGCTTTATTTTGTAATACGACCATACCCTCATCCTCTTTCTGAATTATAATCTGCAGTAAATGACAAGTTGCATTACTTTCTGCATTTTATGCTTTAAGACGTAAAGTAACCATTTTTTATCAATTTTTTGGTTTTCATAATGGCCACAACTTTCATTTCGTCAACCTCATCTGCAAACATTGAAGGTCGAAAAATATATCTTGTATTGAGCTGGTCTAAGTAGTAAAAAAGCTTGAGAACATCTGATGTATAGGATTTTTTACTAAAGCGTATTTTCCATTTAATTTTTAGTTGTGCCAGACGTGTTTATTATTTAAAGGAAAACAAAGTTGTTTTGTTAGTTGCATGAATGTTTATCATGGAGAGGAAGTTATTAATGACGGTAATATGAGCGAGGCGAGGCTGGCCGCGATCCCTGTGCTTAGGGGCAGTGTCAGTCGTTAGGTAAGCAAGTGCCCATGTGCTGGCTTTTCCCCTGCGACTCCTTCCCAGACCTCTTAAAACAGAGTGACTTAGCTTGTATCAGATAAATTAAAGCACTCTCAGGGAAAGCGAGAAATATTATTAAACAGAATTCCTCGTTAATATTATACTCTGACCTGAAGGCATGTCAGCAGAGAAATCTCAGCGTCCCTAATACTTCTCCAGTCGATTAAGCACAATTGATACTTTAGCTCTGCTTCAATAGTAAATTATATGTATGTATAAACAATTCCAATAATATATCATCTGTTTCATAGAATAGGTATATTATGCAATCGGAAATCGGTCAATTTTCTACGTTCAAAATCAAACTCTCAATGCCGATGATTCTATAGATATAAACTATACTATAGACAAAAATATAACCATAGCTTATAAATGTAATCCATAGTTAAAGAATAGATAACTGAACAGAATTCGCAATACTACTACTACTACTACTAATTATCTTCTACAAATTAATCTCCCAATAGTTTAAATACTCGTATCTAATGGAAAAATATAAAATAAACTATTTAAAGATATAATTTGAATAAACCAGAGAGCAAACTGTTTTATTTGGAGCGAAGTAAAGCTTTGCACGCAATGTAGACATCATGATCAGTTTACTCTATATTATTACTACATTTTCTTCAGAATGGGTCTTCTGATGTGACAACCGTTTTGATTACATGTTTGTACAAGTCATGCAGTCATATTGGAAATCCTATTATTCACCTAATCTAATTCATCTAATAATTCCTTTATAAGTCAAAGCTTACATATTTCGTGATTTGGCAATGTTGGAGAGTTTCGGTGACTTAGACGGTATGATCGCTTGTCTCGAACAGAGAGGCTTGGGTTGAGGCAGCCAGTGTTGCCCAGGGTCTTGCATGATCGCTACTGGACTGGTTCCAGCAGATTAGGATCTAATTTTCGCTCTGGCCCTCGATTTCCTTATGCAGGAAGTAAAAAAAATCTGAGTACGTCGTCCCTCGAAGAGGACTTTAAGGTACTCATAAAGATTCCTTTTCTAAGCACACTTCAGATATTTAAAATTTAGAGCTCCCAATGCAGAATCAGCCCATGTGGTTCGCCTTAACTAAATTGGTCCAAATATTAAATGAGCCACACTTTCTGACCCTAGAACAGCACTAAAACGTGAAAACGTGTATTGGAAAACGATAAAATAGAGCTTGGAGTCATTGTCTTTAAGCTTTAGCAGTTTCTGTTGTCCAGAAAAAATAGGGTGGACTATTTTGTGCCCTATTCGACAGGTCTTCAGATTCCACTTATACCTCTACTAACTTGTTATCTCTTATTGGCTGTATACCAACGGGTTTCTTCTATTTAAGTATTTAATATCACTTTTTAATATCAAGCAGATATAATAAAGTATTTCGAGCTAATCGCCCTTCATTTTGTCAGCACACCAGTTTTGTTTTTCATATTTTCATCTATTATACCAAATCATCGGCATCGTAGGTGCCGAATTACATAAAAATTCATTTTACTAGAGTATTGTTAGGGACCGGGTACTGTTTATTGTACGAGTATGTATAATGTACAACTTGAGTTTTGGCTCGTGTCGACTCTAGTCGGTGCCCAATCGTCATAGGCATGCTGAACGTACAACTTCTCTCTAGATCACTGCAGTTAAACAAACTTGGGAGTGGATAGTAATAGTATAGGTGACACAAGGTTTCTCTGGAAATATTTGTTGCCCATGGTTCAAATCAATGGCTAAGCAAAATGAACCGTACTAACGGCATGAAATAAAGTGAACCCTCATGCCGAATGAATTGGATATTCGAGTGTGTGAGCGAATACCGAAAGACTTCTCGAGTGTGTCGGCCTTCAAACTATTTGATCATATAGTTGAATTTTAATTATTTCTTTAACAGGCCCCAGCAAATAACTTATTAGTTTAATTTTATTGAAAATATGGTCTTCAACAACACTTATTATCTCCTTATTTGATGTAGAGTAAAAGATAATCTGTCTTCTGAAAGATGAGTTTAATTTCGTGAGACAAAAATAATTGGAAAGGCTTGATGATTTTTGTAAGAATGAGTGGAGACGATAAATTCATCCAAGTTAGGTGGGTTAAGAGAAGCAGCAAAGGAAAGAAGAATTAGATGGCGAGGGGGGTAGAAAGTGGCTGTTGGTTTGAAGGGGATGTATAAGTGGGACAAAGCCGGTGGCGTCCCAGCCCCACCTCCTATTTACATGGAAATGAAGCCCACAAAGGAAAAAATCCAGCCTCTACTACCAATTTGTTTCATCTCTCTCTCATCCACACCACTTGCAGGCAAAAATAAATGAAAAAAAAAATACTCCTAGTTAAATCACCATATACTCTTCTGGCTACCAATGTGTGACGAACATTTTCATCAGAAAATCAAATTTGACTCTTGAACTGGTGACAGGATCTCATTCAGAAACATGCATTTATAATAATAAAGTAATACCATCATTATTAGAACAAAAAAAAAAACTTTTTATTAATACTAAACTTGTAATTTATTAGAATTTTCATTGTTAATAGAATGTGCTCTATCAACAATTCAATTGTTGAATTGTGCTCTATCATCGAATTCATTGACCACTAGACCACTTTTAGTAAACTATATATTAACAACCTCTGAGAACAACAATATTCGGTATCTAAGATGACAAAAAGTGACACAAAATTTTGTTACAGAAAAAGTTACGTATTATCAGAGATTTTTGTTTAAAAAAGAAAACACTTTGTGAATGTCAGTAACAACTGTTTGAATAAACACGTAACACAGTGTCTTTCTAGTAATGCTTAAGTTTTCTGTTTCAAAATTTGGTCACTTCTGTCAATGAATGAAGTTGTCAATAAAAATCGAAACATTGTCAATGCGAGTTCAATTTAGAATATGAAGAATAACCGAGTTCTGATAAAAAAATATTTTGTAGATATATATATCAAATTCAATATTATATCAACTGTTTGATAGAATAGGTGTATTATGTAATTGGTGTTTGGTCAATTTACATTGACCAAATCCCGATTACATAATACACCTAAATATATATATATATATATCAAAAATATATGCTACTATTTAAGTAACGTATTGTAGACTGGATTGCCATAGAGGATCTGAAGCAGTTAAGATGAAATGTAAAGCAACCTTAGAGGTAAATCAGTTTTACTTGGAAACCTAACCAGGTTAGAACAGCATAAATCCAGTAGCCCGAGGCCTCGCAGAGTGGATCCACGCTATATCCCACTTGGCGGCCTGTTTCAACTTAAATACCTGTTCACAGTTCCCCATTCTTTGATCCCTTCCAACGTCTAATGTCCCGGAAAATTAAACCTTCACTCTCTTCTTCCTCTTCACCACCCCAAAATTACCCCTATTCCGTAATGGATTTCTTTTCCTCTATCTAACCCCCTGCTTAATTGTGCTCCACTTAAAAAAAGAAAAAAAAAATGAACTTTATAACTTTTTTGCAACGGCTTTATAATATTCTTCTGGGTTATTTTATCTCTGCTTATTCAACCAGAAACATGTTATTAGTCCATGAAAAAAAATTATCAATATTAAGAGCATTGAAATAAAAAGACTTGAACATTTTAGATAATGAATTCATTGTTAACATAAAAACTCCTTATGAATTAGGTAACAATTATTTACTCAAAGAAAACGCAACTGCTCCTTTTATGGGAGTTTTAAATAACACAATATTGAACTTTCCTAGAGAATCTTTAATGACTCTGTCAATTTTCAGTCCACTAGGCAAGTATAATAAAATGAGACGTCATTAGCGTTTGATTTCTTTGATTTTTTTAAACATTTTTTTAAAAATAATTATTTTATTTGGAAGTCATCTTTTCAAGCATGATCGTTGCTTAGTTCAATACATTTATGAGAGTAAAATGAAAGCATTGGCACCATGCTTGTTAATACAATTTGGTAACCTGCATCAGGTATGATCTGTAGAAACGTGATCAGAGATTGTGTGCCATTTATTCATTTATTTATTAATTAATGGGCAAAAATTACTAGCAAAATAAGCATTAGAAAAACGTGCTCCAATAAGCGGTTACATCCGAAATATATGTAATAAATATGGCGCACTTATCAAGTTGAATAGAGACAGAAGGAAGGCAAGGTTAGAACTGTTGGTGTAAAACTGTGACAGAAGAGCAGAGCCGTCTCTGGGAGTGTGCGGGGCCTTCCCCACCCACACATTGTTAAAAAAAAACTGTTACATAGGTTACATTTACTATGAGTCTGTCAATTTGCGGAAGTGACGGTTGCGGCAGCCACTGGCATGCAGGATCATGCCGTGAGACCCGCGGCTGGCTCGGTTCACGGGCCTGCAGGAGAGAGTGGGAAATGATGTTTTGGGGAGAAGGTATGGATAGGTAAGGATTAACAAAAGTAATATTCAGGTCACAGAGACAGACGTTTAAAGCTGTCTTGAAATACAGAAAAAAAAATTGTTTTCTGATTCAGTGAAAAAAATATAGCGTATGAATTCCTTTATTCCTAATGCTTTCAAAACAGATATTTCTTGAAAATTATTTTACCATTCCGTCTAGGTTTCTTTTTTTTTTTTAGGGTGGAATTGAAGATCTTACACCTCTGAATCTGATTAATATTACAAATCAATAATGATTATAATTTAGAAGTCTTAAATTTTGTCCCTACGTCAATTGTATTTAAGGGTACAGTTTTTTAACAAGAGCCTGACATCGTTCAGGATTGGGACCGATGACTTAATGTCTGGACTACGAGAGATGAACAGATATTTTTTTGCACCAAAATGGGAATCGACCCCGGTCCTACCAATTCAGATACGAGTGTGCAAGCCGCCTGGTGAACCTGATTCTTCTCGTTTCTATTAGGGTGAAAGCTATATCTTTTCTGTCTAGATGTAAAAGCTGGGATACGAACTGTTAAAGTAACATTTTTTGAGCTTACATTTAAAGGAAAAACATTGACTCTTTTCAGAAAAAAATCTAAAAATTATACTAATTTAAATAAGAAAAGAGTTTGTATAAAACATTCATTGACTTAGATTCTTTGACCAGATGCTGTGATTGTTGTAAAATTTTTTCACGAGAATCTTGTTTCTTTGATTCTTCCATTTCTAATCATTTTGTTTTTGTTTAAAAATTTTTCTATAGCAACTTAAAATCAGTCTACTATGTCAAAATCGAACATAGACAATATGTTAAACATAGAGAAACAAGTTAAGAAAGAGAAGGTAATATGGGATAAGGAGGTTTGGATCGCTAATTAATAAAAACAAAAAAAAATCAGGTGTGTGACTACTGAACAAATTCTAATGGTGATCCGATATCTACGCTCCTACAACATTGTAATACGATTTATATTCGTACCTGGAACAAACGTGACTATAGAAATCACTTCTTAAAAATAAGAACCAAACTAAAATTGAGCGTTTTTTTTTTGTATTAGTAAAATAATATAATAATAGTAAAAAGAAATGATAATATAATAAAAGAAAGAAAATCGATTTTTTGATGACCTATCATGCGCCATCCTTTCACATCTGCACAAGACATGACTCTACATTTTCACTTTTTGTTGAGTTAGTTTCTTTAGGTTTTACCAAATGCTTCATGTTTTTTCGGGTCGAAAGAGTTTGTTAGTTGGATAGTTCAGTACATTATTTGTTTTCTTCTATTACCGACAAGTGAACATTTACGTCTAATAATATTTAATACTTTGACTTATCCATCCACTCTCCTTTCTTCAAGAGTAAACATATAAATGGTGTGAATTAATCATAGTATCGACTGCTTCGTCTCATACTGTTTGAAAGTAGTCTGCAAAGTTAGTTCTGGAGCAGATATTGAAAACTTTCATTACGATTAGAAAAGTTTCTCTCCTAAATTTTAAAATTTCCTAGATAGAAGACAATTTTTTACCATTTTTACATTTTGTTATTCGCATTTCCAAAACTGGAGAATATATTGTTGAGAAAAGTTAAAAAAAAAATGATTTCACTCAGAGCTGCTTGAGTTCAAAGAAATTGAAATTTTGAAGTTCAATTATATATGTAATGTTTTGCATAAATAAGTTAACACCGCCAGTAGACTGGTTTAGTGGGTGAACTGACACATAATTAAAACGATGTGAAGTTTTCATTGAGAAAGATCCAGTAATAATCTTAAGATATTATTCGGTGAAGAAATCAGAAATTAGATGGTTGAAAGAAGAATTTAATTTCATTACGGATAGTGTGGGTCAACTTGACGGTATCTAACTGCCCGACGAGGAGACCGTTGTACACATCACTTTATTGGTTTAGTTCTTTAATGATTTCTTGAATTGTTGAACCACCAAGGTCACTCACTGAGTATTCAGCATAATCAGAATGAACTTCCAGGAACTAAACGGGGTTAATGAAAATAAGAACATCGCCTAGCGTGCTAGCTCATTGAAGCAAACAGTTTAACGTTTGCACAAGCACAACTGCATATATATATATATATTATATATACAGTTCAATGTACAAAAAGAAACATAGAGAAATTAAAAGAACACACTTACATACCTAATTCTTGGTTTGAACCACCTTCAGGAGAGATAAGAGAGGAAAACCAAGCACACTGGTTCAGAGACGGTTGGAAACCAACAATGAACTATATTTGTCCGTTTCGAATCGTACTTCCATCGAAAAGTATATATATATATATATATTTGCATAGGTGGGCAGCAAATCTTCTCTTGTTGAATGACATGTTGAATTGAAATATGCCGCAGCTTCTGCATTCACGACTTTTCTGCTGACTATCTCGAATTTTCCGTATAATTTTTTTTGTGCTTGCGGCAACTCTCACAATAACTTAAACAGAGACAGATAGACAATATTCAGTGTTTGGTAACCACTACATGACTATTTATAACTAATAAAAACTGATTTATTACATTAACAAACTTTCAACCACACATTTCCATCTTCAGGTTAATTTGGTAACAATTTGGTATAATAATTTTAGAAATGATAAGGAATGAAAGGTTTTAGAGGAAATTTAGATGTAAAGATATAGTTATAAATAACTATTGGCAGGTTCAAGCAAGGTTGCAAATGCAAAGTTGCTCAACTCGGTTGATCTCAGGGCGTCTGACGATCAAACTCTCTACGGGAGCACCGAAGAATGGGGAGGCTGCTGCATATTTCAATTCGACTTACATATCCACTGGCATAGTCACGTTGAATATGCCAGGTTTCTTTATGTTACTCAAGGTAAGCCACATTATCAACCAAATGCTACACATGCAACTCTTGTACATCGCTAAAAGTCATAAAGCCTACAGCGAAGTGCAACCGATAAATAAAAAATAAAATGTATACAGGAAATTTATTTATAAAACCCATGAAAAACAAGTCAAAAAATTCCAAGAAATTAATTCATTTACGCAAAGCTAGTAGCCTACAAGGGAAAGTAATTATATATAAATCAAATATTATAATTGCTAATGATAATTATAATATTGTTATTGTTATTGTAAAGAAGATGTTTAAGAAAGAATAACGACCGGATATATTATCTCTAGATAACGGTTAATATTGTGATAGAAGGAAATGAAGGAACCGACCATCTCGCTAAAACAGCAGCGTCTAATCTGCATGAGATGGTTAATTATACTATGAAATTTCACTATTCTACAGACAGAATGGAGGTTTTCTCGCCTCCAACCAGGAGGAAAACAATAACGGCAAAGTACATGGAATGAATAACTGAAAGTTGAGGGGAACTAACTATTACTGTCAAAAACAGATTGAAACTGAAAAATATTACTGAAATATTTACAGGACATAGCAAAATGAAGTCATGTTTGTTAAAAGCAAGAAACAGCATATCGGTAGTTTGATAATGAAGGGAGTCAGTGAGCAAAATAATAACCATTTGCTCAGATACGAAAACATATAGAAGGAAACTATTCCACTCTTGATTACTGCTAACTCAGGTAACATACTAAGAAAGAAAGGACATTATGAAGAAGAAATATATGGTAAATGTAAGTATCCCTTCACGAACGTGTCTTCAATATAAATTAATAGGAAATAGAAAAAAAGTATAGAGGAAAATCACTGAAATTATATATGTTGAAACAACAGATGCTGATTATTATAAGGGCATCAGCAGAAGAAATTCTGACTGTAAAGGAATAGTGACATTGGCGAAGCACACCGGATAAATAAATAAATGTCCTTACATATTATTGTGCAACATTAAATATTGTATCTTGTAATAATTATACCATCAACTAGCTGCCCCAGGAAACGTTGTACCGTATAACAATCAGTGAATGTCGTGTTAACTTGAGCTAAACTTAATTTGGTATATTAACATAATAAACTATCCCAACAGAAGTTGAACTACCTTATCTATAGTATACCATACTGTATTCTTACATAAAAAAATAATAAAAAAATCTTGAGAATCCTACACTCAACATTATTATAACTAAATAATATCAAACTTGTTAACAACCAACTCATATTATGTCTGATTAGTCAAACACTTGGTTGAATAACCATCCGTCACACCATGGAATGCATCAGAAAATATATGTTTGTTTGGGGTTAAATCATTAGTTGTGCAATCCGTAATTGTGTGGTATTTACTCATTCTGAGGTAAAATGGATAAACCAACAAAAGTCTCCACACAAATGAAGTTCTTCATTTGTGTGGAGACTTTTGTTGGTTTATCCATTTTACCTCAGAATGATTGGGGTTAACTTATTACATTTAAACATTTTATTCTTCTAACATACCATATCAACTCATTAAAACAATTCATTTTTTTTTAAACAATTTCTAAATAATTTTATTTCACTGTTGGTAATTAATCGGTACTTTGGTGTTACCATCGATCATATTTACGTAAACATCGGTCACACTCGGGCGTGACACACAGTAGTAGTTACTAGAGTATTAATATACAGGATGATGCAATTAGTGTAATAATTATAATGACATATAATCACATATTATATAAAATACATATAATTCAGTCCCATGAGAGAATACAAATAGGCCGAATATTGGTTTTTTGTGATACCACACAATGAATACTGTAAGTTGGGAGTCCTATATTTCGCCTAACTCAAGTGTATTTAGAGGAGGATTCAATACAGGCTCGGGACTGATGGCTTAACGACCTATACGAGGGAGGACGGGCTAAGATTTTGTTTTCATCTCCCGCTTGAAGAAATCGAAGACCAGTGTGGGTATTGAAATCCGGATCTATGGGTCGGGAGTCGAGCACGTATGCTGCTGGGCTGCCCTTACTCCGATATATATTCTTAAACTACTTGTATCAAACTTTCAAAAATTTCAGAAATGGATGTTTTATTTACGTTCTGAACACAATAAAATTATTTGCACGATTTTATTCATAACACTTAATATTTTCCATTATTAGTGATATTTTTTTTGTATATGTCACTAATAAACAAATAGGGATACTTGATTATGTATTACGAAGTTGTATATAAAGGATTATCATGTTGCATTTCAATTTGTCAAAGCTATAATTTGACGGCCTTCAAATTTATACGTGTAGCTGTAAAATATTCATTTGGATTATTTAAATAGGAATAGCATAAAAAAAAGCTTGAAAACACACAGCCGGTTACATGTTTTATTCTCTAGAACTCTTACTTAGAACTGTTATGTAAACCCTCTGTGACGTCATCAAAGCATTCGGATCTTAAAAAACACCTGAAAAAGTATAAAATAATAAAGTACGTTGCGACTTGATTATATTTTATTCGTTTGCACAACACTCCATTCATGCAATAATGAACTGTAGGTTAATTAAGTTAACCGCTTGCTTAAATTTTCACATTCATTTGCAGCCAACCAGTCTTCCTGCCCAACTGGTTCATATTGATTTCTGTTTGATAACGTGTATTCATTTAGAATTAATATTGTTTAACTAAAAACTCTATGTTAATTAATGGTAATTGTTAACAATTATTCTTTAATAAAGTCATGTGTTAATCAATAATTCATAGAAAGCGTTCCCATGAATGATGAATATGAATTATATTCGTTTTATTGGATAAATTAACCTAACTAATTCATATTCCCTTTAAATTTTAAACAGATACTGTGCAATATCACATGAAAAACAAGTATACTGGTATTTCTTAAAATAATTCGCTTTTAAATTTTTATTACTTTTCATAAGGAACTTCTTAATTATTAGACTTATAAAAATCGATCAGTCAATTAGCAATTGAACCATTGAAAAACTGAACATGCCTGCTGGTTGTTGTTTAATGACTATAGCTATGAGATTGATTGCAATAAAATAATAACGAGCTATTGCAGGTATACTGAAGGAAAAGAGAAATGATTTCAATAATGTTTCACATCACGGCCATTATAATTTATATGTATTTAAATTTAGAATGATCAGTATTCAAAAGTTGAGCAACAAAAATGTCGATCTACTAAAAAAAGTTTTATGAAAGTAACTCTTTGGATCAGTTGGTGTTTTCTTTTAAGATTTTTGCAGTTGCAATGTAGGAGAGATTGTTGGATAATACAAGTGTTCGTAGAGGTAGTGTATTTCAAATACTTTACATTTATGCATTTACATAAGAAAATGTATTTGACAATAATGAATGTTTATGGAACTGTCTTATTAAATCGATTACAGACATCAAATCGTAAATACTATCCGTTTGGAATATGTATAGAACAGGTTAGTTAGAGTATTATCGAATAACATATGCAAAACAAATGGAACATGTAATGGAGTTAGTGGAGCAATTGACAAGAAATTAGAATCGATGCAGTGCAGAGGGAGGTATGTAGGGTGAGCATATGCGATCATTACCAAGCAGGCAATACCACTGCTACTGCAAATGGAAATCTAAACCAAACACCAGGTACACTTGCATCAACCATGTTCATGCATTAGCAACCTTTGACCGGGTGTCGGCCAACCCTGTCCAACAGTAGACTCCCAAAATACATCAACCACAACTGTACTGTTATAAAAATATTTGATTGTTATACTAAGTTTTCTAAAATAAATTTTCTTAATATTTTTGTAAAATTATTTAAGATTATTTTATGAAATATCTAATCTGTAGATGCCGTTCAAGATCAAAATAATATTGAATACTACCATGTAGAGTTTCTAACCAACTGAAAAAAAAAGTAGGAGTTCCCATCATGTTGATCCAGGAACCTGGATCCACCAAAGGTTTACAATAAGACAAGATTAGTGACAAAGAAGCTCATGCTACATGTGATAGAAGCAACTACCCCCACTGTATCTGGTACAGGAGAAGATGTCTTCATACCAAGAATCCTCATAATTCCTACAGATATGCCCTTCCAATTCAAAAGAATGCAATCCCAATTCGTTTACCATATCCATAAATAAGTCACAAGGACAAACATTAAATGTAGCAGGGCATTACTTGGAAAGATCTTGCATTTCAGATGGATAACTTTAAGTTGGCTGTTTTAGAGGTGGCAGTTGTAAAAGTGTGTTTGTGTTCGCCTCAGAAGGGAAAACAATAAATATTATCTATTATTTAATTTTCTAGAAAATAAGCTTTGCTTTAAACGAAACATTTTTTGCCCCTATACTGGTTTGGTATCTTATGATTGAAATATAAACATGTATTATTTATCGGAATTTTGGGAAATTCTTATGTAAAAAACAACATATTTCACAACTTCACCATTCCTTGCTTGTTCCCGAGTACTACTGGGTATTCCACTTATTACATAAATTATATCGAATATATGGTACTGCATTAGATATCTGTGTATAGGACATATGGTGCTATATCAGATATTTGCATATCTGACATACGATACTATATTGGTTGTTTGTATATCGGATATATTATCAATTCAGCCAACCTAGAACCGAACAACTAATTTGGTTTACAAAACCAATCATACGGATGGAATATTAAAAAAATTGGTAAATTATCTAATGTTTCTGCAAAATCCGAATTGAACAAGTAGTTCTTATTTAAAACTGTATCATAATAATCACAAATAATGAAAGGGTCAAATCATTGATTATTCTTCTCAAAAACTGTACCAGCAGTATGTAATCCAACTGATCACAAGAATCGTAAATAATTATGTCAGAAATCATCTATTGGTCTTTCCAAGAACTGAAAAAGTAGTTTTCATTCTAACTCTGGTCACAAGAAACAAACATAATGCAATGAGAAAGCAACTAATGTTCATTTTTAAAAGTGAAGAATCTACGAGATCTCTTGTTTATCCTGGTTCATCCTTAATGGAATTCGTAACCAGTTTCAGATGCTATATGTTATCCAATATAACAATTCACTTGATAACCAAGTTAGAAGTTTACGATGAAACAATAGGTTGTTATTTGTTTAATGACGACATTTATATTTAACACTGTAATGTATTATTCGGGGAGGCAAAAGTGACCTTTATTCAGATACTCTTTTTATTAATTAAAAAGCGGCATAATGGAATTGATTTTTGGTCGGAAGTCATAACTTTTCTTATACTCGTATTCATTAGGCAAGTGGTTCAGAAAAATCACTGGAATAGCTGGAAATCGACAGTCTTATATACTCTACTAGGGACGGTGACAACAGACTTGTTATTTTCTATATGTAAAATCTACCGTCACAGTCAAATACCAGCATTGAGATTTAACTCAAACGCCACACTTAGAGGCTACAGAGTTTAGCTCATTTGTTTATTTATTCTCATTTGAGTCATAGTTAAGAAAAAAAAAGCTGATTCCGCATCAGTAATCATGAATTTTGCTATATACGTTTTTTTTGCTCTTACGAGAACTAAGGCTTGTGTCGAGAGGCAGACGTCCAGATTTCATGTGTCCAACCATCGATGTCCTTGCTGCGAGTGCATAACAGATTACGCTGATTCAGTAGACTGGTTAACAGGCGGAAGTCTTTGTGGCCACTGATCTACCTGTAGTCGAGACAGGCTCTGTAGGTCTTATGTCTCGAATTCTACACCAGAGCTCTTAAATAATGAGGTACCACGGGGAAGGAAGTAGCCCATGAAAGATTTCTTATGATATTCAACATGCCTCGTCGTTGTTCTTGGTGGACTCGTGGTAGCTGTAGTTCTTTACTCGGGAAGGGTACACTCTCTAGGGAGTTGCTGTGTGAGAAACACAATCGTCTCTGTAGGTTACCGGCATAGTAACAGGAGAGGGCTAGACCCTCAACCCTTACCATTGGGTAATGTCCGTCAGTTGGTATTAAGAGTGGACTTGAAAACTCACTCTTAAAGTGAGACTCGGCTCCTGATCATAGGTATTTCCCCATATGGGGAGGGGGGAGGGATAGAGGTGGTTAAGGTTGATCATAAAACTGAAGACTTAGTAGTAGTCGGCCGTCTGTGTAAAGTTTCTTTAGAGACAGATCTCTGATGAGTACTTGCTACTGTAAAATACCCATGGTTACTGCATACTCCTCTCCATGTTACTGCATAAATTGATTTGCCATTCACCCACAAGAAAAAATGCTACAGTCATGGCTACAAGCCAAAAGAAATGGTCAGAACTAACAATAAACATGTTACCACAAAGCCTACTCCAGTAGTAAGAAGGTAACCGCTTGTGTTTTGTGTGTAATCTGACCATGAACTTGCTGTTTTCCTGCATTTTGATATTTGCTTTTCTGTTATTGAATAATAAATTATGTAAAAAAATAACTAATTTAA
This sequence comes from Hermatobates lingyangjiaoensis, assembly GCA_026182355.1. Lineage (NCBI taxonomy): Eukaryota > Metazoa > Arthropoda > Insecta > Hemiptera > Hermatobatidae > Hermatobates > Hermatobates lingyangjiaoensis. Next base: position 816,883 of record JAPFBL010000068.1, read on the forward strand.
AACTATAATTAACAATAGAAATGATGACAATTGCTGTTGTTTGAGTTTATGTGGCGCTCTTGTTTTTAATTTAAATTAAACTAAAGATTGGATCACTGTTTGGTTGCAATATTCAAGCCAGTCCATTATAATAGTGTGCAGAAGTGACAAAATTTGTTAAAATAAATGTTTCAGATAATCAATAAGTGAAGGAATTTTTTAAGAAGATTTCGAGAGTTTAGTTGTATTTAATTTTTGTTTGTTTGACTGATCTTAATATATTAATCCAATTAATAACAATAAACAATTATAAATAATTTAATTAGGTAATATTTCATTGAAAACTATGTTTGTTTCTGCAGAATCCGCACTTATATAGGCAGTACTTGTATAAAAAATTGGTCCAATTATTTTGTTTAACAAACATGTCAAGGGGTTGTTTGTAAATTTTCATAAGTGCTACATGCGCGATACATTGTCTGTTTTCTGAAAGAGGGTATTTTAGGCGTTTTCCTGTGACTGACACCCACTGAAGGCAGCTCTGGACGGTAATCTTGCACTTGTCAATACCTGTATCGGCAGTTTGAGTTATTGAGGTGTCACGCTATTTCACGCCACAAATGGGACATCCTATATATATCGTTCACCTTTGCTCTTTCTATAACACAAGGCAGCACCCTCTATTAAACTCAGGGAACAGCAATTGTTTTTAATCGAACATAAACATATAAAAAAAATTATTGCTTTAAAACAATTATACAAGCTATGTCAAAACAAAAGAAATTTCGCTAAAAACAACACATTTCAAAGAAGTAGTGTTCTTCTCAGGTAGTATACTTGTTATATCATACGTGTGATTCGTTCTAGGTAGGTCTGACATGCACCAAGCTTATGTTCTATACGGCCATAGAGTTTGAGTCAATAACCACTCCAAGAACCCGGTCGGCAAATCCAGACAACTCCAAAACATGTACTACCTTCAATTATTCCTACAGGATATAGATGCTACGACTTTGGTTCTGAACAGTTTAAGCATTTTGTAATTTATGAAACATTTATTGTTCCTTCCTATTTATTTTATATTATGTTCTGTTACCTTTTAAGAAAATTTTAATTTATTTGATTTTTTCTTCATGCCCTGAGATTGATTTCATCAGTTATTCTGGCACAAAGAAGACTGATATATCTTTATATATATATATATATATATATATATATATATATATATATATATATATGATTCATTACAATGTTGACCAATAGACCAATAGGAGTGAAGTTTACAGGTCCATGCGTAAGGTCCCAGTTACCCGCTGCTCGGCGAAGCCTCAGTCATTCTGCCAATAGGTATAGAGGTTGCACAGTCCCGAATCATATTCCTTTCCCCGGACAACTCATAGAAAACTCTCTCTCTCTCTCTCTCTCTCTATATATATATATATATATATATATATATATATATATATATACAGAAAGATAGTTGTTTAAAATCTCAAAAGATAGCCCCAGTGCTCAATAAAAACATTTGCTAAACATCTTCAGAAAGGTTATATCTAGTTTGTTAGATTTACTTCTTATGAAATATGTTCCATTACTTATTAATTCCTATTTTATTAAATTTGTTAATATTTTATAAATATTTTTGTATAATATAAATATTTTATAAACAGCACTACCGGGAACAAGAATTGTTGAAAATTGATCATTTTTAAATTCATTTTGTATTTAGATATTTTGTTTTCATTAATTTTTGTATTTAATAATATAAATGTCCTACGCTATTCCCTCTAATAACTTCACAGCCATCATTTGAATTAATCTTGGCAGTCAGAAGTGAATAAAAATTAGCAACAAACCTACGTCAGAAGTAAATGGATGATAAACACATTTAATATGTGTCTAGCGGACAGACTGACAAACTTGGTATTTTATAATAAATAAAAACCCATATATATATATATATATATATATATATATTATATATATATATATATATATATAAGTTCATTATTGCGAATACGTTTGATTTAAAAGAAAGAAGTTACATTCAATCAGACGTTTGCCGGAAATATTTCGTATATTCAAAGCTAGAGAAAAATTATTTTAAAATAATGTACAAATAAACAAACTAATTACTTCCAAAATATACTTATAAGAAAAGACAGAATAATATTCACAATAGTATGTAATAACTTCAACCTAATCAATATATATAGTTATCTATTAGAAGATATAAAATTATATAGTAATATTTAGGACCATTGCATGATAAGAATCGTACTCACAAGGGAAATTGCCACCATCTTTACCTGCAACAAAAAAAAAACTCACGTTAGTTTCATTGATATGGTTGGAATATACATAATTATTATTATATATATTTATACAAAATTTACATAAGTAGGACATAAAATAGTGAATTTCGAAGTAGTGAATATAGGTCCTTTCCTGAAAAAATCTCATTTCTACAATTCATTTCATTTTTTGACATATATTCCTAATGTTTTGTATAATATATTTGTATTTACTTAATATATTTAAGATTATAAATCCGTGTAGTTCGGTACGATATTCGCTCCGTAACATATACACATATCAATTGTATTCATATACTCTATTGCTGGTTTAAATAATTAAGTTTCATAAAATATGATACATCAAATAAAATTTCCATGATAATGAACAGGTTTTAAAACCTAATATAGTTAATAATACCGTGATATATAAATATAATATAGCAATAATCATCATAGATATTTACCTATTATTATGAGTTCAAAAGCAAAGAAAAGTAACACCTAGAGTAAAAAAACACACTTACAAACTCGAATTTTCGGTCAATCCGTCTTCAGAATAAAAGAGAAAGGGAGACCAAGCACCTTGTAGACGCAACAGTAAGTGACCCGTTCTTACTTGTTGCTCGTTTGGGTTACTTGCCGCTGGGTCTACAACGCGCTTGGTCTTACTTACTCTTTTCTTCTGAAGATAGATTACCCAAAAATTTGAGTTTTAAGTGTTTCTTTACTCTGTTACTCTTTGATTCTGAACTCAAATTGTGTCTAGTTTTGATCGTCTTCCCGATTTTATATTAACTTTACCTATCAATATATATACCCGTATAAATGAATCATCAGATGATCCTTTATTGCTCTATTAAATTTCATGATGTCTGGGTATTCACGATCGTTTACGTTTTCACCTTACTCAGATTATTGTTATACCACTTTTTTTATTAAGTATCCTTTTAATATCCTTAATTTATCAATTAGATGGGATGATATTAAAGCTGTGAAGACACACAACTCCTGGGGATATCCGAAACTAGTCTTGTTTTGACTCTGCGGTTTTGTTCTTCAGGCCAATAATGGCCTGTAGGTTCAATGGTGTCCGCACATGGCGAGGGTGAGGGGGGGGGGGCATCTTATCCAATGAGGATTGGGTACTTGGTGGGAGATGCTACCTGCTCCGGGGCTGGTACTCAAGGACGTCATAGCAGGACGAGGATTGGCTAGTCTTTGTTCTCTTTCTCCTTCCATAACCTTTATCTCTTCCATACCATTTTATACTCATTCTCTCCCTTGTCTATTATTCTTAACTCCATATTCCCTCTTACTATTTCTCCCTAATTATCAGTTTTTATGATGACTTTAATTTTAAACATCACAATAATCTCTTTAATTCAAATAACCAATAACCATACATAGGAATTAACTTCACTGTTGAATTCACTTTTTAGTTTATTGTTTCAGATTTTATAATTTGTTTTGTTATATATCTCTGACGAAGACCACTTGTTACTGTTGAAAGATCTTAGTCTTTTTTTCCCCACTTCATATTATTGTTTGATCATTGATTGTTATTTCATCTGTTTATGTGAAATCTTGTATAAATATCTATATACTTTTTCGTTGGAAATACGATCCAAAACGGACAAATATAGTTCAATATAAACAAAGAAACATAGAGAAATCAAAAGAACACACTTACAGTTTCTAATTTTCGGTTTGAACCGTCATCAGGAGAGATAAGAGAGGGAAACCAAGCGCACTGGTTCAGAGACGGTTGGAGACGGTATCTCTCCTGAAGACGGTTCAAACCGAAAATCAGAGACTGTAAGTGTGTTCTTTTGATTTCTCTATGTTTCTTTGTCTTGCTTTGTCTTTGCTTGGGAAGGTATTGGATTGTCTTCGTTCACTCTCAGTGACTGGTTTTTCTTCAGATTTCCGTCGAACAGCTTTAAAATTCTAGCGAATCCACCACCCTTTGCTAGAATTTTAAAGCTGTTCGACGGAAATCTGAAGAAAAACCAGTCACTGAGAGTGAACGAAGACAATCCAATACCTTCCCAAGCACAAACGGCTGTAGGAAGGTAACCAGAATCCTGGGGAAACCTCACCCTGCGGATACCTTGCTACAACCTTCCACTGACTATGACTGTTAACCTCGTGTGTTTATTTAGCTATCTTTGTTTTGTTTAGCAACTTACTATAATTATTTAGTTATGTATTTTAATAGATCAGTATCAATGTTATGTTTTTATTGTTATGTAGTGTGTATAATTTAATTGTGTAAAAATAACCTTGAAAATGGTTGATGTGGACCGAAACATGTTGGTGTACAAAAATAAAAATTATGGAGAACTGATATATCTAGTCCCGAACTCTCGGAAGCCAGAACTCAGGAGAATAGAAAAATTAACCCGAAAAAGAGTGATAGGTTTTAACAAAACTTATATATATATATATATCAATGATCAAACCACAATAAGACATTGGAAAACAAGACTAAGATCTTTCAACCGTAACAAGCGGTCTTCGTCAGAGTCAAAAACCCAACTGAACACTAGATGCAGAAAACATCTGGTGAGGAGTTGAGAAGAGTGGTATTTTAAAAGGGTGAAAGCGCAGGAAAGGACTAATGTCCATAAAGGGATGTTTGGGGAAACAAAGGAGTACAGTAAGAAAAAGTAAAAAAACTATCTGCTAGCTGTCAACCCTCTTTGAAGAGGCTATTGCCCTCGTGACGAAAGTATCAAGTTTGAAGAGACCGTTACTAATGTTTATAATATTTGATCTATTAAATTTAATAAGAGACGATTCAATAATATTTCTTAACAACATTGATTTTTCATAGGTAATAAATTTAGCTCCTGTCCAATCAATATGATGATTTACATTTTTTACATGCAAGAATAAGGCACTACTTTTTTCCTGTCTACTTACGTTATATTGGTGTTGTTTTACATGTGTCTTTAATGATTTGCCAGTTTCACCAATATAAATTTTATGGCAATTTTTGCACAGAATTTTATAAATACCAGCGGACTCCAATTCGCTGGGAGAGTTTTTTATTAACATATTACCCACGTTATTACGATTAGAAAACACTATATTAAAATCAAGTTGTTTGGCTAATCTTGGAATGGGGTCCAATGATTCGTGGTATGGCAAAACTACAGAATTTGATAATAAAGGGGGCTCTGTTGAAGTATTAGAGAAAGTTTTTTTAGCACCCTTCAAAGCTAAATCGATATAAGAAGAGGGGTATTTTAATATATATATATATATATATATATATATATATATATATTGAAATTTTTAACAGGACTCCGTCAGTTCTGTTATTCGTTAATTATAGAAGTGACATTTCTAATTTAAATAGTATTTATTCGGGCGTTTTAAGTTAACATTGTCGATCGCTGCAATACTGTTTTAGTGAATATTTAATTGTCCTGTGAAATTTGGTTGCCTTCCTTATTTGCAGTTTAGTGTCATATGTTCATTCAAACTAAATAGTTTTTGTTGAAATTCACAATTTGCTTCTTTGTTTTTACAAGAAATCCTCAACTTATTACTTAAGAATTCTGTTTCAAAATTTATTTGTAACTTTTTGCACTTTTTATGTATATTTGATTTTTGAAGAACTGACCGTGCCGTAAAACATTTTATTTTGTTTCTAATTCACGGTCGATACCTTTATCAATATACATTTATATTTCGTTGAAATTTATTGCAGCTTCTGAGGTAACAACTTTATTTACTAATTACTTCTATTTTTTGTTAGTCTCACGGAAATAGAAGATATTGCTAAAAAAGTTGTGAACGCAGAATCTGCTTTAAACTTTAACAAAATATGCTTAAAAGAGGACTAAATACACTTTTGTGTATACAATACAATACTTTGTGTATTAGTTATTTGTGTTAATAGCTAATATGTCATTCTTTTTCAAATAAATGTACTTTTACTACATAATTTATGTTGTGTTAAGTACTGTTTTATTTATTTACGATAAATGAAGTTCTAATTTATGTAAATTTAATTTTTCTACATTGTTAATTATCGGTTTTAATAATTATTCTTGCCGATCGATCGATCGTATGTCAAACAACAGTGCAGACTACTCGGGAATTTATATTAGGTTGTTTTTCATTCATGTTTCCATGAATTTTAAATTCGAATGCAGTAAAGCAGGTTTATATTTGCGAAACAGGAAAAGAGTTAGTCGCAGAGGTGGAATAAAGTGGCTGATTGTGCCCGACAGGGGAATTGAGGAAGGGAAATTCAATCAGAGCAAAAGAGAGTGAGAGAGCAAGGAGCGACTGCAAACAGGAGGGATTAATCATAAAATATTTATAGCTGGAGTCAGGATTGAATGAGAAGCGATATTGGGCTGAAGAAGGTGGTCGACGTCAGAGCGGAGACCTGATTGTCTTGTTTGTTGTACAAGCAGCAATGCTTTGACTAAGAGTCCTCCACTACTCCAAACCAACTTAAATCTACATCCAATCTACTAAATTAAACAACCCTTTCAATTAGGTAGCATGCATATTCAATAAACCAACAACAAAGGCTAACTCAAGAAATCGGAAAATGCACACGCTGTCCATTAGGTTTCTTTAGAGTTTCATTCACTTTTTAAAAAATAAATAACATAAAAATCAGTGAAAGGTATTAGAAGAGGCTTAGGTACGTCACATGGTAAGGCGACTTCCCTCGGGCACGGAGGCGTGGGCTCAAATGCATCAACTCTAATTTTGTTTAAATATCATGATTTTTTTATCGCTCATTGAAATAATGTTAATGTTCTTAATATATTAAAAAATTACTATTAAACAAAAAAATTTTTTGCTCCTACAATGCATTCTTAACAGTATAGCGAGTAGTTGCACAAAACAGAGACACTAAAATAGAGTATGTAGATGTTTAGACCTCAAAATAATTCTATTTCATATTATTGGCTTCTCTAAAGAAACTTAAATTTACCAAATCACTGAAATGATGGTAAAAGTTGGTTCAGCATGTCAGCAGTGAGCTCTCTCAGTAAGAGCAGCATGTTACAAGTCATAAGTAACTACTTGGAATTTCGAGTTGACAAATGGAGTTTTGTGGCTACACACACAAAACAAAAATTACCTTTATTTGTTTGATCTGTCACCCACGAATTTTCAGAACTAAGAGTGCATACCTTCCATAAATTAGGACGAGTGTTCATAAATTAGGACACATGTGTTCAACACATTTAATGCGACTTAATGTTCCACAAGCACAAATGTTTACTGCGAGTAACGTTCCATGTTTACGATATTTACCGCGAGTAATGTTCCATATGCAAACAAGTTCATTGCGAGTTATGTTCTATATGCACAACATGAATACTCAGTAATATTTCTACATACCCATTCAACTTGATTGCTCATATTGTACGAGCATTTCCATAAAGCGATTTTTCCTCTAAACTACTAACTCCAAAAAATTAAAATTTTACAGTTTTACTAAAAAAACCTAATATTAGGTTCAATTGGATCAAAGTTGAAAAACCTTTCGATAACTGAAAAGGTCAGGACTAAAGAACAAAATAACATTTTTTACTCATAATTTTACCTGAAAAGCGACATTATGCTGATGACACCGTTTAGCATAAAGTAATGCATGTAAGAAAAGGTGCAGTATAATTTCTTTAGAAAATCGCATTGCAGAAAGGCTGCATTACGGTATCTTTACTCCCCCCCCCCCTTTTTTTTTCCCTGCTGGTAAGGTTAAAAGCTAAGTATCAGGCAAATTGTTTTTTTTTCTCCCGATTTGAGTACGCTGACCTGATACTGATGCGTGAAGTAAGTCTTGATGCGCGACGTAGTATCGTGCGGACCCGCCTCCGCGTGGTCACTTCGGGCACTTTGGAGTAATCTAAAGTGGCTAAAGGGCAGCACGTTTAACTAGTCGGCCTGATTTGATTTTTGGTGGTTATATGGCCGAAAGGATTAGGAACACATATAAAGTCAAAACAGGTATATATACTTACAAGTACTAACTATAATATTTGACGAATATGGAATAACGAAAAAGGCTTAAAGGTAGTAATTGTACTTAATGTACGACAAAATCATATTTGCCATGATAGAATATTATTCAAGTACACTAAGACAGTACACTATTAGACTATTACACTATTAGACAGTACACTATTAGAACACTATTAGTACACTATTAGACAATATTATTCAAGTACACTATATACCCGCCAAGGAATGACTATTGCCTTCAGATTGTCAAAGAGCCTGATATGTAGAGTCAAAAGACATTTTTAAGTTCAAACACATTCACTATACACATTCAGGTATAATCTTAAAAAATATCAAAATAATTTGAATCCATAAAAAAGGAGTTAATACAACAAAATCCAAACAACAAAGTAAGAATAATGATATTGGACTGTACTTTTCCGAATAACTTAGATAAATATGATTTACTATTTATTTATTTTTTATCTTTATTATTCTTTTTCTGATCCTGGTTTTAATTCGGATAATCGTATAATCATCACCCATTTTATAATATAGAGAAAATAACTATTGGAATATAAAAATGGACAGCTTAATCCAACTGCGAGGAAATCTATATGAGATGGGATTAGAACGTTGGATAATGCGTGTAGGAAAAGGCTTGGAGTATATTTAATATTTGCATCAGATAGAGCAAGTAGATACTTCCCATGGAAGTGTTGAAAGAACCTTTTATTTATAAAGGCCATAATAAATAAATCGACACGCTGTTATCAATGATTGGTGGTAAATTCATAATAACAATAAATAACAGAGTTATAAAAAAGAAATTGCCGAGGGGGAAGTGTGAGTGCATCCGTTTCAGATATGCTTGAATTATCGCTAAGAGTCAATAGGCGTACAGACTTTGCATTTTAACGGTACTTTGCATAAAAGAGATAAGCTTCCATTACTAAAGTCTTTGATACAAATAATAATCACTATTCCCTTTTTATCAAATACAATTATGAAATATATTTTAATATATATTTATTACAATTCCTATTTAAATTTTTTGAGGTGTATCTAGTATAATTGAACCTTAACGTTTATACCAAAGTTTTGTCTGTGTTACACATAAGCAACCTCGGGGCACATTTGGTAGTACTGTATGAATGACTAGTATAAACTGATATTGTTTTATCAATACTGATTTCCTTTAAAGCTTTATGACTTTATTATCATAACAATCAACTTAATTATCAGCTAACAACCAAATAATTACGTTATTTGGTAATAACCCAATACCAGGGTTCTTCAAAGTAATAGTAGTTCTAGCATGGCGCAAGTAGTGCTAGTACTTCAGGCTGCCGGTGTCGCGTGTGATCTGTATCTATGTTTTTGGTATATCTTGTGATCTAGAGTAACATGTGATCTATATACACTTCTTTTCTATATAAATATCTATGAACAAACATAAATATTTCATAAAAAATTAAATATACATTGTGTGTAATATATTGTGGTAAATGGGCTGGATCACTGGTGGGTCAGAGTGTTTGATAAAAAATATCGCATGCAGCTATTTACAAATAAAAGAAAAAATCAAAGTGTTCAAAGAAATTTAAAGACACATTCCTCCTATGGTAATAATTAAGTCTTTGACATCCACCATTCCAATTTTTTAGTCATTATGTTATCTAAATAATATAGTTGCGGCAGTTAGTCAGTTCGTTTGAAAGATAGACTCGCACATTTATATATATTCTAAAACTGCATGAACAAGACCACTTGAAAATGTGCGCTTTATTTACGCAGTATAGCTGTCATTGAATAATGATATAATACACACAATATTTTAAAAGAATAAAAGAATGCGCACCATTATAAATAACTTCAATGGAATATACTCCCTATCTTTAAGATACTATAAAATAGAACAGATACCGTTAATAAAGTCCATAGCAGAACTATCCACATCGTGAGTATATTCTAGATTCGTAAATGCTATAAGCGATAAAAATATAAAAAAATGACGTATTACAATATTATGTATAAATGAAGCTTTATAAAACAACACATAGTCAATAAAAAAAATGTCTACAACTAATTGGAAATAATTTTCTCGTAAGCGTCATCTAAGGTCGGAAACTCCACCCCAAAGGTCATCTAAAAGGAATGAAGCACTTGGCAATTGCTTACAATTTGACATTCACCCGTTAGTCATGCAACAGTTCTTATCAAGAATGTTTTAACATAATTTCTTCGGTTTTGATCTGATAATGAACAATTTGTTTTAACTTTATTTCATTCGTGAAATTAACAGCTGTCAGTTAATAAGTAGTAATTATTGATAACATTGTTTTCTAAATTAATCGTGTTTATTTCACTTCGGAATGAACTGTATTGTGTGCTGCTTATTTAAGATATGAAATGGTCCACCTGTACTTGGTAGTGTTTTCTAACAAACTCCGATTCGCTTAAAATTAACACTCGTACTTAGAATACATAGATGATAAAAATAAATGCCTGCCAATTAAGTCTTTGGGTACCCACTCTTCAATGTTGATTTTTTTTTGCCTGAATTTTATTTGCTTTATTTTCTAAGTTTTTTTACGTAAAATGAAAAGATGATTTGTACATTAATAGAAACAAATTATTAAATATATAGTTAAATAAAAAATGTATCAACATTTTTGTTAACCTCTTCAAAGCTTTTGAAGGTGCTGCTTTGAAATCTCAGAATTTTATAAACTGATATTTTTGTCCAAGGAGGTAGGTTGTAAAACGCGCTCATATTGTATGTCCTCACAAATCCATGTACTCATGGATTTCTAATTAATGATACAGTTTACAAAAACATGTATTGATTTGAAGGAACTTCAAGTAAACTGGTTAGGAACTCATCCACTATCCTGAGGCTGCTTATCAATCACGGTTATCAAAACGTTTCCTTAAGACAATAGAGGATTTACGAAACCGAGGTATTGAACGAAAATAGTTGAACCGATTTCACAAGAAGATGGTTTCTCGAGGAAATGAGCTGAAGATGTAGAAAGGTACTTCACGATGCTGGATATCGTGAACTGAAAGTCTAAAGCAAGAAAGGAATGAATGAATTGGTAATGTGAGAAAAAGTCAAAAACGGACCATGAGGTAGTAACACACAGAGGTTACACCAATTTCTGATCTAGTAAGGCCGTATTATCTTATAATGATTGAATTTCAATGTTACACCGTGATAATAAATAAATATATGTTTCATTAAAGTATTCCTATATTTAGGAATAAAGTTTATTTAAATAAAGTTTCCTTTTTGATTACCAATGCTAGAAGGAAATTAGCTTGGAACATCGAATCTCTCATTCAGAAGATCGTGAATGCCGACATGTGAATTGCTTTAATGAACCATGTCTTATGGAAGATCTGCTACATATATACATTGACATAAATATATATATATAGTTTATAATAATAAAAGTTAAACTGTAAGTTCACTTGTTAATATTTCTTATTTAAACAACTTTTAATATTAAGAAACAAATAAACAATTCGTTTAATCTACGTTTTAATTTGAATTAAATTAATCCCAGATAACGAGAAACATTTTCAAAGAAACGAGACAAAGGCCAAAGTCATATAAGAGAAGCAAAGACGAATAGAGTTACTCCTTTAATAGATTTTGGTAACGAAATCCCCGAGCAACTAATTCATTGTTTGATAAATAAGATTTTGCAGATAGTGTTACTCAATTCAACAAACCCCTTTATTCGAGTCATTGCTTCTCTCTAATTCAATACATAAAGGTATTTTCCACTCTTACTTTTTGATAATATCTTTCTCATTTATTTATAAACAATTTCCATCATAGCTAACTTCATTCCTTTCAATCATTTCCACTTTAATATTATTAACTGAAAGACTTTCTTCAACACGACATTCGCTCACTCCTATATTTTTCATTACACATCTTGTAGTCCGCAAGTACAAAACTACTAATAATTTTTCATTTACTGCAAGTACATTGTAGTAATCATAAGAACATTTGATGTCGAGATATTGACAGATTTAAATGTCCTGAAATCTTCTAAGTCAGTTGTATTTTAAATTAAATCCCTCTTAATTGAATCTGATTCCGAACAAGATCCTGGTTATAATAAAATGAGCTCCTTCGAAGAGGATGAGCTGAAATTTTCAGCGAAATTGTTTCAATGAAAAGGTCTTGTGATACATTTTCTGAATATTTTGCGATACATTCAGATAATATTTTTTTCCGTTTACTATAAATATTTGAAGACCAACTTTTTTATATTTAAAATGTAATATAAAAGAAAGTAAAAAAAAATCTTGCTTTTTTTACCGTTTTAGCAACAGGCAAAATATCATTAAAAACGAAAAACTCATCTTGTAATGATGAAAATTTGCCCTATTTCATAGATTTGTTTGCATTAAATTAAAAAAAAAGTTAACCGAATTGAATTAAAGATATTTATTTAACTTTAAATAAAAGTAAATGATGAAATGCTTTTAATTAGTCAATTTTTTATGTTAGGTTTAAACTATCAGAGGGAATACTAATTAATATTAGAAACAGAATAAACCGTCACACCTTGTATACCAGGTATTAGTGTTTCTAATATAAATCATACAAACCTCAGTGGTACTAACCATATGCATGAAAACACTAATTGTACTTATGTACTTAGATTGTATATGTACTGTGGATAATTATGTTACACTGTTAATTACTGCATGATAAAGTGTTTCTAAATAGTTATAGACAAATAATGCATATGCAATATATATATATTATTATATATATATATATATATATATATATATATATATATATATTATTAAAAATTATGCCAATTTTAACTTTTGTTCTTTTCCGAGTTAATTTTTCAAGTTTTCTCACTATGGATTTCCACCTTTTTGGTAAAATATAAAGTAATTCACCAAAAGATTTATCTTGACTTCCATTTTATTCACTAAACAAGTTTTAACCATAACAAACAAATTAACAATACATACAAATTATATACGACGTTTCGATCAGCTCTGACCATCTTCAGGGGCTAATAACTAAATCATCACATAACTCAAATACGAAAATAAGAACTATATAAATTATTAACACAATTATTAACATCCTAACGGAATAAGAAATATTTTCATGAATTGAGTGGGAGGTTATACAGATTATAACGGTCCTCAGGGTTGCTATTAATTAAAAGTATAACGAATTTGAAAATAATCAGGGATTGAACTTAATATCCTACGTACGTGTGATGATTTAGTTATTAGTCCCTGAAGATGGTCAGAGCTGACCGAAACGTCGAATATCATTTGTATGTATTGTTAATTTGTTTGTTATGGTTAAAACTTGTTTAGTGAATAAAATGGAAGTCAAGAATGAATATTTTGGTGAATTACTTTATATTTTACCAGAAAGGTGGAAATTCATAGTGAGAAAACTTGAAAAATTAACTCGGAAAAGAACAAAAGTTAAAATTGGCATCATTTTTAATAAAACATGTTTGATTGAAGGTCTGCTCCCAAAATACACAAATATATATATATATATTATAAATTTGAAATAAATTCTGCATGTACGGCATAACTTATTACGCATGCATGTGATTAGAGTCACACTCTTTACTGTGACACCAAGGAATATTATTATGATTATAGTAATCATGAGATATGCAATTTCATTACCTGAACTAATAATACTCACATAAATCTGTTAATACTAACATTTAACAGAATATTTCTCACACTGTTCACCAACATTTACAAACTCAATGTTTTTAGTTTATTTCTATATAAAATAATAATGATAAAATAAATAAGCTTTTACATTTTTTTTAAAACATGTATTCATTTATAGGTCACTGACCAAATTTTTGAGGATGCCTTCCTACCTGTGACTGGGTGGGTGTCATAACATAATATGTTATAACAAATCTATATTATATTGAAGACCAACATTTTTATATTTAAAATGTAATATAAAAGAAAGTAAAAAGATCTTGCTTAAGCACTTGGCAATTGCTTACAATTTGACATTCACCCGTTAGCTTTACTTTGACATTTTATCGTTTAGCAAATCATAATGTAACTTGGCACACTTATGGCTTTTTCAATGATAAGGAATCCCATTAGTCTTGGATAATACTTTTCTTTTTTTATTATTATAGAACTAATAAAAGAACTACATGCTCTTTTAGAAGTATGTATGACAATCTTGGGTAACACTGAGCAATCGCAAAGGTATATTATAGTATTTTATGCTACATTGAGTTCTAACTTTAATCCACTCTTCTTAGATATAAAAAAAAAATTAAAACATGGTTTAATTATTGTCTTGATATGAAGATTGCTTGAGAAATCTCATTCATTTTGAATATTGAATGAGAAACAGGTACATAAAAGAAGATAGTATTAAACTCTATACACAGTGACAACTAAAACCATCATGAAACAAAGAGCAAAGTTTTGTTTAAAATTAACGCAGTTGGAATAATCACATTGAACAATAAAATTGTTTGATTCTAAATGAATTTGATAATATGTTGACTTAAAGTTTAGTGTAGGCTACTCCCAACTTCTATTTGTTTTCTGATACAGTTATCAGTGTCATTCTGATACTAAATGGCCATACGTAAGTGTTTTTTGTATAGCAATTCTATCGCCCACATAAAATAGAGTTTCTTTTCCTCACTATTCCGTCTCTGTCTTGCTTTGTGCAGTCTTTTTCATTTAGTCACTCATTGGTTCATTTATCAATCATGTCACTGAGATTCACCTGTGCTCTCTTTCATACGACTGCTCCTTATTTTTTATTTGCTCATAACATTTTTATCCATTAGCAGCGAACACAGCATACCGATTTAATGAGGGCAGTAACTATAAAGAAATATTAGTAGTCGAATCAGTTACAATAGCAAACGACATCTACTTCATCATATGTTATTTTTTCGTATGGTGATTCTTATGATGTTTCCGAGGCATGATTTCAAAACCTTCTGTGATATTCAATTTTGTATTATTATTAACAGTTAATACTGGTAATAATTGTCTTGCCAACAAATATTACAAGTTGAATAAGTTACAAATACCAAGTGAAGTACAAATAAATTGAATTGAATGTTGATGGAGCTCAATGATGGATATAATGTGTAATAAAAGCTTCAATTGGGAAAGCCAATGGAGAAAATTCGTTGGAATGGGAAAATAAAATAATTGGTCGTCTATAAGGAAGGCAAGAGGATAGGAAGTGGTTAAGTTTAATCTGAAGATGGAAGCCGAGAGAGGGGCGGTTTTATTGGCAATAAAGGAATGAATGGGCCTGAGTAGGGACGAGCAGATGCCTTGGAGCAGATGGTCCAAGTCGCACAGTTCCCCGCCGACAGATTCTATATACGTCCCTCCTCGCGCGATAAACACGCTTTAACAGCTTCCACGGCCTCCTCCCCACCCCGCCCTCACAAACTCGCCAAATCCAACACCCTTCCAACTCTTCAATATCCATCAAATCGCAAAACTATATATTTTTCCTGAATTTCTCTAATGATGCAGAGGTATTTAATAGTCAAAGTGACTACCTAGAACAGAGGTTAATCTTAACTTTTTTTGAGAATCTAGTGAAGCTTATGAACTCCTTTGATAGAGAAAGACCAATAAAGGAAACAGTACATGCTCTCAATGTACATGACAACATCTCATATAGTACCTATATAACATGAAAACGTATGCATAAAATAAACAATCTGAAAACTATAATGTAATAATCTTGCGCAATGTAAAGAAGACAAAAACTATAATTATTAATTTGAAGTAATTATAGTTTTCAAATAATTTTTGGTATTTACTTTGACCTCTATGGAGCCCCTGAGGTCCATTCATAGTTCTCAGGTTAAAACCACTGACCTCTAAGAAGTACCCGAATATCCTTCATTATAAGATGCATATTTGTTTCTATCTGAGTGCCTCTGAGTTCTACGTGCAGTGCATCTTATTGTGACAGAGTCTCGCAATAGATTAAAGAAATTCCGTTCAAAAACCATTGCGTCTTAAAAAACTCTTTATGCCAAAAGGGATGGAATTTCGTAA
The DNA here is from genome assembly GCA_026182355.1 of Hermatobates lingyangjiaoensis. NCBI lineage: Eukaryota > Metazoa > Arthropoda > Insecta > Hemiptera > Hermatobatidae > Hermatobates > Hermatobates lingyangjiaoensis. The sequence continues at coordinate 833,238 of JAPFBL010000068.1, forward strand.
GAAAGTGGGAGTCAGATTTGACAAAAACTAATGTGGAATTTAAATTCCACATTTATACATTAATGTGGATTATACATCCACTAAGTATAAGGAAATTATTTGTAAAAGTCCACATAAACAGGTTTCATCAAATAATAATAATATTTTTTATTCCAAGGTGGGATTGACGGCTTGCTAGTCCGCTGCACCTATGGTACAGAATCTTCAAAAAATATTGCATCCCCCTGTTGATTCTAATTAGGAGTCCTAATTATAACATGAGGAATTCTAATTTTGCCAGCTCAAGTTTATTTAGAATAGGCATATTCAACGAGTACCTGACACAGTGCAGGCAAGGGACCGACAGATAAACTCCTATCCATGTTCAAATTTTTCGTACCTCATGCACAAAAAAAATCGAGGGACACAGTAGGAATTCATCTGCTCATCTACCACTCCTGAGGCTTCTGGGCTACCCGCTGGTCCCATTTACTATTGTTGTTGTTAACAAAAGTTGTATGTGTAGAGATTTATTCGACAATTTCTAATAGTAAACAAATATCTTATAATAACTTAGTGTGCAATTGATTATTAGTGTGTGATAATGTAAAGAAAATTATGTAATGTAATTGAACGATGAAAAAACAAACTAAAACATTTGTAAAAAAAAGAGAAATAAACTAGAAATACACATTAAATAAAGGAACACTGATAGAGAATTCATCAGAAGAAAATTTGAACTGATACATGTTGACTCTCTATATTTATCTTTAATCCTGGTTTATTTCTTATATAGAAAAGTAATAAAACTAGAGTAGTAAAACTTCTTATGTAGTAAAACTACAGTGGACACAAAAACAGAACTGAACACTCACTTGAGAGTTCAAGTGTTTTTTATGACTCTGTAATTTTTTTTTTATAATATCTACTTTATTTCTAGGAACATTATTTAGAAACTTAGTTTTTATTATTTATCAATCTTTATGTTCTAACTTCAAAAATAACATTTATCAGTAAATTATTTTTTTTATGAGTGTTATTAATTTTAATGTATACCTGGGAAGGTTTAGGAGGCTGCTAATCAAAGAGAAGTGATGATTCGGTGAAATATTTAAAACATATCTCACATTCAACGTTTCTTTGGTTATGAACGCTTCACTTAACAAATGTGATAAATCCTTTTTATCTTACTTTTACCGAGGTCTCTTTCTATGCAAACATCAATATTTCCCTTTATCTCTCGAGAGACACTCATTTAGCTTCCATGGAAGATAATGGGGAGAAATAAACAGTGTGATAAGTAAAAATTGGATGATATTTTCTCCTCTGAGTTTAATGTTTTTTTTTTTAAGGGGTTGAAGAGGGCTAGAAGCTCTTCCCCTCGGCTCAAAGAACACTGACAAGTAACAAGTGGAGGCATTTTAAATTAAGGTGGCTCCCTCCATCGAGGCTTCCTGAGACAAGCTTCATCCATTCCTCACCCTCCTTTTTCTTTTAAAAGAAAATCCACAACGAGTTTAAATAAATCAGATCCTACTGTTTCCATATCTTTCCTGTATCTTGACTCCGCCACCATTAAGAGATCCATTTCATTTTAGTAACTTATTCCACCCTTCAAGACTTTCTTAATATACTATTACTATTTATGCATTATTTGTCAAAACAAACCAACCCTTTCCATCGTCTTTATTCATTTCTTTACATTTCAATTCACACTTTATTTTAATATTATTTATTGGCTTCACCAAACAGTGATGAAACAAAGCTTTTCTCTTACTACTGATGATTATGCACTCTTCTGGGTACTTCGCTATAACATTTCCCCGAAATACCCATGGATATGTTAATCACTTAGGTTAATATCAGTCTGTATATATATGTGTCAATAACGTTTGTCAACAGATTTTCTCGGCAATTAATTGCAAGTTTACACACATAGATAACGAAATAATCTGTGTTTATGTGCCTGTGTCATGGGGGAGGAAGTATATATATATATATATATATATATATATATATATATATATAAACAAACACTTTTTCTTCTTCTCGGAGTTTGGTCAGGGTAAATATATGGAATCACCTTTTTGCCAACGTTTCGTCTTTATTTTAAGACATCCTCAGGGCTATAAACTAACAAAAAAACAATAAACAATGGACATCGGTCATTTCTGCTCTAGAAAACATCATAAACAAATTGAAGAAAACTTACTCAAAGCTGGTTTCTAAAGTAGAAATGACAAATGTCCATTGTTTATTGTTTTTTTGTTAGTTTATAGCCCTGAGGATGTCTCAAAATAAAGACGAAACGTTGGCAAAAAGGTGATTCCATATATTTAACCTGACCAAACTCCGAGAAGAAGAAAAAGTGTTTGTTAATATTTAGTGGCCAAGAAAACAGTACCGTAATATATATATATAATATATATATATATATACAATTAAATAAGAAACGGTCAGCGGACTTCTTAAAAAAATTATATAATAATATATATATATATATATATAATATATATATATATATATATATGTAAATTTGGGGAGCAATCCTTCTTTTTAGCAATGAAATTTATTCATGCCACAGTACAAAGGTCGTTCAACAAAATATATATATATATATATATATATGTGTGTGTGTGTGTGTGGGTGTAGAATACTAAACTAAACATTTTAGAACAATCGGATTAAATAGCAACTATGTCAGCAGCTGAACGACTACTATGACAGAAACATGAAATAGAGAGAAACATTTTATTCTACGAATAAGTAAAGAAATTTGGGGACTTTTATTTTTAACTGAAACTGGTCTAGAATGAAACATGATCCTCAAAGAAATGGAACTTTATCTACTAAAAAAGAGATTGTCAACAGATCAATCTTGAAACCACCAAACAATACGTCAATTATGATCTTTTCAAGAAGTATGTATTTCGAGGTGGTTGTTCATCTGAACCCAAGATTAAGTATTGTGATCGGTGGAGGAGATAGATTCCCGGTTACTTTATAGATGACACTATCATTTCAATAGGTTACTTTCAGTAACCCTAATCAAACATCAGTGTAATAAGCTGCTTTTCCTAAAGTACTACTGACTGCAACTTGTTCATTATGTTAACATATAAATTGCGTTTTTTTATAGAAAAATTAGTGAATAATTGATAGGTCTTGCAACCTGTTTGACATACTATAATGGAAAATATCTCTACTATTTTTTTCATATTTAAGCTAAATATGGCTATCTATCCTCGTAGTAATCACCATTTGATAATTTTATAACTAGTTGAATAATGACACATTGATAAAAGGAGTGTAATATTGATCTGTTATAATGTTACAAAAGTGAATTCGAAAGACTGTAGTATACCTGTTTTAAAACTCAAACAAATGCTTCCCTTGGTTACATTAAAGCGTTTGAAATATTAAACAGTTAAGATTTTGCCATCATTCCTGTATATTAAAACTTGTATTAAATATTACAAGCTTAGAATACATTAGAAATGCTTTACGATCAAAGAAGCTTGACTTTCTATGAAGCTATTTTACCAATATTAAATTATTGACTTCTTTCAAGGAATATTTTTGTTTAAGAATTTGGCTTTGTAAAATATTTTATATTATTAAAACAAGCTAATATCATGCTAATAGAAGGGTAATTTACGAGGGGACCGTTATTGATAAAGTCAAGCCTATGGGTGGCTAACAGAGTCAACTGCGCAGGACGCTGAGTACTTTTATTGAAAACTGAAATAAATTGAAAATATTATTTGTCATCATTTTAATACATTTCATTTACATTATTATTACTTCATTCCTATAAAACATATTAATTATGAAATAAATATATTTTGGTAAATTTACACGTTTTGAAATTCTGTAATTTCTTATCCAATACATATAAATTCTTACTTCCGCTTAAATAAAACAGTCATGAAATTGGTAAAATTTAGAGTACAGATTTTTAATGAGAATATACCATTGTACAAGATTGGGATAGACGGCTTAGCAAATCTCTGAGGTACTATGCACTCAGATTTTTTCATTGCTTGCGGGAAGAAAATCGAGGGCAAGACTGAGAATCGACTTCGGTTCTACCGTCTCGAGGCGAGCTCGCAAGCCACTGGGCTACCCTAGCCCCTGAAATATACTTAGATATCTTCTCTAACTTAAAAGAAAATCATTATTTTTCGAATAAATGTGAGAAAACTTTTAGACATTGTTATGCTTTTCAAGGCGTAAGAATTTAGAAGAATAAATCATACTCAGCTGTATTTAAAGTGGGAAAAAATGAAATTACCCTTCAAGATGGTCGAAATTTTAATTTATAATACAAAGTTGACCAATCAAGACTTTGTAAAATTAAATATCAATATATTTTAGAAAATTGAGATTTATATTCTTTTAAAATATTATTCTTTCAACAATATTTTAATGCCTAATTTTTCCATAAATTGTTAAGAAAGATTTATTTCAATACTTACTTGAAGGGGTTTTTGAGTTTTTCCTTCGCTTAAAAGAAAATAAACTTAAACATTTATGAAAAGATATATTCATATTGGTAAAGGATATATTAGCATAGAAAAGCGGGAAAGTTTCCATTTTCCAAACTTGGGTATTATTCTTTCGTGACACTGATTTGGAAGCCTCTTTAAAATTCTAAAGCTTTTTAATGTAAAAACTTTAGGTCGACGGACATGAGATATAGCAAGTTTCTGTTCGGCAATTCTCAACACACTGGCTTCCATTAATAATATTGTTTCTTCAAAAAAAAAAAGTTATGCTTTCAAGATTAACTTGGTATTTTTTTCGAAAGAAAATAATTTTATAAGGATAAAAATATTTATATTTTTCCATTTTCACAGAGTAGGGTTCATTACCTGGCCTCCTCCGAACAGATCTATCATACCTAGTCATAGATTGATTCCAAAATCTCGTGGATATGATAAAGGCCACACCGATTGACGGATTGTAATGAAATTGTATCCCAAATTAACCCGTTTTATTTGGGTGAATTAATTACCTTTTTTTAAAAAAAAATACATAGGCTAGAAGAGATGTTATCGGACATTATATGATTCCAGAAAATATTTCTATGTCCTTAATGGCTAACTGAAGAAAAATGAAATCTTCTGAAAAAACGCAACCTAATATTAGCAATGAATATTTAAAAAAAAATCAATACATTTTGATTACCTCAAAAGGCAAAAAAGCTATAACACTGAAACTCAACAGACTAATTGATTACTTGTTTTACTTATCGAGTTTGTTTACATTGATTACAAATTATTCTTCATAGTTGAGCAAAACAGAAAATTTTGTTTTCAAATTAAATACCAGGTACTTGTAGAAAGATGTTTTCGTGACTTAATATGATATCTAAGAACAATAGAAATCTTAAAACTTTATTACAAACTCTAAGCAACTATTTCATCATACTCTCTAGCTATCTTTTACTCCATCTCTTCAGAAAGGGTTGGGCTTACCACCCTTTCTGGTCGTATCCAATCTTTCTTCGAGTAACCTCCTCACTACGATTGCTGGTATAGGACCTACCCAATCACACCCACCTAAATCTCCTCTACTAATCATCTTATCTCAACCTCTTAAGTTTTTTATATACTGACGTGAAATACAACAACCTTCTGTTTAAACTACTTATCTCAAAGCTTCTATATTAACCCAGAGTATTTCTAATCTTTATCTAAGGAGATCCAATTTACAGTGTGCTCACCTTCATCCAAGTTGGGTTTTTCAGTATCGATCCTGTGTACTTTTAAACGAAAGACGGGAATCTCTTTCACTACAGAATTCATCCATTTTTGAGAGCAAGTTAGCAATAGACAGGCGTATTAAATCTTGTAAAGAGTAATTTTTGTTTTACGAGATATCAGGCCAGGGATTATCCTAAAAATATACCAGAATTTAAGATAGGTTTCAGCTTGGTAAGTACATGCTTACTCGTATAAATAGAGATTCTTGCAACTTCCTGTTACGAATACATTGACTGCCAAACCATCACCAAATTATCATGAGTTCTGATTGAACTAATGATTGTTCAGTTTTGAAACTCGTCGATGAGCAGAGCTCTTGGTCAGTTTAGAAACACCAGTTTGTAGAAAATGATTCCATTTGATTACCTTCTGGTAAAGGCTGCGGTACTTCGTTTTACTATACAGGTAAACCATGAGTAAAAATATCATCTACTCTTAAGGTTTGTTTTAGACAAAAAAAAAAAAACATTTTCAGAGGAATTTTAAGAGAGAATAATGACATTTATGTTGGACATATTATATATAATTTGAGTTTGTTATTGAGAAATACAAAAACAAAGAAAACTAAATGGTTTTAGATCATTTTAGATTGAAACCGTCTTCAGGAGGAAAGATAAGAAACACACGGGAGAATGACGTGAATGGTTCACGTTTCACCTATCAGTTTCACCTATATTATTGTGAAGAAATTCTTGAAAATAAACAAATTCCGACAAGATTGATAAATAAAATACAAAAAAAAAGAACAATGATAAGAAATAGATAGTGAAAGGCACAACTTATAATTATAGAAGGGAGAATAGAAGAAGAAAAATGAGATAAAGTCAAATTATCATTTTTTTAATCAGATGACGGAATAAAAAGTTAATTTCAGAACTAGTAATGTAAAGAAACATGATTTAGGAATAATACTAATAGAAAGAAATAAAGTCATTATTTTATTAAATTGGAACCAGTGGCATTTCCTTAAATGTATATAAAAACATATTTATCAGGATTGTATCAGTTTTGCAAGACAAATAAAACTTTTAAAACCGAAGTTTTTGTATTTTCTAAAATATTTTTTAGTCGAACAGCAATAAACAAAATATGAGAAATCGTAATTATGGAATTAATAAAATTATATTTACTTAGTAGTAAATTTATTACAGTGTAATCACTTAAGTTTGAATAGAAATATTTTTGGCGGAAAAATTTTGTTATCTACTTTCCATTTCTTCGTTTTCATTTTTTTTTTTTAATATTAATAAAATATACTTTATTTCGAAATTGTCTTTTTCCATTTCGTTGATAATTTATAACTGTCTTTTATGAGGTGCGGCGGGTGCCAAGAGTACGTCTGGTCTGGCTTTGCACTGAACCTGCTGAGATTTGGTGAAAATTAAGCACCCTTTGCTGGGGCTGGATCTCTGAAGGCCCAGTATTGGCAGCGACAGCTTGGACTCATTCCAGAAGACTTCTGAACCATTTACCTCTTGACTTAAACGATCCCCACCCCCTCACCAGCCAGTCCCCTTATCCAGAGAAAGCGAGAGAGTGGGAGGAGAAGAGGAGCAGCCTTTTAATTTTCCATTCTTTAGATGCAAAGTTTTTTTCACTCTAATTTACCTGTTTGTCCAATCGAATTCGTCTTTGTCACTGCCTGAGTGATCCCTTCTCCCACAGCTTGTGTACTTTATCTCTCCCCAGTCTATTTTGTCACATCCTTCAAGCAAATTGCTTCCCTCTGTTTTTTTTTACTTTTCAATAATAAAATTGATTTTCATTCCCTTTTTTTTTTTGTCATCCATTCCATTTAGTTAATAGACTTTTGAAAATAATAATTGCCATTAAATTTTTTAATCAAACAAATGGATTTTTAAACACACGCGTGGCTTTATTTAAATATACCTTGAAAAAAAAAACAGACATAAGGTTATTTCAATTTAGGAAATATTGGCAATACCACAGGGTTAGAGTAAAATCATTATGAATTAATAATCTATCGGAAACTAGGCAAACTCAAACTCATATGTAAACAAAACCTCTAAGAATCAATGACTAAAAAAAAAATCTGGAGTGGCCTACACTCTACTTTACTATAAGTAACTCAATGTCAAATTTCTTGAGTATATAAAACATAACGTATTATTTAAGCATAACATAAATATCTAAATGGGATATAATTATTAGCATTTCATTAGTGAGGTAGTACAGATAGTGATTGACGGACATATCAATTTATAAGCTTATTTTTGTACATCACAAATAATTTATTATTTGCAAATAACTAATTATTATAATAATTATAATTATATAATTATATAATAATTATATAATAATTATTATTAGTATAACTACAGCAGTAATATCATTTATGAAAAACCAATGTGAACATTTCTTGAAACGAAATATTATCCTACAAGAGAACGTGGCTATTGTTCAAATAACCAGTAGATTTCTTACATCGTTTACTTGACATCCTTCTACATTGAATATTAATGTAAAATTTTCAAATTTGAAACAGTAAAATACCCTTTTTTTTCTGAAAAACATCTTAAACAGCGAAGAAAATGTTGTTTTAAGGTGATTTGTTAATTAAAGATGTACGATAAATACAGTTATTAATCTCTAAACGAAAGATTTATATTTTGAATTATCTTTTACATTTTTGGTTTTTAACAGAATTATTATACTGGGAATTTTATGGCTTCTTAGTATTTAATAAGATCATTTTCCTTCCCCTTTGTCAAATAACATATATACGAATTTTTTTTTAATGAGTGTTATCATTTACCTGCACAATATTATTCCTCTTACATGTCTTATAAGTCAATAATATATTTTCATTTTTCCATTAGAAACATCAATTTTATCTCAGTGGATTCGCTCAAAAAATTTCTAAGTCAATGTAAACAATGTAAAAAAATACAAAAAATTCGACAAGTATAGCAGGTGATCTCTTAGTCTAGGATAAACAAAGAGTTTTTATATCGTTATTGCTCTTTCCCGTAATTGAAACTTCATGATTTTTTTTTATGAATTGTTAATTTTTTGTTCCATTTTTGGTCAAATTTTCATTATTTTTTAACGAGCCGTTTAGCGTCAAAAAAACATTTTCTGAAATCACAAATCGTACTGTAACGCCCCTTTAGCTAATGTAATTGTAGAAGAAGATATCTCAACTCATTCTACACATAATGTTCTATTTATAGGCATAGTTTCATTTTTGTCCGTCAAACAGTATGGCTTGTATCGCTCTCACAAGGTTTGAGATTGAATTATAAGTCAAAATTTGTACATTTTATTGAAAAAAAAACATTTCCTGTTGTTTTAAAATTCTGAATATATTTTTCGTTTGTTGCATTTGAAACCTCAAAGATAATGTCAAAATTTCAAAACTCTAGGGTTATCAGTTTAGGAGAAATAAATGTTTTAAAAATAACGGTTTTTGGCAAAAAAAGTGACTTTCCCATCATGCATAATTCTTCCCAAACAATAGGGATCTTCGTCTTTATGAGGCCCATTTTTGTGTAAAATATCAACTTGATCCATCAAAGATTCTGGACCGTAGCGTGGTAACAAGCAATGCTAACACACGCACCCACCCACACACACACACAGACATCATCGTAAAAACGTCATAAAACGACTTCTGGGACCTCAAAACATGTAATTCCGTCAAAAACTCGAGATCGATTTTTTTCACGATCACTATACTTTACTTATAGTAAAGTAATAACCTTAGTCATGAAAAGTTTGTGAATTCAAACGGACAGCTCAGTTGTTAAACCTGTACCGGTTTAGCTGTCGTATAAATAACTTTAACATGTCTACATTTCAATAAATATCTAATTCAATCGCCTTGGAATGTCCAAAGAGGAATCCTAATAGTATCAAATACGCTACTCTCTCCTCTCACTGTTTTAATTATGGATTGCAAAGATAAATGGGAAAGTTTTTTTATTTCTAAAAAGGATTAAGTGTCAATACTGTCGAATTCCCGGAAGAAGGTCGCAGGATAAAAACGTTAAGAAGCACTGTACTTTCTAGTGTTAAACGGTTTTCAAAATACTCATTTCTTATTTATCTTACTACTTTAGTAGTGGTTTCTGTTTATATATATTTGTCAACGTAAATGAAAATAAGGCATTCAGAATTGGGACTAAGATCTTTCAAAGACTCGCATCCGTCAGGGTCACACTTGAACTGCTACAGGTTTTAATATCTTAGATCCATATTGAAGATCTTAACTCAATTGTTGAATTTCAAACAGTGGTTTAGATGATTTTTATTTCACGTGTTTACTGTGAAATTTTGATATCATATATAAAACATGGCCGGTATAGAAAGTTTCCTTTTTGTAAATTATGCAACGGTTAGTTAATCTTGAAACCTAGTGAAAATTCTTTGACATATCATGACATATCTTTTGTTCTTCTTACAGCAGTCTGTTACTGACCATTCATGTGAATACTACATTGAGTTATCCTATCCACAACCTATTAAAAAAGAAATCATTAATTTTCAATAGATCAAAGCCAGAAGCTCGCCCTAATGATATATAGATAAATGTTATGTAATAATTAATTAATTATAATTATTAATTACTGGTCAACCATAATATATGGCTTCTAATTTGCAATATAATCAATGCATGTTATTAGCAATTCGAATGCAATATTAGCAATTTTGGTTACCACTGTATATACATACAATAGTCAAATTATGCAATTATTAGGAAAATATACATAATTCAATATCAACAACGATTGAACGAAATTAAATAAAATCACATAGAAAAAGTACACAGTGTAGAAAATACACCAGGATATTTTTGTGAATTTCTGTATTTCACAACCTTTGTTATCAGGAGAGTAAAGTGAGGCGTGGGGCTCAGAAGCGAATCATGACATTCATGACAAATCATGAAATGATTTGATGCATATATATCTATTTTTTTCAAACGTAATCCAAAAAGTAATTAAAATGTATAACTATATCTATTGTCTCTAATTTTCGGAACAATCGTTATCTGGAGGAAAACTTTTGGGATTAATACAGAATAATTTGTCGTATCCATGACAAATATGTACATTGTGTTCATGGGCTATATGAAAAATTACAGCTACTTGAGAGGCGTATTTACAATTCTGAACAAAATTTTTTTGACCAAATATGGATTTAATTTATGTATCTCTCTCGATATAGCTGAAGGGGAGTGAGATATTATTTTATAACACTCGAAAGCAGTATTAAACCAATTTAAATTGTCTACAGCTTTCGTTGATATATTACAGACGTTTCCAAAATAAATTTTCTCAATGAGAAAAGAAAGAATAATGTTTTCACTTTGTGAGAATGATAAACAGACGGGTACAAGCATTGAAAAGAGCATTCTCGAAACAATTGAACCAGAAGAAAAATAATAGCATTACGAGCCTGAAGAAGGGGAACTATTAAAGAGAAGGTGTGTTGAGTTGACGAATTATTGCTTTTCTACCGCAGAGACGAACGGAAAACATTTGAATAAGTCGAACCAAAAAAGAAAACAAAAAAAAAGCGGCAGCTAAATTAACTTTGAGTGGGGTTTCTCTTTTTGAAGTGAGAGAAGCCGTGAAGGGTTTCATTTAAAAGCGACTGTTGGAGCGATTTGTAGGGCAGGCTATAGCATTTGAAACGAGCACACTAGGGCTAACCAATCTGCTTAACATGCTTCCCACCTAGAAAAGATTCCCTCGAAGCAATTTCCCCTGTTGAGTCTCAACACCCTCCCTCCACGCATCTCACCCAAGCCATTGGCTAGATTGAAAAATTAACCAAGTCAAAAACACTATAACCATAAGAAAAATATTAGCTTCAAACCCACCTCTGGTAATTAATATTCGTTAAACATCATTCCAAAACTGAATAAATGCGATCGAATTATGCTTTTAATCCGTATATAACACTCATCGATTGTTCAGTTGATTATCCTAGCTTGTGTATAATTTCCCAATACTAATTACCTCGTTTTCAATAAATATGATTTTAAAATGGTAATATCTTACACTACAGCCGCCTAAAAATGAATATTAAACCCTATTCAGCCTAAAACCAATTATTAGCCAATCACGTTCCGTATATGGATTTCATCGAATAATAAATGCATTATCTATTATGAAAAGCATTGGAAATATATTTTTTTGAAATAAATATATCTTTACCAAATTGATAAAGTATACCAATTAAAAAAACAGTCGAGAAAAAGTGTAAAACAATCAGTACATTTTACATATGCTTGAAAAACAGTAGAGAAAATTGGAAAACAATCAAAACATCTTGCATCTATAATAGATTTAATAGGTTGGCAATTTGCTAATGAGTCGTCAACTTGTTGTATTTATTGAATGTACCTGAATAAATTCATCCAACTTCCATTTTCTAAATAGAATAGGAATCTATTTAACACACGACCTAATTATTTTATTGTTATTTAAATATTATTGTATTTAAAATGTTTAAGCTATTTGAATCATATTAAGAACAAACAAGCAGGACCTTGAACTTGAGAAAAACAGCCTCTACTGTCCTCACTTTGCTTATATATAAGAGAAAATTCACTCAAGAAATTCTTCATGTCTTGAAAATAAATGGTGATCATTTGAATCATGCCGTCTACAGGAAATATACTTTACTATGGGGAGGAAGTGACCAGTGATGTTTAGAAAAGTATCGAAGCCTGTTGGGAGACAGGCATCAAACACTACGTTTAGTGTTATTATCAATAATTTATATCTTAATGAAGGACTACTACCAACATTTACAAAATATATATATATATATATATTACTATAGGTTGGCAGTAAATCTTCTTGGAGGCATATTTTGTTGAAATGTACCGCAGCTTCGGCATTAACGACTTTCAAACTAAGCTGTTCCTGTCTCCTGACCGTTTTATTACCACCTTATAATCGTAAGACTGTCAGGAGACTGCAACAGCTTAGTTTGAAAGTCGTTAATGCCGAAGCTGCGGTACATTTCAACTATATATATATATATATATATATATATATATATATATATATATATTAAGTCTAGTATGTATATATATATATATATATATCATTAAATAACTTGCCAACTTTAAGACTAGTATGTTTCTTAAATACCTTCTCAAGTTTTGTATTGTGATATACCTGTTATTTGTTTCTCTAGTCCATATTTTAGAAGACTTCTTCTGTATTCTTTGATGATACTTTCTTGTTGGACTGCTGAGTAATGATTACGAATATTGGTATACTTTGGGAGCAGACCTTCTTTTAAACATATATCATTAAATAACTTGCCAACTTTAAGTCTAGTATGTTTTTTACATACCTACTCGAGAAGGTATGTGTAAAAATAAGTAAAGAACGATACAAATAAATATATAAAATGTTAGCAGTATTGATAAAATACCGCATTAATAAAATATATAATCATTAATAATTAATGATTACTGCCGGGGCCAGAAACAGATCTATTTGTTCAAATCAGGGTTGTGCTTATGAATTTACACAAGTAAACTGTCCTTTAAACTGAGTTCATGAGAATCTGCATGAAGAGGTAGCTATGAAAATATGTCTGAGTCTGTCATAAGTAATACGAACTTTGTGATAATGCCACTAAAACATAATGATGTGAAATAACGTACAGTATTGAGGACAGAGCAAACAATTCCACGTTGATATTTACCACAAGTAATATTACGACTCTTGGGAATAATAATATATGAAATGATAAATCTGTGATTTCGAGAATTACAGTAAGAAATAGAATGAGGCAATCTGAGAATAGATGAAGTACACGAGGAAGAAGAAAGCATAGGCCAAAACTCCTTTAAAACCTTGATCACAGTAACAGCATTGCAATGAAACCTCCTAGACCAGGATTATAGAACTACGGTGTACATTAGTCAGAACTAAAAAAAACAGTATCAAGAGCAGAAAATTCCTTTATTAATTCAAGTTTTTAAACATAGCAGCTATAATCACAACATTGCGACCAATTGGATGAAACACATGGTCAGAGATCCAAGAATGGCCTTCTTTACATGCCATTTTTTAATTTATTTTGTATTCTATTACATTTATGCTTACATTTTTATTATTATATAATTATTAGCTTCCTTGCAGACCCACTCTCTGTATAGTGGCACTGTCTGAGTGCTTCTGTGAAGAAACCTTTAATTCTGATTACATCAACCTCCTCATTCTAACATCTTAGTGCTTTTTTCTCTTTCCTTCTCTGTGCTTTACTCTATGATATATTTGTATTTAGTTATTTGAACCGTGTTCAATATAGCATTATATATATCAACCTCTAAACCATATTAATCAATTCTAAAATGTGACTTATGTCTGATTCTTAAATCTCTTACTGTTGTTTGGTCATTGATTTTTATTTTTACGAATTTACTATAAGATATTGTTAAATATGTCATAAATATATGTCAAGATATATTCAAACATATGTCAATAAACCATATTTTACAGGAAACTTACAAAAAAAATTAACATCCAAGATATAGAAAAAAATTAGAAATGGGTATAAGATCAATGTGCCAATAGTACAATGATACTCTAATGAGGACCAGTTACTTTGATCAATAATCTTAGTCCTTCTTTTGAAGTTGTTACTGTGGTTAAGAATTTAATAAATAAATATATATCTTGACTGAGATAGATTCAAGTAATATGTCTTGTAAATGTAAAGACATTTCTAAGATTACTAAGGGATAGGCAGAAAGCAAAGTTAATAACAGCCTTTTAAAAACACCATGGTTTAATTTAAAGCACAATAAACGTTATATTGGCGAGGTATCAGAACGCTGCTTGCAGCAGTTTCTTCTTGTTGGCTTTATACTGGTAATAAACAGTGTTCAGCAACACCGAATAAACAGGAATTATAGTCTCAAGCAATGTCTTGAAAAGAGATCATAGATATTTTCCTTTACATATTTCATGACTAACAAAGTACTACCCTTTTTATTAGATAATTTTTTATTGGTATTTTAGTATACAATATCTAGATACGAAAATAAGAAGTTAATATGACTATTTATATACTACCAAGAATTTGTTTAAAAGCTTAATAGAGTTAAATAAGTCCTTAAATATAATTTCCTAGTCAAAAGTGAAGCTGTAAATTATTTATTTATCTCGTGAGCAGAAAAAATACCAAGAGAGACATTAATATAGAAGGTGACTACCGGTTTGGACTGTTGACAAGTAAGGCTGTTGGAATAGTCTACGATTGCTCTTGATTGTCCGAAAACATGCGTTCACCTGACTTCTCCTGTAAGGGAATTTGAATGCTAGATGGCTAAGGCAGTTTTCACAAGCTGATCCATACTTTGTATTCAACTATAGTTTACCACATTTGCTCACAAGGACAGCCGTAAGAAACTGTAGCTCCGTCAGATAGCTATGAAGAACTTCAGGGCAAATCCAGGATATGCATAAGACGGGCTGTTGCCACCGCGGCTCCAGTGGTTCAATCGTTTGGTTCTCCCTGAGCTAAACAAACCAACTCCTGTGAAATGAGGCTCTTTTCTCCATTGTTCGCCAGGTCAAACTCAAAACTCAAAGAAATGAGTTTTTGTGATGTCTTTTATGAGTATTTTTCCTGTGAATTTTGTAGAACACTGAATCTGTGAGGTGTTTGAATGAGTTATATTTCATAAATAAATTATACGTAATTCCTTTTTCTATCAGTTTATATTCTCCAGGAGAATATGAAATACCTATTTGTTGAAAATAAAAATGAAATACTGCAATTTGATTTTAATTATATTTTCCTTCTGAATCAATGTTCTTTAGCAAGTTTGAGTCAAGGGTGATACAGTGCGTATACAAAGGGATTTATGTATGAATTTAACAAATGACATTAATTTTATCAAAACGTGATAGTAAAACCGTCTAGAACGTCCTTGGAGTAAAGCATTAAACAATCATACCGAGCAAACACGACATCCTCAATAAATCACTATCCTACTCTAATAAACTTAAGTATACGAAAAGAAGTAAACACTTTCATTGAAGCACATTGGAATGAACCTATTATGTCACACCATATGAAAAGCGCCTCACAAAAGGAGCGAACCCATAATTGTGGGTTTTGAAAAATAAAATTGGCACAGTGATTTTTTTTCTTTCCACGTCCCTATGAGGGCAGCATGTGAAACTCCTCTAATCAACAAGCTCTCCCTATTGAATATTCATTGTATCAAAAACGAGATTTCATTTATTTTGGTTGCTCACGTAATAAGGAAAAAAAGTACTAAATCGACTATATTCCTACACTTCATTTGGTAATATTAAAACTATTTCAATTTATATATATATTTTGAAATTCAAATTAGTGGAATAAAATTGGTGAATTAATTTATAATAACAAAATGTTTTCCTATTATATGTTATTGAAGAGTTACAGCAGGGATGTTTTGCCGGCTAGGCCTGTGTAGTTTATTTGTTGACACCAATTTATTTATTGGTGAGCTAAATTACCGGGTTGATCCTCCATCATAGATCCCTGAATTTTACCTTACTCAAGATTATTACAGAGAAATCTTTATCAAAAACTTGACATCGTTGAGGCTCAAGACAAACAAACTACTACTTATGGGACGAGACAACATTATTCATCTCGTAATTGGAAAATCTCGCGTCACGATCAAGTTTCTAACGTGTAATCGTCAGTCCAAACGCGAGCACGTCACTTGTTAGCCTACACCTGACTATTCAAATAAACTACACAATCTGTAAAAGCGAGTACTTTTATATATTTATTTGAAATATCATATAAATGATTGATAAATTAAGACCAATGATAATTTTTTGCTTAGCTGGCAAAGAATAAACTCATATTTATTAGATCACCCAGAGAACTGTGCTGAAAGCTGATTGACCCCTTACCTTAGCAATGATATTAAGTAGTTTAGAACAGGAGTGCACCTGTAAGTTCATTAAATAATACTGGGGCACGAGATCCACCTCAAATACTGACTGTTGCAAGTTTTCATCTTTACTGTTTGGCATACTCTTGATGGTTTTCAACCATTGCCCATCACATGACTAGGTATGATCACCTGTGCACTAACAGAAGATTACGCCAGTGAGTAAGGACCAGTTCGGGAGAATACATCTGTAGTACATGGTGGTAACACTGGTCTTTGAATCCTTGATCTGGTTTAGTAGTCAATTGTAAACCCCCAAAATGTTTTGCACCTGGGGTAAAGTAGAATCTGTAAACTAAGTAACCCACGAAGTGATTTATTGAGGGTTATGGACAGCTTCTATCCTTCAGACTCAGAGTTTCTACATTTTCCAGTAGTTTGTTAGATGCAGGTTACAAAGCACCTCATTCTAATGTCGTATTTCAATGCTCCTTTAACTGGGATGTCAAAAATTATCGGAATAAGTTATAGCTCCGTTAAAATTAAATGATATCGGAACATGAATTTATTGAGATATAATCTAAAAAAAAAAAAATTAACGAGACGAAGAATGGAGTTTTAGTTATTTGTCCGAAACTGAGGGATACTCCTTTTGCTAATTTAAAATATTTTTTAGGGATTGAGCAAAATGTTCAAAATTCAATAAGGCGAGGCATTATTAAAAGAAACTTTTCATTGAAAAAAAAAAAAAAGAAATACAGAAAAAGCAGGGTAGTGAAGAGGATAATACAAATCATTAAAAGTTAGGTGAAGTTTTGAAAACGGGATGACCACTTTGTTTGGATTGAGAGTGCGTCAGACTGTCTTCGACTGTAAACTGTATAGATTTTCAGGTAATTATGAGCCCTTCAGTAAGATAAGTCACTTTCTAAGGACAGCCTGTACGAAATATTATGTTTCCATTATGGCATTGTTTCTCTATTGAAGCGTTTAAATAAAGTAGTTTATTTAAAACAAATTTGCATATCGTTATGATAATAAAATTTCACACTGCTATACTTGGATTATTCTTCATTGTTCGAACGCCTTTTGACCACATCATCACGTATAGTAGGGGTGTCAAACATACGGCCCGCGGGCCGTATCCGGCCCACCTGGAGGTTCAGTACGGTTCGAGGGATAAGTCTGCATTATATATATATATAAAAAAAAAAGAGTTTACATTCATTAAAAACTTATGTTTCTTATATTATGTGCTAGGGTCAAAGTGTTTTAGTACGCGCTGACAACATGAAAGGCACTAACACAAGGAGGTGGTAGCATTGAGCATCTGTTGGCGTATTATTCACTTTTTTTTAGCCTCGCACAAAAGATAAAAATGGATACAGAATGTCGGATTTTAATAAAGGTTTTTATAATTGACATAATCTTTAATAAGTCAATTATTGGCACTAATCATTAGTATTTGTTACTAATACAAAGAAAAAGGTAGACTTATTGTTAGTTTCATGAAATTTTTGCAAATATGTTACTGGCCCGGACCGCTTGAAATCAAACGAAGCTGTATTCGGCCCCTAGACCGAAATGAGTTTGACACCCCTGATGTATAGGCTCTTCGAGATAGACAAGGTTCATTCAAACACACAAACAAACAGACACAACACAACTACCACTCCTGTACACTAATACGACATATGTTCGATTTAGTCAGAGGAACTTTTTACTGATAAAGCAACAGCCTTGTTTCTTTGTACTTGTAGGAAGCGCATTATTCAATTTTTTTTGCTTTAGTAGGCATAACAAACAACTAATAAACGTTTACTTTTAACATAATTATGCCATCTCTTTTTTACTACTGACTACTAACATAAAATGAAAAAAATGTTTACGATTTCTTTAGAGAAGGAAATTATTCCAGTCAATTTTGTTTTAAGTATGTATGAACACGTTTAAATATGTGCTTTGTAACTTTTGTATTACTGAAAGTCCGGGCTAAATTTCAAACGAGATAGAATTCCTTACACTACTATAAAATACTAACAAATATTATTCATACCATATATAGATAAATGGTTGTTTTTCTTATCAATAATAGATAAAAAGAATGAGTTTTGAAAAGGTTGATTTTTAAAAATTTCCATGAATTAACTTACATTTTTACTATTTATAATTGAATTAAGTATAATTTCTCTTTTAAGGTGAAGACCAAGTAACATAAAGCTACTCAGTATGAGCATATCCAGCACTGAAAGGTGAAAGACAAAGAACAATCACGTAAAATGCTTTAGCTTACCATTTTTTTACTGAATATTTACAATCATTTCAAAACTTGTCAGAAACATAATCCTGTGAAATTAGTTAACTCTAACTAGTACAGATTTTAATGTACTGTATGCCGATTACATAGAGAAATAACAAACTGTTTACCTAATTCGTTTACTAAATCTTAATTTCTTGAGATTTAGAGAACTTCAGTAAAATGACAGAATGAAAACTGTTTTAAATCGGGATATGAATTGAGCCAATATTATTTCAAATATTTTAATTTGTGTAATTTGTTAACATTTTAAACTTTTTTTCCCTTTACATTTCTTGCTAAGTTATGTAAAAAAACGTAGGAATTCACATCGTTAGACTTGTATTTTTCTTCATTGTTTAAATGATTTTTGACAAGGTCATCATGTATGGGCTCTTAGATATGTAGACAGGGTTCATACACTTACTGAACACTTACTAGTACACTTTGAGAACATGCTAACACTTCTGTACACCAATGCTACAAATGTCCGATTAAGTTAGACATTAAATCCGGCTTTATGGTGGCGGATCCACCACCAGCAGGTGGCAATCCTGAGTGAACCATCAGCCGTTAATATTCTCTCCTTCTTATAAGTATATAATTACGTATCACTGGTTAAATTATTATAAATATTAGTACTACCAACGACCATCGACCAATTTCCAAACACAACAGTGCACGACGTAATTAGCAGTTCCAAACCAAGGGCTCACTGCTGCTAAATTCTCATTCTGCTGTTTTTGTTTAGGTTAGTAAACATAATCAAGAATGAGGACGTCAGTTTGTTAGGGAAAGGAGAATGTACTTGTCGTCATATGGTCTTGCGGCTCTGCATTGTCTGAGGTACTGTATACTTTAGAAGTCATCAGATCGTATTATTTAGCTCAGGTAGGAAGCTATTGTAACTCCTGGGATTGGGAAATATTGGGAGTCAGAATGAGTTCCTGAAAAAGGATATTTGGATGGGTGGGATGTTTTATCTTCATTGCTGGCAAGTCGAGTAATGTAGCAATGAATAGATTCCCATCTCAATTTATGTTGAATATCGTCATTTCTTACATACCATGGATCCATAGCTATAAGAAGGGTACTTTTATTCTACACTATTCAGATGCAGTTCGTGTTCGTGGGTGCCTCTCCAAACAACACTGAACATCCATATGTCATAGCCGAACGAATGACCGCCCTATAGACAAGGTCCTTCATTGCCTGTGGAGTATTTTTCGATTTGAGTGTGGAATAAAGATTGCACATTACGAATGTCCCCAGTTTAGGTTTGCTCCTTAGATGTTACCTGAAAGTAAATTAGTAGTACATTAATTTCGTTTAATGCAACTATCAGGTAGCAAAACAAAAAAAAGTCATGACAATAATGAAAATGTCAGACTTGTTGCGATCACAAGAAGTTGGCAAAGTTAGAATAACTAGCAATTTAGTTTGCAATGAGCGGAGACTAGGAAATCTCGTCACTATATCATCCAAGACAAGGCCTCTTGGCCCGTTGCCAGCCTCCCGTCCCTCCCAGGCATATATTCACATATCTGTTTTGAATGTCCTCCCACCAAAAGTTGAATAAAACTTATGAGGCAGACATAACTGAGATCGTACTTTTTAATACTTTTCCATATAAACTACAACTTTTCAACCTTAATAATATTTCATAGCAATTCGTTGGTATATTTGACGTCACAAATGTCAACATGCCTCATTGCATGATTTTCTCAAATGGCGCCTTATGTAGTTATATATTTAGCTTAAAAGAAGATAAAAAATATGCTAGATGAAAAACAGTTGCATTTATTTCATAATAAGTCATTTTAGGTTTGGAATAATGGTTTCATAAATTGAATGACGTATGAAATAAAGAGAAGGTTCACTTTATTTATTTGAAAACTGCGATATCTGATGGGAGAGAAGAAATATTTGACAAAAAAAAAACAGGTGGCGATAAACTGAAAATACGAACAATTTGCTTTTCAACAGTGATAAGTAATTACTGGAAAACCATTAAAACCATGTCATATTTACTTAAGGAATATTAAATAAAGAATAAATTGAAAAATCTGGAGTGTCGTACACTCAACTTTACCATAAGTAAACATAATGTCGAAATTCTTGACAGCTAGCATCATGGAATAACCGAAGAAATAGCTTAAAATTAGTATACGTTTTCTAATATACAACGAAAGAAATATTGTGTCATTCCTTATACTTCAGTATTACCCAAAGATAATATGATTCGTAAACAAAAAAAATGATCTCTATCTAATATTTAGTTTAGTTCAAGGGTGCAACATATAGATTGATTTTGTGGGACAAACCCATGTTACCATGGAAACTACTGTCTTATTGGCGTTGATTTCTCACATCTAAGAATTGTATTTTTCTTACATCTCATATTAAGTGATTAAAATATTTCAAATTTCTTCATTAAAACTTTTATTAACTTTCTTTTTATACTTGATTAATCATTTTTTTTAATATAACTTACAAATTAAAGAGTGAATAATGAAATAATGTTAAGTACTCCAACTGACAATAACACTTAAGTTCTGGATAATAAAATCAAATAAAACGGTCACAGTAACTGTGGCATAAGGAAGATATTAATAGTATAAAAACAATAATGATCGTCAAAAATGAATAATCAATGGGATTGGCCATGATTTATCCATTAAATCTAATTAAATTAATAATTTAAAGCTAGCCTCATTATAATTTTATCAGTATTGAATTTATTTTAATTATTTGTAATTAATATTTAAATAATAAAATATGCGCCTTAGAGCATGATATAAACAGTAAACTATTGTTTGAATAAAACTCAAACTAAAATGTAACAAAGTTGTTTATCATAACCAGGGAATGCTGGAGGAAAATTGATGTTTGAGCAGGCCGGAGCGTGTATGACTGGGGTTGGGTGAGCCCGATAACTAGATATTGGCTTCATTTTCACGACAGTTATCGTTAAACTGAATACAAAGTCATTTTAAAACAATGGAAACATTTATTAATTTTGGACATATATTCAACTGTTACAACCAAACGGCTTTAAAATGTAAAATATCACAGCCAGATGTTTCAATATCTAATTTTAAAGGTAAATTTTGTATTAAAATAATTCAAATATCGGCTGATATTTGAGGTTAATGATTTTTTTTACATTTGCCTTTGCGTGTGATATATTTTCAAACTGGACAACAGTCAACCCCCAGTTATCACGTCTTTAGATATCATCACACACACAGGCTGTCCAGATTTCTACCATATTCTAAATAGCTCCTTCTGAACACCCTCGTCATTCCACTTTTGATCAGGACGTCACAAACGACATTGCAGCGGTGACTTCTGAAAATTATTCTCATGACTTTGAAAATCGTTTTTCGACCTTTCCACCCATAGATGAACTCCTGGATGAAGTAATACGTTGAGTGAGTTAACCAAGCCTTTCATCGTCTACAAATACGTACATTAAGTTGCTACTTTGTTTAATTTAATTTTGATATGTTTTTGCTTTGCAGATGTTTGAAGATTACAGCAATTTTGTGAAATATTGATGTATGATGCACCACAACCTTCATGGTAGCAGATTTGATAGAGTAGCTCTAATTGCATTACTGTAGTGCAGGTAATGCTTTTGTTTCTTATTACTTTACAAACAAATGTTCTTCAACTCCTTCACATCTCTCCCAGGGAGATATTTAATATGAATAACACAATATAAAATGCATATTTCACTAACATTTGTTTCATATTCGTCTGAAAACACGGAAAATGCTTTAAAAGTTCTTCTAAAGGTCTTTAACGGACTTTTAAAGACAAACACTAACGTTTTTCTATATTATTTCCAACATACCGTCTTTACGAGAAATGAAGGCTTCAAAAACTGAAGAAGCTAAGTAATGCATAGCCCAATACAGAGTAAAACTCCCACCTTGCCATAATGTATACATCTGCTGCTGCTTCAAAAATCTTTTTTGTGTACTTCCTAGGTTCTTAATTATCAGCATATACTTTTTTTTATGAATTTGCAAATATTATCATTGGTGAATAGAATTAATCAGAAAATGTTTTAATGGTATAGAAAAATAAAACATGACGTTCAAAAAAGAGAAGAGTGTCTTTTAGCACCCGTGTTTAAAATATTATATTGTTCATAAAGTTTATAACTGATAGGAGATAAATCTCAATAATGTCTAAAACGAAAATCATTAAAAGTCATACGAAATCTAGAAAATATTGAATATACGTGTTTATTCTAATTTTGGTTGATTTTAGCCAATGGTTGTAAACGAAAGTTACTGACGCTTCCATTCAAAAGGATATTTCTCTTTTTATTTCTCATCAAGAAATTTGTTATTTTAAAAATATTTTCAAAACGAACAAGAGAAAGTAATTGTGAATAAGTTTTTTTTTTTTTGAATTGTTAGCGGGTTTGCAGGTCTATCGATTTCTTGCTCAGTTTGCATAACAAACTTAGCTTGCTCGCTTAAGGCAAGGCGGGGGCGGACAAAGTGCGCTCTAATGAAGCCCTGACAACGAGATGCGAATTCACACCAGAGCCTTAATAGATTCAATAACAAACTAAGCTTTCAATTCTCCCTTTTCCATGCCCACATTCCCCCTCCCTTAATCACTAGGTCTTAAAACTTCCATTGCCTTCATTTTATTAACCTGATTACAGCAACAATAATTTATTCACATCAATATATAATATAAGAAATTATTATTATAGAACCGACTTTATTACAATCATTCAGGCAACGATACACTCGACCCTCGAATTTCCGCACTTTAGAGACCGAGAAAGGTCTGGAAACAGAAGTGTCCGGAAATTTGAACATGGTAAGTGGTAGCCTAATGGGGGGTAGAGAAGGCTTATGAGAAGGGAGGATAGCTAGGCTAATCTCTGCCTTAAACCATCAATCACAATCACAATCATAAAATACAGGTGGATGTAGTTAGTTTAGGTTTATATACATTAAAAAACGTAATAACAATATTGTTTATACATTATGAAAGTATTGTTTGCTTAAGATAACGAAATTGGAATAGTCTGTCCTCATTGTGTATTAGCAATCCCCGGATGATAATTTATGCTATTCGGAAGAAAAAAAATTGTGGAAATTGAAAATAAGGAAAATCGAGGGTTGAGTGTATTTTGAATGATTTAAGTAACTTATCCATGACACATAAGACCATCAGGTTGAGACAACTATGAACAATCACTTCTTTTTTTTTAAATCGAGCTGCCATGCCTCCATGCATCCATGGTAAATATAGTCCTCTCTGCTAAATCACCGGAGGTAAGCTGCATTCACCATGGTCACTATTTTTATGGGCAATATAAGATTTCCTTTGCTCTAATGGTAGTTCCATTCACTTATGCTTAATGTTCGCTGAATTTATAAATAAGCAGCAATTTTACCTCTAATTAGAGTATAGCTTCGTAAGTATGAGTATTAGTAGATAACCAAAATATATTTGTTTATATTCCTGGAGAAGCATAATACAATTATCCATTTAATACAATTAAATAGATGTATTGTTTAAGTAAGAAAGAAAATGAGGGTAAAGGATTAGGTCCAAAGAATAACTACTGATTACAAACCGACGTTTAATTGTTATTTAGACCTAAGGATGCCAAACAATCTTCATGATTATAACCAGCTTATAATCAGGAGTAGTTAGTTTTTGGACCTAATCCTCAACCTTGTGATGGGAGTTAAACCTGAAACTAGAGGCTCTTAATTCCTTTACCTTCATATGTATACAACTGCTTTAAATTTCAAAAAAGGAAGTTTCAAAATTCGAAAAATAAATTAATGTCGGTGTTTTATTCTCCGCTCAATTAGTTTTAACATATTCTATATTATATTGATATATAAATATCACTTCAAGAATAGAATACGTAGAAACAAAACACAACTCACTCCAAACAGTGTTTCTGTTTGCCAGTTGAGCTGAACTCATTTTCACCTTCTTCTCTTTCTTCTGATGATGACAAGGTTGAAATGTTGAAATGAGTTGTATTTTGTTTCTATGTGTTCTGTTTTTGAGATCTTCTGATGTTTTTTCCTACGGAATATTTCATTTTTACATGATATATAAATCAATATCATGTATAAATATATCAATCATATATAAAACAATATAATTTACCAATTACCATCATCAATTGGTAAATATTCAGTTTAGTTTGTTTGTATGGTTGCATATTGGTTAGTCATTATTAGTTAATGAAGAAGGAAAATGAAATGGCAACTTCTTTGAATTATAGATTTTATAATGATTCAGGGTGACATGCTGAAAGGGCTTGTAGCCAGAGTTGGTGGTGATATATTCGCTTGGGAAGTACCTTTTCATATTCGTTCCATCTTTGTTTCTATGGAAATCGGAATGGATTGGCGAGCCGGCTTGTCATAGAAGCGGTGATTAACGTCTCGGCGGCGTTATTTATTGATATTATTGTTGTTGGAACAGCTTCCGCCCCAAGGAGAGCTAATGAGATCGGACGCCGCTAACGATCCAATGTGATTAATCTCTTTATGCACAGGTCAGCCTGCCTTCTCGTTCCCAAGGGCCCAAGTATTTCAACTTCACTATTAGTTTACAGTTGACAATCTGTTTTCTTGCAAATGGAAAATCGCAATTCTAATTCATCTACAAAATATCTTCTATATAAATGCACTAGTCAACGTGCCTCCAGTTTCTTGTCTGTCACATCTCTGTACCTAAAACTAAAATTACTCTTCAAATAGTTTTTTTTAATAAAAAATTTAAATCTTCTTAGCACAATGGATTTTTATTTTAATTCTGGTTCCAGATTGATAAAACAAGCATGACTTTAAGTAACACATGAAAGAGAAGTGGGGACCCATGAACTCGAGATTACGACCACCTCTACTCTTCTTTTTGCGCTCATATTCCTGCAGAAGAAACTCAGAAGGCTGAGTTCAATCCCAGTGATGTGTTTCTTAGATCACTGACCTAGAAAGCATAGCCACCTTGGATTTTCAATCAATAATTAAAACGCTGAACCTTTCTTCCGAAGAAGGAAGGTACGTAGGTTGAATATAACCCACATTGCAAACTTCAAAGGCCCTCTGCTGCTTAATTTTAGTAAGCGCTTTTTGTCCTCAAATTGAAATCGAAGCCATCTGAATTCAACTTGCAAGACGTACTTTAGGGACTCCTGAAGAGCTTAGTTAATCTGCTGTTTAAAATTGTTAAATGGCCTTTTTCTTCAATCCTTCTATTTTACAAGTGTTTTATTCATATATATTATTATTAACTAAAAGAGTAACATAAATGTCAAAAAAGTATGACTTTTTATTGAAAATGCCTTGTAATGGAAACTGGTGCAATCATGTATCTTCATTGAAATTAAAAAGCAATTTATACGGAGTAGGATTTCCTTTGTTAAAATAAAAATAAAACATCTATAACATCTGACATGGGAGATTAGTAGAAGGGTGGCTAGGTATGTGGACGATAAGAGTTGATGAAACTTGACACGTGAGAGTGGAGGGCCAAAGGGCGGGAGGGATATAGGGAATGACGGCGAGCCCTCAGGGCAGAACTGAAGTGGCATACTAATGTGTTTCATATTCTCTTTCACTCCCCAGGGACAAAAGGGACACTTGTCACGCTCTACTTTGCCCTCAGGTTGAAAACAGGTTCAACTCTCTTTCCTTCCTGTTATTTCTGTGTCACTGTAAAAAATTAACAGTCGTGTAGATCCACAATTAATAATTATCGTTGGTTGGATTCTGTCAAGCACTCAATCGTCTTGGACTACTGTTTGTGAAAGACTGTACTCCGCTCCACTGAAACTTTTCCAACTTTTATATGTGCTTAAATAAATCTAAGTGTTAAAGTGTTTAAAAGTGTTAAAGTGTTCTTGTTGTATTTCCACAAAACTTAAATTTATGAAGACTAATTTCTTTAGGTTTTCTATTTCGAGAGACTGGGACACTGTAGCTCATTTTACTACTGCTGTAGTCATTTTAAACTGGGCATGCATCTCTTCATAAGCTATATTCTTCAATGCAGAGTGTATTATGATTGTGAGATAGAAGAATACATATCTTACAATCAAAAAAAAAAAAAAAGGAAACAAGAATATATACGAGTATATTCTGTAACGACAATATATTCTGTTTTGTGTTTCCTTCTATCACCCAGACAGCGAGTTTTTCAACTTCATCTCTCTTGTAGGAATAATAAGACACATTTGTCAATTTGAACCCATTTTAGTTGTGGTTGGTCACATTACCGGGTTGATTTTAATTGGGAGACCTAATTGAGTCATACTGAAGTTTATTACAGCAGGGTTTTTTAACGAATACTTGACATTCAACAGGCCCGGGACCGACAGCTTTGCATTCATTCCGAAGAATCACGTGCACAGAATTTACCATCTTCCTCATATAGAACTTAAGGTCATAATTATGAATGGGACATAAGAGTCTTCAATAATAACGGTCATCGTCCCACCGTTAGAAATATAAAAATCTGCAAACCTATGAATGATGGATAACCTTGTTGAAGACATCACCAGGATGTAACTTTAAATAATCTATACACGATATAATATAATAACCGAAAGATGACATAATGGATAACCAAAACATAATTATTGATACTGTAAACAACAATACCTTATTGTTTAAGCTATATGATGTGAAAGGATGCCTGGATGGCACGGCTACCTGCACGGCGCCTTGGGTGTTCCAGAATGGATTTCAACTCCGGACAGTAAAGTAAATTGTACTAGATGGTTAGTGAATTTGCCTGAAGATTCAACTAAGCAGTGATGGGAGTACTGCAAACTGCAAATGATCAATCCATCCTCAACTAGACTTTCTAGCTAACTAAACACTTATTAGATTAATAATCAAATATAGAGGGTCCATTACCTCCTTTTCTAAAATCCAAATTTAGAGGTTAGTGACGGCAAAACAATTGGACAAGATCCATTATATTGGCAAAACTGGGCAATCAATAGATAAATGATAGTATTATCAAATGTGTTTTTTAAACTCTGGATTAGAAGGAAAGCTACTGAAAGGAAAGAAAAAGTTAAATCCACTAGCGATATTACTAAAATATAATGATAATAAGTTATGGTAAGAAGAGAGGGTGAAGTGTAACGGGAACAGGTGGGATTAAGTAGATAGGCTGAAGAAGAGGGACTTGAAAGAGGAAGGGAAGTGATTAGTGCGCTGTAATTAGTTTTAAGCAGGTACTATTTAAATGAGGAGAGCAAAGGAGTCGGCTTGTTAAGAGCGGGGTGTAAGGAGGCAGCCGTCTAGAGGCAACAATGAAGCCTCAGTCAAAGTCCTCTGCTCACTCCCTATCCCTAATGCACTGACGGGCCTTATCAGGGCCTGCATGCAGCACAATGGAACAACCCTAAACTAAAAACTATCCCTCAAACACAACCGATACCTCCTTGCAACACTATTCATCAACAAACTAATCCTGTTAGCAATTAACATTCCTTAGCTATATCGAAGTATGGCAACCATATTAATGAACAAACACTGATCCTATTTAACAAATAATCTATATATTTAACAAAAACCTTCAAATAGTTTGATTGAACAAATTGACCTTAATTAGCAAAAACCTAAACTTTTAACAATGGAAGTACCTTCCATTATTGGGGATGCAACCATTGTATGCTATTTGTTAACCAAGATCAATTTGTTCATTGATAATGTTCAAAAGTTTTGTTAAATATATAGATTATTTCCAAATAGGATCAATTTGTTCATTAATAGGGTTCCAATATATTGTTACAGCCAAGGAATGTTAATAAATAATAATAAATATAATAATAATAATATCTTAAAATAAATAATTG
Organism: Hermatobates lingyangjiaoensis; assembly: GCA_026182355.1. Lineage (NCBI taxonomy): Eukaryota > Metazoa > Arthropoda > Insecta > Hemiptera > Hermatobatidae > Hermatobates > Hermatobates lingyangjiaoensis. Next base: position 862,052 of record JAPFBL010000068.1, read on the forward strand.
ATATTAAATGAAGTTTAAATCACTATAAGTTATAAACTTAATATATATTCAAAAAGCCTAGAAAAGATATACATAAAACATCTCTTAGGCCTTACATCAGAATAGTAAACTTCAAAAATGATGACATCTAGTTTAAATTAAACAAACTATCTATAAAACTAAACCTTTCATTTTTTTTAACAGAGCATTTATTGCAAAAATTGTTGTTATATGAAAACAGGATTTTCAAATTAAAATAAATTATGATGTGTCAAGAAAAATACATCATGATTTATTTAGATACACACAATCTAAGTTATAGGTTTTATTTGCAAGGACGGATACGAAACTAAACAATGACATCAAATAAAAGATCTGTCTACTTAATTTACATGTCTAGACCTTTCTACTCTTATCATGAGAATAAACCAGAAATATAAGAAATTTATATTGTGTAATGTCTTACAAACACAATCAGTAGATCAGATGTAAACTTGAAGAAGAATACTAAGTGTACGAAACGTATTGTTAGTTTTTAACATAAAGCTGTTTTGTATGGTGGTATAATTGTTTTTGTAACTCTCCATAACAGCTCTCTTATGTATAATAGAGTGTACAGTAAAATGTACAAAACCTTTACTAATAATGATTTGTAATACTTGCAGTTAATACATCTATTTCACGATTTACATTCATAATATATTCCTAAGAGTGACAATCATAGTTGTTGGCTAGCATTTATTAATTTAAAATAAAATCGCTGTATTTTGCTTAAAATTAGCGAAAAATGTCCAAACTCTAAAAAGAATTAACTAAATTGATTTTTAAAGACATTGTTAAAAGCCTATTTATAATAAAGTTGAGTGTATACCGTTCAATTTTTTTATAATTCCCAAAAAAAAAATTAAAGACTGAAAGATTAATTATTAGACAGTAATGCAAATTAATCATTTTCAATGTTATTAAATAAACCTGTGGAAACCTGTAAGGTGTTATTAAAAATAATTCTTGGCTGAATGATTTGTGGTGGTAGAAGATTATTTGGCGTAGTCGTCCGGTCAACTGTAATACCAGTAATTGGGTGACGTAAATAAAAGTATTAATTCAGTTAGGGGTGAGGGTAGTTTATCAAGGGTGCCTTAATAAACTAGATTTATAATGTTGCACGATGTGCCAGCCAGCTCTATTGTGTCTGTGACGTCACCGTTTTCTCATTCAACACTTCTGTTCTTTTTACACAACTTATGTCAATAAAATCACTATTTCTTTTCTTTATTTATCTTACAACAATCATGAATAATGATTATTCATATCTTCTAGCATTTTTAAGCAAAACAAACTGATTTACTCCCACTTTTTCACTCTGCAAACTCATAAAACTCACTAACCTCACTAACACAAATACAACCTCAATAAGTACTTACGCTATTACATACAGTCACACCGACTGACTAAAGTGGTTACCTTGAAGAGGCCCAAATCAGTGTAGCCAACTTATGGACGGAGAGGAGACAAGTATAGATAATGTAAAAAAATAACAAACATAAATAATGAATGAATGAAAGCATTTAAATAAAAACTATTAACAACTTGTAGAAAACAATCTGCAAATTAGAAAAGAACAAAACAATCTAGAAAAGTAAGTAAACAAAAGATTTATTAAGAGAATAAAAGAAATGGAGATAGAGTGTAATCACAGAACCTCGCCTCAAGAGAATGAAGTGATACGCCTGGAAGTCAAGTCAAAACTCATGTCAGATGAGTTTCACCTCCGAGTGGCTCACATCACTCTCCTGATAATGACGGAGGTCAAAATATTATAGTTGGTCTTTGTATTTACTTCTGTGAGTTATTTTCTGTCATTATATTATACATAATACTATATATTATACTATATAAATAAAAAGATTTCACATAACACGTGAAATAACAATCAATGATCAAACCACAATATGAAATGGGAAAACAAGACTAAGATCTTTCAACAGTAACAAGCGGTCTTCGTCAGAGTCAAAAACCCAACTGACAAAAACTCTGACGACGACCGCTTGTTACGGTTGAAAGATCTTAGTCTTGCTTTCCCATTTCATATTGTGGTTTGTTCATTGATTATACTATATATTATATATAAATATTATAAAATATGTGTATCAACATCTATCGGTTTTTATTTCATGCATTTATTGTAATATCATGGTATACCATTCATTGAGTTTTCAACCTCTCTGAAAAGGCGCTTTTGATCTCTATCTATTCACTTTCGTGGTGACTATTTAAAACGCAATCTGTTGTTAGTCAATGTTTGTTTGTGTATCTTTATTCCTACTGTGATTTTTATATCTGTTTCGGATAGTTTTCAGTTTCTTCAAAAAGAATATATATATATATATATATATATATATATGTATATATTTATATAAATTCACACAAAACTTGAATTAAAAAAATAAGAAGACCTTATAAAGGACATTAAGTTTAAGAATGGCCATCTAAGTATAATATTTCACATGAGTTATGTATCATAGATACAAGGTATTTCTGAATATCAATCAACGAAAGACGTGATTATACAAGCAGATAACATTTATGAAAAAAGGCGTTTGTTTTGAGGTTCAAAAATCTTCTTGTTCTCATTTAAGGTAAATGAAATTTTCAAAAGGTGTCTCACAGTCTATTAGGATTTATGTTGATGCATTCAAAGTTGAGATAGGGCCCGGGATGCATGATGTGAAATAAATAGGAGGTAGGAAAATAAATAGGGCATGACTGGAAGGATATATAATAAGTGGGGCTCAGAGGGAACGACACAGCGTCCTATGAATAATGCATAGCAACTGACGATCGTCTGGACAAATCGCTACAGATAACCATCTCTGCCAATATCTCAGGGCGCGCGGCCAATTATTCATTCTTTAGCTGAAAATAACTTCCTTTGAACACTCGCATAAAATTACATTCTTTAACCCCTTCAAAGAACTAACATTGGCGCAAAAGTAAATGAAAAACAGTCTGGAGTGGCATATACTCTCCTATTGTAAACTGATTAACACACGGATAACCAATTTAATTATCCAACTTATTTAAATATGGCCTTACTATAGTAGAACTATCAAACTTTGTGCTAAAATTATTATCAAACTTATTTATAATCGATTCAATCATTTCATTTATTTCAATGTTACTAATTCCATAATTCCTGGAACATTTACGTATATTAATCATAAAAAAAACTATAATATTCGTGAATTTCTTTAAACATATGAAAGATTGTGGACGTCATTTTGTTTATAGTAGTAATGGACTAGTAGATTCTCGATATGTCTCGAAGAAATCTAATATTACCGTCCTAGAGGGTGATTCGGAAGACCCAGGTTCCTAGCGTGTACTTTCACAAGTACCGGTCTTTAGATCTCTGCTATAAATATACTTGAGTTATGCAAAATTAGGGCTCCTGATGTAAATCAACCCAGTAATGTGGCTAAACAGGTGCCAAATAATAAATGAGCCAAATTTTGTACCTTTACAAAACCACAAAAACATGAAAACTCTTTCATACTAAAATGTCTCGGATTAACTAATCAATCAATTAAAGATTTAATTAAATATCAATTAAATTTAAATAATTAAAGATCTTTAATTATTTAATTAAAGATAATGTAAGTTGATAATATCAGAGTCAGATACTGATAACTCTTCATTTCACATAAGCAAATAATACAATATTCAGTAATATCGGTGCTAACAGTCTTACAGATGAACTGTCAGTGTTGAGTGGTTAATAAAGGACATAATTAATAATTTTCTCTGGTATTTATATTAAAACAATGGAAGTTCTGGGATAATAAAGCCATATCTAATTCTAGTAACACTAATTAACCCTATTTATAACTTCATTGTATGAGTTATAAAGTTCATTTTGTTGGGCAAATTATTATGTTATTAGAGATGAAAACGCGATTAATGTGACAAATATGACATAATCTGTAGAATGGATGATATTAAAGCGATAAATGGTTATTATTGTAAATGTTAGTAATAACACAAGGATTTGGACTGTTATAATATTAACTTCTGCTGACGTTGATTCTACGTTGAATTATAAATGTTTGCGGGCGTTTTACTAAGTAAGCGAGTAACGGTCAACTGTCTTCATGCACTGTCACTCTTTAAGAAGTACCTGAGTTATTGCCTTATATATCCTTCGCGTAACTGCTGCATAAATGCCACTATTTTTTTTTAATTTGATGTTTTTACCTTTTTAATATGTCTAGCTTGTAACTAAAATAGAGACCTAATATAAATAACCCAGACTTTCTGCCCCTAGAATAGCACTAAATGGTGAAAACCTTAAGTGTGGACACTGAAAAACAAGCAATTAACTTTAATTTACCAAATTATATACCGCTCAAGATTTGTTAGAGTAGCACTCGTGCATCACGCTTGTGCTATTAATGGTTTCAGTACTTATTATTCTTTACAGAAATGTTTTTTTCCCTGGCTTTTCTCTCTCTCTCTCTCTCTCTCTCTCTCTCTCTCTCTCTCTCTCCTCTATCAAACACACAAACAACAATACTTTAAATAATATTACTTTCTTAGCTCAATATTCACATCAATAGAAAGAAGAGTCCACTAAAATTATTTTATTGCCACTCAACAAACAAAACTGCCTAAGGACACTTTCTGTGCAAATGACATACATCCATACCATATCCATACATCTTAAGGATACTAAATATCAACTGAAATTCTTAGAATCAAAGGAAAATTAATACAAAAATTTCAACCGAAAACGAAAGAAAAACCAATTTTTTTTTCAAATAATTTAAAAAATTATATATATTTTCCCCTAATAAAATTGCAATTTTGGTGTCAATATTGGTATTTAGTCCTAGAAACATCAACAACTTAAATATGAAATTTGGTGATTACATGATATTTTTTTGTTTTTGAAATATCTTGCTCACACACACACACACACAACACACACACACACACACAACACACACGACGTAATTAGTAAAACAAGTTATTATATTGTACTCAGGGTACCTCTAAAAGTGCATTTCCCTTGAAAACTCAATTTCAAAATTTATGCACATTAGGAGCAAGCTGCAGTTGCAAGGAGGTTGCATAAACCAATAACGCAAACAGCATGAGTCTGCTGCACTCATGAATATGGAAATCTAGATGAGTTGAGGACTGTAGATGGAAATTCTTGTTTAGGTCATGTCCACGTTCAAGAGTCACTGCTCCAATTGTCTCTACTTTGTTGTAATATAAACTTCCAGCGTTTTACCGTACATCATAAAATAGCTGTTATTAGCTTTACAAATCCCAGAAAAGCCGTTGAAAATGTCAATGAATAGACAAATATTCAAGTTATTTTTTCTCTTTTTAATATATCGATAAATATATGCCCATATGATAGCATGAAACGTGTCATGCTAGAAATGGATATCTTCTTCCCCTGATAGTCAGATTATTAATTTATGATGTTCAGTTTATTAGAAACGCTTAAAGTTGCAAACTACAAAAAGTAAAAAGGATGCCTTCCTCTCTTCAATAAAAGTTGATTCATTATATGAACAACAAACTGTTTTTATACGAGTCTGCCTGTCAGTTAATTACTGTGAAAGCAACAATCGAAGTACAACAGTGTTAGTAAACATTCCCAGCGTTTCATTTCTTACCAGTCATCAATAGACACAAGTGACTGTGCTTATATCCCTTCTGTAACTGATGGCTTGACTAAATCCATGATCCCCAAATCATCAGCAACTTCGCACTTGTGTTTTCTATAAGGAATAGCATTAGGTTTACTTTAATAACATCTTTTTTATTAATGACGTACCCCAGATTGACAAAAGTAATACCATTAAAAGTGTTTTAATAAACTCTAAAGGGAAAGTCTGAATTGCATAATATAATACTGAAAGTATTTCATAATATAGTACTGAATTATACTGTATTAAGTACTGACTGATCTACCCGCATGGGCGGTAGATTATTCCCAGGTGTTTTGGTTATGGACGGTAGATCCCAAAAAAGGACCTTAATCAAAATCAAAATACCATAGTTAGTTCCCCCGAAAAAAATTATATAACATCCATATGTTTCTTTGTATCTAAATGTCTCCAGTTTTATATAGTTTTATAGTAGACAAACAGACAAACTTTGTAATTTGTATATACAGATACTTCTAATGTAAGTATAAACAGACTTACAATAGGAAAAATAGTAATAGTTTAATGTGTACAAAAGAAATGAATAATTAAAAACAATTATCTGAGAAATGTATTATTTGTTAGAAATAAAAAAAGAAAATTTATTCGAAGGCAATGATGTAGAAGTGAAGCTAATTAGTACGTAAGATAATCGTGTGTACTCATATGGAAGGGTTTAAAATTTAATTTAGTGATTTGAGAGCATGATCCAGTTGATTTGGTAGTTGGGAAGCCCTGGCTGATAAGAGGTGACAAGGCTGTGATGGGACAGTCATTGTTACACTTATCAACGCACCCTCCTTACACCCCACACAACTATTTCATTTCAAACAAAAATGAATTTCATTATAACTTAGCAAACACAACACTGTAGGCTGTAATCAAACCAACAACCGCACTTTAAATGAATTCCATTTAATTTCCATGATAAAGTTTTTATTTTTTCATGAAATTTTCACCTTGAACATTTAATTTAATATGAAACACATTTCCTTTTTTTTTTTGCTAAAGCACGAACACTCACTCATTCTTCTTTCATTTTGTTTAGTGTAGAGAATAACCAACTAATGAGCTTACCAAGGTATCTCAACCAAATAATTCTCTCGTGGAAGCCATTTCATATATTGTTCTCGTTCACATTATGCCAATGCCTTAAAAATACCCACATGCTCCCTTCCACTGAATTTCTCTCTGACACCTTCTCACTTCCTTTATACCTACCACCCTTTGTCGGTCTGTTTGTCCGTCTACTTCTATCCACTCTTTCTTCTATGACTCCATTACTCTTCCTCTCATTAATTCCCTCAAATAATTATTCTCTTTTTTCTTCTTCCTTCCTCGCTCTCTGTTTCTCTCACCATCTGTCACACAATTAACTCTCTCCCACTCTCTCAATTTGTTGGTTTCTTTTTACGATATATTCTCCTTTGTTTAAAAAAATAAGCATACAAGTTTCGACACAAAAGAAGTTTTAACAAAACAACTAATTTTGAACCTCAAATGCTCTTCACTGGGATATTTCTCAAATATAATTTAAAAATAAGGCATATTATTCACATGAAAGTGGCATCCAAATGACTCACTTTTTACTGAGCTCAAAAAAATTGTACCGATTGTTTTTCTTAAATTCATTTTAATATAATGCGTATTGTTTGTAATAACGGCTCTTAAATGCGTTAGTAAGAGTTTATAATGGTTTATTTTCTCATAAAAGACACTTTCTGGTGAAAATTATTTATTTCATTTTTTTGGCTATGAGTAATAATATGCACTGACTGATTCCAAACTGCTTAGTTTTTAATTATATTATTTATTTATATAGCTTTATATATATTGTAAATATATATTAGCATTATCAAAGATAGCAGTGTATGAGATTAATAATAATAAAAGAATATATTTGAAAACCAATATTTGTTTTAACGTGAGTGGTGAAATTGTACAGGTTTCCATGTATCCTGTGAAAAGTAACAACACAGACTTTGTATGCTAGCTTGACTCAGTCCAACGTCCTGAGGGCATTTTGCATTATCTCTCTTTGTTTGTGCGTACAACGATTTTGTATTTCTCACAATAGATGTCATTCATAACTGTACGTCTATTAAAATAAATAGCAGTGAGTAAACAAACAGCTGCACAATATTTTGAACAGTGATTAAAAAAAAAATGATAAGAATGGAAAAACTTTATGCCGATTGAAAAATAAAGTTCAGGAAATTTATAAGATTCTAAACTTTTGGAATTAATAAAAGAAAAAAAAGAAAAACATGGAATAAATCTTCTTATACATCCAAGCGTCTATTTTTTTTAAAAAAATTTCTCACGTCTTCAAGTAGAAATATAATAACGAACCATAGCTTTACTATATTTTTTTCAAAACATCTATGCTAAATACACTACTGATTACATGAAAAAACAATAACAAAATCTTTTTTGCAATTAGAGTATCGATAATTAATAACCATAATGTCAGTTACAAAATTAAATAATAATGCTTAATAATATATAAAGTCATTTTTCTTTGGATTTGTGTGTTCTGGATGGGTGAACGGAAATAGTGGCGGGTCGCAGAGGAGGAGACAAACGTTTTCTTACTGCAAAACATCACGTATGTGCGTACTGTACGCACATGTGTGTATGTAACACATGCGCACAGCTTACTTTAAACTTGAATTTAAATTATGAAGTCAATAGAAAATTATTTGTTTTAACTTTTTAGAACTTTTATCATTTTGTAACTTTTTAAAACGTTTATTTATAATTTTTTTAACTTCAGAACTTTTATCACATGTTTTTAATTTCTGTTTATTTTTCACTTGTTTTAACTGCTATCGTGTGAGATAAGTTCCTCGTTGTCCGAGGGAATGCCCGGATAGTGCTGGTGGCTAGGGCTTGGCCAATGCGATAACAATTAGAGAGAGAGTCACTCTCAAACAAGATAAAACGAAGCTATCAGTGTTATGAGACCCTAGGTAAGCGCCAAGAAAGAAAAAAACCTTTATTTTAGAGGTTTGTTTACGTCTGAGAGCTGAGGAAACGAGTGAGTACTTTGATAATTTGGCCTTTCGGATGATGAAACAAAGTTCGTAAGATGGGGCACTATTTTTTTAGAAAGAACTTTAGTAAGATAGAAATTTTGTAAGATGTTTTTGTATGAAGAGATACCACCGTTCTGTGTTTTCTTTGTTTCCATTCTTTATCTAATTAGAATATTAAACAATGGAGTCAGATCACTTTTGTTAAAGTAACTTTTGTTTATAGAACTTGCTGCGACTAATAAAATATTGACCGGCTGTTGTAGTGAGTATAATCTGGATTTGAAATAAATAATAAATATCAAGCACAGACTTTTGCTAGCTCCAGCAATTGTTATTGTATGATATCTCTATAAATCAGTGACATTTAACTGAACTACAGTGATATATTTATATATCATCGGATATATTGTAATGGCTGACTAACCACGATGCTTACTGTGTTTGACAGACACGCGACAGAGAACATCTGGCTACCTGCAAGGCACTCGGAACCTGGTACCATTAGGACCAATCGACCAAGGAAAGACAAAACTTTCTTGGGATGACGCAGTCAAACCACTGAGCATCCAGGTACAGGAGTTGACAGAAAAAAAATAACTCGTTGGAAAAATGAGAAAAAGAAGGTTAAAAAAAGGGATGTTCCACTACTTTATAGAAATTTCCAATAAGCTTCCACTTAACCGTGTATCAAATAAGCATAATTCCACATATCACCACCTTGTAGTCAAAATCCTAAGGTTATGTTCATTTAAACAATACAGATAAGCACTGAAGGATTAATATTACAAATTGTCTTTTTGGTATAAAGCACGGAAGATTTTTTATCTTTAATTTCCCTTTTCTCTCAAAATACCGCACCTTAGTACGTGACTCGTGCTCTCGACACCTTGATTTAAAGGCCATTTCTCCATTGTGGTATTCAGACAATAGAGTAATATAAAACCATTCACATTTTTCAATGTTTCCATAAATAATTTATTAAAATGCTATGTTTCTACATATATAATGAAAATCTTAAAAGAAAATGGTGCAAAAAATCATTAATAATTTATTTCGTTTAGGGATAAAAAAAGAGATGATAATGGTTTGAATCTCCTACTCAGAATGATATAGAAGTAAATATTGAATAAGGTGGAAGAGATGACAGGGTTAATACCAGTAATGGGGTTGGGTAGTTCATTTCTTATACAAGACGGAGTAATAATAAAAATATTAGGGTCTGAAGGAAGGTTTTATTGCCTGGGAGACCGATGAATCGATCTATCTGGGCAGATGCTTTACTCGCAACAATAAAACTCCCACTCACTCTCTCTCAATCTCTCTCCGACTTTGAGATCAGCCAAAATAATCTCCCATGGACCGATTATATTCGATTTCTTTAAACGCAGTAACAATATCTAGTATGTTAACACATCCTGTTAACAAGGTTTGTGATGTAAATCACTTTTAGGACCCGTATTTCTTTTCGATATTAAAATGGAAGTTATAGACAATACACTCGTTTATATAAGGGATTAACTTACGAGACATTTCAACATCAAGTCAAGAAATCAAAATATGATTACTATTTTAAGCTTGTTATCTGTTAGAGGAATTTTGTCACTGTACTAACCTAAACAGTTAGCTGACTTCATTAATACTGTTTGAACTTATGCTTTGATGGTCTTGTGATGGTCCACTAACACCGTGCCTATGCTGGAGACTATGAAGAAGCTAACGCTTCTCAACGAGCGACACTTCAGCTATAATTTTGTGCAGTGCCAGTGACTGCAAAGAAGTAACTGCTCAAATGCCTGGTTGATAGCAGGTAGGCTTTTCAGAACTGGGGCTCTACTCTACATATAAGAGAAGTTTCTAAGACTTTTGTTATTCCAACAGACTTTATGAGACATCTATAATAACTCAGTGTTACTAGATTGAACATTTTATTGTTCAATAAGAAGGAAGAAGAAGGGGGAGGAGTAGTGGAGGAAGGGGAGGGGGGAGAGAGAGGAGGGGAAAGGAAGAGGAGGAGGGGCGAGGATGAGAGAGAGGAGAAAGGGAGGAGGAGGAGGGAGGGGAAGATGGAGAAGAGGGAGAGCAGAAAGGGGGAGGAGGAGAGAAGAAGAAAAATAATTTTTCATTGGGTAATTTTTTAAACCAAAGCCCGATATTGCACGTATGCAGGCGGCAGAAGGAGAAGTATTACAAGAAATTGTGAAAAGTTGTACGATATGATTGAAATAACCAGGACTTGGTAAATTCCTTTGAGGACGATCATAGATACAGAAGTTTACTTTTAAATGGCTTTAAATTAACTCTCTATTTTGATTACGCAAAAACTATTAATCCATATTATTAATTTGTAATTTTTCTCTACTCTATTATTATTATTGTTTAAACCGATCCCTTAGTGGGTGATAACGTCAGCCGTTTACTGTCTTGGTCTTTAATTGGTGATTCTACAAATTCTATATTGGGAGTCCTAAATTTTACCTAACTCAAGTGCATTCGAGTAGAGATCTTTGACGAGTACTTGACAACCTACAGGCTCGTGTCCGACTGCTTAATCTCGTCCTCTCCGAGGGACGACTCAGATTTATTCACCTCCCGCGTTGATAAATCGAGGGCTTGATGGGGATCGAACCCCCTGACTACCAGCCCAGAGGAGAGTACGTTATACACTGAGCTAACCGGGCCCTCTTACCTGCCCTAACTCTCCTATAATTTTATCTCTAGAAAGAAACTCAAATTTTTTTTCTGTGTTTTTCAATGTTCCATAATAATTTTAATAATATAATAATTATAATAATAATACGTGTTTAAAACGCGTTGTACATTTCATTAAATTTTTATATGTGGAGACCATTTCATTAGATTTTTACCCATAAATAATAATAATAATAATAATAATAATGTTGATAATAATAATTTTATGATATAAATTAGTTTAATACTGTTTGGATGTATTTACACAATCAGAACTCGTATACATACTCGTATGTATTTATTTCTGCAATAACAATACTTAAAATAAATGATTAAATTAAAAATGGAAAAGGTAATTTAATTTGAAGCTAATTGAATTATTTGTTCTTTTTTATAAACTAAATTTCCCTCTCTTGTCTCTCTCTCACTTCTAGAAAACTGACAGATTACTCATACATGGTTTTAATCTATTCCAGTTGATGTTATCTAGTTCTATCATTATTTATGGTTACTAGAGTAACCTAACAACGAATTGGTAACACCCAAAGTCAAACTGATGGACTGTCATATATCTAAATATATTCAATAGATCCTCAATAATTTACAAGTACTGGTATAGGTCGTGGAAAAAGAAATGCTGTTATTTATTACTGTTAGAAAGATAACCACAGAACCAAAGATTAATTGGAGATATTAACACATGCACATGTTCTAAGCACGTGTGAGTGATTATAAATCCATAATTTTGTTCTTAATCAATAACGAAGTGTTTAGAAAGTACTTGCACTTAAAAGTACAACTCATTATAGGAAGTTTCAGTAAGTTAAATTTGTATTGAAAGTATACTTTTGTATTAATATGAAAAATAGAGTAAAATTTCATTAATTTTTCTTTTAAAGAAAAAAAATATTAAAAGAAAGAAGTACAAGTTTCACTTCCAGTTGTTTATCAGATTTGTTTATCTTAATTTTAATTAATTCTCCAAACATAAAACTTAAGATTCTAATAAATAATGCATTCAATTAATGGATATTGCAAGATCCTTAAGCCCAGTAATGTATAGTTGTTTTTCATGTCATTGAGAGTGAAATGCTACAGAAAAATTTAAAATCAAATTAAATAATTATTCTTAATATTGGAAGTTCATTTATCGTGAACTCAATTGTTATGTATTTCGTTTTTTTTTTTAATAATTTTAATTATTATTAGATCTTTCAATAGTATTATATCTTTTCATGATTAGTTGTGATCAACTTAGTAGATTGCGATACTTGCTTCAAGTAATAGAGATATGGCAGCATGATAAATAAAATTGCAAAATAGGGACAGCCATATAAAATAAATAAATCACCTAACTGCCGGTGAGTTCGATATCATGAATGCTTAATAGTAATGTTCTGTCTGATACTTTTAGTAATTATAATTTAGTTTAGTTTTCTGTATACATTTTTTATACAGGTATAACGAATATTGTTGTCACAAAACAAATTCATTAAATCTGAAATATAAATAATATTTTTCAAGCAGTCCATCTGAAAAAAAAACTCCAAATACATTTTTCAGGCAAGTAGAACTGAAAAGCCCCTAACGAAATTATGATAAAAAAAAAAATAGATGGAAGGCTGATCCAAACCACGAAAGAAATAATTGGAATAAAAATAAAAAGAGATAAAAAGATTCGGTCCAGTATATTAACAATATAAATGGAACCGAAGTAATCAATGAGAAAAACAAATATTGTGTTTGATTTGAGGATTTTATTTATAAAAATAAAGAATCTAAAAACAACATCACGTGACCCCTTCATTCCGATATATACATATTTAGACTCTCAACAGCATTTTTTTCCATTATTAAACTAAACAAGTGAGTTGTATTCTATATTATTTTATTTTAAAATAAAACCACTCATCTTATTAGACAGAATAACAAAATTGGGGGAACTTGATTCCAAAATATTTGTTCTTTCTATATAGAAAGCTATCGGGAGTTGCTTTCATATAAATAATAATAAGAAGCGGTCTGATGTCCAGTCTGGTGCGTTACCTCATTCTGTTTCTTGTAGGCTCTTTGCTGTTTCCCTTTCACGCCTTAGCTTAAGGCTTGCTATCCTATCATTCCCAGCTTTAAAGTCCATATGGTACTTGATTACTGTTTAAGTACAAATGCTTAGATCAGTTTTTCATTGAAAGCGTTACATGTATTTAGACACTTGGGGTATATTTTTAAACATCACTTGCTTCGTAGATGGTTATGAGATATTTATGATATCGTTATAAGTCGCTATTTAAAAAATAAATCTTTAGCCATGGTTTCATTGTTGTTGAACATGAATTAAAGAAGGGAAGTTTCCTATAATTCATGAAATGCATACGTTACACCTCGCTATGTTTGTTTGCTTTCTAACGTACACACTTATAAGGCTTTCACATTTAGTGTTGTTTTAGGGGAGGATATAGTGGCTCATTTATTATTTGGCATCCATTTTAATAATGGGTGAACCACATTACCTGTTGATTCTATATTGGGAGTCCTAAATTTTGCATATCTCAAGTGTATTTAGAGTAGGAGATCTTTAACAATTACCTGACATCGTACAGGGTGGCAGCTTAAATTCGTCTCCCAGGGACGATGTGCTCAGATTTATTCACCTCCTATTTGAATAAAATAGATGAGCAGACGGGTATCGAATCCCAGACCAACCAATTCAGAGGCAATTACGTTAATCACTCAGCTAACCTGACCCCTGTACCGTTAAAAATATGACGACATAAAGCCCAGATAGTAATCAATTATAACTATCATTCAATTGCAAGTAGTAGCAAAAAAAAAACGTTCAACGCTTCCATTTATGCATTGGACCTATGAAAGGATTAGACTTTCCAAGAGGAAATGCGGGGAGGCATTAAATATTGGTGTTGAGTCGGAAGGAGAGGCAAGAGGAGAAATAAGCTGTGCCAAAGCAGGCCATGAGTGGGCATCGATCGAACCGTCACATTCGTCAAAGTTTCAATCCAATCAGGGGATAACAGAGTTACAATTAGGCCTTGTCCAACCAAGGTAGATTGAGAAGGAGACTTCACTGACAACTTAGTGAAAGAAATTCCCACCCCACTGCAAACCAAACAAACTCTATCTCTCGCTTCTTCAAATCAACCTCAACATTTGTTTTACTTTTTCTTTTTATTATACTTTCCTAGAAGTAAAGTACAATAATCGCAAAAAAATATATTTAAAGGTCCCTTGAAAGAATGTTTACATATTTTATTTCACCATTAAGCATATTAGGCATCATGGAACGAAAATCAGTTTTGACATTTCTAAATAGTTAACATATTTTGAGACCCAAGAATAAATGTTTCTCAATTTTTCGTTACTATAGGTACATATTTTCAATAATGTAAATGTTTAATTTAAAAATGTTGAAGGAAACCTGTTTTGAGCATTTAAACTATTGTTATCATTCTTACCATACTACAACTAGATATAGTAATCACGAAGTATAACAAATTTTTAAAAATAGCATACATATATGTTCGGAGGAGTCCTAACATTTTTAAAATGCTTACATTATTATAAAAAAGGAAAATAAAATATTAATGAAAAATACAGTTTTCAAGATTTAAACGGATTTAAATTGTATAATGTTTTTTATTCCGTCTCTGATATTTTTAATTTATAAGAAGTAAATTATTGTATTTGTAAAGTGATTTATTTTGAGGTTTTAAGAAATTCACATGTTTTGAAGTTACTTGAATCCATTGTTTGCTTTATTCGTAATGATGTCTATGATTTTGTAGATCAGTATTCAAAAACTATGTGACAAATTTGTGTGTTTGGTGGAACTTTATGAAACTCAACAATACGATGAAATGGCAATTATTATAAATAAATATTCCAGCTCTTTCAGAACAACTCAATCTTCACAGAGTGACATCTAGGAGTTGACTGAGTTTTTTCTATTGGGGTCATTTTGTAAGTCTATGGATATTTTATTCTACACTTATTGAATTATTGCTATTGTCTATTAAATACATTTATTAGCAAATAAAGTGATATCTTTATATATCAGAAATATGTTTTAAGTTTTTGCTTTGTTTTTAAATTTTTGCTCTTTGCGTAATCGTCATCCCCATCCTGTGTTCTCTCCGTCCTTCTCTAATGTCAGTGGGTTTGGTAGTGTTTAAATAAGTTGTTTGTAGGGTGGTTAGTCTGTTTGTTTAAAATAGTTTTATGAATTATTTTATGTTCAGTAATAATAATAACCAAATAAATGAAAAAAAGTAAATAACATATTGTTATACTGATAAGATAATCCCAATAGGAAATCAGTTAGTCAACACCTAGTTGTAACTCTGTGAAGATGGGAGTTGTTGCGAAAACGCTCCAGTGAAGGGGATATTTACGATGTATGATGGTTCATTATAATTTAAATTGTTATCTGTGGTACTTACTCTGTGTGCTAACAATACTAATCTTATGAAAGTCAACCATTCAATGAAACTGCGTTAGTATAAGAAATTGTTCTTCTGGGTAAAATGTACTTTACAACGAATGTATTTATATATTATAAATGTATAAATAATACTTTACCTCTACGAAGAAACTTTATTTTGTTCGTTACTCTGCTGAATATAGCTATTGGATGATTATACTAAACACGATAACATGAAGACCATAAATGAAAAAAAAAAATGACAATTTTAGGTTTTAACAGTAAAAAAATGCATATGCATCCCTGATGTGACTTGTTTTACACCACATTGTTATTTACAAACAATATATTATGATTTTGTTGTATTAAAAAGAAATAAAAAAAATAACTATAATTCTTCTATGTACCATGTAAACAACAAAAACATAAAAGAAAAAATAAAATAACACACATGTAGAAAATACAATACATATTAATAATTCTGTTTGCTCTAAGGTACAATACAGTTTGATTTTTATTTTTCTTTGTATGTAAGTTAAATACGAAGAAAAATATCACACAGAGTAAAGAAACACTCTAATTATAATTCAGTAACAAACCAACCACTGCTTTGTTTTACTAGCGTGCTTCATCTCCCTCTCTTTTCTCTCCCGAAGACGACTTTCCCGAAAATCAGAGTTTCCCTGTATGATACGTTTCTTCATCTTATGTACATATTAATATGCTTTTATTTCTACACCATTTACATGTAGCTGATATATTTCATTGTGACCTGTCAAACCGTGTAACATGTAGGGTGAGGGATAAACCATTCATTCGTAGGACCTCAAAATTTGTAAATTAATCAACATTTCAGATTAAATTTTATTCATTTATTTTTAAACACATCAAACATAAGCACCCTTTGTTCTTCTATAATGTTCTTTACTAGAAATAAAACCTAATTAAACACATCTAAAGATTCTATACCATTTATGGCCAATAAAACCTAATTACACACACGTAAAGATTCTAAAACACTTGTCACCAAGAAAACCTAATTAAACGCATGTAACGATTCTAAATCATTTGTCACCAATAAAACCTAATTAGACACACGTAAAGATCCTAAATCATTTAACGCTAATAAAACTTAATCAAACACACGTAAAGATTCTAAATCATTTGCCGCCAATAAAACCTAATTACACACATGTAACGATTCTAAATCATTTATCGCTGATGAAACGTAAACACAAGTAAAGATTCTAAATCATTTGCCGCCAATAAAACCTAATTACACACATGTAACGATTCTAAATCATTTATCGCCAATAAAACTTAATCAAACACACGTAAAGATTCTAAATCATTTGCCACCAATAAAACCTAATCACACACATGTAACGATTCTAAATCATTTATCGCTAATAAAACTTAATCAAACACACGTAAAGATTCTAAATCATTTGCCGCCAATAAAACCTAATCACACACATGTAACGATTCTAAATCATTTATCGCCAATAAAACTTAATCAAACACACGTAAAGATTCTAAATCATTTGCCGCCAATAAAACCTAATCACACACATGTAACGATTCTAAATCATTTATCGCTAATAAAACTTAATCAAACACACGTAAAGATTCTAAATCATTTGCCGCCAATAAAACCTAATCACACACATGTAACGATTCTAAATCATTTAACGCTAATAAAACTTAATCAAACACACGTAAAGATTCTAAATCATTTGCCGCCAATAAAACCTAATCACACACATGTAACGATTCTAAATCATTTATCGCCAATAAAACTTAATCAAACACACGTAAAGATTCTAAATCATTTGCCGCCAATAAAACCTAATCACACACATGTAACGATTCTAAATCATTTAACGCTAATAAAACTTAATCAAACACACGTAAAGATTCTAAATCATTTGCCGCCAATAAAACCTAATCACACACATGTAACGATTCTAAATCATTTAACGCTAATAAAACTTAATCAAACACACGTAAAGATTCTAAATCATTTGCCGCCAATAAAACCTAATCACACACATGTAACGATTCTAAATCATTTAACGCTAATAAAACTTAATCAAACACACGTAAAGATTCTAAATCATTTGCCGCCAATAAAACCTAATCACACACATGTAACGATTCTAAATCATTTATCGCTAATAAAACTTAATCAAACACACGTAAAGATTCTAAATCATTTGCCGCCAATAAAACCTAATCACACACATGTAACGATTCTAAATCATTTATCGCTAATAAAACTTAATCAAACACACGTAAAGATTCTAAATCATTTGCCGCCAATAAAACCTAATCACACACATGTAACGATTCTAAATCATTTAATCGCTAATAAAACTTAATCAAACACACGTAAAGATTCTAAATCATTTGCCGCCAATAAAACCTAATCACACACATGTAACGATTCTAAATCATTTATCGCTAATAAAACTTAATCAAACACACGTAAAGATTCTAAATCATTTGCCGCCAATAAAACCTAATCACACACATGTAACGATTCTAAATCATTTATCGCTAATAAAACTTAATCAAACACACGTAAAGATTCTAAATCATTTGCCGCCAATAAAACCTAATCACACACATGTAACGATTCTAAATCATTTATCGCTAATAAAACTTAATCAAACACACGTAAAGATTCTAAATCATTTGCCGCCAATAAAACCTAATCACACACATGTAACGATTCTAAATCATTTATCGCCAATAAAACTTAATCAAACACACGTAAAGATTCTAAATCATTTGCCGCCAATAAAACCTAATCACACACATGTAACGATTCTAAATCATTTATCGCTAATAAAACTTAATCAAACACACGTAAAGATTCTAAATCATTTGCCGCCAATAAAACCTAATCACACACATGTAACGATTCTAAATCATTTAACGCTAATAAAACTTAATCAAACACACGTAAAGATTCTAAATCATTTGCCGCCAATAAAACCTAATCACACACATGTAACGATTCTAAATCATTTATCGCAATAAAACTTAATCAAACACACGTAAAGATTCTAAATCATTTGCCGCCAATAAAACCTAATCACACACATGTAACGATTCTAAATCATTTAACGCTAATAAAACTTAATCAAACACACGTAAAGATTCTAAATCATTTGCCGCCAATAAAACCTAATCACACACATGTAACGATTCTAAATCATTTAACGCTAATAAAACTTAATCAAACACACGTAAAGATTCTAAATCATTTGCCGCCAATAAAACCTAATCACACACATGTAACGATTCTAAATCATTTATCGCTCAATAAAACTTAATCAAACACACGTAAAGATTCTAAATCATTTGCCGCCAATAAAACCTAATCACACACATGTAACGATTCTAAATCATTTATCGCTAATAAAACTTAATCAAACACACGTAAAGATTCTAAATCATTTGCCGCCAATAAAACCTAATCACACACATGTAACGATTCTAAATCATTTATCGCTAATAAAACTTAATCAAACACACGTAAAGATTCTAAATCATTTGCCGCCAATAAAACCTAATCACACACATGTAACGATTCTAAATCATTTATCGCTAATAAAACTTAATCAAACACACGTAAAGATTCTAAATCATTTGCCGCCAATAAAACCTAATCACACACATGTAACGATTCTAAATCATTTAACGCTAATAAAACTTAATCAAACACACGTAAAGATTCTAAATCATTTGCCGCCAATAAAACCTAATCACACACATGTAACGATTCTAAATCATTTATCGCTAATAAAACTTAATCAAACACACGTAAAGATTCTAAATCATTTGCCGCCAATAAAACCTAATCACACACATGTAACGATTCTAAATCATTTATCGCTAATAAAACTTAATCAAACACACGTAAAGATTCTAAATCATTTGCCGCCAATAAAACCTAATCACACACATGTAACGATTCTAAATCATTTATCGCTAATAAAACTTAATCAAACACACGTAAAGATTCTAAATCATTTGCCGCCAATAAAACCTAATCACACACATGTAACGATTCTAAATCATTTATCGCTAATAAAACTTAATCAAACACACGTAAAGATTCTAAATCATTTGCCGCCAATAAAACCTAATCACACACATGTAACGATTCTAAATCATTTATCGCTAATAAAACTTAATCAAACACACGTAAAGATTCTAAATCATTTGCCGCCAATAAAACCTAATCACACACATGTAACGATTCTAAATCATTTATCGCTAATAAAACTTAATCAAACACACGTAAAGATTCTAAATCATTTGCCGCCAATAAAACCTAATCACACACATGTAACGATTCTAAATCATTTATCGCTAATAAAACTTAATCAAACACACGTAAAGATTCTAAATCATTTGCCGCCAATAAAACCTAATCACACACATGTAACGATTCTAAATCATTTAACGCTAATAAAACTTAATCAAACACACGTAAAGATTCTAAATCATTTGCCGCCAATAAAACCTAATCACACACATGTAACGATTCTAAATCATTTATCGCTAATAAAACTTAATCAAACACACGTAAAGATTCTAAATCATTTGCCGCCAATAAAACCTAATCACACACATGTAACGATTCTAAATCATTTATCGCTAATAAAACTTAATCAAACACACGTAAAGATTCTAAATCATTTGCCGCCAATAAAACCTAATCACACACATGTAACGATTCTAAATCATTTATCGCTAATAAAACTTAATCAAACACACGTAAAGATTCTAAATCATTTGCCGCCAATAAAACCTAATCACACACATGTAACGATTCTAAATCATTTATCGCTAATAAAACTTAATCAAACACACGTAAAGATTCTAAATCATTTGCCGCCAATAAAACCTAATCACACACATGTAACGATTCTAAATCATTTATCGCTAATAAAACTTAATCAAACACACGTAAAGATTCTAAATCATTTGCCGCCAATAAAACCTAATCACACACATGTAACGATTCTAAATCATTTAACGCTAATAAAACTTAATCAAACACACGTAAAGATTCTAAATCATTTGCCGCCAATAAAACCTAATCACACACATGTAACGATTCTAAATCATTTATCGCTAATAAAACTTAATCAAACACACGTAAAGATTCTAAATCATTTGCCGCCAATAAAACCTAATCACACACATGTAACGATTCTAAATCATTTATCGCTAATAAAACTTAATCAAACACACGTAAAGATTCTAAATCATTTGCCGCCAATAAAACCTAATCACACACATGTAACGATTCTAAATCATTTAACGCTAATAAAACTTAATCAAACACACGTAAAGATTCTAAATCATTTGCCGCCAATAAAACCTAATCACACACATGTAACGATTCTAAATCATTTATCGCCAATAAAACTTAATCAAACACACGTAAAGATTCTAAATCATTTGCCGCCAATAAAACCTAATCACACACATGTAACGATTCTAAATCATTTATCGCTAATAAAACTTAATCAAACACACGTAAAGATTCTAAATCATTTGCCGCCAATAAAACCTAATCACACACATGTAACGATTCTAAATCATTTAACGCTAATAAAACTTAATCAAACACACGTAAAGATTCTAAATCATTTGCCGCCAATAAAACCTAATCACACACATGTAACGATTCTAAATCATTTATCGCTAATAAAACTTAATCAAACACACGTAAAGATTCTAAATCATTTGCCGCCAATAAAACCTAATCACACACATGTAACGATTCTAAATCATTTAATCGCTAATAAAACTTAATCAAACACACGTAAAGATTCTAAATCATTTGCCGCCAATAAAACCTAATCACACACATGTAACGATTCTAAATCATTTATCGCTAATAAAACTTAATCAAACACACGTAAAGATTCTAAATCATTTGCCGCCATAAAACCTAATCACACACATGTAACGATTCTAAATCATTTATCGCTAATAAAACTTAATCAAACACACGTAAAGATTCTAAATCATTTGCCGCCAATAAAACCTAATCACACACATGTAACGATTCTAAATCATTTATCGCTAATAAAACTTAATCAAACACACGTAAAGATTCTAAATCATTTGCCGCCAATAAAACCTAATCACACACATGTAACGATTCTAAATCATTTATCGCTAATAAAACTTAATCAAACACACGTAAAGATTCTAAATCATTTGCCGCCGATAAAACCTAATTACACAAATTTAATAATTCCAAATTCTGTACTTGTTAATAATTATAAAAAATTAAAATTAAAATTAACTACATTTAAACCAATAAATTGTAAAGAAACATATGAATTTAACATTTTAAAAGACTGTTTGTAAAAAAACTAATTGGAACATTCTCCATGATGTTTTGATGCTAATATTTGAATATTCTGCCAACCCACTCTCTACATTTCTTTATGATGAATTGTTTTGTCGATCACCAAACCGTTGAAAACAAATAAATAAGACCATGAGTTGTAAATAAAAATAAATGAAAGCAAGAGGAAAGGAAATAATCATAAATTAAAGAAATGAGAATAGAGAAGGAAAATGAGTACGGAAACAACATATATTTTTCTTCTTTTTTTTTAATCAAAAAGCAAACTATGAAGTAATTTTTAGACCTAGTGAAATAAAACGATTAATTCTTAGAAGGAAAAATGGTTATAAAAGAATATGCTGTTATAATAAGATATGATATGGTGATCCGATGCTACCGCACTCTACCGTTGACACTTGGAACTAAATATATTAAATTTTTAAAAAAGGTACAATAAATAAGTCGTAAAAATACAGGAAATGGTACAAAAGAAGTTTTCATAATAATTATAAATTAAATAGGAATACTGCTGTTACTACTAATATTAAAAATGGTAATATACAATGTCATATAAAAACCTCTTACAATTTAATTAAAAATGCATATTAAATCTAACATATTATTAAGGAAGAGTAGGGCTCAATTTTCCAATTACCTCTGAGCAGTTTATAAGAGTTCTCAAAAGTTGTGCAGCTCGGTATGACGTGCATGTGAAACGCTTGTGTGTTCATAGTTGGCTGTAAATCCTTAATATAGAGTTTCGGAACGAGCTACAAAAATCAACGAAGTAACTGCGATAATCAACAAACTCCTGAACAAATGGTATTTACAGTCAGATGAAAAAGTAACCCCGCACAAGAGCAGGATGTATATCTAAATTATAGTGGGTTTATGCGCAATCTACATAAACAAGATAAGAAGGCATTAAGAAAAATTTTCTATAACAATGTTACTATCACTAATGAAAATACGAAACTCAAGCTCAGAATTTTTTATCAAAACAAAAAAACTCAGACCCTTTTACTGAGAAACGACCCTCGTGATGATCCCTCGATCCTACAAAGAAGTCACCTTTGTGCACCAGTACACGTGCCTACAGGGGTATGTGAAACCCTGCCCTCACGTTATATAAGACTGATTTCTACTGGATCGTCTAGGTGTCTGTCCCTACACCTCACGACCGGTGAACCCAAGAAGCACGTCAGGGAAGTACATAACACCCCAATTGCAAAGAATATGCTGGTCAATGGAACCAGAAATACAAACAGAAACAAACACAAGTCATCTCCACATTCTAGAAGCCCTCTATATTAAGGATCTGCAGCCAACTATGAACACACAAGCGTTTCACATGCACGTCATACCGAGCTGCCCAACTCTTGAGAACTCTTATAAACTGCTCAGAGGTAATTGGGAAGTTGAGCCCTACTCTTCCTAATTTATATGTTAGATTTAATATGTATTTTTAATTAAATTTTAACATGACAGTTAGATTATATGACATTTTATATTACCATTTTTAATATTAGCAGTAATAGTACTATTGTTATTTAGTCTCTTATTATTATCAAAACTTCTTTTTGTACCATTTCCTGTATTTTTACGACTTATTTAGTACCTTTTTTAAAAATTTAATATATTTAGTTCCACGTGTCAATGGTAGAGTGCGGTAGCATCGGACCATCATATCAGATCTTATCATAACAGCATATTCTTTTATAACTTTTGTTACTGTCCATTTAAATCATCCAGTTTTTATTAATTCTTTGTAAATTGTGTCGTTAGTCTATGTTCTATTTGTGTATACCTGAAGATGATATGGGATCAGGAGCTCGTTTATTAAGTGTAGTTTTAGATTTAGTTATTTAATCTTTACAATATAGTGTTGTCGTCAATGATCTTCGTTCTGTCTTTCTCCAGTACCCTTGACACATGCTTTAGAATAGACTCAGATGGTAAAGCGACCTTTATTTTTTAACAAACTTATCGTACTGTATACGGACTAACTTCTCGCTCGAGTCGTTGTGACTCAGAGAAAATTATGATAAACGAATATTGGGCCAGTCAGAAAGCCCGTCGTTAAACGAGGAATACCTGTACAATATAGAGTGTTCTTGAATCAAGTATCTTTATTTGTTGGATGTGATGGGTGAGTAAGGACTGAAGCGTGACTAAGATGACAGGTCTGGCTGACCGGCACGCAGAGGGGTGCAGAGTTGAGTGAAGTGTTGCCGAGTTTGATTTGAGGGTGGACGCGCGGTCGGCAGTGTTGTCAAGATAGGTGGGCGGCAGAACGGCCCTGTGCACTGCCTGAGTCAGCAGGACGTTATCACCCCACCAGTCACTATTCACCACTCCCTACCCTCCCTTCTATAATTAAACCACCCCAACACAAACTACCACCGCATTTCTTTTTAAATAACAAAGCTAGCATTAAACAATGTTCTCATCCTTACATACGTTACAAATCATCTAAATAACATTGATTCATTCTTTAAGATTAAGCTTTAGGCAATATGACATGGACAATTTTTTTTTTGTAAACCAATGACATAACGGTCCAACTTAAACGAACTAATTTCTAGAAAATTTGATAACAAAATTAAATAAGAAACTTAGCATTGTGAATATCATGTAAGTCAATACTCCTTCATTTATACATATATCTTTAAAAATGTGACATACTTTCTGAAAAAAAATACACATGAAGTCGTTAGCAGATCGGAAATTTGTCAAGAAAGTTATTTATGTAAAATAAACTTAAATGATATAATTGATATATTTAGGAAGCAGTCCTTCATTTATACAGGTTTGATTAAATAATACGCCATATTTACGATTAACTAGTGTCCTCGTGTATTTTTCAATAGACCGGAATAATCTTCTTGCGTCTTCATCCAAATTGTACAGAACATTTCCAATGGTTCCACTGTTTTCAAATTTTAAATGACATTAGTGGAATGGAAGATTTGAAGACAATGGAACAATTGGAAATGTTCTGTACAATTTGGATGAAGACACAAGCGGATTATTCCGGTCTCTTGAAAAATACACGAGGTAACTAGTTAATCGTAAATATGGCGTATTATTTAATCAAACCTGTATATATATATATATATATATATATATTTCTTAATATTTTAAATACCAGTGTAATTTGAATTTAGCATGAAAGGAAGGGAGATAAATGATAAGGATTTGTTTCTTGCTTAGGGTTGCCTCAGAACAGATATGGAGCAATAAGATAGAGCCCAATAATGATGGCTTCCCTACAAATGCACTCTCCCCGATAGCTTCGCCAGTTAATTGAAAATAATGACATTGCCATATAAGAACACAATTGAGGGGTATTTTAAGAGCACTACTAAATCTCTTTCTGTCAACCAGGTTCAGTCTACTTTATCGTATCTCTTATAAAACATTATTATGCATGTATAGATCTGTAGTGTTGGGATTGTTAACAGTTTTTACAATCACCTTTCTTTCGTCTGGCTGGAGTTGCCATAACATCCATCCTGGTGATCGACTGCTTAGACGGCTATTCTACAGAAGCGTACTTTTGGTTGGCCCAAAGGACTGACATTTCAGACCACTAAGTGCACATCAGGCAAATTAGCTTATCAGCAACACCGACAGACAGCATGGTGTCACCATGCAAGTGCTAACCACATTCAATTTTTCTTAACTATGCTGTTCAAACAGGAACTGGTGTGTTCAACATGGCTATGGTTGTTTGGAAAATAGGGAAGGATAACTTGCATATTTTAATTGAATAAAAAAATCCAGTGGAATACAATTGATTAAAAACTCGTTCTTGCAATAACCTGCAGTTATGATTTGTTTGACCTAAAAACAATTGTTTAACAGTAAACAATTACATGTTTTGCAAATATCTAATGTTAATTAATTTTTTTCCAGTTCCCTTTAGTTCTAATAAAATTAAAATTATTTCCTGAATGTTACTGAGAAAGAGGAAAAGTAGACATCCCGTTAGAAATCAAATAACTCTAGATATGTTTAATTTATACCTTATCAATTAGTTTGAAATTATTAGCTTCAAAATTTTAGTAAAGTTAATGTTAACCATTCGTTTATTGTAAATTTCGAATAAGTCGTTACGTAATAAAAATCAGACTGGTGTTTGTTTTTCAGTTGGTTAAGAATACAAAACTAAATTCTTTTCTTTGTTGACTTTACAATGGGTATAAAAGAAAGGTGAAAAGTTTATTTTAATTTTGTAAACACCTTCAAAACTAATATAAAATATCATTAAAGAAAAGTCTACTTTTCTCTGCCAGTAAATCACCCCTTTCCTTTCTTTTCCAAATATAAATTAAAAAAAAACCTTGTTCAAGTACTTTGTTAGGTTTTTGTCCGCACAATGCAGGGCGTTTAAAAAAATAATAGATGGGAAAGTATTTGGGTGTGGGAAAGTTTATCAAAGCGCAGGGAGTCTGTGGGCCGAGTAAGAAAAACGCAAGGGCACTTTGCCAGTACAATTCCCTTTAATAACGAGCTCTCGTTTCAGTGTTAACCTCTGGTCTAATGGAAACTTAATGGTTTCTAGCGGAGTCGAATGGACCGGAAGCAAAAACACCGCTCCATACCAAATGTTTCAGACCAACCGCCTTATCTTTCTCTATTAAGCGATTTGGGCAAACGATAACGCATCTATAATAGGTTTCTTCATTGCTGCTTAGTTGGGTTAGAAAATATAAAGGCAAGATATAGAAAAGCACTTGCGCTTTTAACGCTGCTCTTTATACAACATCAACTGACAATTAATATACCAAGATACCGAACATCTAATTGGTATGGCGTTCATACCTATTATTCAAACAAAAGAGTATGTATCTCGGCCTTTCTTACATAATCCTGACCCATATAGTTAAATAGAATTCATTTTTATGACCCATTAGTGTAATTCCTTTAAACCAGACGAATAATTTGTTTTATTTTAGCCGTTTTTATAGTGTTAATTCTGATAATTTGAATAATGAACTCACAGTGGAACGGATACAGTGGTTTGTAAAACTACGGTTAAAACGTGAAAGAGACACGGACCCTATGAGCCAGGGTTCTCAACCAGGGATGCGACATATCATCCACGGGGTGCGAGAAGCAAGGCTGTAACTTCAAGAAATCCTTAGTTTAAGGAAATGATATTTCCTTAATTTCAGCACTTTTAAAGATATGATATTTTTGAAGGAAATTCAAAGAAATTTTCATTTCAAAGAAATTTGAACGAAAAATTCAAAGAAATTCAAATGCATTGAATGGTCCGGTCCGGACCATTTGGTCTATAACGCCACAGGAATCTAAGTTAATAGTAATCTCATTAAACAAATAGTATTTTCTATTTATTATCTTTTAAATATTTTATGAGAGCAATTATTTTTTGTCAGGCATATTCAAATGCTAATCTGGGACATCTTTTCTAGTCTATATGTTTGATTTTTTTTACATGTTACAAAATTAATTTCCATTCTAATCGTTTTGAAGTTAGTTCTTGATTTATCTGTTTTACATATATTTCAAACACGAGTTATTATTTTCGTAATGTTTATTCAAATATCAACCTGTGAAGTTTCTTATCTAAAGGTCTAATCTTATTGCATCAATTAAAAGATAAATGAATATCTGCTTCTGATAAAATTTAGTATGAGCCCATATCATACTAAACATGTATGATAGCCCTTATGCTTTGAACGAAGCATAAAATGTAGAGAGTGTAAGGTCAGAGCAAAATGTTTTTGGGAATTCAAGAATAAAAAAAAATTGGGAACTACTGCTATAAGCATACCAAGAAGCCAATATCTATACCAAACAAGATAGTCTTATGGTATCTATTTATGACGTACTCTACAGTGTAGTGTGTGTTTGTGTGAATGTCAGTGTACTGTTTTCCTTATTCAGTATCGGGAGGGTGATAATCCTACTGGAATATAATTAGTTGATCAACAGTTTTGAAAGGTACTGAGCAAAACTATGGTATCTGTTGAGACACTGTTCAGTCAATGTCGGTAACGGAGGCCGATTAGTATCTCCTGGACTATTAGCCGAAGAACAAATCTGATAGGTATGGAGGATGTACTGAACTGTGGTAACCCCTGACACACTGCTCTCTATACGTCATACCGGCTGATGGACGCACCTCTTTACAGTATCAATGAATATTCTTAACAATACTTTTTTCTACTTAATCAACATAACGATAAACTCATATTAAAACATTAATCTAATATACCCCACAATTAAGGTTTTGTAATATTTCTTTGCACTTCAAATTTAGCTTATTTGTGTATAATCTATAATACAGTAATGAGAAAACAGGTACATATTTATTTTAAAAAATAAACAGGAATTTAACTATTGTAATTATTTGTCAGACAGCGTTGTAGCTGTTATTTGAATGGTATTTTTAATGAGATTATATTGTTATTACAGTATGAACATGAGATATTCATAAGAACAAAATAATACATTTTAAGGTTTAAAATACAATCAAAGTACATATATTATCTATATTAAATACATTTTCCTAACACATGGAGTTTTAAAAGTTAACATAAGTAGATGTGAGAATGGTTGCGCGCCATTAGGAGGGTCCCGTAAGAAGGTGCTTTAGGAAGTGAAGTGCAATGCGGAGCAAGTGGAGTGGTAATAGGAAGCATAATTGGAGGTTTAAGGGAGGTTGAGGAATGCGATTGGATTGGTAGCTACACTATCATAATTGAAGTCCATTGAATGCCGGTGGCGTCAGCCATTGAATGTATTAATGTAATTCGGATTATAGACCATTCACAGGCTTAGCTTCATTTCCTTAGGATTAATCAGTATTGACTGTTTTAGTATAGTGAATTAGAAGTGAAAGAGTCCGCCATTAAACGTCTTGAACTTAACTGGTACTAATGTTGATATTTCTGGCACTAAAAGCAGCGGTTAGCACAGATTTCAGCTAATGGGCGCTTGATTATTCCGTATCTTTCAATATTCTGTGACTGCATAGATGTTTGAACGCCCAGGAACATATCCTGTTAAGAAACACTGGTAATATAAGAAGAATAACATGTTTGTGATGATAAGACACTGGTATACATGCATTGTTAAATGGTATGCGCTAGAGCTTATAAATGTTTCACATGTTCCAAGTTGTTAGGGAGGAATGGAAGATTGCGTGTAAATATCATTTTGTCACATAACAAAACTAGGCCTCTTTTCATAAAATGACACCCTAAGCAGTCACGCACAGTGGTAAGGTGGTATCTTAATGTGAGTAATAACATTAAACCTTAATTAACAACAATTGAAAATCTTAACTATCACCACTTCTTTGCCGTCTGCTCACATGTCTCTCCAAGACCATATCCTAGCGTTGTTTGTTCGTATATGATATCATTACTTGCAATGTTCGTGATGGTCTCGGAAATTAATTCTCTCGAATGCACTCAAGACTTTCTATTCATTATGGCATTATCATTCAACCATAATTTTTATTAAAAGAGTTTTGATGTACTCTGCATCTTCAGAGATGGTAATGTTACTCATCTAGACATAATCTCTTCCACATTATCAAACAACCAAATTATCAAAAAGTTGCACCCTACATGTAAACTTAGGCTCCCACAATGCAATAATATCCTTTCTCCAAATTATGTTATTTAGAGATTTCTGAGACTCTCAAATCCTGATTATTCATCATTAAGTGTAATATATCTCACTACAGTCCACCAAAGAATGTCGCTTCTGAAATAACATGCTCTTCATTATTCTGCAATGTTCCTACACTGGCCCAAGGTCTCCTACTCATACACACCGAGCAAAATCAAATATGTTTTCCCCTCAAACGGTGATTATCTACTGGTCAAACCAGAGCGCCTCAGTTCG
The DNA here is from genome assembly GCA_026182355.1 of Hermatobates lingyangjiaoensis. Taxonomy (NCBI): domain Eukaryota; kingdom Metazoa; phylum Arthropoda; class Insecta; order Hemiptera; family Hermatobatidae; genus Hermatobates; species Hermatobates lingyangjiaoensis. The sequence continues at coordinate 892,187 of JAPFBL010000068.1, forward strand.
TAAAACAGAAGAAGACACAGATGTATAGCTATTCTCACGAAATCCCTTACCTAATGATAAAAGTAGACGTACTTTACTCATTCTCGTTATCTGCAGGTATCACGTAGATAGTTATACTCACACAGAAGTTAGTTACTTATTATTTGAAAGACGATACCTAACTATCTACCTATCCTAGTTAAAGCAGACAGTGGCGCAGCAAGGGGTAGTAGCGGGAGGGGTGTAAAAATAGAAAATAGAAAAAAAATTAAAATAATAAAAAGCTAACAACAAATCTGAAATGTTATACGATAATGAGTTGTTCAGGTCATAATTGTTTTTATGTTTTATGTCTGTAATACTTTTTTTAAACGGATTATTCAGTTGTAATATATGATTATTAAAAATACATTTTTTTTATATTTTTTGAAACCAGTTTTTAAAGGGATTGAAGATTATTATATTTGTTTGCATTGGCAGATAATATAATTTAACAATTTTTATATGATTTGAATTATACATTTTTGTTTTAAAAAACTTTGGTTTTCTTTGATCACAATTATATGTAAGAGTACTGTAATAAAATGGAAGTCTGGGAATAATAAAGTAGTCTACAATTAGATGCTTGATTGTAATTCCATAGAAATAAATATTTTGAGGACTTTCTGGAATTTGGAGTTTAACAGATTATCTTAGGCCAGCATTTGTAAAGGGGGCAAATCTTACGACCACCCTGGCAAAAATAGTTGCTACGCCACTGAATATAGATGAAAGAGCAGCTACCACTATCACAGATCATTCTGACAGGAATAGAGGTTCTCATTATCTGCAGATAACGGGGTGGATAAGGCTACTCGAACAGTATGACTGAACACTTTCAAAAGATCAGGGAGCCGAGTGGCTTGCGGACATGCCTCTTGACTGCTAGATCCCTGTTTCAGTTCTCATTTTGGGCTTCTATTATTATTCGTGGGGGGGTGAAAATATTGGACAACACCCGTCCTTAGAGAGGACATTGTGCCGTCAGTCCCGAGCCTATATGATGTCATGTACTCTTTAAAGATCCCTACTCAACTGTATAATAATTACATGAATTAACTGAAATAATACCATTTTTAATTTAGCTTTATAAACATATTTAAATAGTTAAGTTGAAAAAACTTACAATCTTTTTGATGTTACATTTGTTGTTATCAAAACTAGATTTGATCGCAACAAATATTAATCGTAATTTTACGACAAAAGTGTTGTTGTTACAAGTAATCAAGTTAAAAAATACAATATTTTATAAATGGAAATTACAGTAGTAATTTGAAGTTGTAAAAGGTAGGTAACGATATGAATAAATTATCACTTTGATTTTACATCAAGTATTTTGTTGTGATAAGGTGAAATAAATTATACGACTTTGGATGTTACAGTAGGTAATTTCACGAAAATACATTTTTACAAGTCTTATAACAGGAATATTTGACTGACAATTAAATTGTTAAATATTAAAATAAAACAATTTGAGCAGTAGGAATTCCATGAAACGGGATAAATTGTTTACTGGAGGAATAACGATAGGAAATTGTCTGGGCCTTCAAAGTGGTGCTAAAAGTGAGAAAACTTTATTGACGAATAAAACAGAGCGTGGAAGACGATGGGATAGAAATATTGCATTGGCAGATATAGGAATTGTCACCAATATTGGAAGGGGGGCAAGTATCATCTGGAATCTCCCATCTTGATATCCAGCTAGGAACCATTTGAATTTTATGACGTCATCAATATCCCATTACAAGCATGGCGACCCCCTCCTCTGTCACATCTCACTGCAGCCGACTGCACAGTCATTCAAGCCGCCCGTCCGCCGTCCAATTCCTCCCACTTAACTTATACAACTTGTCATTATCCAATCAGTTAAGCATCGCCAACATTTATTTTGGTTGTATAAAATATTAACTATTTTGTTTGTACGTTATGTCAATTTATTTTGTTGTATTACAATAGTATATCAATTAAGCTTTCCCTATCTTCTTTGAAGACAAATGTGCAAGAATGCTGGTAATATTGTTTCCCACTACTCCCCTGTCATTTGTCTCCTCATTGGGAGTGGAGAAACACAATTACAGCTCTTCTAAGGCAAGCTATCTTTTATTACCATAACCTAAGGCATTTACGTAATGGACATACAGTATATGGGTGGTGTTCTTATACCACCAGTCAAGTTGATAAAAGGAAAGATGTAACATCTTTAAATAAATATGGTTGCAGTTTACAATGTTCCTAATATACAGTAAATAGAGAAATTCCAAATACTGGATTAATACTGTTGTTAGGAGCAAGTTACCTGAGAACAGAGAAATCACCTGGACCAAAATTTAAAGACCGAAAAATTCCTTATGTCATTCAAAATTATAGATGGTCAGACCTTTTTCAGTTTACCAACAACTTTTGTAAAAAGGGAACGATTATTTGTTATTTATTATCTTATTAACATACCATAAACTGAGATTACTAAAGATGTCAGAAAAGTACATCTGGAATTCTATGCAACAGAAATAAAAAAAGAAACGGATCCTACAAACAAATGTTCGCATGAAATGATGTATTGAGATACATTAGCCGATAAAATATATATTTTCGAAATATTTTAACAACATAAGTGACTTTATAATAACCAGTTAGTTATTTGTAGTGAATGGTAAGACCTCTGAATAAGTTACTCAATCCTTCCAAATTTTACATAGATTTTTAAGAATATTCATAACAGATAGAAAAAGCGATGTTAACTCAAAATAATGGTGAATACTGTGTTAATGACATAGAAAGCTGACATAGTTACTGAAATAGTAAGTACGAGATGGTTATCGTGCAATCTGAGGGAGTTAAAAGAATAAATGGTCAAATGCAGTGAATTGGGTTAAAGAAAATACTATCACCATGTTGACGAAAACAAGATTTGCTAAATATGTTCAGAATGCCATTAGTAACTTATTCCATTAGACTATCAATACTACATCTTTTGAACTATAGGAATTTTGAACTACGTCTTCATTCTAATAGAGAAGAGAATGAAAGAAGATTTACAGTTAGAAAAAAGATAAAAGAGGTCATGATAAAAGTGTTGAAAGAAAGAAAGGACTAATTTCGAAAAAAAAATAAATAGAATAAGTATCTAAAGTACATAGTATAAGTATCTAAAGTACATCTAAAGTATCTAAAAGAAATGCAAAGAACGGCATGATATGCTAATTATCTAAATTTGGGTTGGAATAAAGCTTTATCAAAAATTGCTATGACAATAAAAAAATATGAAATTAATCTGAAACAACATTATTGTATGCAATACCTTGATCCTTAAGATATTATAACTTAAATAGTACATGTGCAGAATATATGAAGGCCTTAAGTTGGATACATCTCTGAAGAAGATGTAGGTGATTTCGATGCAGGATGGCAGAAATGTACCATTTTTGAATATGATGTAAATAGATTGGGTGGAAAAGACATAGAAAGACAGGGAGTGTAATCATACAAATGGTATGGTAATTGAGAAATGTTCCTAATTGCTTTTTAATAATATTATTATAATATTATAATTATGAATGTGTTAGTTGAAAGGATATTTTTAGCATTCACAAGCTATAGTAAACTGTTGGGACAACAGTTTAATAATCGTACAACATACTTGTCTTTGCGTTTGTTCTAAACAATTATTTACTTTTTCTGTTATCCTACATATACCGAATCAGATGCTTAAGTATTATTTTCGCAATTCGTAAGACTCTCATGGATTAAGAGTGAAGAGAATCTACTGCCACGAAGGCTAGCGCTCACAGTAATGAGAAGCACCCAATTTGTTGGCATCTAAACAACGACTTGCCCTTCCTAATTGGCACAAGCTGATCCCATCCTCTAAGAGTCTTCCTTCATTCCAGCTTTTCAATGTTGGGGATTCAAGGATGAATGGTGAATTGTTCTTTTAGAAGGGATGGATGAACAACTACTTATTTCTAAACAGTCTGGAATTCTCTACAAACATACATAAACACACACACACACACTCACACACACCACAACCCACCACACACACACACACAACCACCACCAGGAATAAGAGAAAGAAAAAAAAAACGAAGTATAAATCGCCGTAACAATTCTAAAGTAACAATTTAAAGTGTAAAAAGCTATAAATTTTGCGATAAACCACTGCAAATACACCAATAATAAACTAAAGTAAAACTCTAAGATCTTTTCACCAAAATAACTGGTATTTTTCCAGTGGCTGAGACTTCCATCAATACAAGCTGATTTCTCTGACAGATCTTAATCTCATATCTGCTTGCCTTACAGTTGTTCTGTAAGTATAAGTGTAAGTTGTTCTGTAAGACATGCTGATTTTTATTACGCATGTTTCTTGTATCATTTTTTCATGTGATATCAACTGCTAAACATAAAAGAGAGGAATATTAGTTATATATATATATATATATATATATATATATATATTATGACGAATTCGATGCCCCTGTGAATAGTGATGACCAATCGGCTGAGTAGCCATGAGAGGCCGGGTGACTGGTTGGGCTGTCTAGTATAGTCAACCAATCGCATGCGGTGTTTAATGCTTCTTCAATCAATGTCTCCAAAGAAATCAAGAAGAACGTCTCCATGTAAAATATATATATATATATATATATATATATATATATATATATAATGCGGTACTGTTTTCTTGACCACAAATTACTAACAAACACTTTTTCTTCTTCTCGGAATTTGGTCAGGGTAAATATATGGAATCACCTTTTTGACAACGTTTCGTCTTTTTTAAAGACGAAAGACTTTTTCTTAAAGACGAAACGTTGGCAAAAAAGTGATTCCATATATTTACCCTGACCAAATTCCGATAAGAAGAAAAAGTATATATTCCTACATACCTTCTCTATTTGTAGTAGACAATTAGTAGACCTTCTTATATTTCATTTATATATATAGAGTATACTCTCTTCTGTACTTTTTGAACAATGAAACATATTGGATTTAAAGAAATGAATAATTTTTCATGAAATCATTAATTCTGATCAATTTTGTAATGGTTCATCGCAAAATTAATAATAACTTTTTACACTACAATTTAACTGTTTAAATGTTTGACCCGCCCTGAGTTCATTTTCAAAGGTTGCTATTTTAATAAATATTGCGGTGATGACAAAATAGAAGAAATAAGGCACTTTATCTGTCATTGAATTTAATAATACATTTGCTTATAGTAGATAGGATTAGACCACTGCATGGTCGTTTGTGTATGTTACTTTGAAATTTGAAAGGTAAAGAAAGAACACGGCTAATGTTTGTGGCAGGTCTAATCTTATCATTACTACGTTTACTTAAGAGGGATAGGTAAATAGTTTTCTAATTGGGACGTCTAAAAAAAAAATATATATAGTAATAACAGTAGTCATACATTTTTAAAAATAATAAACGTAGATCAATTGTAGCAAAAAATAGTATAATTAGGAAATAAAGAAATTGTATCTCTTATAAAAAGTCAGTATGTTTCTTTCCAAGTATGATTAATGAAAAAAATGAAAAAAAAAGGTCTTCATTGAAAAGAACGGCTGAAGAAGCTTCGACCCTTTTTCCTGTTCAAATACAACATTCCCTTGAATTTCATTGTATTGTTTAAACCAACTGGTCGCCCTTATACCCTTACAGGTCTTTATTATTTTTCTACCATCATTTGCTCCTAGCTTATATGACCGATCACATTATTTCGTTTTGATTTTAAATTGTTATTTAGCTGTAAGGGTTTAGAGTTTTTTTTTTCAATGATCAGTGCACCGTTAGTAATAACAATATTCCATGTGGATACTTTGAAATCATTGTACATTCATATATATGAATGATCAAAACACAATATGATATGGAGTAACACTAGCTGGGTCAAGCCATGCAGTCAGCCACTGCCACACAAGCGGAGCACTCCATCTAGCCGAGGACGACTGATGTCAAAATGTAGTCAGACTTCCCTGTGACTTTCTGTATTATTTATGTTTAAGATTCATATTAATATATTCAGGTAACTCACTACAAATCATGGAAGATAATCGCTCTCAGGCCTTTCGTATATCATGTCGTCAGAGCTAAAGTATACATATACATATTGATAAAAGTATCGACCGCAAAAAAACGGTTTGTTTCGATAATAGAAACAAAACTGAAGTTTATGAGGACTTGGTCAGTTCTTCAGGTTCAAATTAAACTCTTATTGCAACGTTTCGGTTTTTAATTTAAAACCTTTTTCGTAGAGAGAAGTATAAAATTTTGAAACAGAAAAACAAAGTATTACATCACAGATTATTTTACAAAGGAAAATAGTCTTTAATGTAATACTTTGTTTTTCTGTTTTTGAAAAAGACATAGACATTTCATAGACTTCTGCCTATGAAAAAGGTTTTAAATAATAACCGAAACATTGCCAATGAGAGTTTAATTTGAACCTGAAGAACTGACCGAGTCCTGATAAACTTTAGATTCGTTCATATACTATATATATATATATATTATATATATATATTATATATATATATATATTGAATATGACGAGCCAATCCCTGTTGCGTAACTTTTTGGACATTTCTTATTGGTTGTGGGTGTTTTTTCGTTAGACACCTTTCTCCTTCGTACACTCCGTCTGCTTGGCCGCCTCAGCCTTCACTCCAGGGGAGGGCTCACAGTCCCTACTTAATTTTCCAATAGAGTTGGATGAAGGTCTTGGCGTCCTTGCTTGGAAGTGTACCTTGTCGAATTTGGTGTTTCCTATGGGGTAGTATATCTAATCTGGCATTAAAGCATATATATATATATATTCACTGATAAAACGAAATACGATCCAAACTGGACACAATACGAGTTCGAGATTAACAAAGAGCAACACACAAAGTAGGGAAACACACTTACAGACTCAAATTTTCGGGTAATCCGTCTTCAGGAGAAAAGAGAATGGGAGACCAAGCACGTTGTAGGCGCAATTCTCTTTTCTCCTGAAGACGGATTACCCAAAAATTTGAGTCTGTAAGTGTGTTTCCCTACTTTGTGTGTTGCTCTTTGTTAATCTCGAACTCGTATATATATATATATATATATACCATTAGATAACTCACCTACTTTAAGTCATGTATGTTTCTTACATACCTTCTCGAGTTTTCTAATATAATTGCTCCATCTTTCAGGTATCATATAAATCAACTCGCCGAATGATTTGTTTTTATTTTCCGTATTTACAGAGGCCGATGTTTTGGTCTACACTAACTATTATCAAGGAATTAATTTAAAATACTTTTAGAATACTAACTTCTGAACCCAGTAAGAAAGAAGAAAGGTAGTAACCGCAACGTTCATCATAGAAAAAAGTGACGAATAACTGTTACCCTAAAAATATCTAAAAAAAAACTTGAAAAACTCTTCATAGTAGAGATGCTCGACTAGAAGACAAAACCTACCAAGGAACAGAGAGCAGACTTGAAGTACACAACCAGGTATTTCACTGAAAACCCAACACCCAACTATTCCTTGTGCGAGTTGAGATTGAGTTACCACTCTAAATTACAACAATAAACTATCCAACAAAGTGGAGTTCAACAGCTCTAGTAAATTATAATAAGTTAGAAAAAAATGCCGATATTTAGGTAATTGTATGCAAGTGGTGAATTTCAAGATAAATCCTGTTAGTAAGGCAAAGCTTTTGAATATTCATGAACCAGGGATACACATTTTGAAAATGTAATCCACTTTGGTAGAGAGTTTCTTCGTCGAGGCAATAAATAGGTTTACTACACTACAATACATAACTTTGCCACGACTGCCGTCTGAATATCTAGTACTTACTATGAAACATACATTATATCATATAAAATCATAATTTCTTCAAATACTCATATTTTTTTTATAAAAAAAATATTTAGCTACATAAATATACAATATACATTTTTGTATTCTCACAAAAATTAACAAATATGAACTAGATGAATTTGCATTACAACAGGGATAGATCTGTTTGGTGTAAATGAAAGTTCTGACCAACTACAATCCTGAAGTAAAGAATGTTTGATTTCTTCATCCATTATAAGTTGATGAATTCTCCATATCAGTTAGAGAAGGTTTTGGAATTAGACACTCAGTTATATCGATAACAGACCTATTGGAATGCAAAACAATCTAAAATACTTAAAGTACACGTACACACACGCGCGCGCGCACACGAAAGCACTCACGCACCCACAAACGCACGTATGCACGCACGCACACATGCACACGTACACACACACACTACACACCACATACATACATACATACATACTGTCCCATGAACACACTGTGATCTCACTTTGGACGCTAAACTTCATATACTCAAACAACCACATTCTCACAACACCACACCGACACACAAACTCTCGGACACGTATAACCAAGTACATGCCTCCAGAATACCCAATCATACGCATACGCATACCCAATCATACCAGTAAGTACATACGCATTGTTACGAGATCGACCAAATAGGTTTGGAACGGTTGTTGGGCATAAAGCTGCATTCCGCTGATCTATTTACAATGAGACTTACGACTTCTACGAAATGTTAGTTTGCATTCAGCTGGACTATTTGCAAGCTACGTGGCTCTTTGAGCTTCGGTTGGAGCTTCAGGAAGTTTAAGGGAAGGACTACCAACTGATTTTGAAGTGAACATTAACTGTGTATTTGCTCTTGAATATTACTTCTGCTGTGGGGTATTATTATTTTTTTTTTTGGTTGGTCCTTTTCCTTGGGTATTTATTCGTTTCAATCACTAAAATGGTTGTGTAAAGGTAAATTATGAATTTGCAAAGTGTTTGTAAATCATTATCAGTGTGATCACTACTTGTTTGTTTCTTAAAAAATGATGGTAGAATATTGATTTTAAATGCATTTGAAGGGTTAAATTAAATTTAAGATGGAATAAAAGAAAATGTATAGAACTTAGGAGTGCACACTGAAGCATGCGTACTGTGGTATGCCAAATATTATTACACGTATTCGTTATACGTAAACTACGAACACTCACCTGTGTAGCTTCACTTGAACATCCATTCACGCACTCCTCAAACTCACGCTAATACTCTTATTCTCCCTCTCTCTCTCTCTCTCTCTCTCTCTCTCACTCACACAAACACACCCAGTGTGTGTATTGGTGGTGTTTTATTTGATGGACCAAGGTGATTTATTTACATGGATTTGATGTGGTTATCATTTTAGGAGAGGTGGATATGAATAGCCAGAGTTCTAAGGTCCCTATTGATATCTTCGTAAGTAGTTTATATATTTCTAATAAATGTCTATATGTGGGGTATCAACTAAATGAGATCTTCCAGCAAAATAGGCACTTGCCAAAGTGTTCAGTGTGTCCTTGCCCTCTGTGCTCAAGACGGCAGCCTGCTTCAGTTCAAGTTAATCTGTAAGTAGTCACATTCTAGACCCAGCCTAATGCTATAGATAACACTGGGAATGGACTTCGAAATGCTAATATCCTGTATTTTACTAGCTGCCGTTACCCTTGCCTTTACGCACCGCTGCCATACACTTTATATTGATCGGCAACAAATACCAATGGTATAAGGACTCCGACTATATCGATAAAAGCAAGGTCACAGTGCCTCGAAACCTTTTGAAATGTATTCTACTTCTCTTTAGAAGTCATCTATAAAGCCTGAGCAAGAACCACGATTTCATACCGATAGAAAGTATATGGATACTCTAAAGCCTAGCTGTTTACAGAACCTCTTTAAACCTTTTTACAGAAGCGGAACACCATGGAAATATTCCACTCGTTCGAGGAACTCTGGTGAAATAATTTAGTTGTCTCATGCAAAAAATACTATTTCATAAAAATATGTATATAAATAAAAATATATACATATATATATATATATATTTATTTACTCTTCTTTATATAATCTAGGAGGTGTCAGAGCTTATTTTTCTTCATTCTGATTCTTCCTACGACATTTTGTCTCATATACATATCTTAGGATATGTATATGAGACAAAATGTCGTAGGAAGAATCAGAATGAAGAAAAATAAGCTCTGACACCTCCTAGATTATATATATATGAATATATATATATATATGTGTATATATAAATGAAATAAAAATACGTATGTTCACAGTACTGTACATATTTGCTACTCATGAAATAAAAACGGAATTATACATATTTAGTTTTATTTAGTTTTTAATTGATTTATAAATTGCAGAAACCTCGTTCAAAACCACTGCTTTAAAGAGTACTTGCTGATAGAAACTTGAATTAATAGTTTAATTCTGTGAGTAGTTGATTCATACGTACTTCCTTGTAATCTTAATTGGCCTTCTCAGCAGATGTTCTATTGCTAATATGTACAACGTTCTCTTTTATTTAAAAAAAAAAAAACACCCTTTGGTAGTACATCCATAATAAATTACTGAAGTTTAAAAGTTTTTATTAAAATTATAAAAAAAATAACTTGTGCTACTGACAAAAGACAAATAATTAAAGGGTAAAGTGCGGATTAAGGAGTTAGATTTTGTTTTTGTAAGTTGACAGAAAAAAAAGCCTGCAGGATGACTACAAGCAAAAATAAATTGCAAAGTAGAGATCTGATTCTTGAAAACTCTACAACTTTAATAATTAATTCTGGTTAGGGGTTTCTTTGTAGTTAAATATTAATACCGTTCACTTCCTAAAAATACTGTCTTCATTATAGCTGCAGAGCATTTCTCAACAAATAGCTTTTAATTCTCAATGCTTTCTTACACCAAGTATTTATATTGACTGCAGTTAATTTTTACCAATATTAATATAAACCAGATCACAAAAAGAAAAAAAGTAAAAAAAAGGAATTTATTAAACCAGTTTAATAAAGGATGATTAGAATTCAGGATTGGTAAGATCATTCATTAAATATATTACTTTTAAGAGAATTAGAAAATCCAAGAAAAATACTGGTTGAAGAGAAAAGCTATTTTTATTAAAAAAAAAATCGATGTCATAACTTTTACACAAATTCGAAAAAAAAAGTATTTAGTATTCATTGATCTGAAACTCAGGATGAGTACAGATATTTAATTAAACAGTACACTTGCACACACACATACACAAACACTCACTCACACACACACACACACACACACACACACACACACACATATATATATATATATATATATATATATATATATATCATGATAAACGAAAACGGTCCCCGGCAGGACAGAAGGACAGATTACACTTAAAATAAACTGTGACACATAGACAGAAACATAACAAAGACTCACTACTCAATATTTCGACCGTAATGACCGTCGTCCTCAGGAGAAGAAGTGAATTGACGGAGGGACGACAGTCAAGAGTTGACTGTCTTTGTTATGTTTCTGTTAATGTGTCACAGCTTATTTAAAGTATATATATATATATATATATATATACAAACTGATTGCGCGCGCGCGTGTATGTGTGTGTGTGTGTGTGTGTGTGTGTGTGTGTGTGTGGAGAGAGAGAGAGAGAGAGAGAGAGAGAGAGAGAGAGAAATAAGATATAGAGAAACGTAAAGAAGGGTTAGTATTACGAAGGAACTAGAGAATAAAATAGTGAAACAGAGAGATAAAGGAGAGAGTGTAAGAAAAGAGAGAAATAGAGAATCGCAGAGTGAGAGAGGGAGAGAGAGAGCAAGTGAGTGAGATGAATATTCAGGTTGGAGAGGCAGTCTAGTACATTGCAAGAAATTCCTCAGCAGAGTGGGTATTCAGACCAAATACATTCCAACAAAACGATCGATATTCAATAATATTACGCAATACTTGGCTTTTAATGGTCAAGAGATACAAATAATAGCATCCCAGTGTTACTAGAATGCATACAAGTGCCGAAAAGAATTAGCAACAGAGCCAAGTTATACATATAGTTTATTGCAGTGCGCCATTTAAGTTGTCTATAAGTTTAAATGTGATAAATAATAAATTCATAATTAAAATATTAGAAGGTGAGTTCTGAATTTCGTTTCAGAAACACACTTTATTCTGTGTGTTACTCCTCTTGAATTTTGAACTCGTGTATATGAATATAAATATATACACAATTTCGTTGGAAATACGATCCGAAACGGACAAATATAGTTCAAATGAGCTATATTGAACTCTTTCTACATTGAACTATATATATATATATATATATATATATATATATATATATATATATATATATATATATTATTCAATGAAAATAACATCCAAAAAAGAAAACAGACAAAAAGTCTTTAATTTTCGGTTTGAACCGTCTTCTCCGTTTCTCACTCTACGACCTTCCGAAGAAGCTGATATTTGGTTGCTAAATGCGAGAAGTGCATCTGGCCTTAATCTCAAGAGGTATTGCTTCATTTGATTAGTTCCTTGTTTTTGCACTTAGGTTTTATGTTTATTATTACTATTATTATTATTTGTGTTCTCAATATGATTTCATTCTATTTTTTGATTAAAGCTTATTAAGTAACTTTTTATTATTATTTCCTCTGTTCACCCCTCAGTTTATCTTTTATTTATTTATTATTATTATTTTTTCATATTTAATTATAAGTTGATCCTTGTCTTCTGTTACGAGGCGCCTGTGCGGCAACATTGTTGGTCTCCAACCCTCTATGTATGAGTGAGATTGGCTCTTATCTCTCCTGATGACGAGTCAAACCAAAAATTAGAGACTGAAAGTGTGTGTTTTTACATTCTCTATGTTTGTTGATCTACATTAAACTTTATATATAGATCTACAAATCAAAATTGTCAGGATTCAGGCAGTGTCAGGTTCAAATTAAACTGTCAATACCGAGATTTCGGTTTTTATTAAAACCTTTTTCATAGGCAGAAGTATAAAATTTTGAGGCAGAAAAACTTAAATATTACATTCGATATTTTTAAAAGAAATCAATTTTCGAATTTCAACAACTCTCTAGTTTGATTAAGACTCTTGTTATTCTTTATTCTCGTTTACAGTGATCGTGCAATTCAAACTAGACAGCTGTTATAAACATTCACAAATGTTTTTTTTTTTTAAAAAATCTCTAACATAATACTTCAGCTTTCAATTTTAAAATTTTATACTTTTACATATGGAAAAGGTTCTTTATAAAAACCAAAACCTCGGCATTGATTAAATTAAATTAATTTGAGTCTGAAAAACTGATCGGGTCCAAGTAAATTTTACTAATTAATAACAATCTCTGGGTCTTACGTTGTCCTTCTTCTCTAGGCACTTCTGAAGACGTTTGAAACCAAAAATTAGAGGCTGAAAGTATGTTTTTTAGTGTTTGTTTGATTACTAACTTTGAACAAGATATATATTAGTGCTTAATTATTTTATAATAATATGATTTGTATAGCATCATTGTCATTTAGTAGATAAATGAATTGTTAACAGCACTGATAGATGAATTACTGGCCAAGTAAGTTCTTTGACTTATGCAACTGGTTGTCATTGAACTGTATTTCGAGAGAGCTAACTACTATAAAACTGTATCTAAACAACTTTTAGAGTGCAATAGAACGAGAATATTTCATCCTGAGTAAGTTTTAATGAAGTATTTATTTATAATACTTATAAATAAGTAATAAACAAATTTTGATTTTGTAAAATACGAATTTATAAATGAAGGATACGAATTTTTAATAAACTACTGAGAAGATTACATGTCATAACGAAGGGCAAGATTTTTTTAATTAATAAAAAAGCGAGAAATTATAAATTGAGGTTTTACAACCATGCTGTCATTGGTCTTTTAATGTTGAATCTACTGCCTGAAGTAAAACCCCTAAATAAAGAGGCGAACTCTCTTACCATCTTCCATCAAAGATATTCTCTTTTTTATTAAAGTTTGCAAAATTTTTTGAAGAGAAGGGAATAGGAATGTTTCTTCAAGTCTATAAATCTGAACATTTTTAACCGCCAGTAAAACCATGTCGATATATTTCCCGTCTACCTTAGAAAGAGCCAAGAGGGAAAAGTTTAAATACATATTTTGCGTCCTTTGAAGGAACTCCTTTGGATCTATCTTATCAATGGCTTTAGCATAAATACATTTCAACTCCTTGATGTCAACGCATAAATCATTAAAATATAGTAGTTATTCATTATATCATGTTTTTTTGGAAATTTATGAAAGAATAATAACTAGATAAGAAACCCATTTGAAGCCTTATTCCTTGAGGAGATTATTTAGAAGGAAATAACAGTTTAGAACAATGCTTTGTCAAACAAAGACCCAAGGATATGTCTCCATACATCATGTCATCTACCATTCAGAAACTATTGTCACAACATAACCATATGGATTGAAAGCGTTGTTAAGGTAACATAATCATTTCCTCTTTAGGTTTGTAAACTTACTCTTGAGATTATCATTTGTCAATAATCTGCATAGCCCAACCCTTCTGACGACTCACTCTTTGTCTCTTGAATTCAACATCACCTCAACATTTACCTCAAAGCTGTTGATGACTAAGGGTGGAGGTAAAAAAGTAAATTTCTATAGTCACTTTAATTGATGAGATATCATTAACAAGCTGTAACAATACATACTATTATTATTGACTAAATTATATAATATTGTTACATCTAATGCGAAAGTTAAGGAAATAGAAGTATATAAAAAGAATCACCTTTCAAATACTTAGTGCTCTGCTTCAGGTTACATCTGATACTTAATTAAGAGTACATTATTATAGGTGCTAACAATTATTTTAAATGTTTGTAAAAAGCTAAAAAGATTAATTGATATTCAGTTATTTTATATTAAAAAAAATTATTGGGCAAAACAGAAGGGATTTACTATGATGCATTACAGTCTGGTGCATAGGATCACTGTATCTCTTCTGAAATATAAACTGAAAACACAGGAGCTATGTAAGCAGTTATTTTGTTGTATTTACTTCGATAGCTTAGTGTTCATCATCAGCTACATCTGTCTCAATCAAAGTTACAAGTGTTCAAAACGCGGTATATAAATAAATCCTTGTGTGTGAAGACATAATGTGTCTTTACTGACTAATCATAAAAACTGAAAACAGTTTTAAATGCATGAGAAAAATTTGTTTTTTTAACAGAACATTTTGAGTTTTTAAAATTCTATAAATATTATCATACTTTTTATTCAGCATATGTAGAAACAGGTATGCTTCAGTGAAGTCCTTAATTGGTACCCGGAGACAAAAAATAATTGGGAGAACCAATTATTATATATAACTGAATGATAGATAGAATTTCTCGTGTGTAACCTAAACCAATAGTAACAGATTGCTAAATTTTAATTTAATGGTAAATATATTTTCAAGAATAAATAGTTCACAAAAAATAAGATATTATTTTCTATATTAAAAATTATGACTGCAGAAAACTAGTCTCAAGCGAACTAGGGACTAGTCGGTAAACAAAACTAAAGAGGTATCATACTTAAATATTACAAGCCATAATGAAGCCAAACTGTAGTTACAGATTATCAGTTATGGATAAATAAGCAGATTTAATGAATTCCAAATTTAGAGTAAATTATTTCATCATGTACTTCATCTGCAATGTTTGGGCCCCAGTAGATTAATATTTCTATTCGTCGGGGTAGTTGGTACTGCTTTTGGGAAGTGTCACTCTCAGTATTATTATATTATTTAGGACTTAAAAAGATTGCCCTTTGTATTAACAGTTGCTCAAATCAACACTCCATACCCAGATCATAGTTCTTATGCGATTTGGTGGACACGGTAAGAGACAGTTAATGAACTGACTATATTTTTGAATACACTGAAAAGAACTTTTTTTTCACTCCACGATAATTAATTGTGATGATAGTTGTGATGCATAATAAGTATAAATTAAGAAAACTGGAAAAATACCTAAAATACCTAATAATTACACTGGAAAAATGCCAGTGTAATTTAACAAAACTGGATTATACACAGGATAGGAATCCAAAGTCAAATGAAACAAAAAGATGATTCTGCTAAACTATTCATGAATGAATCATATAAATAAAAATTTATCAACTTGCATTAACATCTGTTATCATATTCGGATAACAGGTCATCCATGTTTTGATGAATTCCAAGATGCAAAGGTTGTATTTTAAAAATGCTAATACACATGGCATCGTCGGCCTCTCTTTGAGAGCCTATGGGTAACGAAAAATAACTGGAACCAGTTTCCATTAAATATGCAAACAGATATTGATGGATATCCTTTATCAAATATTCCAGATTCTAGATCAGCTTTTCAGAACAAAACCACATTTTCGACCACAGATTTTCCTACAGATAAACCTTTTTTTACACATTCCAAATACGACCATAACTACATCTTTTGAACCCTCTGAATTTCTAAAGACATCCTTTGTCCTTAGAATTGCCTGTGACTATTTAACAGAATTTTGTTCAGACTCACCTATCAACTTTAGTAACTATGGGGAAAAAATAATGAAGTTTCTACAAAGAAATCATTGTATAAGAAACACTGTTTCGAACAATGTTTTTAGGTCATCGGTTGTTGAATGAGTTGAGGAACAATAACTATTCCAGTCGTTATTTGTTAGAGTGGATGAGATTTTAATTTTTCTCCTGCCAACTTAAGACAAACAATTATATTCATTTGAAAATCATTTGCATGTTTCGCTCAATACGAATTTTCTACAAATGGAAAAAAAAAATTTTTTTTTTGTTTACTAGAATCAAAAGAATGTTAGGTAATTTGATCACTACACCACGACATTCACCATTCAAAAACAAATTTTACAGCATCATCCAACAAGTAAGAGTGTTGAAGCTTTCGCACGATTATCACAATTCAATTCCAGGAATGGTTCATTTACAAGTACCATTATATGTACTTCAGTAGGTGTACGCATTCTGGCAAGCAGGTATGCATTGCATGTTGCATGCCCAAAACGAAAAATCTCGTATTATCAGCTGGTAGTGATGTCAACTGGAAACTCCAACAAATTATAACAACATATTTCAGTTTAAAAATATTTTGAACGACGTTAGAAATGTTGCTTCTATTTCAGATTTTTATAAATTGTATCATTGAAAACACACTTTCAAATAAGTTCGTTCTAACAATGATGACATCTTTAGTCCTAATCTTAGGGATTTGGGAATTTCTTTTTAGGAAGCAATTTGAAAAAATCACAAGCCTATTCTTCCCTGCTCATTTGAAACATGTTAGCTGGCACATCACGCAATATAAACTGCACGTCAGATGGTTAGTCACCCATTGTAACTCCCAGAGGTTTATTTCTACTTCCATTCAGACTATCAATTTCCACGAATCTGGTATTGAACTCATCACTTATTGCTAAGCTTTGGGGACTGTTCCTTCAAAAATCATTATTTTGAAACTATCAGCTAACCGAAGACATTTAGGAAAGTGCATTCGGTTTGTTTTGTTTTCTAAAGAGTGTTTAAACAGGGTTATTTCTGTGAATTTGACATTATTCAGTTGTTTTTCCTGGAATATTCGAGTTAAAAATGTTGTGAAAATTGGTCAAGTCTCTTAAAAAGGCTAATCAACTAATAATTACGGGTATTTAAACTTCTTATCAACTTCAGTGGTTATTATGACAGATGGTATATGGTATGGTGCAGACGGTACATTGTCTTCAGTAACTGAAGGTTTTCTCAAGTACAGTGGTGTCAGATGATATACAGTATGGTACATTGTCTTCGTAACAGAAGATTTTCTAAAGTTCAGTGGTGACAGATGGTATATGGTATGGTACAGACAGTACATTGTCTTCAGAAACTGAAGATTTTTATCAAGTACAGTGGTGTCAGATGGTATATAGTATGGTACAGATGGTAATTAACTGGTGGGAAATAAATCAACTGTGGTTACGAGCGTGATATTCGTATGAGATGGTGTAGTATAGAAGACAGGAGCAGGGGAAAGCGAGTGGGGTGCAGTGGGCAAGTAAGTCGACTGCGGCGGCCGGCTGTAAAATGTTACGAGGGTAGAAGGAGTTAGCACCTGTCTGACAGCGAGCTCTTGCGGCCGAGCATGTGCCAACCCCAGAGACCACCAATAACAGCCCCCATTTATACCCCTCTACATCCTTTGTCCCTTTCACAGCGTCTCTGACGTCACTGCTATTCCCATTCCAGCTACTCTATAGTAGATTTAATTTGATTTCATTAAAACAGGTTCCCTGTTACACATTTATACGTTATTTATTTAATATCGCATTTCATTCAACACCTAAACATCATCAATAGTAAATTACAAACCATGCAAACAATGACGGCAGAAAGGAGTCTAGAATTATTTATAGTATGCTAGAGTAGTTGTTAATTTTGTCTTTGTAATAATGAAGAAAATACTGTAATACGCTAAATATATTATCTAATAATTTAATTCAAACATATTTAGTAGTGATGTTCTATGGTACACATATACATATAGTAATAAAACACAAGAGTTTCCATGTCCATTGCGAAGATGAAGGAAATGTTACTCAATGTTTCGCTTCTGTCACCAAATGTCAACATCAACGAATAAACAAATGAAGTTTGAAAATAATGGGGAATGAAAGAGACGAACGTGCACCAATCTATCACGCAAGCAAACATCATTCAAGTGGTGCCAGAAACATATCACCACCAGAGGTTAGTACCCCAAGAAATTCTCACTAAACACAGCTATTGAAAAGTCAACAGTTGTGCAAGAAAATATTAGAAAACATATTATTAAATGGCTTGTAGTTTGGCTATGTGATGGTGCTGCCGTAGTGGAGATAAGTTGACGATATGAATTAGTGGTTCGCAAGTTTCTTAGATAAAAACTAAGAATAGGATATTTAAGTCATGTTATCACAGAGGTAAGGCAGTGTTTGCAGTATTGCAATCATATTACAGAATACAAACTTGACTAATTTAAATTAATGTAAATTGTATAAACTATACTTTTGCCTAACTTCAAGTGGATTTAGAGAAGGGATCTTTAACGCATACCTGACATTGTACAGACTTAAAACCTTCAGCTTAACATCCTCTCAACAAGATGATGCCTTCAGATTTTCCTACTTCTCACGTGGAAAAATCAAGAGCCAAACTGAGATTTGAACTTGGATCTGCTAATCCAGAAGCGAGCACATAGGTGAGTGGGCTACTCTGGCCATTAAAGATATAACATATAAACAACAATTAACAGCTAAAGACTAATGCAATATCTACACTCGTCAATTACTTTCCTTATTTGACGGGTTTTGGACCACGTCCATCTTCCAGAGTGAAACTGAAATGTTTACTCTATTTAAAAAATTCTCAGTGTCTATTTGAAAGATGAACTTCATTCTAAACTGGTCGAGTAAAGGAAGCAACTAATTTATTTTAGTACTATGAACGACAGCATATTTTCCTTAACAATAATAATACAATGCTTAAAAAGCATTAAATAATATTTTTATTATTTAATATTATTTTATTATTTTAAAATATTAAAATAATATTTTAATTATTTTGTATAAATTATTAATTAATTAACTTATTAATGATTTTAATAAGTAATCATATTTTCATAAATATGCTTATTTATGTGTTGGTAAAATATTTCTTTTAGAAATAAAGTTGGAATAGATGTAGCTTTGAGACTGAGATAAAATATTAATAAACTAGAGATTAGGTGATTTGATTAAAAAGGGGGCGGAATGATCCGCCAAGCGCGGTCGCCAAATAATTTATTTATGTTGTACAGCCTAAGTATTAATAAAATAGCGCTAACACAGTGTGAAATGCGGGAAATGGGAGAGAAATGCTTTTGAAAAGTGATCCGAGACACATAGGCATATGGGATTCATTACAAGAAACACTTAAATGAAATTGAACATGGGCTGAATAAGTTGAAGGGTATTTGAATCAAATGTTGCCTCCCTCTAATGCCTTATGTTGAATGCTTGACTTCTTGTCAAATATCTTCAACCTTGTTTAGATCACTTTTCTTCCATTCCAACAAGCTACTTCTTGCTTTGATCCTGGTATTCATTTCATTTTAATTTAATGAAATTCGAAATCGAGTTTTAAGAAAGAATATATAAAGCGAATATAGGGAGTTTTCCTTTTCCATGAATTGTATGGGAATCACTTATGAGTGTTGTAGCCAGTTGTCAGCATTGATTTTCCGAATAACATTGTTTCATTCTTCCTTATAACTTGTATTCTTCTCTCAGTTCTTATCACTTATCGTTCCTCTCACTTTTGCAGGAGTGTAACGTCTTTTCTTTTTCTTTCCCACCCTGGGCAGTTGTACTACTTGAGCTTCTTTTCCACTCTTCTGTCAGTTCTTATCACTTATCGTTCCTCTCACTTTTGCAGGGGTGCAGCGTCTTTTCTTTTTCTTTCCCACCCTGGGCAGTTGTACTACTTGAGCTTCTTTTCCACTCTTCTGTCAGTTCTTATCACTTATCGTTCCTCTCACTTTTGCAGGGGTGTAACGTCTTTTCTTTTTCTTTCCCACCCTGGGCAGTTGTACTACTTGAGCTTCTTTTCCACTCTTCTGTCAGTTCTTATCACTTATCGTTCCTCTCACTTTTGCAGGGGTGTAACATCTTTTCTTTTTCTTTCCCACCCTGGGCAGTTGTACTACTTCAGCTTCTTTTCCACTCTTCTGTCAGTTATTATCACTTATCGTTCCTCTCACTTTTGCAGGGGTGCAGCGTCTTTTCTTTTTCTTTCCCACCCTGGGCAGTTGTACTACTTGAGCTTCTTTTCCACTCTTCTGTCAGTTCTTATCACTTATCGTTCCTCTCACTTTTGCAGGGGTGTAACGTCTTTTCTTTTTCTTTCCCACCCTGGGCAGTTGTACTACTTGAGCTTCTTTTCCACTCTTCTGTCAGTTCTTATCACTTATCGTTCCTCTCACTTTTGCAGGGGTGTAGCGTCTTTTCTTTTTCTTTCCCACCCTTGGCAGTTGTACTACTTGAGCTTCTTTTCCACTCTTCTGCCAGTTCTTATCACTTATCGTTCCTCTCACTTTTGCAGGAGTGTAACGTCTTTTCTTTTTCTTTCCCACCCTGGGCAGTTGTACTACTTGAGCTTCTTTTCCACTCTTCTGTCAGTTCTTATCACTTATCGTTCCTCTCACTTTTGCAGGGGTGCAGCGTCTTTTCTTTTTCTTTCCCACCCTGGGCAGTTGTACTACTTGAGCTTCTTTTCCACTCTTCTGTCAGTTCTTATCACTTATCGTTCCTCTCACTTTTGCAGGAGTGTAACGTCTTTTCTTTTTCTTTCCCACCCTGGGCAGTTGTACTACTTGAGCTTCTTTTCCACTCTTCTGTCAGTTCTTATCACTTATCGTTCCTCTCACTTTTGCAGGGGTGTAACGTCTTTTCTTTTTCTTTCCCACCCTGGGCAGTTGTACTACTTGAGCTTCTTTTCCACTCTTCTGTCAGTTCTTATCACTTATCGTTCCTCTCACTTTTGCAGGGGTGCAGCGTCTTTTCTTTTTCTTTCCCACCCTGGGCAGTTGTACTACTTGAGCTTCTTTTCCACTCTTCTGTCAGTTCTTATCACTTATCGTTCCTCTCACTTTTGCAGGGGTGCAGCGTCTTTTCTTTTTCTTTCCCACCCTGGGCAGTTGTACTACTTGAGCTTCTTTTCCACTCTTCTGTCAGTTCTTATCACTTATCGTTCCTCTCACTTTTGCAGGAGTGTAACGTCTTTTCTTTTTCTTTCCCACCCTGGGCAGTTGTACTACTTGAGCTTCTTTTCCACTCTTCTGTCAGTTCTTATCACTTATCGTTCCTCTCACTTTTGCAGGAGTGTAACGTCTTTTCTTTTTCTTTCCCACCCTGGGCAGTTGTACTACTTGAGCTTCTTTTCCACTCTTCTGTCAGTTCTTATCACTTATCGTTCCTCTCACTTTTGCAGGGGTGTAACGTCTTTTCTTTTTCTTTCCCACCCTGGGCAGTTGTACTACTTGAGCTTCTTTTCCACTCTTCTGTCAGTTCTTATCACTTATCGTTCCTCTCACTTTTGCAGGGGTGCAGCGTCTTTTCTTTTTCTTTCCCACCCTGGGCAGTTGTACTACTTGAGCTTCTTTTCCACTCTTCTGTCAGTTCTTATCACTTATCGTTCCTCTCACTTTTGCAGGGGTGTAACGTCTTTTCTTTTTCTTTCCCACCCTGGGCAGTTGTACTACTTGAGCTTCTTTTCCACTCTTCTGTCAGTTCTTATCACTTATCGTTCCTCTCACTTTTGTAGGGGTCTTTTCTTTTTCTTTCCCACCCTGGGCAGTTGTACTACTTGAGCTTCTTTTCCACTCTTCTGTCAGTTCTTATCACTTATCGTTCCTCTCACTTTTGCAGGGGTCTTTTCTTTTTCTTTCCCACCCTGGGCAGTTGTACTACTTGAGCTTCTTTTCCACTCTTCTGTCAGTTCTTATCACTTATCGTTCCTCTCACTTTTGCAGGGGTGTAACGTCTTTTCTTTTTCTTTCCCACCCTGGGCAGTTGTACTACTTGAGCTTCTTTTCCACTCTTCTGTCAGTTCTTATCACTTATCGTTCCTCTCACTTTTGCAGGGGTGTAGCGTCTTTTCTTTTTCTTTCCCACCCTGGGCAGTTGTACTACTTGAGCTTCTTTTCCACTCTTCTGTCAGTTCTTATCACTTATCGTTCCTCTCACTTTTGCAGGAGTGTAACGTCTTTTCTTTTTCTTTCCCACCCTGGGCAGTTGTACTACTTGAGCTTCTTTTCCACTCTTCTGTCAGTTCTTATCACTTATCGTTCCTCTCACTTTTGCAGGGGTGCAGCGTCTTTTCTTTTTCTTTCCCACCCTGGGCAGTTGTACTACTTGAGCTTCTTTTCCACTCTTCTGTCAGTTATTATCAGTTATCGTTCCTCTCACTTTTGCAGGGTGTAACGTCTTTTCTTTTTCTTTCCCACCCTGGGCAGTTGTACTACTTGAGCTTCTTTTCCACTCTTCTGTCAGTTCTTATCACTTATCGTTCCTCTCACTTTTGCAGGGGTGTAACGTCTTTTCTTTTTCTTTCCCACCCTGGGCAGTTGTACTACTTGAGCTTCTTTTCCACTCTTCTGTCAGTTCTTATCACTTATCGTTCCTCTCACTTTTGCAGGGGTGCAGCGTCTTTTCTTTTTCTTTCCCACCCTGGGCAGTTGTACTACTTGAGCTTCTTTTCCACTCTTCTGTCAGTTCTTATCACTTATCGTTCCTCTCACTTTTGCAGGGGTGCAGCGTCTTTTCTTTTTCTTTCCCACCCTGGGCAGTTGTACTACTTGAGCTTCTTTTCCACTCTTCTGTCAGTTCTTATCACTTATCGTTCCTCTCACTTTTGCAGGAGTGTAACGTCTTTTCTTTTTCTTTCCCACCCTGGGCAGTTGTACTACTTGAGCTTCTTTTCCACTCTTCTGTCAGTTCTTATCACTTATCGTTCCTCTCACTTTTGCAGGAGTGTAACGTCTTTTCTTTTTCTTTCCCACCCTGGGCAGTTGTACTACTTGAGCTTCTTTTCCACTTTTCTGTCAGTTCTTATCACTTATCGTTCCTCTCACTTTTGCAGGGGTGTAACGTCTTTTCTTTTTCTTTCCCACCCTGGGCAGTTGTACTACTTGAGCTTCTTTTCCACTCTTCTGTCAGTTCTTATCACTTATCGTTCCTCTCACTTTTGCAGGGGTGCAGCGTCTTTTCTTTTTCTTTCCCACCCTGGGCAGTTGTACTACTTGAGCTTCTTTTCCACTCTTCTGTCAGTTCTTATCACTTATCGTTCCTCTCACTTTTGCAGGGGTGCAGCGTCTTTTCTTTTTCTTTCCCACCCTGGGCAGTTGTACTACTTGAGCTTCTTTTCCACTCTTCTGTCAGTTCTTATCACTTATCGTTCCTCTCACTTTTGCAGGAGTGTAACGTCTTTTCTTTTTCTTTCCCACCCTGGGCAGTTGTACTACTTGAGCTTTTTTTCCACTCTTCTGTCAGTTCTTATCACTTATCGTTCCTCTCACTTTTGCAGGGGTGTAACGTCTTTTCTTTTTCTTTCCCACCCTGGGCAGTTGTACTACTTGAGCTTCTTTTCCACTCTTCTGTCAGTTCTTATCACTTATCGTTCCTCTCACTTTTGCAGGGGTGTAACGTCTTTTCTTTTTCTTTCCCACCCTGGGCAGTTGTACTACTTGAGCTTCTTTTCCACTCTTCTCTCAGTTCTTATCACTTATCGTTCCTCTCACTTTTGCAGGGGTGTAACGTCTTTTCTTTTTCTTTCCCACCCTGGGCAGTTGTACTACTTGAGCTTCTTTTCCACTCTTCTTTCAGTTATTATCAGTTATCGTTCCTCTCACTTTTGCAGGGGTGTAACATCTTTTCTTTTTCTTTCCCACCCTGGGCAGTTGTACTACTTGAGCTTCTTTTCCACTCTTCTGCCAGTTGGTTAAACTTAGGATGAACAAATTTCGATATTTTAATTTATACAATCTATTAATAAATATATTGAATCTGCTTCTATAACGAAATGTTTGTAAACAGAGCGTACAATAACTTGGTATGTTTCAAATGTTTATATTGTATTGTCGGCGATCATAAAACAAGTGAAGGTATTTCCGTTCAATTTGCTTCAAAATTCTCAAAAACAGAGATAATTTAGATAATTCTCAACCATGTTTCCGAAGTTCTCCCTTCGACTACTGATCCCCCGAATAACTGAAAGCATAGTAAACACTATATGCGTTGTGCATTCTTGTCAGATTGCCTAAGCATTTTATGAATCTTCCTCTAATAAGTTTGACTATACCAGAACTCTTATTCTTCTCAGTTTTCCCTATACCTCTTGATCAAGACTGCACTGTCTGTGCACTAAAATCCCGATTTCAGCTTGGGCTTGTAAAATTGCAAACAATCCTACCTTGGGTAAAATTTTTACAGTGATTAAGGTTGTTTAATTTTAGCAACTTCTAATTCAAGGATGATAATAAATTAATGTTAATTTTTGTTTAAAAATAAGATCAAAAAAAAGCTAAATTTTATTTATGTGGTTTGTAGTTTAAAAATTACTGATG
Source organism: Hermatobates lingyangjiaoensis (assembly GCA_026182355.1). Classification (NCBI taxonomy): domain Eukaryota; kingdom Metazoa; phylum Arthropoda; class Insecta; order Hemiptera; family Hermatobatidae; genus Hermatobates; species Hermatobates lingyangjiaoensis. The sequence continues at coordinate 917,253 of JAPFBL010000068.1, forward strand.
ATCATAACAGATGATCGAAGTATATAGCTCATGAATAAAAACACGGTATCTGGGGAACTGTGAAAATCCAACTCCGTCGCTAACTCCAGACTTTAACACCCTTAAAATATTCAGTCTTAAATAGTTTGGAATATGCAACATAATTTTGATATTATTTCAATAAATCCACTACATCTAAATCAATGAATTTCAGAACACCTAGCTGTGAACCTGGTTTGTTAAACTCTAAAACATCCAAATCCAAATCTAGTTTCAATAGCAAATTTAGAAACATTAAAATCAATAAATTTCAAACCAAGCCCTGACTATGGATTTATAATTCTCAAAAATCACAACTCAACTTCATGAATCATACAACATTCATCGAAAAATTATACAACATTCTAATCTGATGATGATTTCAACTTCGTACACTCCAAATATTCCACTCCATAAATGTTAAAATACCTAACTCCATCAATGATTCCGAATTTTACGAATTAGCTAACTCCAACTTATTATTTTTAAAACTTACTACTTCAACTTTGATTCAAAATTTATAAATTCTATAACAACAAATTCCTACTTTGACCCAGGAATCAAAAATCCTGTATTGCAGAACCCTCTAAGCTGATTAAACTTCACACATTTAAAAAATCTACATCTGAAGTCAACTGAGAAAATTGTGTAGTATTATCCAAAAGAACGTATGAACACATGAATCGAAACATGTGTCCTATTTAACTCTTTTAGTGTGTAATTCATTGAAAATTATAATTACTCTATAATTTTTATTTTCAGACCTGTACTGAGGCATAGTATTTTTATGAGTCATCTGGTATCTGACAAAGGACTTTGAGAGAGAGCTTTGCCAAATTGCAAGTGTTTAGTTTCGCATTGTATCCGCATGTATCGTAATGTATGAATGTATTATTAAATAAAGTTACCTGTATGAGTTCTCTGGTGAGCTTTAAGGTGGGAGCTTTTAGTGTAGACCTTCTCACAGCCGGAGTACTGACACTTGTGGATCTTCCTGCGTGAGTCGGTGGGCGAATGGTCTGCCACCCGGTGCTTGGGCACGGCGTGGTGGTGGTGGGAGGCAGAGCGGGCTGTCAGACGGACCACTCTGGCTACGCACTCGGGAGAAGACGGTGGGCTGGCGCCCTTCACCTGTGCAGTCACAGACAGGGTTGCATTATACCAACCGTACCAACAGACATTCACCGAGAATCAAAAAACTAAATAGTCTACATGTAAAAAGTATAAGCTACGATGATATATTTTATAACCATATCAACAGTTCAGCAGAAATGCTATACGCATCAGTGTTAAAATTGGATTGAACAATTGAAATCCGTTTCTTCCTCAGGAGGTAACTTAAAGTCTAACAAAACGCCATATATATTCTATGAAAAAGTGAATGTAAAGTGCTATTTCACATAACAAATGTTACTAATAGTGTTAAAACCACCAAAAAATTGTTAGTAACAGTTAAATAAGGAATGTTAATTTCTTTCCTTAATCTACCAGTTTCGGATCATCGCCACTTTCTAGAGTAAAACTTCATTCTTTCTGGAAGATGGACAATATACAAAACTGGTTTAGTAGGAATGGAAATTTACAAAGTAATAAGGTTCATTCTTTTTGAATTATATGATTAAGGGATAGCTATATTTCTATTAGAAGAAAGAATAAATTTGTACCTTTCACTTTAAATTAATTCTCCAATCTAATGTGTCTGATATGATATCATCACTTGAGTCAAAAGGGAATTTCAGGTACAATAGGAAACCACTAAGAACTGACCCCCTAATGATGGTAAGTATTAGAAACGCCTTAGTTCTACGATTTGTACTCGCATGTACTGCTGGATCTCTTACTAAAAGCATATTGCTTCACTACAACTAAAGTATGATAATCGTGTAGAAACTCCACCAGGCATCTTGAAGGGTTTACATGTTTTGAGGTCGCTCGCGTCCTTTTTAATCCATATTCACGTAAAATGTAAAAATATTGTACAGAATAAGACATACTAACACATTAATATAATTAGCAGTAAATTTAAAATCACTCATGATGTCATATTCAGGCTTAACAATCGGTAAGTTTAAACAATCTTCAGAGTCTCTTCAACTCAGTGCTAGATAAAGGTTACAATATAATTTCCTCTTAAACTTACATATTGTTTTTTTTTTAAGTTAATTGCAATGAGATGTGTCTTATACAAAAACATAATGAAAAATAATTTTTAATGCTAAAATAATAATGAAAAGATAACTTTTATTACCTACTATGAAAACCCTACTGTTTTAGCTTGCTTGTAGTAAAACAATAACGTCAAGTAGTAATGAGGTCTGCATGAAAAGAGGAAAGTCTTACATATGAGTACAAATGTAAACGTCAGAACTGCATAACCAACCTGCGCACACTTATGTATTGGAGTAAGTTCTCTATCAAGGAGACCAACGAAGCAAGAACCCATGTGCAACACGAAATTAACTTGAGATAATGATAACATGAAGATAAAATAGGAATAACCACCATATATATTAATAAAATTAGCAGCTCTTGTTATTCAAAAAAGCAAATAAAATATCAATATTGAATTATAAATAATTCAATTTTAAAACTCTTTCAAGCAATCAATGGCCAGATAAGACCTTCTAACTTTCCAGGTTAAAATGAATAACAGGTTTTCACTGACCATATCAGAACAGAACACATTTTTACATTTTGTATTAGAACTTGTTATCTTAAAGTACAGCATTTCTTTCCCAGGGCAGGTCATATAAGTTCCCAGAAAGACAAGAAAAAGAGTTTTAATTTGAAAATAAATTAGCAGAAATATGATTAAACCTATTTATTTAAAGGTTTATCAATAATGTTTTATAGTGGATTTATAAATTCTAAATATGTATTATATTTTGTACTTATATTTTTCTTAAAGTACAACATTTCAATCTCTTCAACTGAAGGCACAGCAAGTTTTAGAAAAATGGAAAAACAATCAAAACTTAGCAAACATGTTTATAAAGTAATAACATCAATAATGTATAACAATCATGTTCTATACTGGGCTTTGTTAATACTGCATTAAAAGTACCACTTGTTTGACTTATCGATTCATATAAAAAGCGCTGGAGGATTGATAAACACTTATTTTGTTTGAAGGAAAGCAGTCATTGTTATTAATCCCTTTTGTTTGCTCTCAGGGTATCTAATCCCAATAACTTGAGTAAATATTTAAAGATTTATTGATTTTCAATAATGAGTTCTTTAGATTTTATGTTACAATGGACTCTGATACAGTTAAGTTAAGATGCTGCTGATATCCCTGCTTACTAAAAACATATATTTTCATCCTTTCTTTTATAATATTTAATTCTCTCCTCACTCTCATATTTTTAACTTTTCTTACATTACTTTCCCTTGCACATCTATTCTTGGCCGTTGGTCTGTGCTAATGTCAATGGTGGTAAAATTAGTTATTATTATCGTTTATACTCAACTCCTACGTCATTTAATAAATATACCTGTGGATAGCTTCTTCATCAACCTGTGTAATTGTCAATCTATTTCAGTTATGTATACGTGGCTATTCTCAATGCACAATCATATCAATCATCCTTAGGCTACATAGTTAGATCAATCATCCTAAGGCTTGACAGTTAGATCAATCATCCATAGGCTTCATAGTTAGATCAATCATCCTCAATATTATTGTTTGAAAGTTGACCATCCTAAGTTTGGAAGGTATATCAATCATCCTTACGCTTGATAGTTATATCAATCATCCTAAGGCTTGACAGTTAGATCAATCATCCTTAAGCTTCATAACTAGATCAATCATCCTCAATATTATTGTTTGATAGTTTTACCATTCTAAGTTTGGAAGGTATATCAATCATCCTTCCAAAATCATATTTAGGATAAATATGTAAATAAATCACCCCTAGGCTTCATAGGTAGGTCTATGATATGCTACCATCATCCTTAGGATTGATAGGTATTTAATCAACCTCAGAAGTTTAATCGACTATTCATAGTTAGATCAATCATCCTCAATATTATTGTTTGATAGTTTGACCATCCTAAGTTTGGAAGGTATATCAATCATCCTTAGGATAAATATGTAAATAAATCACCCCTAGGCTTCATAGGTAGGTCTATGATATGCTACCATCATCCTTAGGATTGATAGGTATTTAATCAACCTCAGAAGTTTAATCGACTATTCATAGTTAGATCAATCATCCTCAATATTATTGTTTGATAGTTTGACCATCCTAAGTTTGAAAGGTATATCAATCATCCTTAGGATAAATATGTAAATCAATCACCCCTAGGCTTCATAGGTAGGTCTATGATATGCTATCATCATCCTTAGGATTGATAGGTATTTAATCAACCTCAGAAGTTTAATCGACTATTTTATATAAAGACTATTGAATGATTTCCTATTTTAGTAAATACCATATACAGGTTGACTACCAAGTAGATTGTATTCTTTACATTATTACTAATATTATAACAACTCCTAGTAATGCTGATAATATTATGATAATTGTAAAATGTTAATAAAAACTGTCATATTATTGATGAAATTCTGCTGTAAAACAAAAAGAATAAATAAACTTCATACAGAATACATAATCATCACTTTAGTAGTTCTTCTAAATGTTTTTAAAGACAAGGCATTCTTAATTAATTTACAAGTCGTTTAAAGAAATATTTAAACTAAAGCATGTGATTAAAATAGGGCAACAAATCGTTTGAATAATAGGCTTTTAGTATTCCTAGAAGGAATCGTAGAGCCTAAGGAGAAGAGAAATGTTTATATAACTAGGAGAATTTTCATAGAAACTGCATGCAGAGCATTTCGGGTGAGGAAAGCGTTTAATTTCCGCTTAGCGTTTGAAATATTAAGTTGGCTTGTGTTATGGTACTAAAAGAAAGGAAGTCGCCTTTACATCTTAGCAAACAATTGGCCATTCGGGCTTTATCTGTTGACAACTTTTGCGCCTTAGCACTAACTGAATGCATTTAATATGTTAATACAGCAATCAATTGTTGTCGAAACTTGAGGAAACAATAACAGAGAAAGAGTAACACTTGTAAATCTAAGGGAATTCACACTGAATGAATGTCAACAATAACATTAGTGCAGCATTACAAATTATTGTGCATACTACTGGTGTTTAAAAGGAGTTTAAAAGACCTTGAGGAAATAATGCCAATGCAATTCAGAGGCTAATGATTAGTATCACAGTGAGATTATATGATAGCGCTACTTATTATTATAAATAATATCATTAACTATTTATTTAAATGTTTATCAATAATGTTTTATAGTGGATTTATAAATTGCAAATATGTATTATATTTTGTACTTACATTTTTCTTCAAGTACAACATTTCAATCTCTTCAACTGAAGGCACAGCAAGTTTTAGAATAATGGACAAACAATCAAAACTTTAGCAAAAATGTTTATAAAGTAATAACATCAATAATGTATAGCAATCATGTTCTATACTGGGCTTTCTTAATACTGTATTAAAAGTACCACTTGTTCGAGTTAAAGACTCCTTTATTGTATTGATTGCTGTATTAACATATTAAATGCATTAAAGGATTAAATGATTAAAGACTCCTTGCGCAAGAACATCAACCCACTACTGACATGAACTCTAGCATAGCAACCATCGCCAATCATGTAAGGTGACCATACGGTGACATACAGAGCTCACATCAAAATAATCATCAGGACTGTAGTGATAAGATAACTCAACGTAGTAGAAAGCAAGGTTATGATTAACAGCGATAAAACAATTTAGTACTCATGAAGCCCCATCGTCATTGAAAGAGATGGTATCAAAATGTATACTGTTCTGCATAAAAAAGATATTTATTAGCTTTGATAAACGATTTCATCTACGATGTATTAATATTTGATAGTCACCATCGATTACATTAACAGAAAAAGAATAGGTGTCAGGAAATTACTTATCTAGACTGCTTGTTGTTTTAATAAAGATATGTCTACATGAGAACTTTTGTTTTATAAACACTTTTTAACTTAAACTTTTAACTTAATGCTTTAAATTTTATAATAAAATACATATCAACTACGGTATTAACAACGCAACAGGATAAAAAGTCAGAGTTGACTGCAGTTACACAAAAATTAATTTTAGCAAACAATTTCAGCGGTCCATGTTTCATCCTTAGACAACATTAAGAATTTAGATCAAGCCTACAATCTACTGTTATACACTGAGCATCAAGCTCTCTGTGGACTGTTTATAAAGGTCATGTTTGATTACAAAGTATTACTCAAATTACATACATTGTTTCAAACTATTAGCTGAAAATAACCACACCAAAGCCAGAAATATTATTATTTTAATCTCTGAGGAGTTATAAATTTCTTCCAAATGTCAATCAGTTTATGTACCTTTCAGATCAGTAGCCATAATATTATAGAACTAAGAAGTCTTACTCTTATAATATTAAAATATTCAAGCTCAAAAATATTTCTATAGCATTGTTATCGATAAAATAGGAACAAAAATAGTCTTGGCTATTAATTTGTTAACACTATTAATGTGACACTACAAAACCAAATTGTCAGTTATGTCTGATACTGTTTATGTTTAATTCAACAATCCCACGATGATATACAACGATATTTCGGTTTTAATAGCTGTTATCATTAGAATGTTCATATAACATAATATTTCTTTGCTATATTAGTAAATGTAAGACACTATATTAGTAAATAGTAAAGTCAATTCAAAAACTGTTCATAATACGAGTTCAAAATCGAGGAAGAGTAACACCCAGAGTAGAGAAACACACTAACAACCTCAAATTTTTGGGCAGTCCGTCTTCAGCAGAAAAGAAGAAGGGACACCAAGTACGTTGTAGGCGCAACGGCCAGTAATGCGTTGCGCCTACAACGTACTTGTTGTCTCTTCTTCTTTTCTCCTGAAGACGGACTGCCCAAAAATTTGAGGTTGTTAGTGTGTTTCTCTACTCTGGGTGTTACTCTTCCTCGATTTTGAACTCATAATGTTTCATTAGATAGTCCATGAGCACTCACTTCTTATAGTGAACGAAGCGAGAAATTTAGATCTGATAAAGTACTCCCCCCCCCCCGCACACACACTAAAAAAAAAGTGATTTTCTGTGTCAAAATTATTGTTCCTTCTCAAGCAAAGCGCGAACATAAGTATGAAAGTTGCTAACTGTAGCAGTTTTCGTTTTCGATTTATCCTGCACGCACAAATTAGGACTAATTTGCAAAACTTAATACATTGAACGCAAGGAACCACGTGTATTTCCATAAAAAAATGATTTCGAAATTTGACTTGAAAGCAATATTTCTTTTCTATTTATTACATAAAGAAGAAGGCAGCAGCTAGCCCTCGCGCTGTTCTACCTGTTGTCATGATCTTAGAGAGTAGGTCTCAGTTAGTCTAACGCCTTCAATACATAGGTGTGTTGCGATCACCAGAGCAACTTGAGTGTGAAATATGCAATTCAATCCAGTGTTGACGGAATTTGTCAACAAAGCGAGCATTTAAATTATTTCAATTAATTTACTGAAATCATGTTACTGCAATACAACTTAAAAATTATCACGATAATTATACAGTATTTAACATGTATCACGAGCTTTAAACTATGTTTAAATATATCTATTGCTTTTGATAAACGATTTCATCTACGTAAGTTATATTAAAATTAAGAAATGTATTTACATCATATAGCCAGCATTGATTTTTACCAGATTTACCATTACCAGATTTTAACCATTGATTTACCAATGTACAATAATTTAGGATATATAATGTCCCTCCGAAAAATTAGACTCAGAGGTATAGCTTTCAAGCAAATACTCAATCTTACAAAAAAAAAAAACTTGAAACACATTTTCGGTCAAATATCTCTATATTATAATCGTTAAAGTATAAGCGCTTATATATGTAGTAATACAAATAATAACTTTTACATTATTAATAAGGATACTATTCCTCAAGAAGATCAAATGGTTAACAAATACATTTCAGCTATCCATTTGGTCATCTTGTTACATCACACTAAAGAAATCAATAAACAACTGAAATCTATTATTCCTTTGTAAACATAAATGCTTTTTGCAAATATTCTACCAAGATCAAGCATGTTTGTAAATAAGAATCACTTAAAGAACAAGTAAATACCATATATTATTATTTTCATCATATTAGTCATACTTCCTGAATAGTTTTAGACGTTTAAACGGTTTCGCACATAGTACATCTTCACGTAGGACTGAAGTACCACTAAATGGAAAACCGGCCGAACGTCTGCAACAACGATTCACAAAGGAAAAGGGATTTGTAACGATATTTCTAACCTCTGAGGTACTAGCAATATGCAGGCGTTTAACAAGTAAATCGCTTGATGTTTCACTCCGAGAAGAATCATTCATCTGAGGTGACTAAAATCCATTGCTACTCTTCCAATAACTATATTCTTATTCATAAAACCCTATAATATGTTCTATATTATAAACTATATAGCATAATAGAATCAATTATAATTTAGTTTATAATTAAAACACCATATTATTATTAAAGTATGAAGCATAATCCTTAAGTCCCGTATAATGTTGGGAGCATCAGGTTCAAAAGTGTTTCTCTACTAATGTTATCTAAGAAAATTATTAAAAAATATTTAGACCTCTAGAAAAAATATAAATGTAAAGAAAAAATTACATTTATATCAGTGTTACCTATAGAATTGCAATCATATGTGTTTATGGTATCACAACTCTTTTAAACATTGGTCTGATCCATAATTTTACTTTTATAGCATCTTTGTTACTTATGAACAGTACTGTAGAGTTTAACTTCTTTCGCTTAGGAAAACATTTCAAATGTCAAACTATATAAGAAAAAAGTATTAATTGGTTTTATGTTGATAGTGCTAATGTAAATTAACCTCATCTTCTGTTTCGTCATCGTCAATGGGTTCCTTCTTGAGGACAACGGCGCAGGAGAGAGAACCACTCTCCCAAGAGACCTGAGACAAGTTGGACTCCGTCGAGGACAGGCTGACATTGTCAAGAGTTCGCTCTGTTTCCTCTATCGTCAACGGCTCCACAAGCTCCACTTTCCAGGGCGTGGGTGTGAACAAGTGCCAGGGGGTGTCCAGCTCGGTGGGAAGTTTCTTGTACGATTGCAGTTTTGGCTCGTCCTTCAAGTATCTCTCCATTTCGTAGCATGTCTGAAAAAAAAGACCAAATATTATTATTGAGTACTATCATTTACATCTCCAGATTTGGCTGCCAAAAATAATTTTATAAACTAAATCAATATTTTCAGCAATAAAAATCCTCATAACTGTTTCAAAATGTCTGTTCTTCTTGTGACTCCACACATAACAATTAGTCTTTAATTATTAAATATAGTGTATGAGTAAATCATTCAATGTTCTCTTTCATTTTGGTTCATTTGAGTTAATTTTATAAGTCCGATCCAATCTGAGTATTACTTAATGCTCATTTTTTTAAAACTTCTCCATTTAAAACTCTTTGTATTTGTTTCCCTTATATGCTATCCCGAGTTGTTGCATCACATGTGGAGGTGTCCAAATTTGAAAGTTGCATATATATATATAATCAATGTCTAAATAATCACAACAACAAATTTGAAAAGAGACTAATATGTTTCAACCGTAAGGAGGGGTAGAATGATTTTAGTTTTTTTTCACATTTCTTATTGTAGTGTGGACGTTGATTGTTACTTCACGTGTTTATTGTGAAACCTAGTTATATATACGATATAATACATACAGTATTTTGGTAAGTTTTTTTGGGCTAGGTCTTGGAAATGAACTTCTCTTTATTACTTCAACATTTCGATGTATTTATATATCATCACCAGTAATAGTATATCAATAGAATTGCATGCCAAAATAATGTAAACTGGATATAAATTAGATAAGCTAAATGATTAGTTACATAAGATAATGAAAATACAGTAAAGTTTGTGTATGACGAAAACTGGTTGATTTAGTTAAAAGATCTTATACCATTCCTGAATTTCGCTATAGATAAGACGTTCGAACACATATGAAGACATACTTTAAAAACAGAAAGTAACATGATGAAAACTAGGCACCGGGACTCACATTCAATATTGCGATCTCTGGTGGGAGGTATGGAGGTAAGGAAGTAGGTGGTATGAAGACGAATGGCAGCTGGACAGTTTCTTAGAATATGGGCAGGTTGACCGCAATATGTATAAATATTTATACATATACAAACTCATTAACACAAAGAAAAAAACAGATAAACTCACTATAGAACTCACTTCGATATTTCTACATCCGTCTTCATCAAGGAGAAGTACGATGTACTTGCTTTGAGAAGCAAACCGCAACTCATATATATATATATACAAATATTTACAAAAGTATATGACCGTAAAATATAAACAGGGTCGTTTTCATCCAACTTCATCAGTTTTTCAGGCTCAGATAGAACTCTCAATGATGACGTTTCGGATTTTGTTTAAAACATTTTTTCTTAGGCAGGAGTATTTTAATACACAATTTATTAAATTTAATTCGTTTCAATTACAATAGTACGAGAATTATTTCCTCTTTCTTCTTTGTCATGCATTTTGTAAGGCGCTATTTGTATCAATGTTTCGTATGTCTGACCACAACATCAATTGTCATTACAGTTTTAAATTGAATCAAATAGATAAGAAAATTCACTTCCTCTATGTAAGTGTAAACTTCCAAAATAATACAAAAAATAAGATTGTACGCTTAGAAAAATAAATTAATACGCTGTATTGATTAATCAAATCAACGAATGCCTTTAAAAATAGAGAAATACTCATTATAGGTCGGTCATTCAGTACGTACAAAACAGTTACCTATTGTAGGAATCCAGCCTTGATAAATAATGGATATTGGTAATAGGTTTTGAATAGTTGACACAAAATCATCTCATGATTCAGATTATGATATCTGTTTTAGCAATATAATTACACCGCAATTAGAAAGGATTATTTTTCTTGGGTGACTGGATTGAAAAGGCGGCCTCATTTCTTGCTGACTTGCCATGAGTGGGCTATACATAATAGAGGATAGTCCTCCAAGGCCTCACGTCATTACAATGGAATTCCATGCCAGTTGTATTTCAAATTACCTCGCCTCTGTCAAAGACTGCATTTAATTCGGTTTCTAATTAACACGACCTCTGTAATGGCATTATAATGCATTTAGTGAATGGAGGTAACGCTTACATTAGGCTATCGCCCACCTAATTCAAAACTAAACAATGCACCGTCATTGTAATAAATTTGTAAGTAAAGTGTAGTGAAAATCCAAAGCAATTACTGAAATAGGTTATAAGTGTAAATAAATATAAATAATTTGATGAACAAAAACAATATTCTAGAAAAAAAATAATAGTTACGTTTCTTTATATGAGAGAAAATTTAATTACACATTTATGTGTTTCATTATTGGATATTATAATAAATCTCTAATGTTTTGATACAAGTTTATTTCATATATCAAAATAAAATATTTTATATCTATTAAGGTTACAGTTTTTAGCCATTACTTTCACTCTCAAGTTAATTTCTTAACGAATACAATTTTATGAGAACTTCATAAGTAGTAATTATAGTATTATTTGTACTATTCAATAATGTTTTAAAAAGAACGGTAATATCCAATTTATTATTATATAATATTAATTATAATTATTGCCATGCAAATGAAATGTTCTGGTTAATTCATATTTATTATTACAGTATTCACTTTCACTAGGATTTGGCCCTCTATAAAATATTCTCAAAATACCTTGGACTGTTGTTTCGCCTATATTTGTAAACAGATCTGGGTATAAATCTTTCAATAACATTAGAAAGTTTCATTATTTATATAGATATGCATAATTAGCTGTTATTTTTGATTTTCTGAGTGAAAAACTATTCCTAGTTATATCCTACTTACTTATCAACTACCGTGCTGCTCCTGGTGACAATTTTACGAACTCTCCTTATCATAATTTGACAAAAACTTGGAAATGCTTAAAAAAAATTCATGAAAACTATAACAAACAATGACAACCAAAGTACAAAATATATGATTAAATCATTAATACATAAGTTAAATAAGTTAAAGTTAAATAGCTTTCACAAATGTTCCAGTTTCCTTTTCATTATAGTTTTCATAAGTTTTTCTAAATTCTTCTTACTATCACTGCAACACAGAAGTTAGTAAAACAAAACTATAATAGGTTTTCTTTCAAAGCACCATAAATATTATGGTAACAATGTAATCTATTTTTTTAAATGTTTGCTCATTAAATCTGTTGTTGTTGTATCCTTAAGGATGTCTCCAAATATAGAAAAAATGTTGTATACATTTTTTTTGAGATTGATTTCATACTAGATAAAATCTTGAGAAAATTGAAGTTTTGAATAATACATTTGGATTTAAGGAGATAAGACAACAACTTTATATTTGTTATTTACAATGATTACTAATAAAATGATATCATGTTTTGAACATGCACCATCATTTCATCATTCCTCTCTAGATCCTTCATATCTCAACTAAATTAATTATTAGATAATTTAAACAAGAAAAATTAGAAGTATATTATAATTTTTCACAAGTTCAAAACAATAAGGTTTGTTGAATATGTCTTAGTTACAATTTCTTTTGAGTAGGTAACAGACATTGTACTTAGTATTTTTTTTCTTTGCAAGTTTATTTACAGAACACTTCTCAAATGATGATGGACAGGAATAGAATTTATTACCTACTTAGAGTGGAACACTTGCAAAGCGTCCTCCATCATATTATGGTATCTTAGTCAAGATTCAACTACTTACCTATATTGAAAAAAAAAAATTAAAATCTAAAAAGAAGGTTTATTTTAAAATAAATTTTTAAAGTATAATTATTTCGCTTCCTTTTTAGCAAATATTCATCAAATTCGAAATAATTTCTAATATTAAACTAAATTTTATTAATAGTTTATTACTTACATTGGTCCATACCTTATTACAAATAACCGTACAAATAGTTATGAAATTATGATAAATTTTGGCCACGGATATACACACAAACTTGATTTATATAAGGTGTAAATATACATGATACGTTATTTTGATATAATTCCACTGAATTTGAAATGTAATAGCAGCTTTTATTCCTTGCTAATGGAAGATTTGTGCGATAGGCGAAAGTGTGATGGCAAGGGGGTGTCACTTTTGATTTGGCACACATCAAGCACGGGCATGAGTCATTACCAGGGCGCCAGCACAAGTGTCTGGTATCAACTATCAAAGCGGTAACAATCCCCAGCGTCAGTCATCTACTGGGACCAATTCATTCAACATGATACGGCCGTTGGCTAATACGATATCTTCAAACCATAAACTCAGACAGAGTGGCTAAACACAAGAGTTTAGATTGCAAGAACAAAGACATTCAAGAGTGAAGACAATGGATTGGAACAGTTTTTTCAAAATGTTACTTTAGTAAATTAACATAAAAAACTATATTGACTTTAGACAAAGGTGGAAGCAAATAATATTGTTTGTTTTCATATAAAATCTTTTCTTTTTAAAAGCTTGCCATTTGTTGACATTTTTACTCATTCTCAGTAACGCAGATATCCTTACCGAATAAATGTTACTTAACTATAACTAAAGTATAATTCTCATGAAACGAAATTGGATTCTTTGTATCTTATAATACATTTTGTGGTTCTCTAAAACTATTTTTGATGTGTTCTTTGTGTGTGTCTATGTGTGAGTCCAGTGTATCCAAAAGATAAATTAGTTATCAATGGTTATGATAACAGTTCAACTTGTAAATTCTTGAGTGTTTGTTTGTTGGTAAATCAAAGAATATTGATCGTATATGATATTTTAAAGAAGTTAAATAAAGCATAGGATCGATCAGCAAAGTCAAAGTGCTTTTTGAAATTCTTCTCCACATTTTTTGTTCTTCCCATCAAAATTTGGATTAAATATTGTTAAAGCAGATAAATTATTAATTATTAACTTTCAATTATTAAATTAATTTCCATACAAATTTTAATATGGCGAAATTTAGTATGATACTACGTCATGAGTTTGAACATAAACTGTGATTAAATGATGGGCAAATTAGGACTGGAAAGAGTGAATTTTGGCTTTCTTTAGTGGGTTTTCAGAGGTTGGGAGGGATATTAGAGAAGAATTGGTATGCGGGCGAGTTAATAAATGAGGAAGGCTGGGCGCTAATTCACGTAGTCGTGCCGTGACTGGCTCATTAGATGCACCAGGCGCCCGAGAGATAACATGTGCGCAATTCTGCCAATCTTTCTACAATACTCGCCAGATTTACGACTCACTGTCCTAGTTTACTGCCAAATGTTTAATATCCCCCTTCTTTACTCTCTAATCAGCCCCTTCGCCTCCAACAAATACTCCCCGCAACACACTCATCCAGCAACATCTTCCGATCAATTTTAAACCATCATTTTTACATTTTTTTTTATCATTTTAACTTATATTGAATACCTCCTAAAGTTAACCCTTATATATCGAAATTTACATAACAAAACAAGCAAAGATGTAGAAATCCTTTATATAATACTCAATATATTTTTACGCAATTATATATTTTAAAAATATATAATACTCAATACAATTTAGGGCTTCCAATATAATTATAGCGCAGAATGTAGAGCAGTATTAAGTGTGACAGAAAGGACGGATAAGATACAAATATCAGATCCGTGTTTTTAAATGTAATACAAATAAATAATATGCCATTTGTAAGTTGGAAATATTACTAATCACTAAAGCGTACGAGCTGCGTGGTTAGCTGCTGTTTGCCAGCCAAGCAGAGCTTCTTCTTCTCTTGATGACGACGAGGTCAAAATACTCAAGTGAGTTGTGTGTTGTTTCTACGTGTTCTTTTCTTGTAATATTTGGTATAATAAAACAAATTCCTGTTCTGCAACTATTTTGTGGCACATAAACATGAACTAGACGGTACAGAAAAGTTGTTGCTATTACTAGATAAAAAAAAAGAAACCACTAAGTTCCATTAAAAGTACTTCCACATTAAATAGTTGACAAGACCTCAACTAACCAACACACCAAAAATCGGTTTAAGCACTCACACGGACTGCTGAAAAGTTTACTAAAATACAGATACACCAAGTTAGGAGAAAAACAACTAATGTAACCTAATAGACATCAGAAATTGATTTCTACCATACATATCCACAGAAGAAGATATTTATGTATATTTCCTTGACATGAAATGGGATAACTATGAGCAGAATAAATTGTAATTGTACATGAAACGACTGGTGAGAAAGTGTATTTACACGAATCGGTTAAACTGGTCGAGTTTTGAACAAAATGAACAAGGTAAACAGTATTTACAATTCGAATTACTTACAGTTACTATTGTTCAAACGATACTAAAATCTTGTGAACAAGTTTTCAGATTGCATTCATCTTTACAGACCCATCTTTAGATCTGGGTCTTTTTAGAGATATCAAAACTCAAGTTTGTCCATTTCTTAAATTGAAACGCTATATTAAGGTTCCAATATTTATTTATATATTAAATACTAAATGATTCATATTTCATATTAGTATCTGAACTAAATTGAATGCCTTAGTTGAAAAAAATATGAAATTAAAGAAAATACGGGAACACTTAATAAGCTTAAATAAACATTGAATTAATGAGCGACTGTAAGACAAAATGTTTAAAAAGCGCAGGCTGAAAAGAGCAAAAATGGAAGACATGATTGACATTAACTAGATTTAATTTAATTTACCTTATTGTAAATCCGAGTAAAAATAACCTTCTTTTATTATTTCCCTTATACCGTTTGCAGTTTTGAGCTAGTATGATTAAATTTTACTTATAGACTATTTAAGTTTATGTTTTTTTTTATTATTTTAATACTTTGATATATAACTGTTAATATTGTATTTAATTTATGATAAATAAAGTATAATCATTACCAAAAAACTCTATTTCCAGATTTGGCAGGTTAATATGTTAAGAGGATAATATTGTATTTAATTTATTATAAATAAAGGATAATCA
This sequence comes from Hermatobates lingyangjiaoensis, assembly GCA_026182355.1. Taxonomy (NCBI): domain Eukaryota; kingdom Metazoa; phylum Arthropoda; class Insecta; order Hemiptera; family Hermatobatidae; genus Hermatobates; species Hermatobates lingyangjiaoensis. Next base: position 933,379 of record JAPFBL010000068.1, read on the forward strand.
TTACCAAAAAACTCTGTTTCCAGATTTCGCAGGTTAACACGTTTAGAGGATAATATTGTACTTAATTTATTATAGATAAAGGATAATCATTACCAAAAAACTCTGTTTCCAGATTTCGCAGGTTAACATGTTTAGAGGATAATATTGTACTTAATTTATTATAAATAAAGGATAATCATTACCAAAAAACTCTATTTCCAGATTTGGCAGGTTAACATATTTAGAGGATAATATTGTACTTAATTTATTATAAATAAAGTATAATCATTACCAAAAAACTCTATTTCCAGATTTAGCAGGTTAACATGTTTAGAGGTCAACTGAGTCCATTTTCAAAGTTCTTTATTCTCATAGCACGCTATAATTTTATACATAGCTAAAACTATGCACAGATAACAAATGATATAAGAAAGTTTACAACTTGCTAGCGCCACTAGCGCTCAATAGTTGAACTAACAATAACTTTATATACATTTAAATCTAGGATTAGTATTTCTTGAACCAGACATATCCTTCATTTGACAATTTAGTGAAGGGAATTTTTCTTTAATAAACAATGGCTAACTAAATTGTCAAATAAATGATATGTTTGTCATTCGCAGTTTAAGAAATATTAAACCTACAATTAAATTTATATAAAGTGATATGTTAGTTCAACTACTGAGCGCTAGTGGCACTAGCAAGTTGTAACCTTCCTTATATCACTTATATTCCTTATGTTATCTGTGCACAAATTTAGCCTTGTTTTAACACTTACATTCTATTCTTAATATTTTATTGTATTCTCATTCTTGTATTACTATATAATCCTGAGAATGGCTAGTGAGGCCGAAAGCTTGATTTAGCTTAGTAAATGTGTTTTAAATTTTGAATTAATAAATATGTCCCTGGATGAGTCACTATCAGTTAACAGTTCAACATCGCAAGTTGCTTCGGTGTTTAGGAAAAAGGAGCACTTACTTAAGAGGATCGTAAATGCAGAAGCCTCTCTGATTTTCAATAACATATGTATAACGTTATACATATACATTTGTGTGTGCAGTGACGTAGCAAGGGAAGGGGGTATTCCTCCCAGGACAGTACGTGCCATTTTAAGGGAGGTAAAAATACAAAAAAACTTAAAGCTAACAGAAAATCTAAATTTTATATCAAAATGAGTTTTAAAGGTCGTAAATGTTTGTAAGTTTTATTTGCATAATACTTTTTTTAACGGATTTTGAACTGTGATGTTAGCAAAATAAAATGACGACTGTATCTACAGGCGAGTACTGTAATAACATGTAAGTCTGCAACTAATGACAGCAGTCTAAAATTAGATCCTTGATTGTAATTGAAGAAAATAAATATTTTCAGGATGTTCTGAAGTTTTGAATGTTAACGGATTATCAACGGGAGGAGGGAGGGCTCAAAATAGTTGCTACGCCACTGTGTATGGATGTGAGGGTGTGTAAATGGTTGGATGGTGCGATGTGTCCACACAGTTCGTGCACATGCAACAGGTCAGCCCGTTTGATGGATCATGTTGATATTATTACATCGTACATGAACAGTAATTTTTTTGGCAATATCGTCTCATGGTAGTAATTGTCCTTCATCTGTTCTCAGAAACAATTTTATTGACGTTAAAAGTTTTCATTTATTTTAGATTAGTTATTATCAGTAATTAATAAGTAATAATTAATAATTTTTAACATATTGATAACAGAATTTTGTTGATAATGAGTTGTTCAGTTATGCTTAAAATGTAACATTTTCCCGCATAACTAACTTTAAGGAAATCTCAGCATGATAGTGATTCCAACAGCCGACAGAACATCGTCAAAGTATTTATTTACAAACCATTCATTTTCAAAATTACAACATGACTATATTTTCTGACAACTATGATTATTAAAGTAAAATATAATTAAATAAAAAGCTTAAAGTGGATTCAAGCGATCAAATAATCGACTTAATTTAATTTATAATCAATGTGCTATAGTAATATAGTCAATTTATTGCAAAAAAATATTAAAATTAAAAAATAATTTCAAGAGACACTAAAATTTGTAATCTGTTAAAATCTTCAAAAAATTTTCTTTTGACATCAATAAACTTTACTTATTGTAGTAAAGTAAAAAAAAAATAAGACAAAGTGTAATGAAATTATACACTCAAAATAAGCTGAATTTAGCATCATACGTATAATATGGTCTCTTTCTATAAAATGATAAAGTTCTAAGACACATTTTAGCGCGAAATTAAAAGTATTTACATTAAAAAATATAAAAGTTTTTGACAAATCATATTTAAACCAACTGAAGTGCACTCACTAAACCAAAAATAACTATAAAGTCCACTTAAGATAATAAAATCTGAAGTTGTTACATTGACGGCAAATATAGGTCAGTCCGAAGTGCGCACGAGTACGTCAGGATCTCTGGTACTTAGACCAATAATAATAATAGTAAATAATCAATGAACAAAAAAAAATAGGTAATATTATTTTAAATATAAACTTATACTAATTAATTTAAATTGTCAATATTCATAAAGAATAAGTAAGATTATGGAATTACATTGAAATATATTACTTATCAAACCATTAAATCAAATAACAGAGTTATGCCATGATATATAATATATTAATAATCAATAAGGTTATTAACTGCTTAGGTGATGTTAATTATTATAGTTTTTATTGTTTTCGAAATATTTTAAAATATAAATTTTAATTTATTTGCAGCTTTTTAATAATATTTTACCACAAAAATGTTAATTAATTTTAAGAAAAGTTCAAGTGATTGCAGAAGAAACTTCATATTAGTTGTCTTTATATTAGATCTTGCAATATTAGAAAATTCTTGAAACTTGTCATGTGTCAGTATTAATATAAAGGTATAAATAAGAATATATGAAATAAATAAGGAATTTCAAGTGTAACCAGGAGGGTGAAATAAAGTTTGCAACTTGTTTTTCGATATAAAGTATGATGAAGCATGATTCTATTGGGGCGTGTTGTTTGAAAACAGGTTTTTTTTCTATATGAAAATGATAAATGTACCATAGACATTGATTGACCTTCAAACAGAGCATTTCAAAGCTATTCGAAAACATCTTAAAAAAGAAAAATCAAAAGGATTCAGGACACCTAAAACCCTTTTATCTTTCAAATACAACGCGTCATTTTTTTGATAACTATAATTATTAAAGTAAACTAAAATGAAATAAAAAGCTCAAAGTGGATTCAAGGAATCTAGAAATCAATATTTTTTTTTATAATCAAGGTATTATACTAATTGTATTGTAAAAATAATAAAATTAGAAAATGATTTCAAGAGACACTAAAATTTGTAATCTGTTAAAATCCCCAAACATTTCTTTTGAGGTCAATACACTTTACTTATTGTAGTGAAGTAAAAAAAAAATAACACAGATTCAGCAGATCACAAAATGAATAAAACTGCCAACATTATTTTTCATGATTACAATACTTTGTTTGTATTAACGATATAACAAAACTAGATTCTAGGATATTAAAACGTCGAAATTAACTGAAACATCAAAATTTATCTTTTCCCAAATGACTAAGTTCTTTATCATTTCTTGTATCAGTATAGGGGACTTAGGGGGATTCAAAACGTGTTATCCGTAAACATCTCATGGACCACGATCACTATAATTAATTACATTTCAGTAAATACAATACAAAGCCCATCAAAGTTTTTCAGGTTTTTTTTTTTAATCATGTAGTTGAACTTGCACACCAAACAGTTGCTACGATAAGACATGCTTAATAGTCAGTACAGCGGCATGACACGCTGAGTCAACTCTCAGACCTTGGTATAAGTTTGATAGTTTCCCGAAATCATATTAATTATTACAACTATTCCACCCTAAACCAACTCCAATTCACAAATAACTTTGATATTACGTCCAAATGATATTGAATACGGAAAGTTAAATTAATCAACTTTTAGGAGAAAATTTTGATTGGTTCGCTTAATTATTAGAATTTGATAAAAGGTTATAGGAAACTAAAAATTTCACTTACACATTCTATAAAAGAATGTTAAAACCAACTGTTATGAAATGATAATTTAAACACGTATTGCTTTAACACCACCACCACCCTGAAGTATTTTTATCAATAAATTAGAGTTTTGTGGTGAAAAAATTTACCACTTCATTGTCTTAACTCACAATCGAGACCAGTTCTGATAAGAGTACTTACTCTCCTTCCTGTACTGTGGCCTATGCAATCAGTTTTCAAATTAAAATTGTTATTAATTAATTAATCCTAATTAATATTGTGTTTACGATATTTTTTTAAACAAACTTTCCACTATGAAATCATTTTGTAAAATAAGCGATCATTTTTTATTAATTAATTAACTCGAACGCAATGTGATTTACAAATTTCAATTATTCTTACAATTGCATGCTAAATCCAATCCGCTTATACTGAAAATTCGATTACAATATTACTCTCCTACTTTCAATCTTCATCTAAATTGATTAGATGATAGTTTAAATAAATGCTCAATCAATAAATAAAGTTGATTTTTCTTGGGGATCTATATATATATATATATATATATATATACTTTTTCGTTGGAAATACGATCCGAAACAGACAAATACAGTTTAATGTAGAAAAAAAACTTTGGAGATGGGTCTCCAACTGTCTATGAACCAGTGAGCCTGGTTTCCCTCTCTTATCTCTCCTGAAGACGGTTCAAACTGAAAATTAGAGACTGTAAGTGTGTGTTTTAATCTCTCTAGTTTCTTTTTCTATATTTAACTACGAATATATTGTTAAATAGCAAGTAAATGTGTAATGAAATTTGAAATATAAATAAGTTTTTCAGTAACATTATTTAAAATTATAGTAGAAATAAAACGAATTCATTTGATGAGTTCGGAGTAACAAAGTTTTACCAGTAAGAAGTAGTTTCAGACCAGAGGTCTAATACTATTGATTTATTGTGCTTCAATAAGTCCAATACATTTTACTATTGTAAACTTCGCGATTACGCCCGTACGGTTTTATAGCTTCAGAGATTACAAGAGTCCATTCTTTGAATCAGGAGTCAGAGGAGGTAGTTAAAGAGCAGATACTTTATTGATGCAACAGTGGTTGGGTGTCAGATGAGGTGGCGACGGAATGAGGGAGTTTATTGAGGTTTGAAGTCAGACGAGGTGTGAAAGGACGAGGTATTTGTTGGGGCTAATGTGATTTGGAAAGTTGGTATTGAAGTAAGATGGTTTGTGGTATTACTATCAACCTCTGTTGAACAACTATAATATTATATTCCTTGAAGTAGAATTTCTTAATATAAAAATTAAGTTTTCAGGACGTTGAATCAACCCTGTAAAACAAGAACTATGAATGATCTACAATACTACTGAGGAATCAGTAGTACTCTACCTAAATACAAAAAGGAAGTGCTACAAGACGAGGGACTGTTACTGGAATGGAGGTAAGTCATATGTGAAGACCAGACACAAAAAGGAAGAGCTACTTTGCCAGGAACTATTACCGAAAAGGAGGTCATACCATGTGGAAACACCAGATATCAAAAGAGTTTAGAGCAAATAGGATTAAAAATTTTATTGGAATGGAGTTGTTCAAGTCATGTTGGAGTAATGGATGGAACTTCCTTCGAAGAAATTTCCATGAACACATTAATCTAAATTAGGAGACAAAAAATATAATTTTTTAAAGAAATTACTTTAAAAATGCTTAGATTTTATGGATATTAATCTTAAATCATCCCAACCTCCTCTTGTAGTATATAATAGTCTGTGCTATAAGATAGAATTTCATGATAATATAAACTGAAATTTACCTCAAAAGAAAAAAAGTTTGTTTGGCACAAAGTTTGGCACTTTAGTTTTCACTCCGACATAAAATTATCTTCAAGGGTTCGTGAGCAACAAATGATTGAGAATTCATCCAGAAATACTGTCTGCGAACTGTTCAACCGTGCATATGCATGATAAAGTCTGAACCTGCGATATACTATGAAAATTAACTATAGCCTCCTAACTTTGAACAGGACTTAATTCATGTTATTTAAAGCAGGCGATCATTAAGCTAAGAGTAACGCAAAGTCTAATCCTGAATTGTCAACTTGGCCCAGCTGACTTATGTGCCCCTACTTAGAGAGATTAAATTTACTTTAGGGATTGCAGCTTATTGCTAAAATCATATTACTATATCTTATCGAGTTATGACGTAAGTTGGCCTATATGCAACTCGTTCGATGAGGCGCATTAACTGTTTGCTAACGAGAAGATCAAGTCAATTGTTTTACACTCAAGTAGTTTAAGTTTAGAACTTGCCAAACGCTTATTCAAACAAATGCGTCTACTCCGATACCGACCGACTTTAAGCTCAGGCTTAATTAAACTCAGAAATATAGCCTATGTGATTAAATTTTACTGAAACAATGTTTAAGGAAAACAAAATTTTCACCAATACGTATATTCATAACTAAAACCACAAACTTAATCATAAAGAAAAATCAATAAATTATTCAAGATTACAATAAAAATAAAGGCCTTAGATTTTAGAACCCGTAATAGAAAAGAGTAATCCTGGCTATATTTAAGAAAATATGAAAATACAAAAGAAAAAATCCTTTAATACCCATAATCTGAAGTGACAACTCTCACATACAACGAAACTAAAAGATTAAGTAAAATAATGTCTGATACACAAATTTTGAATATATGATAAAATCTACAGAAAAAGTTTAAGTATTTAATTTAACTCAGAAAATAATACTAAATGGGTTACTTACCTATTACAAGGCCTTGTTTACAAACATCCAGGTAGAAGGGGCAACAAATTACCAACGCAAAGGTCAACATGTAAACCTCAAGTATATTGTAAACATGTTGACTAATGTTTCCGGTGGGACAAACCAAATTAATCAAATTAAATCAGTTCTAGATTCGGTTTCAATAATAAAATTTGCCAGAAGAAACATAAGATTCAATAAGCATTTACTTTTTAGGTTTCACCATAATTGAAAAAAATGATCATGTGAAACCAACACAAAGCAGTACTTATCTAAATGCAATGAACGACTGCCCACAGAGATGTACTGCATTTGGCACCATCCAGGACATCTTTAACCCGACTGTTAAAGGATAAGCACGACGACTGTAGCAAGTATTCGTCAAACAACAATGACAGCAATAGACAGTTTGATAAGCTTCGAGATATACTAAAAAAAAAATTGAATAACAGTCAAGAGACCAATAGAAGTTTGCATATACTATACAAGTTTCATCATAATAACTTTTAATATAAAACACATTTACCAGTCAAAACCTTTACTAAAGCGCATTAATGCTTTGTGTTGCTATAACTAAAAGTTAGGAAGCTATGAATCTCAAAAAAATGTATACATTCGTACAACTACAACATTACCTAAGCTCCTCACCATGTATCTGGTAGCAGGTACTCGAAAATAATATACACCAAATGAACGAATGAACATTCGAGCTTTCAACCAAGAAAAATTATCTTTCAGGGATATGAATAATAACATTTGCGACATTTTCTAGGAACTACACTGCTCTATTTTTAATCTAATATTAAATATCTAAAGAAATCAGCATGGAGTATTTTAGAAAGGAGACCTGCCTCAAATATTGGTTGATGGATATCATGTATACATTAAAAGTAATAATATACTTAAAGTTTATTTTGTAATGTGAGAATAGTCACAAAGAAGTCTAAAATAGATTACTAATTAAATTAGTTTCTCCAGGAATCACAATATTAACATATAACCACTGTAATATAGTTACAATAGAAGAATACGATTTTTAGTGTAATTTTAAAAGTTTTCTCTTAATATAGGCTTTAAAACAGAAGAAATGGTGTTTGATTTGAGAAAATCATATGCACTGCGAAAAGAAGCAGGATTCGAAACAGAATGGAATCACTCAAATTATTTAAGAGAAAAAAACGGGTTCAAAAAATTAAGTTTAAAAATAATTAATTATTACGTTGTCACATATTTTTTTCTTTTACTTCTTTTGATTTACATAAATCTGAAATATTTGTTTAAAAAAATTGTTTGTATATATTTTAGTGGTTTATTTTTTGGTGTGAATTTTTCTACTATATCATTATTAATAGCAAAGTACCAACTTCTTCACGATTTCACACCGAATAATAGTTCTCGGCTTAAGAATGGTGTTATTTTCAAACCTACTGATAAATTTGGAAACGACCTGCAATACATTAGTCAGTTTGACATTGTGGTAGATTTTGCTATTCACGAGTCAGTGCTTCCCGGGAACACTTTAATTTAATTTTCCATGCTACACAAATGCTCCATTAAAAGATCAAAGTTAAGCCCTTTAAAATATCTGTAAATGTGTTCGAATGACATTTTCAAACGATAACTTCCAAATGTCAGCAACAAGTTTCCTCCGCAATTTCATCAAGTCAGTTTAATTACAACTGGCAGTACTTCATCTTTAATTAAATTGTTTCAATACTAGTTTATTTGTCTTAAGTTAATTTAATTTGTAAAATTTTGATAATTACTTATAAAAGCTTAATAATTTGCAGTATTGATCGTTAACTTATGTTTGACGATACGTACTCACGTCAGTACTCAGACACATTCACAATGTTTCCTCATACACACACGCATACACACATAGGAAAATATTTCTTGTTTTGTGTTATAATATTACTTCCGAAGATTATTTAGATCGTATTTTAATATCTTAATACATAAATATTTGTGAAAATACTTGTAAAGATGAGTGTATATTACAAGTATATGTGAGTATATATACAAGTATAAACTTACGAAGAAGATTCAGAAATAACCGAAAATAGTAACATAAAGGAATAAAGAAATGTAGAATCACAATCTTTAATTTTTAGTTTTAACACGACATCAGGAGAAGAAAGTTGGGAGACTAAAGGCATGAGACGGTTTGAAATCAAATCTTTGGTCTCCTTTTCCTGAGAACGGTTCATTAACTATACAATCAAAAAATGCAAGTTTATTTTATTCCTTTCATTTGTGCCACTTTATCTCGACTAAATCGCCATCAAGTACAAAGATGTGTGACGCTCCGAAGATAAGTACGACACAAGATGACTTCTTTCCAAGATGATTTCCAAGGAGTGGAAACCCCAAACATTTATTATAGATGTATAAATCGTTTAAAACCAACGAATACAGATTACTTAAGGAAAAGAAAACCATAATTGATATTTAGGAATAGACTATTTCATTAGCAGAAATTTAGAAGGAAAGATTTATTCTAAACAGAAGCTGACTGTACACAAAAGCTTTCAGATCAAAAATTCGTTCCTATTCATCTTTTACTATAATCTCTTCCTCACAACAAACTGTCGTTCGACATATTGATTAAAGTAGAAGTGTTGTTCTCTAGAATTCTTCTTGTTTTTTTTAAAAAAAAAATATTTATTTGACTTGCCAGTTTCAGTTTTAAAATAAATATATATAAATGTAGGAGAACAGATAGAAAATAGAAGTAAAGATAAAAATGAAGAAGTAGAGAGTTGAGATTTCTACTCGGAATTAGTGTAATGGAGGCTGACTATTTTACTGGGGATTACACTAAACCGGAGAGAAATCAACTAACTTTTGTCTGCCAATTAAACCAACAAACGAACCTTTTTAAGCCGATTGGCTAACCGGAACAAAGTTATAGAAGGATCCACAGAAAGTTCACAACACAAAAGCCTTCTATAAGATGTCTTGGAGATTATTCCTAGAATTGATAAATGTATTGGAAATGAGTTTTATTAATACAATTACTGTCTTATACTCGCTGTACTCTCATTAAAACAATTATGTTGAAACATTAAAATTAAAGAGATATACTTCAAAAAAATAACTATCGCAACTAATAAAGGAAACCAGATCAAGAGATAGAGATGAATGAATTTCTAGAAAACAAAAGTAGAAGAACAATTATTTATGGCCATTCACGTATATATTTATTAAAACACGGTACCGCCTCAGTCTAGTATTATATTATTTAATGGTAAAAACGATTCGTTAATTATTCTGAATACTTAGTACTTTACTCTTTACTCAAATATGAAAATATAGTTTCCATAATTGTTGTGATAATAGTATGGTATTTCCTCATTCATTTATAATTATTTGATTTATTAATCATGTACAAGACTGGTATGATGATATAATTAATATATGTTAATTGTAGGGCACTAGAGTATTTCAACATTATATGTACTCACATAGTCTTATGTTCATAGAATAATATACTAAAGTAGTAAGGTAACAATAATGTCTGTTTGATTCTTTGTTTGTTATCATATTCTTTTTGTTAAAGGAAGGAGAGAGACCGAAAGAACCATTTATATTCTTAAACTACATACAGCAGACTCTGGAAATGCGTGTTTATACCTATGAACACATTCTAGGTGGATGTGATGGAATCCTGTTTAAGAGGTTGTGTAATGATTTTTTTGCAAATTGTACGTAAAACCAAAAGAAGTGATAGTGAGTTCTCTAAAAATAATTATCTAAGTCCATTAAATAGTACATAAATAATACTTTCTAAATTTAGGAACGAGAAAATAATGCAGGAAACCACATGTACGACGACGGTGCGCACGAGTAAGACAATATTCATGCATTAGTTTAATTATAATAATAATAATATTTGATGAAATAGACATAGGTATATGAAAACAAAAGAAATCATTATTGATTATCCAGAATTTGATAGTATGACCACACCATTGGCAGGTGACTCTGTTGATCTCGTAAGTCACTACTTTGAAGAGTAATGCTTGATGGTACTCCTATTGGGCTTATAAGTCATAATTCCCAAAGTTTTGAAATATACGCAAACGGATAAGTCTAGATAGAAATCAAACTAAATCAGACCTTATTCCTTTTTCAAGAAGAATGAAAGTATACTCAAAGAAATCTATATTGAAGAAACTAAACAAGAACTCTAAGATGTACTCAAATACCTTGGAATCTCGTTATAAAAACTAGATTGAAAAAACATTGTGGCAGATACATATCTACTATTCTCAGTTTAGTAATAACAATCATATCAGTTTTTACAGATGAAGGATTTCAAGTGTGCTGTAACTGACAAAATGGTTATAACTGCAATAAAACAAATCAAATCTTTAAATTGATTGTATACGAGCCAGGTAATACTTTACCAGAGAGTGTTAAATTACGTCAATATGATAAGACACTTTGAAATACAACTAAAATTCGGTTTATTTACAGTAAAGTTGACTCTAGACTTAAGTATAGCACTCTAAAATTCCACATTACTAACGTCATGGCATCCAACAAACTTCGTCAGATATAAAATTGGAAATTCCAGAATTACGAAAATTAATAGCATTGTATATGACGATGATAATTTAGATTTGAAGGTACACATAAACGAACATGTATTCCATTTTCACAATTAACGAAAACAATAAAAAACTAACTCAGAAGAATATAAAGTTTACTTTCATTCATAAAGACTATATTTGCAAGAAAGTTCTTTATTTTAAATTTATAAGGTAGTTTTAATTTCAATTGATTTAAAACTCCTTGAACTTGTTTTCCTTGACCGGGAAAATTGATGATTTTCTATATAAAAGGATATATTTCATCTAAAATAATATGTAAACCAGGAGGAGGAAAATAACTGATAATTTTTAGGTGGAGAAGAATGGAGTAAGTTTGTATTGAGTCGCTGCTAGTCCATAAATCGCGCTCGCTATCTTCTAGCCCCTCGCCAGTTCGGCCACTATTTTTCACTGCTACGGTTTGGATCAATTCCAATGAAAACCGGTTTGCTTTCTCTTTGGCCTATGTATTCAAAACACAACTTGTAAACAGTCGAGAAGGAATTGAAACATCACCCCTAACTCTCTGCACACACTCTCGCGCACCCTCACTCCCTCTCTGTCTTGGAAACCTTCTTCCATTCCATTCCAGCAGTAGTAATTTAGCGGCTAAGCGGGACTTGGTGGAAAAAATATTAACTCTGTGTTATTGGGCCAAAAGGACTGGCCTTCCCCTAACTCCGGCCGGCGCGACAAATGGACTCAGTTCAGGGCAAAACATTTTCTGACAAACTCTTTTCTTCCGATTCCCTTGATGATCTTAGCTTATAGTAAATTTTTTTATCCTTAGGAAATTTAGTATAATCTTTGTGCAGTAGATCAAGCTGTCACACTTTATGAAACTCAATTATCTATATTTCTGACTTCTGTTTTTCTCATTTTAAATAAAAAAGTTTCAATAATTTGGCTGTTGTACATTTGAACGTATTATTACTATAGACTTTTATTGAAAAAATTGCAATAAAAAAAGAACGACCCTGCTTGTCATTCAATAACTCTGTACCCTTTCATGTCTTGTCCTTCCATAGGTTTATACTGGGTGATGTCCACACTGACAGATATAGCTAGTACCGCGTATTTACAACTACTCTGCTCATAGTTTCTCTTCCTAGTAGATCATTTATTCGATTATCTACTTCGTGGATACATGCATTCGTTAACAAACATTATTCTTTTCTCCATGCTCATAAATTATTTTATAAATATTTTTCGCTTGTTACAGTCTGTTAAACTCTTCATCTACTCGTTTTTTTTTAAATATGGGCCAGTCTGACAATGGTTTAAATATGTATCTATCTCATCATAGTTATTTGTAATCATACATTCAGATATATACTCGATACTGATAATATCGATTATAAAAACGGTAGAGCAAAAAAAAATTGCTTGTCTTCATTTTTCTTTCTGTTTTTTTAAGGTATTTTAAAGTACAGTAAGTTAGGGAAGATATCCGCCAACTTATTGTAGTTCCTTATCCTTCCTCCTGATTTCTTAACTCTTTTTACCTCCTTATAAAACTATGGTCCAAGGCTCACCCAGTATGTCACCCATATTTGCTCGTTTTAATAATAGTTACAATTGAGTAGCATTTAATTTAATTTAATGCCCAATTTTAAGTCAGTTATGCAAATCTAATTTTTTTTCTCAAAATTATAAACTCCTACTTTTAAGTTAGGCGGTTTTTTTCTAAATATTTGGTCGAATTTTATATTAATTTTAAAGTCCAAGATTGAAGATTGATATAAGAAATTCCACAACGATTTTGTTTGTTATGTAGAATCTATGTATAGTAATTTCTTACTTTTCTTTCTTTTGTAGGCCTTGGAAAAAGATTTAAGTAAAACTCGAAATGTCGGGAATAAGAGTGTCAATTGAATTTGGAGAAACTGACCGCATCCCGACACTCTATTGTCCTCATATTTATATTTATTTAGAGAAGGCCATTGACTATTGTCTTCTCTCGGTACTACTTACTTTGTTGATGACTACCATTAACTTGTTTAAAACATTCAATGTCAGTTAAAGTTTTTTTTTATTTGTGAGTTTTAAATGTATACGTATATTTAATTTTTGGCGCAAAGAATTTTTATCATGTTTAGAACAAACTCAAATATAAAGTATCACGTGTTCATTCAAATTAGTTGTTATTAAAATCTACAGACTATATTTTTCTTGTAAAAAATCTGTAATGTAATACTTAGTTTTTCTGTTTCAAAATTTTATACTTCCACCTATGAAAAAGGTTTGAAATAAAAACAGAAACGTTGACAATGAGAGTTTAATTTGAACCTGAAGAACTGACAGAGTCCCGATAAACTTTAGTTTTGTATATATAAATCTTCAGGTTCAAATTACACTCACAACGCCAACGTTTCAGTTTTTATTTCAAACCTTTTTCATAGTCCTACAAATTTATCAATTTTTATATATCGTATATATATTTCGTTAGATAGAATGTCTGTGAGAGCTTTACATGCATTTGTATAGTTTCAGTTTATTCCTTTGGTCAAACGTAATCTTTTTGCTTTTTTCTTGTGAATTCTCTTATAGACACCCATTTATGAGAAAAATGACCATATTCTTTTGCTTGCTTTCCGCATTTATTATTGACATCAACTAATCAATTATAAGAATTATTAACAACTGTTTAATATTTATAACCAACAAGTGGTTTTGTGAAAATGATTAAAGAGCATTTAGATAATGATAGGAGGGTCTGATGCAAGTTATTTTGAGTTAAGTGGCCTCATCTCTGTTCTAAGCCCTGGATTATAAGGGGATCCCTTATAAGCCGGCGAGCATGCTCCTTGTTACTCACACCACTGTCGACCACAGCCAACAACCTCAGGCAGGCTTATCCGCCATTCAACTCTTACGTCCCACCAAATCGCTACGTCTTGTAAGCCACTCACTCTCATTATAACGGCGTCTTCATTCAAATCCAAATATCAAATTCCAGTCATTATGACTGCCGTAAAGACTGTTATAAATATTATCTCTTCTTATATAACATTAGAATACGAGCAGGCCTAGTTTCATGAAACCTCCATCAAACAGTGGTACGTTTTTTATTGACTTTAAATTACGCATACATGACATTTACGTTATATTTAACTTTAATACTATTTTTTCCTCTAATATTCACCATTCCTCACACACACACACACACAACAATCAATAACATATATATATATATATATATATATATATATATATATATATATATATATAATGATCAAACCACAATAAGAAAATGGGAAAACAAACTGAGATCTCAACGTAACAAGGGTTTCGTAGTCAAAGGTTGAAAGATCTTAGTCTTGGTTTCCCATTTTCTTATTGTGGTTTGGTCATTGATTGTTATTTCACGTGTTTATGTGAAATCTTTATATATATATATCGACCATGGAATAGAAACGAAACTAAAGTTTATCGGAACTCGATCAGTTCTTCAGGTTCAAATTAAACGCACATTTTCGTTCTTATTTAAAACCTTTTTCATAGGCAGAAGCAGAAATTTTGAAACAGAAAAACTAGTCATTGCATTACAAGTTATTTTACAAAGAAAAATAGTCTGTGGATTTCAACAACAACTGTAGTTTAAATGAACATGTGATGAAGTTTTCATTCAAGAAGTTCAGTGTCACGTGTTCATTCAAACTACAGTTGTTGTTGAAATCCACAGACTATTTTTCTTTGTAAAATAATTTGTAATGTAATACTTAGTTTTTCTGTTTCAAAATTTATACATCTGCCTATAAAAAAGGTGTTAAATAAAAACCGAAACGTTGGCAACGAGAGTTTAATTTGAACCTGAAGAGCTGACCGAGTCCCGATAAACTTTAGTTTTATATATATCACATTTTCTTATGTCTGTGACCTATTTATACTGTATAAATATATTTCTGATCCGCCTAAACTGTTAACTGGTCTTGCAGGATAGTAAAGAATTATCATGCAACTACTGCGAAAAGGTGCGTGTCTGTGGTGCAGTGTCAGTGTTGCCACCTTAAACAGGAAAAATAAAGAAACTAAAACAAAAATGAAAAAATAGAGACTAACAAGTTGTGTAATCACCTAGATGACGAAGTTAGAACCAATTGTAACATTTTGACCCTCAAACCTTACTTCAAAATAAAGGTAAATAAGAGGTTATAATACAGTAATGTTACTAAATATAAATTATATAAATAATTACCAATAAAAATAAAAGCCTTATGTGATTCAGAAGGAGAAGGTGGTAAGAGGTCTTTTATTAGACTGCACATGCAGTTAATTCTAAATTTATCAAGAACGGCGTTTATTTTTAGAGGACTAAATTGATCAAGCTTTGAAATGAGCCTGTAAAGTTGACCTTGTAATGCTGCAGCCACTGATGTGCCTCATCCCGGTTCATATTTAATGAATGTAAGCTGAATATAATTTAAGGCTTTTTGTCCAATCTAATTAAAATACGAGTGTAGATTTTGTTTGTCCTAAGGGAATGAGATATCTTTGAAGTAACATACAGATGTGTATTTGCGTATGTAGAAATATAAGGGAGTTGTTTATCTTTTTTTTTTTTGCCGCTTACTATAATTCAATATTTATTTGTTTGATGCAGCAAAGTTAATTTGCTCTCGTAGTTCTTTTAAGGCTAACGCTGGCAGCCAAGGAGGGGCTTTGCTTTATTAATTTCAGAAGCAGCACGCTCTCGCCTAGACAGAGTGAGTTCTCAGCAGGATATTTAATTAAAGAGGAGAGTTTTGTGGTATGTGTCCCCAGACGGAGCTCTCAGAATTCTCGAGTCCCTCTCTTCCAGACCTAATGGAATTTCTCTCTAAAACCGAGTGCCTCCCCCGCCCACCACTCCACGCCCCCTTTGCTTCCACAATTCTATCCCCTCTACTCCATCTAGAATAAAACACGCTTTGAAATATGGCCACCCCTCTCCCACCCGCCTGCCGCCTTAAGGCAACATTCCTCCACACGCTCTCCAGTCTTTTTCTAATACCCCTCTCATCCCTTCTCCTTTCAAGATATTAGACTTTAGCAATTATTTCTGTTTTAACGTTTCCGCTTTGCCTCCAAATTTCCTTTCAATGCTGATTATCCTACTACTTATAAAATCTTTTATCCACGTAAAATACTCTATCATCCATTTTAAAATGAACATTAACCATTTTTTCATTTCATATTCTAGTAAGTACTGATTAATTAGCTCCTAACCACATCAATCCTGGCCAACATTTGTAGTTCTTTAATTAATGTTACAATTAGAAAGCACAAAACAGAGACTAATACTCACGATTCTTGTGTCTTCTGGAGAAGGAAAAAGAAAAAGAAGGAGAAACACAGGAGTGGAATGTGAAAGCATCCACCAGCCGGTACAAAGTGGCCATTCGTAACTATTTATTAATATCATAAACATTCAAGAAAATATTTATTATCCTTAGTAGCAAGAAACACTCGACTCAACATTATTGTCAAAACTAGTAACCCACCCGCCTTCATAAAAGTGAACAAGTCATAATAATTAATATGACAGTTCTCTTTTTTTTTTCTTCACAAGTGGAATATATGATGAATAATTATATTAGTACAGGAAATGTGAGCTGAATTTTTAATGAATGGGAATTTATCAAATTAAATCACCAAATTAAAAAAAGATTAAACTCTTACTAATAGACAAGAGGTTATCAAAGAATAATATATAGTACTTAGCAGGAATATAAACAATTATAAACAACTATTAATACACTTGCAGTTTTTCATTTCACAAATATAATCAAACACAAATAAATATTATAAATACATGATGAAATATTATACTAATATACTTATAATAATACATTTGATTGAAGATTAATTTTACTCATTAAACTGTTAATTTTTTCTGATCATGAGCACCACTATAGCGACAAGAAAATTGATTGAAATGAGAGTTATATCAAATATACTTTATAATCAAGCATGTGTTTTTTGACTTTTTTTGAAGTTATTTGTTTTTAAAACATTTAAATCTGAATATCTTAGTATTATATTATTTTGTATATATTTCACTCTTATAGTTTTTACATGTTATACGATCTATACAGTCCTCCACATAGAGCTCTTAAAGACATAATTTACGACTCCTATTTTGTTTAGTCATAGCGATTACAATGACAGTAAGGCCTCCCAAATTGGACAACTATATTGCTCATACTTCATTATATTATATACAAAACTGTGCAGATCTACGCACAATATCCACAAGACTTAAGAATACATATAATTAATGGGGGTCTACCTCTATGAGTCTAAAAGAAATTTAAAAACAAAGAAACTTTTTGTTTAGCTTAGCAACCTACTCTGGTTTCAGAAATGCGAACGAATGTAATAGCAAGTCATTTGACATTTTTTTTAGTAAGTACCGGTATGCGTGCCTCGACATTTAAGTATTGAAGATTATCTAAGCATAATTTGAAGTAAAACGGCATTTTGTAACATTGAATATAATTAGATGAAGGTTATCTATTAATGCGTGCTACACATATAAACAAAGAAAAAAGATTTCACGTAAACACGTGAAACAACAATCAATGATTAAACCACAATAAGAATGGGAAAACAAGACTAAGATCTTCCAACCGTAACAAGCGGTCTTTGTCAGAGTTGGGTTTTTGACTCTGACGAAGACAGCTTGTTACGGTTGAAAGATCTTAGTCTTGTTTTCCAAATCTCTATTGTGGTTTAATTCAGTTTAATACAAGAAATGAATAATGTTTAACACTTACTATTAACCCTGTAATTCAGTTAGTCTATTACCAAAATTGGGCACCACATAACAAATAAGCTTAACTCAAGCCTCTAGAACAGCAATAATGGTGAAAAGCTCTATGTAGCATTTTTTGTGACATCTTGCATGTGTTTTCTTTCAGTGAATTCAGTTTATACGAACATATAAGTAATTAAATAAAACAATCCGACGATCTAAATAAACTAAACCCACTGAAAGAAGACACATACAACAGAAATTTAAAAAACTCTACTATTTCGAACGCTTCATCATCAGATGGAATGGTGAGAGATGAAGAGAAGTAAAACTGAAGTCAATCTCGTTCTAGAGGTACTCAATGAGTGTAGCCAATATAAGCAGGGAGGGGAGGTAAAGATAAACAAAACAAACAAAAGTAAATAAACACAGTAAAGAAAAAACATTTTAAAAATAAATAAAATATAAATCAATAAAAACAAATCTCAATAAATACTAATATTACTTTGAGACCTTCAGAAGAATACCCTATTTGTTTCGTGGGAAGTATATTTCTCCCGGGCTTAACAATCGTTAATTATTTTATAATATTATTTACTTTGTACTTTTTTAACTCTGAAGACGGTCAAGGAGACCAAAACATGTCAGTGATAAAGAATAAAGCATTTGGAGAACTAGTATATTTAGTACCAGAAATATTTAAAACAAAGGTGAGAAAACTTGATATAGATTGGACTCATGAAATTTTTCATGCCACAGTACAAAGGTCATATCAACAAAAAATTTATAAAAGAAGGATTTGTTTCCAAATTTACATTTTTTTATTTATATTATATATATATATATATATAATATATATATATAATAACACACATGAAAGTGTCCACATTTCGACTGTCTCATCTTCAGGCAGAATAATGTTACGACTACCTGACCCTTGATATATAAATATACTAGTAAATAATAAAATTGTAGACCAATTCATATGTATAAGACTAATATTAATAATACAGAAGAGACACAAGATCATCCAGTTCAGATTTTCTACTGATGACGAACTGTTTTTGGAAATATCGATCGAACAGTGATTGAAAGCCGAGGTTGAATTTTTGCACGGTTTGGGGTTACTTGTAATTGGAAAGCAAAGAAATACGTTGTTTCCGCCTGAGAGTAAGTAGAAACCGCTATCAATCTTTAAGGACAAGTCCTTCTGTCTTAGCAGTTTTACTTTCTACAAAATAAACCGTCTGGTAAAAAACACACCTTCTCTCAATGCAATAGGAATCACTAAAGCAAAACTTTATCTCGATATTGATTACTTGAAAAAAATCAATGATATTATAACATGGATGAATATTTAAATATGTTTCCTATTAATATAAAAAATAATCTTATTGTTTTTTTTTATTTGTCAAATGTTCGCTTTATTGATTTAAATTAACTCCTTTTTTGTTATAGCTCCTTACTTTGAGGTAGAACTGACCTGCTGTAAATGAACTGGCTGTATCTCATTTATTACATTATTAAATCCACATACAGCCAAAACGAAGGTACATTATTGGATAAGTTTGGTTGCGCTGAAACATGAAATGAATAAAATAATAACTGGAATACCTCAGCAAAGAGTAACACAAGTCGGCAGACTGTTCCCGTGATTGTCATTTGGTTGGAATACAGAGTACATTGGCGTTCCCTTGTTCTACAGAAGGATCACCGAAAATAAATATTCAGTTTTTCTAAATTTAATGTTAGTTTCATAGGCCAAAAGATAGGTCCTATCTTCCAAAAGAGACGGTTACGTTAACAAACCACTTCATCACAATTAACATGTCACATATCAGTGGATCTGTGGTATCAATCCTACTGATAGACAATTCTATAGTCTAGATCATCATCAATGTGTTATAACAATACCTACTCTATAGGTTACATGGTGATAAACAGGAAGTATTTAAAGATCTCCGCTCCTACTAAAAATCTAATTGACTGGACGTTCTATTGAGTCCTGAAATGTTCAATAAAAAATTAAAAAATATAAAAAAATATTCAACTGTAATTGCAGTGATAAATAAAAAAATACCAATCATAATGAAAAAGTACATTAGTTTGTATTAGAGAAGAAAATATACAGGATTCTTCTTCTAGGATCAAAAAAGATATCACACAACCAGTGACTTGCTTATCTAATTGGTAAAACGTTTATAATCAATATAGATTTAGTATAAATACTTACTTTCTATAGTGGAAAGATTTTTTTTATTTTATTTTTTTCTTTTTGTTTTCCATTTATTTACAACACAGTACAGTATTCAGTAAGGTCAGGGTTTTCTCTCTGTTGGAAAGGTCGTTGTTTGAGCTTTAGAGGCTTTTATAAAGGTGCATCCATTATTCGCGGATTTTCGCTTTTCGCGGGTGTCATCGGTCCCTATTATCCGCAAAAAGTGAGGGATTACTATACTTGAGAATTAAAATAACTTTCACACAGCAATTTTCGGTCACAGGTTAGGAATTAGTAGGTTGAAGAGACGCTCAAAAAGAGACGGTTAAAGCACATGATAGGTTGGACACATGTGTGGCCAGTACTGCCATTGACCTTATGTGTTCGATAAAGTTATGTTCAGTAATTTTTAATTGAGACTGCACGTTAAATTATATTATTTTACCATAAGAAGGTCCCATTAACTGGGTAAAAGAACGGCTTGGACCATGAAGCACCTACTATTACGATACACGATACATGTACGAAATATTTCAAATCAGTGGATGAATACTTTGTATTGAGGAATTTGTTTGCATTAACTTAGAATTGCCTTCTCATAATCAAGACCAACAAGTTTAATCAATTGAAAATTGTTTTTAAACTTTTTTTCCACGCCTAACTTCAGGTTTTACGTCTTACGTACTATCGAATCATTGACCATGACGAAACACCATTACGGGCGTTAGCGGTACATGGTGTCAACAATCCATGCTTAGTGTTACCTAACCACCTTTAGAGACGTCTTCATGACCTCAGTAAAATAATCATTCTTCTTTCTTTCACATCAATAAAATGATAATAATATAAATTGATTTTTATCAAACCTATGAATACATTTACTTATAGTAAAGTTACCACCGTTATTTCTAGGTAGAATACAAATTTTTACAAAACAAAATATTACAATCATATGTATTCTGAGATGGATTAGAAATGAAAATCACCTGAGGGAGCCTAGACATCACATGACTGTATATGGTGAATTTACTGAGGCATATGTGTCGAGGAAAGAGTGAGAAAATTTGTTATAAAATGTCTACCACGAGGGAAAAGAAAAAAAAAAATAAAGAAACAGTGGCAGTTGTGGGCTGCAAAGTTAGCCAAGTTATGGGTTGAAGAAAGTTAAACCTGTTCAAGGCAGCGTGTCACAGTGGAAAGTGGAGCTGCCTCTGAACCAAACAACGCCATCATTCTCAGCAGAACCGCCCGTGTGGCTTAGTATACGACTGGAGAGTAAACTCTACCGGTAGCAAAACAACTTTATTATACCAAACATTATTGAATTATTCCCCATTTCCTGGTAATATTTCCTTTCACTATATGCTATCCTTTTTTACTACATTCTCTGAAAGGCCCAGTGTGCACGCTTACTTTTTACTTAAGAAAACAGTTCCATATTTAACGTCATTTCCTTGAGAAGATATAAAATAAAAATTGAACACCAAATAACATCCATTTTTCTCCCAATTTTTATTTATGTAGAAGAGATTTATATACGTACATACAAAACTAATGGTCCCTAAATTTGATCAGTAATGAACTCTGCATTTAATGCACCCATTGCAAACAAAAGGACATTTATTCTATACTTTTAGAACTTTAATAACTATTAAAATAACTTAGATCAAACAAATTTACACCAATTAAGTTAATTTGCTCAAGTCGGGATGTTTTCATTAAACTACTAGGTCGTTATAAAAAATATGTCCATGACTGATATGTATGCAATAAGTTCATTACTTCAAGTATAATTGCATGATACAAACTTCTAGAGTAATTAGTGTCAATTTATCATATGCAATTAAAAGAATTGAATAATTATTCGACATCTATGCTCAAATTATTTTGAATTCTAACTAAATCTACTTTAAGATGTCTGTTAAAGTTTTAATTTAAAAAAAAAGTAATATTAACAATTTGATTATGTTTATGAAATATATTAAGTACCAATATATTTATTTTTTTATTCTAAAAGCAATTATAACGATAAAAATGACGGGATTTCTAAAATGATACGTCTACAACCTGTACGAAGAATGTGATCCAATCGTAACTAATCAATAATTTCCCTTTGCATTGATCTTGCATATATTAGTTTATAGGCCTGCAGACATGGCTGATAAGCTTATGATGCTATCAACAAACATGAACAGGGTGATGATAAAGAGGAAAAATGATTTCCAACTGTCTCTACTGGATCACTGATGCAAGATTTTTCAACATTTTCCATATGAAACGGCTTAAAAAAGATAATTTTTTAACGCCCATTTCTTATAAAGATCACAGTGAAAGCATTTGGTGAAGTTATGTTTAAATGCCATCTCCTGAGTTGACACACTTCCTAAACAGTATCCCTTTTCAAATTAATATAATTAGTAAATACCTGCTAAATAAAAAAAGAAAATGTTAGTTAATTCTAAAACAATATAGTTTTACAAATAAAACAAAATGAATTATGGATTCCCAGCTAATCAATTAATGAATACCAATTAATACATGTTGTATATTTTATCAGCTATTAATATTCATAAATGGACTCTTTAATGGATAATCTAATAGAACTGAAGAATCAAAATGTTTAAAAGTCAACTAAGTAATATCTCTTAGCAGTTAATTGTGAACAGTATTAATTCAAAGGCAATGGAACATGTATTAATATAAAAGAAGTTGATTGAAATGGAAGAATCTATGTTCAGATCTGTCTATCTACCTCTTAGGAAGAATCAACGATAGCGATAAAAAAAGGAATGCTACGTCCAATGTCACACTACGTTACACGAAGCGTTCCTTTGTAACATGATTCCAGTGTAGTAACACTGTAGTCATGTTACAGTAATAAATCAATCGGAAATCGAAATAATGATAATATTAGCATAAATAAATAGAAGTGGCAAAATTATATTACAAAAAGTAGCTAAATGAAGTAATAAAGGAACTCTTAGCTTGAATAAATACTAAAATAGTAGATTAGATCAAATAATAATCCAACTATTGATTAGATTAGTAAAAACAAATAGTAGTTCTTGATCAAATTAAATAAAAAAAAGTAGAAATTGAACTCTTAGATTAAGTAAATAAATATATAGTAGCCATTTTAACGTAAGATTAATGGATAATGAATTAAATTGAACTGAACAGCAGTTTTCTGTTTGATTACTTATGACGCAACTGGAAAGCATTTAAACCAATTAATACAGAGCATTTCTTTGGTTTAGTTAAATAACCAATCTTCTTCTTTTTTTATTAATATCCTATCAGTCATTGTTTGTAATGGGAAACATTTGATAAAAATAACTAATCTGTTATTTAGTCCTACATGAGTTGAATTAAGCAATATTAGTTAAACCTATGATGGGTTAACATAAATGAAAATGAGGAGATTGATTAAAATGCCGTACATTATCAATTATGTAGGTGATGTAGAGAGGCAAAGGGGAAACAGCACTATTGTCAAAGCACAGCAAAGCCATTCGAGTAAACTCAATTATTCCGTCTATAAGGGGACCTTTGAGACTGTTGTCTAGCATTTGTAGAATCCCGGGTGGCGAGGCTTCAGTGCTCAGATCTTCAGAGATAATCAACTGACGTTATCAAGGGGCTCAGTTATAATTCATCCGTACTTCGTATCCAACGTTAAAAATGAACAAGCATAATACTGAGTAATATGTTAGTAAAAAGAATTAGATAATGTGCAATAACTGTTTATTAGTTTCCACTAAACACATTTATAAGTTTTTTTTTTTCATTAAGCGTGCTTTGAGAGTGGTAAATGTCGTTTACTCGTTATTTGCCACCAATGTGAATAATGAACAAACCGCATTATTTGATTCATTCTACATCAGGAATGCTAGTGTTTACCTCATTTAAGTAGCATCTTTAATGAGTACCTGATATCGTTAAGGTTTAGTTCAGGCCAACAGACTTGAATCTTCGTAATTTTCAATCATGGGGATCACAGGGTATATCTTTAGTGTTCTATGGATGTACTACGATTCATGGTCGCAAACAACCTAAGGATGAGCCATATCTACAAGTAGAAGTTCTAGCTATCAGAAGTTACTATATAGCAGGGGTTCTCAATTGGGGTGAAATTCACCCCCCGAATGTGAATTTTGTGTTTTCAAGGGGTGAATTCTGACCACAGTGAGTTTACAGAGAGAGGTTATAATTATATTATAATTATATAAATTATATAATTTATAATTATATAGCTATTATAAGTTTTGACCTCAATTATAAACTAAAAAATACTATTTTATTTGAATTGTTATGTTATATATTCATTAAGATTTTTAATTATCATTTAATTTGTAAACTCTATTATGACTGAGCCTATGTATCGGCTTTCCCAGTCTGTAAAACATATATACTCATGAAAAAACTTTTGATAATATATAATTTTTTAGTGATTTTGCAAATTAATTAGAAAGCTAATTTTGAAGAAGACTATGTTGAAAAAAAAGAAGGGGGAGAGGATGCACTGTAAGAAATGGCGAGAGGAGTGTATGGGCCAAGCTGAAAGGGCTGACAACCTCAAAGGTAAGCTGTTTCATTAGGGCCATTATTATTCTCACCTCTTATTATAGACATGTAATAACTCTTATTTTTAACTGATCTCTTTTCCCAGCCCTTTCGAATGACTAAACAGCTGTCATAGTCCTCACCGTTATCATTAAATCATCGGCATAAGGTAGGTGTTGGCTAAGCCCGCTGAATTCTTCACACCCCTTTATCTAGGACCAGTTTGAATAATACCGGGTATAAAGGATATAATTGTCTAAGACCTTAACATATATGGGAAAAGTCACCAGTAATACCATTCACTTTTACGGTGCTTCTGGAGTCTCGCATTGTGAGATGTGTCACAGACACACTGTGTGTTAAAGACACACTGTATTCATAATATTTCCACATGAGACAATGGCAGTCCTAAAAACTGATTGCTGCCCATTAGGTCTCTACCCAGTACATAGGGTAGTTGACTGGGTTAATTAATACCACAGCCCTCTGCATTTGCTAGATTGCCAAGCAAATACGAATCCTAGAATTATGAATAATAAGATATTTCAATAACCACTCTCATGAAAAATAAATCCAAGTATATTATTTTAAAGAATAATGAAATTTAATGTTTAACATTATTAGTTAGAATTTTGAAGAGGGCCAGGCTAGCTCAGTGGTTACGTGCTCGCCTCTGAACTGATAGGACCGGGGTTCGATCCCCACCCGGCCCTCGATTTATTCACGCGGGAGGTGAATAAATCTGAGTAGGTCGTCCCTCGGAGAAGGACGTTAAACTGTCGGTCCCGAGCCTGTACGTTGTCAGGTACTCGTTAAAGATCGCTACTCTAAATACACTTGAGTTAAGCAAAATTTAGGACTCCCACTGTAGAATCAATCTTCATTGTGTGGTATCACAAAGGGCCAATGCTCGGCCTAAGTGTGTTCCCTTGTGGGACTGCCACTGCAACGTAATCTACCTACCTAGAATTTTGAATAAAATAGAATTGAAAATTAAAAAAATAATTTATTCTTAGTTATAATTTTAAAGGTTTAATAATTTTAATTATTCGAAAGAATAGAGTTGTTACTCTGAATTCATAATATTACACAATTAACTGAAATATCATTTGATCAGTTGTTAGTTATTATTATGAACCAAAAAGAATTCTACTTACAAAAAGGACTACAATTGATAGTCTTGGCTATAAAATAAGTCTAATCAAATAAAATGACAAATTTATAGTTGTAACTATGATGGTTAAAGAATTCTAATTCAATTGTTAGTTTAAATTATCAAGGTCATTGACTTTTCGTTAAATTTTATTTCTAGATTCATCAGTTGTTATAACATGAAGGATTGACAGGGATAACAGTTTAATCCTCATGTTAAGAAACATTTTTTTTTTTATTTTGAAATAAAGTCTGAATTAGTGAAAGGGAAAGGATGCAGTTAGAAGAGTGAGGGAGACACATAACGATTTGAAGTTGGAACTGATTTAGGGCCAAGTGATTTAGGGTTGGAGAAGTAATGAAGTCGGTGGTTTTGAATGGAGCCATTATCTGGGCGAGTTGTGAACGGGACAGGCCCTCTACCTGACCAGTAACCGAGTAACAAAATCCAAACTCTAATGACCTGCCCCTCAGCAAGGCTCGACCATTACTGTAGTTTAGTTCTATGGGGCTAATAGTGTCGTGAAGCTGACAGAAGAAACGTCACGCCTGTTATTCCCCCATAAACTCATTCCATTACTGTAATCATTATTAAATACCTACATACATAAATATAAAAGAAACAGTTATAGAAAACACAGTTACACTTTTTATATGAATGGCATAACTTATTATTTTGAGCAACATTTTGTATTACACACACACACACTCACACACTCCTTTAATACGTTCTAACTAAAACCACATTGGATGTTAATTAATATCATCCAATATACTAATACATATATTTAAGTATTTTATTTTAATTATCTTCATTTACAGAAACAAAATATATTTCAATACAACTTAGAACATATAATATTATTTTCATTTTAGTTTATCGCTTTATATATAAATTATTAGATATTTAATTAATGTTTCTTTTATTTACTTATCTTATTTTTGAAGTATTACTATTGTTTTACTGTTATTTATTTCTTGTAACTTTATTGTCGTATACAGGGTTATTGTTGAGAGAAAATCAAATATATAACAAGCATTCACAAAATCAACATAACAACCACAGAAAGAAATCAGAGAAAAAATTAACATCAGGGTCATCTTTTAACCCTAACAAGCGGTCTTGGTCAAATCTCAACTGAGTCAGTTTTCTGATTTTTTATTGTAGTTTCACTCTGACGATGACCTCCAGAGACTATGTATATATATTAAACTAGGTTCACAGAAATAACACATACAAAAGAGATCACAGAAATTTAATAAAATATTTCAACCGTGTCGTCATGAGGTAGAGTGACTTTCTTATTTGTTTTCTCTGTAAATCTAGTTCATTATTTCGTAAATTTTTTATTTCATTGGATATATATCTAATACGGGTTCATATCAGTGACCTTGGTGACTAGACATAACTAGATTTAGTCTAGAATAACTGGAATAACTGTTGGACCAAACCTCAAGCTTAGTTCAAAATTTTTATTATTTTTGATTCCATTGAATTTATTATTCTATTATTTAGTTTCTCGAATCCAGTCTCTATTTTAATTTGTTTACCCTTTTCATAATTTTGATTTTTTTCTTACTTGTTTTATTATTTCCTCTTCTTATTTTTTAATTTTAATTATTAATTACTTCATGTTTTTCTTTTCCCTCCCTGCCTATATTGTCAGTACTTTTACAACAACTGTGACGAAGAATTCTTCAGTCACTTCTCAAACGAATCACATCTCTTCACCTTTATCACCAAAATTTTGAATCGATTTTTTGTTAACTTTTTTACAGCTGTTCTTTCTGTGAATATAATATACACATAAATATATATGTATTTATAAAGTCAGTATGATTGATAACTAGACATTCGTTCCCAGTAAAAAAGAGAGAAAATCAAGAAATGAAGACTGAATACCGTTGTGAGCATATGCCAACCACGTCTGCCTTCTAAAGGAGAAGGAATAGAAAGGAAAACCCCAAAGATGAGAAAACCCCTATTTTTCATCAGAAATCAGTTAATAAGGCAACAACAAATTAATTCAACTAAATAAATAAAATAAATAACAATATTTTGATAAATTAATAAAGCCATAAAGAAAATAGTCATTGTCATCATCAGTTTTTAAGTGTCTGACGCAATTTCAATATATTTATTATTTGATAGATTAAAACGACGGAATGTAGGTATACATCAAACAAATTAACATTTTAGAATATTAGTAACTATAATGTATAATTAATAATACTCCATAATATAAATGCTGAATAGAAAATCAGATTTTTTCCATTTTTTTGGGGGGGGGGGGGGGGGTATTTTTTTTCTTTTAGGCACTAAACTTTATATTAGTTTTTTTCCCTCAAAAGCAATTTCCGCCTTTGAATAAATAATGAAGCGGTTAGTTCTCCCAATTAAGTAGTATGCTTACTTAATATTCCGGTATCCATTCTAGGATATGAATTATTTTCATGGTAAAATAGTTTCTTGAGGCGTAGCAATATCATGGTAACTTCCTTTAATACTTTTTTTTTAATGAATAGTTATATTAACTTTTGACTTAATGAATGTTTTTACTATTATATTTATCTTCAGAATATTGTCAAATGAAATATATACTCACACACACACACACGCACACACGCACACACACACACACACACACACACATATATATATATATATATATATATATATATATAATCTAGGAGGTGTCAGAGCTTATTTTTTCTTCATTGTGATTCTTCTACGACATTTTGTCTCATATACATATCTTAGGGTTTGCTGTTCTGAATATGGGCCGTGACTGAGTGTCGGCTTTGGCGAGTAGCTGGTGGTTGGTCACCTAAGCTGCAGTGTGCGTGAAACCCCGTGTGTTGACGATTAATTAATGGGTTGTGCTTCAATTTTCATGGCTTCAAAATTTGCATCTGGCTATATTAATTTTCTTTAAAATGATGGTGTTTTGAACAAGGTCCTGGCGGTGAGTTTTCTTCCATGTTCCTCGGAGGTTCGTCTAGCGATGGCTCCTCTTGCAAGTGCATTGTCATCGTCGTGAGATGTGGTCGATGTCATACCGATATATTTTGAATTGTCTAGGAGCTCACAATCTCCGATATTGCAGTTATATTCGTATATGACATTGGCCTTTTGTATCTCCGGGATGACTGCATCTGGGCTGTTTTTCATTATCAAGTTAGCGGTGTTCTACTTTTATAGTAAATATGGACTTGAAGACGTTCATTTTCGTTATTACATTTAACATGAACACAATGAACACAATTGAATTGTCATTACAATTATTGAATCACAATGAAGAAAAATAAGCTCTGACACCTCCTAGATTATATAAAGAAGAGTAAATAAATAAATAAATTATATATATATAATTTAACTATATAAATATATATAATATATATATATATATATATATATATATGTTATATATATATATATATAATTAACAAACACTTCTTTTTTTCTCGGAGTTTGGTCAGGAAAAATATATGAAATCACCTTTTTTGCCAACGTTTTTTTTTTATTTAAGACATCCACAGGGCTATAAACTAACAAAAAAACAATAAACAATGGCCATTTGTTATTTCTACTTTAAAAACATCATAAACAAATTGAAAAAAGAACTTACTGAAAGCTGGGTTCTGTTACATTACAACAACCGTTAACTGTCATTACATGTGCTGTTCCAAGCGACATATTATTGAAACACTGTTTTTTTAGTACAATCATATATATATATACATATACACATATTATAATATATATCTATTATAATATAATAATATAATATAATATAATAATATATATTATAATATGTGTATATATATATATATATATGATTGTCCTAAAAAAAACAGTGTTTCAATAATATGTCGCTTGGAACAGCACATGTAATGACAGTTAACGGTTGTTGTAATGTAACAGAACCCAGCCTTCAGTAAGTTCTTTTTTCAATTTGTTTATGATGTTTTTAAAGTAGAAATGACAAATGTCCATTGTTTATTATTTTTTTGTTAGATTATAGCCCTGAGGATGTCTTGAAATAAAGACAAAACGTTGGCAAAAAGGTGATTTCATATATTTACCCTGACCAAACGCCGAGAAAAAGAAAAAGTGTTTGTTAATATTTTGTGGTCAAGAAAACAGTACCGTATATATATATATATATAAACTAGAATTTAAAAAGAACACATAGAAAGGAAACCACTGAACTCACTACTATATTTCGATGTCCTTGTCTTTAGGAAAAGAAGTGAATCGCTCCAAAGGCTGATATATATATATATATATATATATATATATATATATGCGCTTGGTGGCCCTATCTCAACTCTCCTGATGACAGTTCAACCGAAAATTAGAGACTGTAAGTGTGTTCGTTTCTTTATTATATGTCTATATATATATATCATACTTAAACTTACGTTCTCCATATGATTTTATTATAAAAGCGATCACAAAGAATAATCCATTACATGATCTATTTCTATTGAGATATAGCAATTTTTTAATACCCCATCTAATTGAACAAATAAAGTAGATAATTCAGAACGAAAATTCGTAAAATGTGGTTACCATTCTAATATGATTAGAACAGAGACTAGCAGAATAGTATCTTTTATAAACGAATTATTTTCCTGGACCTTACAAATTGGGTAAAATAATAGAAGACCTTTACCTATCCTTTCCTTCTCCTCACCCACATCCTCAGATTCAAATAATACCCCATCTCTGTTATAGAAGCTTTGTAACTTTGGCGATATATTCTCACATCATGCTTTTAAATCCTCTCCAAACGATCAGATATCTACGTGAATACCGAGGTTCCCGCATCGTTCTCATTATTCATTGAGCTACATGTCTACTTCTCCTCTTAATCCTCACAGTTGCCATACACAAGTTTCTTCCTCCTGAACCTCTAGTGATAGTGTCTAGTGAACCTCTACCGATTAGCCTGTACTTCTATAATATGTACAAGACGTTGTGTACATAAGCTTTCCTCTTCCATATAAATATATCATATAGTACATCAAATTAGATTCAGGAGACTTCAAAATCTGTAAAACTTGTAAAATATGAAAATTATATTTTTAAATTCACTACACTCTACTTGCTGTACAATAGTAAACAAATTAATTTAATTGTTTATTAGTTAGTATAAAAATGGGTTAACTAATAATAAATTGGGAGTTGGCTACTTCATTTTTTTCTATTTACACCTAATGATAACAGGGAACTATAATAAATATTTGAACAAATATATTTAGTAAACTAAAGTAGTAAATATTCATCAAAAAAAATAATGGAAAATGAAAAAAAAAGAGAAAAACATGATTAATGTTGAGTGAACATAAGGCCTTGTTAGGGTGGAAGAGTGAGTGAGTTAGCAGACAAGAAGTATATATCTCAATTACAGAAGGGTGGGTGAAATGATTTAAAGGCGATGGCCATCCCAAGCCAGCAGCGATGACATTGAACGTGAGGCCTGCAAGCGATAGGGCTTGGCAAGGACATCGCCGGGCTAATTATGCCAAATCACGGCAATAATTAATCTGCACAATGCCTATAACTACTCATTATTAACAGAATGGTCATTGTGTCAAAAAACTAGATTTCCATTACTTGTGCATCTGTTTACTCATAATGGTGGATTTAGATAATTACGTCTCCACAGAAAAAAAAGTTTAATAACAAACTAGCAACGCGTTTCCAACACTTAGTGTTCTTCTTCAGGTTAACATCTAAAAAATATGATGTTGAGTTTTAGTATTTGTATCTGTTCCTTCATAACAGTGGCTTTAGAGTGGGGGTATATGCCCCACTACTCAAACTTGTCAGTCTGTGACAGATCTTGTCGGGTTAATGTCTTTATTTGAATTACATCGTGTATATCACAGTAAACCTATAGTTTTTATTTAATTTGTACCCTTTTCTTGTGGTCAATCTTCACGTTACAAACATATACATATCTGTGAGCTTTTAGAACATCAGAGTGAATTATTTGAATTTAATATAATATATGAATGTTGATGCATTATTGAATGTTTCAACATTCATATATTGTATTCAATTTCAAATAATTCACTCTGATGTTCTTAAAGCTCACAGATATGTATATTTTTTAGATGTGAACCTGAAGAAGAACACTAAGTGTTCGAAACGCGTTGTTAGTTTCAAATTCAACTTTTTTTTTTTTAGGAGAAGACGTAATTCTTGAAACTCCCCAAATTAGATTTTAATGTATTGAGAAATTCCCTTGATTTCAGCTCCCTTACTCTATTTATTGATATATTTTAAATAATATCTCAATATATGTATGAAAGGGTCAGCTGAGCTTCACAAAGTGTAGTGGCTTTGAAAGCCATTCTATTTTACTGCTGTTTATAATATTTGACAGCGATTTAGTACGATAAGCCGTCTAAAACGATTCAGAAAGTATCAAATCTGCCATACCAATAAAAACAATAGGGTTTTAAACATCATTCTATTTAAATCTTAGAGCGGAATATAAAATAATTTAAAGGAAATAATTTGCATTCTAAAATGAAAATTATAATGAATTATCAATTAAAATATTACAAGATTTTAGGATAATTAATTGCAAAAATGAAATAGAGTAAACATAAGTTTAAATAAAATATACCATGAAAAATTTATAAACAAATTAAATAATTCTCTCTCTCTCTCTCTAATCACTACAAATTCAGCTGTGTGTTACGAATATTACTCATTACCTATGATTCCTTCACTGACTCTACAGTCAGTAGTTTGAACTGAATGGAGTTGCATATCCTTTCAACAAGTAGATAACCTGAAGAAGAACACTACATATTTGAAACGCATTGTTTTCAAAATAAAACCTGGTTTACCTAAGTGTCAAGTATGAGTAAACACAAGACGTTTACCTACTCAACTACTAAATAAACACTGCAGTATAGGTATGCAGTTAGAATCGTAGAATTGTGGTACCCGCCTCCGCGAGGTCCACCTCGCACACCCCAAGTTTGGGTGGCTAAACTAGGAGGTGACAAAAAGGGCAACACGTTAAATAGTCGGCCTGATTTGATCTAATGGTGTAAATGGTTGGAAAGCTAGGGTGCACAGCGATCAAAACAGGTATGCAGTTAGACCCTAAAATTTGCCAATTCTTAAATTTCAAGTTTACTTTCTATGAGTAAAAATTCAGCTATAATTTTTATGCAATCTAACGTTGAAAAGCACATCTAACGTGTTATTTCCTATTTACTTATTTAAGAGTTGTTATTTTAATATATCAACGTATAAGTATATAAAAATAATAAAACTTAAAAGTATTATTCTTACTATTATCATCATAATCTCAAAAAGGGAATGCGAATAAGAAGACAAACAGCAGAAAATATAAAAACACGAGAAATGAATGTATAAACACATCATACATAGGAACACATATTAACCTACTTTATAAGCAAGCAAAACAGCAGGTGTAGTACTAATTTTATTTGTTACCAGGAATGCGTGGTAATCTGCGTATATAAGAAAATAATTTCCAGTGTTCAAACATTAAAATACTTTTAAATATCCTGTTTTATTTCAAGTTATTTTTTTTTAAAAAAGCATATGAAATATATTTCCTACATAGACTAGTGGTGTTGTAGGAGTGGGTTTTTGATAAGGTAGGGATACGATTCGGTTAGTGTGTCATGTGGTTTAGACGTGAGATGCGATGTGGTATGGGTGATTTGCTATGTGTGTGAAGTCGCGTGAGCATCTCCATGTGTGTGTAATGGCAAGTGTGTGGTATAGTGAGATGAGTATGTAACATTTAGAAAGGTCTGAATATTTTGTGATTCAATCATAATTAATGTTTGAGTTCAAGAAGATGTTTAAATTGATTTGATTTCTCGATTTTTCAATATTTCTCTACATCAGCCTAGTAGGGTTATTCTAAAATAGAACATATTATTTATGGATATATTAACAAATAAGCAAATGAAGATCACAATATTAAATAGAAAAGAAAAATGATGATTGAATTTGTTAAAAAGTTAGTAAAAGTAAAAGATGGACAATATAAAATTACTGATAAAAAGTGGGAAGAGGGAGCATTTTGTGGACGAGACGAAGATTAAATGATGTTAGCCGTGGACGGGGAAGTTATTGCAGACGCTTCACTCGGCAAAAGAGTTAGGTGTAACATTTAGAGAAGAGACAACTTTTTCGGTTCAGGCGGGGAAGATTCTGAAAGGAACTAGATTTGGCCAACGCTGAAAGACTGTTCCGTGCCATACACGTTATTGAATTTATCAGGCAACTACGTGATTTATACCGCTCTTCCCAGATATCCTTCATACATCTTTATTCCTTTTTTTTATTTCATTTTCCATATAAATATTAAAAGTTTTCTTTAGCTAAATTCATCAATTTTTGAAGGTATTGCTTATTGAATAACTGATGAAATATATATATCTATATGTTCAAATCAGTTGAATATAGTAAATATAGTGTTACCAGTCAGCTATTGTTTTCAAAATCGCTAAACCTAAAACATTATTTTCTTAAATTGATTAGAAGACACAAATTTAGGTCATATTATTAAATATTTAAATAGAACGCAAGACAGAGTTTTTTTTAACCAAAATTACAATTTTTATTGTACAATTGCAATGCAGTAACAATTGTTTTAAGTGTTAGGAGACCAACTAAAATACATAATATGTAAGCAACTTTATCAACTGTTCATATGTGCTCGTATGTTCTTGAAGATGAAACTGTTCTGAAATAAGAAGAAAACTTTAAAAAAAAATGGTGTCAAGTTGACTAGATGAAATAGAAATTATCATATTGATGATATTTTATAAATAGCTTATGTGTAACGGTGCGCTCTTGAAGATAAAATCACTCTGGGTAAGGCTATGCAAGGAGGAAAAATAAATCATGCTATCAAGTTAACCTGGTGAACCAAAGTATAACATTGAGGTTGGGAGGAGAATTAAGGAGGTAAGCTCATTATAATTATCTATTAACGTTACGTTTCTCGTTACCTTTATTGATTTATTTTTCCAATAGTCACACTCCTGTGTGTTTTCATCTGTGTTGCTTTTCTAGGAAGGCCAGAGTGTGCATGTACAATATGTGCAAGCCCCAATATCGAGTTACAAATATATAAGATTTCTAAATTTTTCCTTACTCACGATTTTTTTGTATTCAACTTTATTTGGGGTGTGAACTCATGGCTAAATCACTTGCATCATCTCCAAGAGGAGCAGAACATAAGATTTTAAAGTCTATAACGTTGCGAATTCTACACACGAGATTCTGCAGTGGTCACGACATACACACTCAGTGATAGACACACATAACTTTAATGTGTTGTGACAAAAATAAACATCAAAGGGAAAACATTAATGTGTTGATTAATGTATACCTACACCTAGATGACGACCCACTAATCTGTGATATCGCGCCTAAACGAATATGACGATACACTAATGTGTCGCAACACACCTACATGGTACACTCACTAATATGACAAAATACACACTTTATCTCAATATCCCAATGTTTGGTATACACTTACCACATAAATGAAAACACATTAATTTGCTACACACACTTTAAAAATTATGACAACCATCTAAAGATTGGGGCACACCTACACATAATGAGCACACACTACACAATGATAGCGACGCACTCATATGTTCCGAAACACTTTCTTATTAATGAGTACGCACCAAATTATTGTGACATACCTAAACGAGAGGAGGCATTAAAAGTAACGACGCCCTGTGCAATAATATGCCACGACACACTTACATACGAGTATCAATGTATCAATGTCGTATCAATCTCGTATAATCTCGTATCAATGATCACACACTAATGTGTTGAGAATACTTTTAAATTGATGACGAAACAATGATGTGTTATAGCACACCTGCAAACAAAAACTAATATGCCGACACATATTAATAACACACAGAGTTAAAATGTTGGTACACACTCAAACTGATGTCAACATACTATTGTATGAGACTTGTCTAGAATTGATGGTAAGTAATGGTGTGTATGTTAACACTAGTATACGACTTAAATCAGCTTACTAACGCGGTATCAATGTGGTAAGGAAACAATGCCTTAAAATAATATAAATCAATTATATCCAATTGTCTGATTGGAAATAAAAAAAACCTTTATTTTAAATGTTAGATACTTATGAAATAATGATTAGGCAGTGTAAATAAGATGTGGTTTGGGTAAAAAAGCCGGATCGGGAGAGTTACATGGCGATAGGGAATCAATCTGCTTTGCAGAAGCAACACTGGAGGCGCAATATCAAGTCGTCATCGGCTGATCCAATCTCGTGGGAGAGGCTCAGTCCCTCCGGACCCCAAAGCCTCATCCAATTCCGCTAATAACCTCCTCCGCCAATATTTGTCAACCAACTCTTTTAAAAGACATTCAATATTCCAATTCTTCACATCCTGGCATTCTTTCAACAATACTTTTTCTTTATTTCATTAATTAAACTCTAACTGCCCATGCAATTCAAATCAATAGATTTATGATCAGTTGGTTCTAAAAGTCCGAAAAGTAATTTCAAGAAACAATAATAAAAACTCATTATTACTGGAAATCAAGATAAACTTTATGTTTTTACTCAGTTCACAAGATATATCATTTAATATAATTACTAAATTTCTAAATTTTGGAAATACAAGAAAATTCTGTAATTTTTGATTGCACCGTCAAGAGAATCAAAATGATATAAAACTAGTAATGATTAGTTTCAAAGAAACGAGTTTCGAACACTTAGTATTCTTCTTCACGTTTACATCTACACTGTTGAGATCATGGCAACAAAACATAGAAAGAGCTCTTCCTTCCGTAGTTAGTTTTTAAGATAATACTCACTTCTGTGGGGACAATTGTTTTTGAAGTTCCCCATCATGAGTTATTATAACAAACTATAACAGATGGCATAAGTAATGAACTTAATTTTATTTTCATCCCATTTTGGTAACCTTAGTTTGATCTAATGGTCTAGCTGTTTACTCACTACTCAAGATGGTGAAGGATGTTTGAATATAACACGGGCTTAAATCAGCCTTGTGTTTTTCTCAATAATATCTAATGATTGAATAATACAAAAGCATCACACAGGAAATAAAAAAATGGTTATACTTCTCAAAATGCAGTTAACAAAAGATAGATAACAGAATTGTTAAACGATTTCATGATATATTTATAAATGCAAATGTCTATTTTGGTGAGAAATAGAGTGTTTGATGTCCCCTACCAATCAGTTGGATTTCCTAGTTCTGGCTGAGAAGTGGGAAGGAAATGTTTCAATCTGGGCATTGAATAAATGAAAGGGTTCTGAGGTGATCAGATGAAGTGGTTGGTTTGGCTTGGGGTTGGTGGGGGCAATAAAGGGAATATCAGAGAGATATTAGACGGCAGTCTGGTCAGAACCTATTTATTTATACAGACAGTAATTTGACGCACTCTGACGTCACCAAACAACCCCGACCTTCCCCAATCCACCCTAGATTGCTGTTTTCCTTAGTTTATAGCGCTCCTTCTCGCACTCACTCGCTCGCATTGCTTCATAACTACTACTGTCACTTTTACGACCACAGCTCTCCTAACCCCTTCTTTCACACCCATTCTTAACCACTCGCACCTTACTCTGGATACATTTCACGCGGACTTTTTATGCTTCAACACGATACCCCTTCAGTCGTACAGCATGTGCCTAATTTTATATTATGGCAGCCTATTGGCTGTCAATACGGGTAACGAAAACCATTCAACATTTGTACAATTAGATACTGTCTAGAATTTATACAATCTACTCCTAAACAATCTTTTATATTCATAAAATCAACGTTTGGATATTCAATTTTCTTTTTCTTCTCCCTAAATTTAGTTGATTATATTAAGCAAGTGGAAATGAAAATCAATATATTAATATAAAAAAAAATGTTTCATTTCAATTTATACCTCCCCACTATGTTCAAGTAAGTCTGAAGATTAACAGTACGTATTTGGTATCTAGATCACGATTCTGAATTTATACAGCAAGATATTCAAGATGTAAGGTTTCTAGATCACATTGGCAGGAAAATCACAATTCTAAATGTGGATCTAGTCTAGTCTAGTTTAAGTTTCTATATATTACAACGGTATGAAGATCAATATTTTTAATTTAGATTATTTGCTAGTATAGATTCGTGAGTTTCAGTAGTTCATAATGACATGCAGACTGTATTTTCCTGATTTCGCGGAACATATAAAGAAAAAAAAATCCAGTTGTTCTTTAGTTAACGTCATATCTTGAATCTTTTCCAGATCTGCTACCATCAAGCAAAGCAATATTATGCAACCATATAATAATGGTGATCAATGGAATTCTTACCAGATCTTTATGAAGAGAACAAGGAATGGAAATACACTTGGAATTCATTGCACTTACATGTAAACATGCTACATTTCTACTTACTTCAAAACCTTATAACATGTATTCTTTTCATTCCTTTCGTGACGGAAAGAATTGTTATAAAGTAACGAATTAAATAATAGAAAATATTGTGAGGAGTATATAGACAACAAGAGAAGGATACAAACATGTTAAAACACTCCCTATGAAAACTATACGATGATTGAAAACTGATTTTATCGTTGAATGGTTACTCTATTTTAGATTCATTCATGTAGTCTAAAGCGGGTGATGTGTATCTGGTGATCTAAGGTAGTGTTAGTCACTAAAACAAAGTGTAACATATGCACATTATCCATTAGTTAACCTACTGAAAACAATAATGCATCCTTTGAGGCTTGTCCTCAACTGTAAAACAAAGCTGCATTTGCTTTGCCAGTTGAGCAATCAGAACCAAAACGATACTGTTGAACAGAACGATGCCTTATTAAAGAAATCTCTAGGAAAAGAGAAAGGAAAAATAGTGGAAATCCCTTCAAAAACATAGGTAATTTGTAAGGTTGTTATAGACTAGACGTACTTTAAAAGTACGTTTGAAACAAGGAAACGTACTTTGAATTGTATGAGAGGGAGCAGGAAAAACATAAAAATACTGACGGTCTTCTTAACTGGTCACTGCAAACTCAACGGCTAGAAGGAAAAATTAATGCCTTGTTGATTTAATGGTTGGATAAGAGTAAATATATATAACATATATAACAACCGTAGAAAGATCACACCTTTGGAGCCAGCTTTTCTTTTTATAAAGCTTTATAGTCTTTATAAAGGAGTAAAAACTACTAATGAAGTATAGGAAGTACTGTCAGTGGAATACAACAGTTCTTTGAGGACTTGGTATTTATCACACCCTACATATAATAATGTATACAATCCTTAGAGAAATAACTACCAAAAAGAAATAACTACAGTATTAGCACTAACGTAATGACATATCATACTGTCTTACAATAATAATAACTAATAACTTTGGGTTCAAAAACTTACTCTATAACACGGCTTACGCAGAACTATCTCGTAAATATAGCTGTCTTCTGAACTAGGTTTGAAAAAATATAAAAATTACGATAGTTATTACAAAAATTACTCAATTATCTGTGAGTGAAATATAACTGATATCACAAAACAACTTATGGATTCCTTGTCAGCGTTTTATGATAATATTTTTTTTAATTATAATTATATTATTCTTTGTGCTATATATTTTAATACAGTAAAACATTTATTCTATATTTATGTATGTATAAAGTTATTATTTAAAATATTTTATCAATAAATCATTAATGAAGTAAAACATTTTTAAAATTCTAAAGTAGCTGGTTAGCCAGTTATCCTATAGATTGAAAATTAATAAACGGCCGGTCCAATGAAAGCAGCCCAAGTGATAAAGTTAGAAGAGAAGGTGTTACAATGCAATAATCGTTTTTCTAAGCCAGCCTCGACAGAATATTTGCAACACTACTAATCCAACTTGCTAAAACTAGGTCCTAAACAGCAGTGCGTGCAGTTCACGACAGCCATACATACAAGACAGTTTTCGGATTGGTCGGACCCCACTATCCCCAGCCTTAAACCGCAAATTTCACCTAACCCCCTCAACTCTTAAACATTGGTCAAATAAATAACATAGTTTAAACTCAACAATTCCGCCCTCCTCACAGTTTTTGATTCCATTTATTCTCAAACTTGAATAGAGTTAGAAACTAAACTCTCATTCTAGAAGCATTCTACGACCACACGAAACTCAGTGACACAGATATATGCATTTGTTAGCCTCTGGAACAATGCAGTAATAAACCTTTTTGGCAACCAGATAAAATAAAAACGTTAATACCATGGGTACCAGAATAGTTCTTTTATTTATAATTTATTAATAAGAAATTTATAAATTAATATTGTATACTTGTCACCTCTTTCTAACTCTTTAAAGACAGTTCAGAAAAAAACTGTTTTTTCTTTCAGTGCCACTGCTGGCTGAGCTAGATATCTTTATTCATAATTTCTAAACCGCCCAGTCATCTTCCTTTTGCTGTCATTAACGTTAATAAAAATGCTCCCATCAGTTCAGTATATGCTCGCTAGAAGCAGCATCTGCACTCGATACTTTGATAGTTACAACCCTGCTCACATCCAGAACCACCCACAGACCCATTTCCATCCCTATTCACGGCACTCACTATAGCGTTAAAAATAAACACCCTTCAAAACATAACTCTCCTTCAAAATAAATTCACAGAGTCTGGTTAGTGTCTTACAATGCTTGAAACTACATAATTCCTCCAAACATCACACAAACCCCATTCCCATTTCAACCCACCCACACAAATAGGTTGCGAACCCCATCAATATTATCTACTTATCCACAATTTCAACGTATTATTAAAGAACTCATCAAAATTCCCCCTTCATTTCTATCTCTTCAACCATATTTTCTAATGACACACTGTGCTTACATATTTTTCCCCAAATCCGTACTCCCGTACTTAAAACTCTATAAACTAAAGTCAGAGGAAGGACATACATAAACGATATCACAAAACTTCATTTCGAAGAGACATACTACTCTTCTGCAGAAGCTATTCTTCACGTGCAGAGGTTGTTCGGTATGTCTACTTCTTAACCTTCTCCACTTCAGACAACCATTCTCCAACCAATATTATCCTCTTCATATCCGTAATAACTGCATTTACTATTTAGAATGCACCAGTTCAAGTGTAATTTTTATGAAGACCAGTGGTTTTGATTGAAATATCTTATCCTATTTCTGAATTCTTGTTGTATTTAGAAGTTGATATGTAACCAATCACCAGGTTTTTTTTTCATTTTTAGATAAATGAAATATAAAGATAACTTATCTTTCTAATTTGAATGGAACATAAAAAGATTATTTTAGAAAGAATAAATAAATAATTTTAGACTATTTCAGAGATATATTGATATAAACAAAGCATAGAAACATAGAAAAAGAAAAGCTACCAACAATTATTTGAAGAAAAGTTTTTTTTTTTAAAAATAAAAGGGAATTTATTAAATATTTGTTACTGAATATGAAATACTGTGAATTCTTCTTTTTCAGAAAATAGAATAATGAATATGTATAAAAGAAGTATAGGTGGAGGGAAAGGGGAGTTGAAAGTAAAACAAAATATAATTTATCATTCTGAGAGGGAAACAGACGGTTTGGGGAGAAAAGGTTCACAAAAAAAAAAAGGGAGGGCGGGGTCTGGTCAAAGAAATAGTAGGGGCAGTGGAAGAGATTTTATCGAGTGTTTTCACATTGCATACATAAAGAGTGTTTGAGGGAGGATTAAGGGAGGCACTAAGTGAATGAAGCCGCGCTGCCAGGACCGACCACTTAGACTGAGATTCCCCGAAGGCAGCATTTCATTTACTCACTCTCCAAGTAGACGATTTCCAAGTCCGCCAAATGCTCAATGTCCCCATTTCAATATTAAATCCTATTTGTCCCATTCCTTTAATTCGTGCTTTTCTATTATCTATGAATTCAATATAGATTTGTCGTCAATTCTCTTAACAAATCCTTTTGTATGAACAGAAGCTTGTATGGGGCATCTTGATAGCAGATGGCATGATATACTTTATCGACCAAAAAATATATTTTAAATTAATTGAAACAACCTTATAATTACCAACTCTCTTAATAAATAAATTTTAATATAACAATATGTTCTGAATAAATTATGACAACATCTTGTTCTGTTTTAAATTAGTTTAATGATTTGTAATGATAAATCAATTATACCCTACGTACTTTTTTATCGTACGGCCTTT
This sequence comes from Hermatobates lingyangjiaoensis, assembly GCA_026182355.1. Taxonomy (NCBI): domain Eukaryota; kingdom Metazoa; phylum Arthropoda; class Insecta; order Hemiptera; family Hermatobatidae; genus Hermatobates; species Hermatobates lingyangjiaoensis. The sequence continues at coordinate 975,708 of JAPFBL010000068.1, forward strand.
TAGCAATGGGTAAGCCACATTACCGGGTTGATTCTACATATGCAGTCCTAATTTTAGTGTATTTAGAATAAAGATCTTTAAGAAATACCTGATGTTGTACAGGCTTGGGACCACCGGCTTAACATCCTCTACGAAGACAATGTGCTTTGATTTTTCTAACCACCCTATTGAAGGGATCGAGATCATTGTGAGAATCAAAGCCGAGTTTCACAAGTCCAGAGGCCAGTATGCAAGCCACAGGGGAATTACCCACACCTCACATACTACAAGTCATATAATTGATTTCTAGTACAACCATCAGGCTTTTCAGTTTGGAAGCTAATAAAGCCTTTCACTGTTAACAACTAGTACCATTTTTAACGTTTCAAGCTTATTTTAACTTTACTGTGTCATTTTTATTTTATATTATATATATATACAAGATTTCAGATAAACATGTGAATTAACAATCAATGATCAAACCACCATGGGAAAAAAAGATTAAATGCTATGTTAGATGAAAGATCTATATCACTTGTATTCCATTTTGTATTGTGGATTATTATCATAATAAATATATATATATATAATCTATAGTATAAAATATATCATATGAAAATAATCAATCAACCGATTTAATAATGGATTAATTTACACAATGAAAAAATTTTAACATCAGTTACACATTCTAAAACTCAATCAACCAGTTGACGAAAGGCCTTAGAGCATTGTTCCCAAATTTTTTTCATTGTGGTAAATTAATCCATATATATATATGGTATTTATTTACTCTAAGTAAATGGAATAATCAATAAAACGACAACCAGCTTATTTTTACATCTTCATCTTTATAAACCTCTTTTTATGATTTTTAAAAATAAATATTTAATACAAGAACTGGTTGCAAACACTTCTACAAGAAATCATAAATAAAATAATAAAAGCATAAAATATCTTCATCTCTTTTGAAGTCCAACTTTCACTTTCACTTTTTATTTAAGTTTGAATGGAGGGGTAAGTGGTGATTAGATATAAAACACTGACCTGAATCATTCAGAGAAATACATATTTCAAAGAGTTAACAAGCCTTTAAACAGGTTATCTATGAATGACATCATGGATCTGGTTGTAACGGCCAACTGTTTTAGTTCTTACATCCTCCACATTCATCCTTTATTATAGGGATTCCACAATAAATTGTCTTCTATTGCCCTATTCAAACCACCTACTAGACACAGTTATCGACAAATGCAATATTCAGAGCTTCAAAAAGGCGTAGTATTCCAATCTTATTTGACTACATTTTCTTATTTCTTGTAATATAAGAGTTAAATAAAACCCAGAGTGTTAATCTGATTGGAGAGAATAATTGTGTCGTATTTATTCATACTAAAGTAAATGGATAATACAAAGTTCCCTCACAAACATTTTTTTTTTTTAATTCAAACTAAGCGTTTCAAACACTTCGTGTTCATCGTCAGGTAAACTTCCAATGGAAGGAGTAGAGGGCCGATAATCGTCGAACGTTCACTCTGTCGGTTACGAGAGTTATACCTAATGTTTGAAGACGAAGTGTTCGAACTTAATTTATATAAAAAAAAAGAATTTTTTTGTGTGGGGACATTGTACCCCATTTAGTTTTTAGGATGTAAAAACTTTTACAGCCGCATTTCTATTTACTCTCCTCATAATTGAATTATTGTTTTTACTTTTTCTTCATTCTACTTTCATCCATATTTGAATTAACTTGTATGAGAGTATAACAAAAAAAAACGCTAATTGATTTTTTTACGTCAATGAAAATTACCTGATGATTCTAAAAATGGGTACGTATGTTAAATATTACACACTTATAACAAGACTTCATTTTTAGCTATAGATATACACTGGATCATTAGTTATTTCATACTCCAGGTACTTTTTTTCAATCATGAATATTAAACAAATATTCGTGATATGAAAACTTAACGTATTGACGTAAATATCACTGCTAGCATAAACTACATAAAGAAAGCTTCTTTCTTTTTCCTAAGCTTAGTGAACACCACGCTGTATTATAAGCTGATTTTTTTTATTAATTCCATTAACATAATTCATCTAGTTATGAGTTTCTTTTTATAAAATATTGTCGTACAATGTCATATTTCTGAATTCGTTTATGTTTTAGTTAAAGTTTAAGCAAGTGAATTCATTTCATTGATTATGAAATTAAAAAAATAAATGTAAAATATATGTCGCAAGAATTTTTATATTAACTAATACTTGATTAGTTATTTCACGGTCATCAAATATTTTTCGTTTATTCTTGATGAATAAACAAGACGTCGAGCTTACTTGCTGTGTTTCTAATGAACTGACTTAAATTCGGTTACAATTTAAGAGCTAATACATGAGCTAATTTCATTATATATTATTTTATAATATATTTTATTTATATAGTTGCTAATTCATTAAAAATAATATAATAAAGACGTATACATATAATTAGTATCCATACAAGAAAAAACAGTAAAATAAAATATACTCGTAGTTAACTCTGTAATTAGGAATATGAAATTAAAGAAAAAAGGAAAGTAAAAAAAAAAGAAAACCAAAAGTAGGACTAATGTTCTCCCCAGTACCCCTCCTTAGAAATGTAATGGTTAAAAAAAGGTAATAGAAGGTTTACGTTATACAAAGAAGTAGATTGGCCAAATTCAAATTTTCGGCAGCAGAGCTTAGATTAAAATGGAAAACAGGAGTTTGGCTTAAATGATAATAAAATATTAATGAATTTTCCTTTCTGCTGTTAGAGGAAAAAGAGGGAGCAGCTGAAATGATTCTAAATTTACAAATTATTCAGCAGACACTGAGTGTTCTTCTTTATGTAATGATTTTACATCAAGTGATCATTGGAAGGGCGAGAAATCTCAGTGCTTTTGTCATTAGCGTCGAGATTTAATTAATATTTCTAATTACAGGTTGTTTTTAGTATGCTCAAAATGATTTGAATATGCAATATTTTCAATCTGTTTTAATAAAGTATACCTTCATAACATTTTTTTTTATGTCTCTTATAGTTTGAGTTGCAAATTATTTAAAATGTAAAAAAAATAACTTCCTCAAAACAAAGTATAATTCAAGAAGAATCATACTGGGGTAAATGGATAATCAAAGTTTCCTTATACAAAAAATGAATATTTTTTATTCTACGCCCAGAGACTAACATACTTTATGTGTGGAGACTTTGATTTATCCATTTTCCCCAGTATGAGTTAATAATTACGGATTCCACAAGTAATGTGTTCAAGAATAATGTTTTTCTTTTATTGTTATAGAGTCATCAAATGTATCTGAAGGCAAAAATAAAAACAAATATTAGGCAACACACCAAAGTATGTTATTGGAAATAAATTGTCTCTTTGTCTCAAATCATTGACTGTGCTGGCTAAGTCAACGAGCTGTCCAATAATATTTGGAAAACTAAACAAAGCTAATTAACGGTTGTTGCCTTAGGATGGTCACAGAGATGCTGAAATATATAGTTAATTATATAATTTGTTGAGAAATTTAAATATTTCTTTAATATTTTAAGGAAATTAAGGATTGTAATAACCTTGTGAGAGTTTGAACATCACAACCTAGTCTTATTGAGTCCCAGGTTAAGTTAGAGTAGACTTGATTCATAACTTGCCAGCCAGTGTTGTTCTGAGCCAGCCGGCTAAAACTGAAAGCAAAACTCTAAAGTAGTCTTTGAACTCACAAGTACAATTCAAAACAGTACTTGAATTGTATGATATGCTGACGACTGCCAATACGACACCTATTGTCAATCACAATCATTTTCTGCATATATGTTCAACAGTTAGCTTAGTTCACCTGGAGGTGTTTTTAAAACAGTTGATCATGCATCCAGCATTCACATGTGTCTTGATTCAAAGTAAAATAAAAGTAAAAGTAACAAGTGCCCTCTGAATTTCAGTTTATAAGTAAACAACGTACAACCAAGACTTTGCGTGCATAAACTGATTATGCAACGAGTAGTCTAATTAGTTAAAGTTGTCAGGAGCCTGTTCTTACTTTGTTTTCTTGCAGATCGAGTATAAACCATGAAGTAAACAATTGCACAAGTATAGAGTATATCAATTAATTTTGGGATAAGTTATTCAGAGGAATACATAAAAAACAAAGGTTCAGCAGTAGCATAAAATGATGTCTTTTATCGGCTACTATTATAATTATTAGTACAAATAAAAATGATTGTTTCACTGATTTAATGGCTAGAATAATGTTTACTTAAAATATTTTGGAAAAGAAAAGAAATATCATTTCATTATAGCTGGAACTATTAAATCAGGAGTATATTTCATTCTATATTATATCGGTAAAAACTTTTTTTAACTCAATGATCAAGCGTACGTCTATTCTCGTATCACTATTCGATTTACTCACTTTTCACACCGACTCTACGGTACATTTCCCTCAACCCCTGCTTTCTAGCTAAAATTCACATTCACCACAAGCTATTTTTTGCCTCCACTGTAAGATTCATTCACTCTCTCAAACATGCAACTCTCACTTGTTATTACCATTCATACTCGTTATATATATATATATATATATATATATATATATCATATATTATTTATATCAATGATCAAACCACAATAAGAAATGGGAAAACAAGACTAAGATCTTTCAACCGTAACAAACGGTCTTCGTCAGAGTCAAAAACCAACTGAGTCAGTTGGGTTTTTGACTCTGACGAAGACCGCTTGTTACGGTTGAAAGATCTTAGTCTTGTTTTCCCATTTCTTATTGTGGTTTGATCATTGATTGTTGTTTCACGTGTTTATGTGAAATCTTTTTATATTTATATATTATATATATATATATATATATATATATCATTACTCTTACTCCTTCTCTACCTTTCTCTCATCTAAAACTATATCTATCCGTCTCTCCCCCACCGTTAACCCCTCACTTACGCTCTTCTAGTGCGCCTACACATGATCTCTCTCCTTCCTTCTCACCCTTCTATTCTTATCCATCTTACTTCAGTTTTACTCTTCCTCACATTTTTTACAACTATTTTTTTACGACCATCACTCAATTGTCTGTCTCCCTCTTTATCTATCACATCCACTTTTCTCCCTCCCACCATCTTTCTCCCTCTTTCTCTTGAGATCACTCATCTTCTTTATCCTCCACCTATTCTTATTCACCTCATCTATCTCTCGAACTTTTCTCCCACCTCTCACACCCTCTTCACATCTATTCCTCTTTTTTTAGTTGTCACTCTCATTCCCTCTTTTTCTATCACTTTTCCATCTTTCACCTACTCTATTTCACTCTCTCTCAATTATCTCTATCCTCTTTTATTACATACCTTGCATTTTTTCTATAGTATGAAAAAGGTATTTTTTGATTTTTATAATACTGTAATCTCCCCTAAAACACGGTAGATTGGTTTTGCGTTACAGAAAATCGCTTTGTATGAAGGACGTGAAATTGGAATATATGAAAACGCGTTACAGGAGTACCGTATAATTGCGAATGTTTATTTAAAGTAAAATGGCATGGATCACTGTGTGATGTTTTTATCAAGTTCTGCGTGTTATTTTTATAGTTGATAAATTAGCATTGCACTACACAGATGTTTCTCTTTTATAAATTAACTTAATTAAGCGGTGTATCTAAGTAATGAAGGCAAAAGGGAGCAGGTGATAAAGAATTTTTGAATGAACTATGAGAAGGTGAAGGGAATAAAAGGTTAAAGGCATAGTAGGTAGGATTAAACAGATGGGTGAGCGAGATAAAACAAGAAGAAGGGTTGACACTGAGTTGGTTCAACAAGTGCCTTCAGTCAAAGCCTGTTCACGTTTGTCTGCTAATCGATTTGACTATTTTTAAACGCACCATCTCCCAACAGAACCCACCTGTCCCCGGCAAAACACCATTAATTCTCTCCCTTCCGCTTTCACGTGTACAGCAGGCTTGCTCACTGGGCACAAAGACCCGCTATTTCAACCGCTCTCACCTTTGCAAAATACTAACACTCTTCAGTCCAGTTGTCCAAATTGTACTCTTTGTTAGGGCCTCCACTGAGGATTTTTTTTCCTTTCACTATTATTGAATATAATTCAACCTCATTCATCACATTGTGTACAACTACATTTACAGCAGGTACAATAACAAAAAGTGATCAGTTACGAAAATTAGGAGTGCTAAACATCCTAATTCGTATCACTGCAACAAATAAATAAATGAGAAAAAAAAGAATACTTTTCATACTCTCCATATACAAGTGCAACATACATTAATGACAGAACATTTCACCCAACAATTAGTGACTCAGCAGACCTGAATAAACAAAGAGTAAAATAAAATATTTGTTTAACTTTGTTCATTGCCTAAATATTTTGTGTTTTATATTCTTGGTAAACCCGATTGTCACCTATGCAGGTTTATTTTAATAATCAAGCAGTTCTAATTTGCCCTTCGTTCAATTGATGATTCAGGATTTCTAATACTTCTGTAATGGAACTGTATTTTTTTCATTTCAACAAATTCTTATTTTTGATAGTCATGAAAAAAAAATGCTGTTATATACATGATTGTATATGAAGTAAATATCTATTTGTTTGTACGTGTAATTTTATGAATGTTAATTTTTATTTACTTTTCTAATCTGTAAGCCCATTAAAATGATTTTGAATAAAAATTTCACTGATTGTCGATTGTTCATTACACAAATCCCTTGAAGACGGCAGGATGTTCGATTTTCACAAACATTGGTGTCTGTCATATCGCCATTTCGTGTTCGTCATTTTAAAGTTCTGTTTATTTGCATAGTTGACAACAATGGTTGAGTGCCTCCTCAGTGAGGCAGATATTAGTTCTCACTTGTCTTCAGAGTGCCTCACATATTTCTACCTGATGACGAATCAGTCAAAGTATATTAGCGAGTTCCTGTATTTTTGTGAATTTATTTTACTAAGTTCATCGAATTGTAAATAAATTGCTTATATATACAAATGGGAATGAAAGGGCAGTAAGTCTTCTTGAGGTATATTTGGTTAACTTGTGTCGTAACCTCCATGTTTGAGACAATGAGTTGGTTATGTCTCCTGACTGCTTTTGATTGGTGAATGTCAGCTGTTAAATAAATTTCTAATAGTAATAAGTAACGATTGTACTGAATACTATCTTTAATTGCAAAATTTAAAAATGAGCTTCTGAATAAGAAATATCACATATTACATGAATAATATCATAATATATAATGAATAATATCACAATCATCGATATTACATGGTCCAGCATTTGTTGTAACAGAGGATTTGTTATGAACTTCTCGCATATTCATTTCTGGGAAATTGCCGTGAGTTAGTGAGTCAACCACTTTGTGAAAATTAATACGATGTATCAAAATGAATTAACTTCACAGTACGTTGTGTTCTATCCGTCCTGATATAACCAGTACACTAGCTAACTTTTCTGCGGTACTAAATAACTTTCTGAGCTATAAATACATGTGTGTTTGAATATCCTAGCTATTTAAATATGAATACCAGTATAAATTAAATAGTTATTTTAATGTAACGTTTCCAGCGTTTTTTCGTGAAATAAGGAATTATATTAGATGTAATGACATTAATATGCAGGTGTACAAGTAATGGACAGATGATGGGATTTGGCTCTCCAAATCAGGTATGTTATAATACACATAATATTGTGAAATATTGAATATTTTTAATAGATAATTTAAACGATGCTCACAAGGGAAACAAGTTGGTGACAAAGGAGCGTCAAGATGAACTTGGACTTGATTTTTTTCATAGGATAATGTAGTTAAGTAAGAAAGGAGACGGGTGGCTGAGGCTCATTGTGGAGGAGTCCTCTGAAGACACGCGCGCTTTGTCCTTGCTTAATTGTCAGCTCATTGTCGAGGGACATTGCTCTGGCTGTACCGTTACCTCTCCCTCCGACCAACACAAAAGCTGCCGCTTTTCTCTTCAACAATTAACGGAGATCATATCTCTCAAGGGACTCTCGCACTCCCTTCGGCACCAGTCGTCGACATCAAACAATATTCCAATTAACCAATCTCTTTCACAGGTACACCACCATTTCCACTACCTTTAATTACTACTCTCATCTTTTTGTTGTAATTTTAAATTAACTAGCTATAGAAAATAATAAACCAGATATACAGATTAAACATGCAAAAAAAAGACACAGCACTATCCTAGATAAACCATTTATTTCTGGGATTGGTTTATGACTCTTATACACTTCAAGTAAGAACTTAATCATTTATATTACTAGCACATAAATCATACATTCTGCGGAATTTCTTTCATCAATAAATATAAAAATACTAATGAATTTTCAGATTTTTTTAAGTAAATGAAAAATGATCGTTGAACAAAACTACAAATGAATGAAAAATGTGCGATAGCAAACAGGACGTTTCAAATTCGTTAGATTTGTCATCAAAATTGGTAGATACTAAATAATACGTATGTAATTAAAAAAGTACATACGCTTTGAAGTAATTCTCTTACTGTAATAAAGCCAAGTATATTGTATATATATATCAGACCACACTAGTGGGTCCTGGTCCTGGTCTTGGTTCTCATGTGCCTATCTGCTACTTTAATGTTGCTCGTTTGGTCATAGGAATTGATTGTCCCTAGCATGGGAGTCTCTCGGCTAAGCAAACAGGACTTAAATGTCACAATATGCTAGGCATCCTCATGCTTTCAGTGAGCATTCCATTGGTATATTTGTACATTTCCTTGTCATATATTGTTAACTTCCTAGTTGGTGTGACTCCAGATCAAAATTGGATTGACTGCCGACTCTGTGTGAAAAGGAGTTCTTTTTCGGTGGTTTAAGAAGTGATGAGATTGGGGATCACTGTTCCTCCTAATAGGCAGTGGACAGCTCTAGGCCAAGGATAATTAGGTTAGTTGAGCCCTTCGTCTACGTCAACCGATATTTTATCACAGAATAGAAATACTCCTTAAAATAACAGTCCTAAAATGCACACTTCTGGGGATTTTAATATATGTTATAATATATTTTTGTATATTTTATCATACATTCATTGTCTTCGATTTTTTCAATTTTCTATAAGAATTTTAATGTTGTAATAGATAACCACAACTGAAACATTAAAAATTTCAGTTTTTTCTGAAATCTAACATCAGTATTGGCAGGAATAAATAGATGAGGTAGGTTTATTCTCGTTTAATAATATTAATAACATCTTGAGTGATAACTTGCATAATATTGATGCTATAATGAGAGAACAACAACACTAACAGTAATGATATTAACAATAAAAATCTTGTGTGAGACAGCACACGACTACTATTTAGCTAATTGTAAACAGTAGTGGATTTGTTAAGGGAAGAGCTAGTTTTATTAGAAAGGGCGACTGTCACTAGTCCTTATGAGTATACTGACTCATCGACACTCACTCAACAGTTCCAAATCAGACAAATAAGAGGCTTAGTCCTGACAATTAACACCTTCTTATCAAAAGATCAACTTACAATTTGAAATGACTCTCTGGGCAGGCCACTTGTAATAACTTAACAATCAAGCAATAGCAGAATAACATCATATGAACCTGAAATTAACTACAATTATGGCTACCTTACATTTCGACATAACTTACTGATGTTCGCACGAGTAACAATACTATTTCTCATATGGGATGATTCGCTCGTCGTTGATATCAAATGAAAAAAGTGAGGTACATGATATATTAAATTTTACAGTTAAAAACTAGTAACGAATAATGATTTTCAATTAGTTTGAGTTTATTAATAATAATTATAACTTTTGCTATATTTTAGTGAACTTTATAATCCTGATTATAACAAGAGGAATGAAGAATTATGCAAATATAAGACATGTCGGCGTTAGGGTGTATATTCAGCGATGTGAAGTGGAATGTGCAAAGACTGAGGACTTGATGGTGACTTAATTAGAAATTGTCATTTTGTGTTGTAGCACTTAATGATTATGAAGGGTTAATGTTAGGTGAACTGGGAAGTTGGGGGAACAAGGATTATTTGATTAACAGAATAATGGAGAGTTAGAGAGAGAAAGCGCCAGTGGAGAGACAAGTATAAAGGAGTGACAGAGGGAGAAGACGTTGAGGCACAATGGACGGCCGTGATTAATCTTGCAGGCAGGTGAGGAGCGGATGACATCTCACCAACGACACGCGTCTCCTCATTCAACACAGTCACCATCAACCACAATGCAGCGGAAAGGAAAAAATATACCCGTATGTCTATAAATTAGAGGCAAACAAGGACAAATGTTGTACAAATAAACACAATCATCTTTTCATATTCATACAAATGAACAGCCTCACTTGACTATATATGAAACAAGACCTCATATAATCATTTTAGTATTAGGTGAGAAACAGGATTTTTCTCTGTGACTCCAACGTTCTGATATCTCTCTCAATTTTAATATATATAGAAAGTCCAAACCACAAGGAAAAAGAAAAAGAAAATAAATAAAAATTCTATGATAATAATAATAAATGTTAGAGCATTTATTTATTTTATTTTTCTTTTTCCTTGAGTTTGGACTTCATTGATTGCATGGCGTGTTTAATTGTGATTTTTCTCCATATATAGAGTTAATGCGCTTTACTTTGTTTTGTTTTTACAATAAGCTGTAATACTTTTCTATCAGTAAGTTATTTTTCATATACTGGATCTTTAGTAAATTTTTTCAGTTATATCTGATATGTTATCATTTTCTGAGCTATATATATATAAAGTATCATTCTAATTACTGCCAGCCATTGTTGGAGTAACCATTATTAACAACACCTTGTTTAGTGGAACATATATTCTGATGGAATATTTATTAGAATGAAGTAGTGGCGTATGTTATTTTAATACGTCATCTGACAGTGGAATCGTTTACGTAAGTTCTTGCGTTACTTGGCTAACTTTTTTCAGTACTAGCTGAATAATTTGAAAGTTGATGATTACATCGAAAAACTTCATTTTCTTTTTTGAATGATCGAAAAAGATTTTCGAAAAATCGAAGGCAGGAACCAGATCTAAATGCTGAAATCGGTATTGAAAATGAATACCGAATGAATACTTTCTATCACGTGTATACAATGCATAGCAGGCATAATACAGTAGTATGATTCAAAACTTTATTTCCTATGATTAAATATTAAGACTGTATATATAAAACGGATTAGATAATGATCTAATTTATTGCATTAGTTGTTTATATTGTACAATGCAGATGAAGTTAATTTCATTACTTTTAGTTGTTTGATAATAGGAATTATTCAATTAATTAGCAGCAGTTAATTAAAGAAGTAAATGGCTGGAGTTAATTTGGATGAGTGTTAATGTTTTGGTGTCGGGAGTTTGAGAAGCGAAATGGTTAAGCCCTCACACTGTGAAGCATGATGCTCACGGTTGTTGGAGGGAGGCGGTCGATAAGGAACAATAATGGTTGGTGGCGAGGCAACGTGTGTGGAAGGGGGTGAACAGTGTTAGGGAGACCCAGGTGTTGGACCAACTTCAGCATATACTTGTTCCTTCTTTGCTAACTTGTTAATTCTGTATTCATATCATTATGGTTGGCCAGGGCTTTTCTACTAATTACAGCCCCTTTGTCTAAGGCACCTCTTTAACGTAATCTGTTTGATGAGAAGACAGTTTGATGCTACACTATAAACAATCGAGGAATCGTCTGGCCGAATCCAATAACTCGAGTGAGACGATTAACATACTTTCATCTTTTGAACCCCTATCAATCAATAGTAAAAACATTAACAAACACACAATCAAATGATTGTGATTACATATCATAACCATCTAATGTATTATGAACAAAAGTTGCTGATTTACAGCACACGCTACACTAAAACATTAATATTTTTTTATAATAAATTGTTATCATTTATTTATGATTGTTATATCTTATTATCCTTGGCTACCCTCACTCCGCACGTTAGCTACACTGATTGAGTGCCTCTTCTATGAGACTTCACTTCTTCAGTCATCATTGTCTTCGAAGTAACTCACATCTCTCTACCAGAGGACGAGGCAACCACAATAGAGCCGTGAGTTTTTATGGCTACTTTTATAAGTTTTCTTTCTGTGATTTTAGTATATATATCAGTCAAGAGCATAGAGGAAGAACTAGGATAGCCCACCAATAGAACTCTGATATTTGGACATATGTCTTCAACACTCAAACAATAGATCCAATCGAGTAAGGCTCATTCCAGTGTTGTAAATATTATTGAGCACATTCTCTTCACTATTGACAGCTTAATTCACATTCATATAAGTGTACAGTATTATGATTATCAATTTGATGTTGTTTTAGAAAGACTGAGGCCTTTGCTCAAATAGTACTTAGAATTGATAGTGTTTAAGCAGAAACATTAGATTTTCTTTTCAGTTGTTTTAGTTTTATTAACTGCACTCCTTTGCTAGTTGGGAGGGAAAGCGATTCAGTGGGCAACAAACCGTTTTCTTCAACGCTACCTGACTGCCTAGTAACTGGAGATGCCTCTCATTCCTCGCCTGCCTCCACTCCCTTTGACAATATTAAAAATACCCCTCCTCCCAACCCACTGCAGCTTCCTTTTCCAAGGCACCAAATTGAAATAGTTTTCTCTCTTTAAATTCTTTGTTCTTCACTGCTTCATGCCCTCGCTGAAATTTATTTTCACACTCTATATAGTATAACATTATACTCTTAATTCGCTTTTCCATTTATAAAATACCTTGATTTCAACAATTCAGACAAAGCTTTTACTTTAATACCATCATAGTTATACATTTAACTTAAGTATTGACATAGAGAGAAAGAGAGATAGATAGAGATAGATGGAGAGAGAGAGAGAGAGAGAGAGAGAGAGAGAGAGAGAGAGAGAGAGAGAGAAATAGTAAATATTGTTTAAATATATGTGTATATATATATATATATATATTATATATAAATATACAACAAGATTTCATATAAACACTTCAAATAGCAACCAATGATCACACAACAAAATGAAATGAAAAAAAAGACTAAGAAAAAGAAAAAAATACAATTAGAGGGAAAAAATTAACGGTTGAGGTTGAGTCCAGGGGAAGATCGAGCAGCAAGGAAGCATATGTATGCTTCCTCAGAAGTTCTTAATGTAACTTTGGTACTGCAATCGGGGATCTAATTGAGTATTTGGACTCGAAACAATCATTAAAAGTGAGACCATGGGAGCACAATCTAACCAATATAATAATTTTTTATACATATAATATATATAATAATACATATAATCTTCCTAGAGACAGCCCTGACTAGGACTCTCATTAGTACTGCCTGATACCCCTCCAAATGCATTAGTCACATTGGCCATTTACATTATGAGCAGTTATAAAAGCTTACTTTTATGTACCTCTGAAGGTACCAACTTGTTAATCTTAGATTTTTTGAAGACGAACGACGTCTAATGCCGGTTGAAGGACTGATACTCCTATATAAGAGGTATGAGGCATCATCTACTAATGTGAAGTTAATAGCTAAATCAATAGTTACATTCGTGATCTTAACGTGATATAAACGCGCAACTTTCTGATCTGATGTGTAAGAAGATAAACACATTATAACTACCAATTGAGCGAAGAACAATAATACAGTTTAAGATTAGTTACTTTCTTCAAGGAGACTTAGTGACATTGATAAACAGAAAACAAAAATTAAACATCTCAGTGATATCTGATCTGACGATGAACTGCTGTTCAAAATGTAATCCTGAGTAAGCATTTTGTTCTGTCCCGTGTTCTGTTCAATTTTACCTTTTATGAGCATCGATTTTTTTTTTTTTTTAATAAATATATATATATATCAATTACATGGAACTATTCTTCGAACTGAATAAACTACAATTTTCAAAACAACATACAGAAAGAAATCACTGACCTCATACTACGAGTATATTTCGATGTCCTCATCGTCAGGAATAAATGTGAATCGCTCCAAAGGCTGATAACGATATATATATATATATTCATAGTAATAATAAAAATGCTTTTCCTTTCATGATCCTAAGTTTAACAATTTTTGAGGGTTTAGGTCTTATGATTTAAACAACTTCATTCCCCAATGTTTCAACATATATTTATGTCCTTCTCAGGGCTGAAAACATGTTTTTACAATTAGCACTATTCCTTTGTGCTAATAACAATTTTAGTTATTGTTTACATTTATACATAATCTAGGTTTAAATTTATAAATAAAGGGTAACTGGAAAGGCAGTAATTGATAAACGGGTATGACAACTATGGAGTCTCACATTACAATATGGTTTTACGTTTTATCAGAACTACAGAGATAAATATTTGTTTACCTCGGAAATTAGTTCTATTTACAATATTTCATTTAATAAACCATGTAGTGTAATGAACAGAGAATTGTATGTTGAAAATTGAACAAATTTCCGAGATAAGCTTATAAGATCTTAGTAGTTCTGAAAAATGTAAAACCACATTTCAATGTCATACCAGATTATCAGATACTACCTTTCTAGTTACCCAATGTTTACTCAAAATACATGATTTTCACTTTTCCTAGATTTGAAGATATCTTTTATTGCTGTTAGTCATATAGTTAGTTCATGATGGTACATAGTAGCCGATGTATTATATTTTTGAAATGAATATAAGAATAAGGGGCAACATTAATGCTATTATTTCAGTTTTAGAAACGTAATAACTTAGTATTTGATTAATCCTTAGTCGATTAGGGAAATTGTTACATGAGCCGTGATGTTAGCATTGGTCCCGGACAAGGCATTAGGAATGCGTACTAACAGATACAATCTAATTCCCGATTCCATGCATCTATGTCACGCGAACAAGAAACAGACGGTATTTACCAATCAATAACTTCTGTTTCTTGAACAGATAGACCATATCCAACTGCTAGTATGAAATGAAATCACCACGAGTCAGTATTGTTTTATGCAGAATTACTGAAAAGAACGCAATGAAATAAAGGACTTCCAATGAAAACACTTGGATGGAGGCTTGTTTTCAGTTATTGTTGACGTGAAATATTATAATTCAAATATAAAAGAATAATTATTTAATATTTTTATGCAATATTAACGTACTAAGGAGATAGTTAATTTGGAGAATAGTTTTCTATTGTAGAACCAACTGATAGTGATAGAATCAAGCAAGAAAATTTTTTTGAAATTCTATCGTTAAGAATGTAAAATTGGTGCCTATTTTTAAACAATTAAAATCAAAATATCTTAAAAATATATGACATTAAAAGAAATATGAAAAGTCATAATCATGATGAAAAAAGGAAAAAATCATACAAAGAATAATAAACGAAAGAAGAAATAAACACAATACTAACAGTACAACACCGGGAGTAACGAACAGATACGCATCTTTAACTTACATAGGTAAACCTAGCGAAAAAATTGCGACTCTTCTAAGAAAATATTCATTAAAAATAGGTTATAAAACGAATAACACTATAAGCCAAATCACAAACAACACAACAGAGAACAAAGATAACAAATTCGAAAAAAGCGGAATATACAGGATTAAATGCAAAGATTGCGGTAAAAACTACATCGGGCAAACGGGAAGGACACTAAAAGACAGATTCAAAGAACACATTAAAGACTACACCAACAACACAAACAGATCAAACTACGCACACCACTTAAACAAATTTGGACATAACCCAGACAGTATGGAAAACACAATGGACTTACTACAGACGGGACAAAAAGGACAACGAATGAACATACAGGAACAAATAGAAATATATAAACATAAAATGACAGACAATATAATCAATGAACAAACAAACCACCAAACCGACATTTTAACAAAACCACTAATAACATTTAAAAGACGACACAAGGAACTAGAAATAGATAATGAAATAAGCAATAAAAGAAAAAAAAACATAACAATTAAAGAAATAGAAAAAAAAAAAAAAATTACCTACACACACAACACTGATTACACAATGTAAATACTATATATAGGTAGGTTATAGGAAAACAACACACACAGTCAGTTAGGTGCTCTTGAAGATGGGATCCAGGCGGACCCGAAACCGGTCGAGCTTTACAGAGACTTTACGAGGTATGACGGAATGTATTATTACTAATTCTAAGACACAAGAAAGATGTCCTTTTGTACTGGACGATAAGCTTTCAAACATCTGTTCCAAAAGAACGGGCATCATCAGCAGAAGAAGAAGAAAAAAGGTATAACTAACCGAAAACATTGAAGGTTGATACTGAAAAAGCAATATCAAAACAATTATTTTGAGGAGTAGAATAAGAAAAAGCACAGCACACTCCATTGAATGACAATCCATCAAAAAGCACCCCAGCTAAAAAAAAGAAGGCTAGGTGAAGAAAAAAAAAACGAAATATGAATGATTGTATCAGGAAAATCACTTTAGGGTCAACCCCGAGAAGACACGTTGGAAAAACGGAAACTAAAATGATAGATGTCAGGGTCAAAGAGGTGTCCAGCTAAAATAGGGCGTACTTGAGCTGAAGAACAAAATGTCTATTTATGAATTATTAATAAACCCTCCAATAGAAACACTTACATAACTGGTCGACAGGGATGCGTTGTCTAAACAAATAATACATGATTATGGAATTGTATGAATTAGCAAATTAAAAACATTAACTTTACTGGAGTGGTGTAAATCATAGACTGCTATATTAAATTTATTGTTCTAACAATAAAATTATATTCATAATTATATATTTCCATTATAAAAGGTAGATGCTTAATAAGCAATCTCAGTTGACAGAGTAAATATTTGTTTAAACAGAGAGAAGATTATATGATATTAGAGAAGTTAATATCTGACACATGCCATTTTAACAGAAGCAAAGACTGAATCATGCCTCAGGCTAAATCAAACTCGTATGAACATAAATCTGAACTTGATAGATGTTAACAACTTCCATTCAAATATCCAGCTTATTCCTGACTAACGAAATTTTGCATCATAAATAGCCTTTGAAAAAGTAATCAAAACGATGGAAGAATAGAACCGATTAAAGTTTGTACCCTACAAATATCTCTGTTCATTATAATTATGACATTATTATAATTAAATATGTCAACAGTTTCGTCTAACTTGTTCTTAATAAATAACAATATTCATTTACTACAATAGACAATGTCCACAAATACGTCACTTTGTTTTACTGAAGTTTGATATATAGCAATTAAGTGCAAATTATGAAATGTATATTGACCGAAGTTTTAATTGTCTTAGTCTTATGACTTTGTATATGTCCTCAGAGAGGACATTAAGGCGTCAGTTATGAGACCGTAAGATGTCAAGTAGTCGATTTATACTACCATTTCCAAATACTCTTGAGTTAGGCAAACTGTATGACTCCCAATGTAGAAACAACTCAGTACTGTGGCTTGCTTATTACTAAAATGGGTGCCAAATGATAAATGAGTCAAAAATCCGCCCTTAAAACCACACACTAAAAGGTGAAAGACGATAGTTGTTCGCATTTGAAAACAAAGATATATGGGAGGTAGTACAATACTATTGCAACAATGAGTAACTGATTTCATTACCTGTCTTCTGATTAATAAATCATATCAATACATTTATTATTTTAATAATTGTTGCAAAGTGGCTTTAAGAACACCCAATACTTTTACATCTAATAAAATTTAATATATATTCCTTAGCTTATATGAATATTACAGAGTGACTGAGAAGAAACATCGTATTTCAAATAATTGTGGTTCCTACAATGTTGGTTTATTTTCTTAATATATTGTGGTTAAATCCCCAATTAGTTTTACAAATTCTTACTGATAGATCAACAAGTTACATTTTGGCAACTACTGGAGGCAGGTAACGAACTTTAAAGATCATATGGACGATCATATGGATTTATATAAAAAAACATACTAAGTAACGAAATGCCGGCCAGAATTAAGACAATTATTTACCTATTGAATGTGAATTAGATACTGACCGAGACAGTCATCATTCTTGGTACTATGTGTTACATATGTACCTATATCTTGTTACATTGGTACTTGCTACTTTGTCATGACTATACTTCAGCTTTTGTGATCCCAAGGTTTCTAATTATTCCTCACCTGGTCACTTACTGCCCTTATGACAATGTTAAATATTTGATTTCCGTATAATATGGATTGAGTCAGGATTATACTATCACTTTTTTTTGGCGGCTTGAAGCAGACAGACATTGTATGATAGGAACACCTTGCCATGCTCCACCGGTTGGTCAGCAAAAGTCCCTACTAAAAACATTATCACATGCCTCCTTAGGTATAGTTTAAATGATAACATTCAATTATGGTACTAATAACATTAAAAAACATTTGAAATTCAGAAGTTATATCATCAACTGCACGAAAATTTCTGAGTAAATTATTATATGTAGCTCACGGTAAACTAGAGAATACTGTACCTGTAATGAAAGTAAAATACAAGACTATGTTATTTCCATTCTTCTGATATCAATATATGAATGGTAAAATCTAAAAAATTATTTGTTTACATTCTTGTAAAATAATTACAAGAATTTTAACATACCATAGTTTCTTAACTTAGTATATCGTCATTAGTGTTCACTGGCAGAAGACAAATATTCATATTTTATATATTATATATATATATATATATAATATGCTTTTAAAAACTGGATGTCTGTTTCCACTGTTTCCAACAGACAACACTGTTGAAGTATTTTGTCATAGTTTTCTTACTTTGAATAAATATACATATTAAATGTTCAAAATACGCGAGCCAACACCGTTGATGTATTTTGTCATAGTTTTCTCACTTTGACTAATTCTATATTAAGTGGAAACAGACATCCATTTTTTAAAAGCATGCATTAAAGAAGGACTGCTCTCAACTTTTACAAATATATATATATATATATATAAAAAGATTTCACATAAACACGTGAAACAACAATCAATGATCAAACCACAATAAGAAATGGGAAAACAAGACTAAGATCTTTCAACCGTAACAAGCGGTCTTCGTCAGAGTCAAAAACCCAACTTTTATATTGTGGTTTGATCATTGATATAGATATATATATATATATATAATATATATAATATATAATTATAGCATATATAAATATAATATATATATATATATATATATATTTATATATATAGAGGAATTATTATTTAATAATATATATGATCAAAGCATCTTAACATTTCAGACCTTACAGACTATGTTCTGTACAGCTTTTTTTTTTACTATAAATAGGTTCAATTTCATAGCGACGGAGGGAAGACATTTTGTACAGGAAGAAAATTGAGGAGGGAATAAGCCGGGAGACGGATTCTATAAATAACATTCCCTGGTGTCCCGCAATTTCATTGCCGCAGTTCTAAGGGAGGAATAAGGGAAAATCATGTTATAAGACGTGAAGCGTCTGACTCAGAATACGCCCTGCCAAGGGCTTTGTTAAGGCCATGATCTGTTTTTAGAGCAGCTGCAAGCCAGCTTCGGCAAAAAGACATATATTTCGTCTGGCATATTTATTAAGCTGGTTTCATGCGTCCATTATCTTTGCTTATTTATCAACCAATCCGATTATTGGGATAAACAAATCATGAAATACGGTAGTCTACACTATCAAGCTAATTTTTAAAGTATTTAGTTCAATATCAGCCACGGCTCAGTGTATGTACTACAAGCAACTATTTGCGTATTACATATAGATAAAAGGATTTGTAAGGCAGTTCTTAATGCTAAGATACACATGTCTGAATAGGAAAGTACTATCAGTACAGGTGTATTAACACAGGACGCATGAAAAATATTCTCTCTCTCTCTCTCCTTGTCGTAGTCTCTTACTAAAAAACAACTATTTATAATCATGCTTCTCAACGTTTGTTCGTGTAGAACGTATCACTTGAAAAATCCAATTATGAACGTGTCATGCGAGTGTAGGTAATTAATCGTAACAATGAAAAAAAATATTTTTTTTCCGTAACATTAATTCCAAATAAGAAGCCAATAATATTTTTTTAAAAAAAACAACATAACTTTAATAGAATTGTTCACTTTCTCAACAAAATCAATTATGGATAGAGCACAAAAAAAGAATATTGCATTTAAAATATTAGATAATTTTGGCAAATTAATTATAATAGTGGCCGATGTTTTATTAGCCAGGTTTGAATAAGTCAAGGGTCAGTTCGCTTTTTGGTATAGACCAATAATTACCATGGACTCCCATAATACTATTTTGACTCCTGAACCCACTTCAAGCAAGTGTGGGTCACTGAGAGTCCATGTGTGTCTCATCGAGGAAAGAGTCTCTTTTCCTTTGTGATCTAGTAAAGATCAACCATTTTTAATTTATTTAAAGATCACCATTTTATTGTGAATAACATCACAATCGTCTCTGTCTCTTCATTTTCTAGTCTTCTCTTGGTGAGGGACAACATTTTAGAATAACGCCTTCTGTTCGTGTCATTTCTATTCTGTTATGTTTACTGTGTTAGCCTCCAGATTATATATGAACTAAAATCTTCGTAATATTTTTCGAATGTTGATATTATGATTTAATAGCTACAACCCCAGTATTTCTCTTGCTAACTTGTCGTTATGGATTTCATATGTTTTTTCGATGCTCCAGCAATTCGGTAGGTACATCGAGTCGGGTATAGTCAAAAACATAATGTACCTTCTTTTACTACTAAAGATCTCAGACTTGGATCTTGGCCGTCATCTCGCGGTGAACTGGCTGTAAATCTTCATCAAGCCGTACCTCTGATATGAAATAAAAATCAGCATCCAGTGACCATATGATATGAGATACCCGTAAACTTCCTTGTCACCTAACTTAAGTGAGGAGAAATGAATGACTCCCGATGGAGAATCTGCACAATGATCTGACTCGAACATAAATAAAATGTTTATCCAATAACAAAAAAGGCACAGTTACCGTCCTAGAAGAGCACTAAAGGTCAACTTCTAAAGTATAGGTATTAGAAAAAAAACCAGTAAAAAAATTGCTAATATTCACACGATTTAACTTTCAACAACTGGTTAAAGATTGCAATAGGGATAAAAGCTTGAGTAAAAGGTAATATTGGTTTTTATATATTTGGCAGGTTGTATGATTTACGACGAAAGGGCGTTTGATCGCCAAGCCCTGCAGAGAGAGTTATCTGGGCCTTGTTACAGAACCGAATTAAAGCCAATGATTTATATAAGTTGGAAGTGCGAGGCACACGGACGCGCGCATGCACACATGCGAGCTGCGGAGTCCAATCCACTAATTGAAATTACCTTTACACTTCCGCCAAATCTATTTAACTTGATCCTCACTTTCACTGTAGAGGGACGCTCAATTTGGGTAATTAAATGTAGCACTAACATAGGCAATCTAATTACCGTTTTGCACACGTGCTGAATTAAAAACTGACCACTCTATACACTTATTTCACCTCTTGCCAGGACCACAAACGAAATGATATCACTTTACAAAAAACTTATTATAACAACTCACAATTGAAGAGGATTTCTAGCAAAATATTTTTATTTACATATTCAAGTAGCAGTTTTCTGAATTTTCGCAAATAACATCAGTAACGTTTAATGGAAAAATCAAAGAGGCAGGTGACAGATAGATGGCATGTAAGCTCAAACTCTGAAGAAACCCTTCAGTATATTTCTTTTTATAAAAAAGAAACTTTGCGAGGAGGAAGTATTATTTACCATCACGTGTAAACACCGTACACTAACTAATAGCACTACGGTCATTCAATCAATTTTTCCTTAAAGAATTTATTGAATGATTTATTTAAATATTAATGTGCAGATCAGAAGTAACTTACAATTATACTGTTAATTATTATTGAAAACATATAGATTATATTTTAGTGACTATTGAAACATTCATCAAAGTGTGTTTGAGACAGTAGGTGTGTTTGTTTCTTAGTTCTGTGTTTGTGATTCAACGTGAAACGTTTGTTGTCCTTTTCCCTGTTTACAATATATATATATATAAAAAGATTTCACATAAACACGTGAAACAACAATCAATGATCAAACCACAATAAGAAATGGGAAAGCAAGACTAAGATCTTTCAACCGTAACAAGCGGTCTTCGTCAGAGTCAAAAACCTGGAGTTGGGTTTTTGACTCTGACGAAGGCCGCTTGTTACGGTTGAAAGATCTTAGTCTTGTTTTCCCATTTCTTATTGTGGTTTGATCATATATATATATATATATATATATATATATATATATAATAACAAGCTCGACATCAATACTTCTTCATGGGATTATTTGTATAAAAATAATATTTTTTTTGTGGAACAATAACGCTCCATGCTGTACCAATAGCACTAATCTCACAAATGGACTATTTTTTTTATAATTTTGTAAACTAAAGTCGTGGTTTTTTTTATTTCATTAGAAAAAAAATATGTTGTAATAACAGGACACGCAGTACTCTCTATACTTGAATAGACTGCAACACCAATGCTACATGTGGACCTATGAGATGTTTGGAAGGGCTAAATAGATTTAGTAAACTTGCAATAGCATTGAAGACACCCAGGAGGACCACTGTCCGTCAAAAGTAAACTAACTTTTTCTTAAGTTGGTCAATAAACTTTTTTTGTCTCAATTTCTTTTTAACAGGGAGTTTAGTTCTTCGATAAATCCCATTCACTTTTCAGCCCTTCACTTCATATTGTCATACTGTTTTCCAATTGAACTTTAGTTTAACTCAAATCTCATATACATCATAAGTTATTTTATCTTACCCACATATACTCTAGAATATATCCACTTTCTTAAGCTCCTGTGGACTCTGGAAATTCTGATGCACATTAATTTAGCTTACATAACCTACTATACAGAAATAACATAAAGATATCATTCATTAGATGTGCAATTTGTAATTGTGTGGTATTTACTCATACTGAAGTAAATGTATAGAAGACAGTCTTCACACAAAAAGAAACCTTTTTATTCTAGGTGTTTCGAACACTTCGTGTTAATTGTCAAGTGAACTTCCAATGGATGGAGTATAGGGTCGAACAGTTTTACGTTCACTCTAACTGTGCGATCCTCTACTCTTTCCATTCAAAGTTTACCTGATGATGAACACGAGGTGTTCGAAACGCCCAGAATAAGATGTATGGAAACATCTTATGGTTTTTTGTATGGAAACTTTTAAGCAAAAAAAAAATCAAATTAACTTTTAATAGTTGTTGACATGTCTAACGTAGAGGTTAATAGTTGGAACTCTACAAACAACATTAATTCGTTACCGGATCATAATGGTAACTAGAATTTCTCGTACTTCTTACGATGTTTTCCTATAGCATATAACTAGAAACTGTTAATCTCTTTCTGGCCTGCAAAAATCATTCAAATTAACCCTAAATAGCCGTAAAACACATCTTCCTTATTACTTAAATTGAACATGAAATAACAATAATAGGATAAATAAAATGACATTAAGTTATTAAGGGAACAACATTTGGGTTTATTATGATCTCTCACCAAGGAGGAAGTCGTAATATGCGTGTTGTATCACTCTACCGAGCAGTATCCACAATTTTCAGAGCTATGGCAATGTGAAATGTTCCTTCCAAAATTCACGAAGGTTCATTTGACTACTCTACATGGTTTCAAGGATAAAAGTTCCAACAAGTCCCTTGAATTCAGTTTTCTGAAGTTTCAGATTACCAAATGAGCCAAGTAAGGTACTGAAAATTCTCGTAACTTGGATTTTCTCCAATACCAAAGACATCTGGTGTCTCGAAGTAGAGTAACTGGTGTGCAGAGATTAAGCAGTACTATAAGTAAGCAGAGGTTATAAGTAAATTATAAAACGTCTTACACCAGATTTATTTTTCGTTTATTTACGACTACATCATTATATTTGTTTGATGGGTTCTAATTTTGGGTATAACAGAAAAAGGTACAATTTTGGGGGACTTCATACTAAATATTCATAATAACTATGAATGTATTTATATATTCATATTTCATATACAACTTGTTTTTGTGGAGTAATTCTTGAAATGTCCAATATGAGTAAATACCAAACTATAATAGATTGCACAAGTAATATATTAAATATAATATAATAAGTAATATAATACTAATATTATAATTATAACTATAATTATTCTTATTCTTATAATAATAAGTATAATTATTCAGTTATGAGTTACAATTTCATAAAATCATTAGCTGATTAACAGTACATGTTTATAAACTACTCATTTCTAAATTAATGCCTATAAAAAATAATTCCATAAATATGATTCTAACTATTAGAATGATTTATATGAGTTGCTATTCGATAAATTCATCTTGAATAATTTCAAATGAGTTGAAATTTAGTTAAAATTTTTGAAGAAAAGAAAACTAGCATTTATTTAGACAGTAAAAGTTTTAAAATATAATATTTCTTTATCAGAAACAATAAATATCGAATAAACTGAATAAATTTATTATTTCTACTATTATTTCACTGATTGTAATGAAAATGCTATTGGGGTGTCTGTTTGGAATAATTGATTAAAAGTTGGAAGGAATTTGTTTTTTATGAATCTTATTTAATAATGTACATAAAATGGTTGTATTAGAAATGATTTCAGTCCTATGAGTGACCAATTTACAAAAAATATAGTCAATTAGGCAAGGAACCACAACTACTAAAACAGGTTTGCAACTTCTGAATATACCGTTATGATTAGATCTAATGACAGAGATTAGTGACGTCATCTAATGAGTTATCAATTAAGAGCAGTAGAGTTTAGACAGTCGATTATATTGTCAGTAGACTGTGTTCCAGTAATCAATTTTAAGAAATTATAAAATCTTAACAAATTAAGAGGAATATATTATTCGCTGTAGAAAGAAACTAATCAAATATATTGATATTCTTGAGAAGCTAGATACAAACTCTATTCATGAATGCGATTAAACAAATCAAACCTGAGACCGCCTTTCTCTTGCCTAAATATAGACGGTAGTGAATTTGATAGGGTAGGATCTAATTAAACATAACCGATACCATCAGTTATGTTACATCCGAATCCATAGAAACAAGAGATTGTATAAAGTTTGTTCATCGAAATTAGGGAATTTCGTATTAAACTTTTGACCCGGAAGGGCAATATCTGTTCGCATATCATCATATGAAATATAAGACCACAAGAGAAAAAGGAAAACAATAGAAAATAATGCCCGGAGATCTTTCACTTTATGTCATCAGAGGACAAACAAAGTAAAAACAAAGAAACGTTTTTCCTAACTCCTTATTTCATTTTAATTTTAGTTCTGTGATAACATAAAGTGAAAGGGGTCAGACTAATAATCTCTATTCTTTTCCTTTTGGATGTAGGCTTCATTGATTAAATCACGTGTTTATATTGATTCTCCTGCATATCATCATCTGTATATCACCATGGAGGTGGTATACATGCTTTCCTCCCCTCTTCCCATCGCCATGCATGCCAATAGCCACGATCTCCCCTTTAATGAGTGCGACAGTTTGCAGATTCTGCGACAAATCCTTCTGACTGCAAAGATCTAACTCTACGAGCCTCTGAAGAAGCTCATATTCGTTATTAAGTTAGTGGAGTGAACCTGACCCTACTCAAAAGAGGTAATGTTTAATTAGTCCCTTGTCTATCGATTTCATTTTTTATTATCAAATATCCTTTGTTATCATTTATTACTTAAATACTTCATTTTTCTATTATTTTAATTATTTCATTTTTATTATTTAATTACTTTATATATTTAATATTATTATTTTCATTCACAGTTTTATTTTATTTTATCATATCTGAGTCTGTACTTTTTTTTATGTGTCAATTCTTCTGTTCATCTATCAATTTTTTCTTTTATTTATTTATTATTTTTTCATATTTCCTAATTCAATGTAATATAAATTGATTCCTCACTCATTCACTCATATCACATCCATATGTTCTTCTTATATCCTCATAGAAACCCATATTTATTATCCCAAATTATATAAATATTGATAAAAGTATGGACTAGTATGACTATTGAAGAACTGACTGAGTCCCGATAAACCTTTGTTTTGTTTCTATTCCACGGTTGATACTTTTATCAATCTATATATATATATATATATATATATATATATATATATATATATATATATATATATTTAGTCTTCTCCTGATAACGAACAAAAGTTCAAAATATTCAATTTAGTAAGTGCATATATTTTATCTTCTTATTGAGTCGTTTTTTGTGTAACAAATGTTATATGCATACAATAAAAGTTTATCAGAACTCGGTCAGTTATTCGGGTTCAAACTAAATTCTCATTGCTGACGTTTGGTTTTTATTTATCACCTTTATCATAGGCAGCCTATAAAATTTTGAAACAGAAATAGTAAAGTATTACATTAGGGATCTTTTTTAAAAGAAATAATTTGTGCATTTCAATATAAACTTTTTTTTACTCCTCTGATAACTGAGCTGTTATCGAAACGAATATTTCTGATCAAAACTCGTTTTCAAAAAATTTAATCAAACACAATACTTTCAGTTGTGCATATTCCATGTAAAGATTAAATAACTGAAAGTGGTAATACCTATTAAGTTAAAAGAAAAAAAGACTTACTGATAATTATAATAAACTGTTTATATAACCTAATATAGTATAGTATAATAGTAGAAGTTAGAGTGAAGTTAAGAAAAGAGATGTGGAGGAGGTGGTATTAAGAGCAGTAGGTAATATGTGATCATCAATCATCAGAAAGCACCCCACACAATCCCTCACTATGTCCTTTGCATTTCTCTTCTACCTCCGCTGTTTCCTCTGCTCAAAACCACTCGTCTCTTGAATTTCAAACTCAGTTATATAACAAAGGTGAATTATCTAGCAAAATAATGGAGCTGGTTTTAGTAAAATTGTGGAAAGTAGTCAACACAACTAGTGGAGCTATCAAATGAATCACACTTCAAACGAGATAGCTACACATAATATTAATATTATGTGTAAGAATCAAGAAAAGAAATCAGTCCGTCAGGGCAATTAAAAAAACTCTATAAGAATACATTAACTATACCAACGGAGGCACATTTCAAAATATATATATATACATGTATACATGTATAGTATATATATATATATATATATAATATATATATATTATATATATATATATATATATATATATATATATATATAAAGAGCTATGAAGTTTTAACAAAGAGACAAGGAAGGAATCTTGCTAATTGGAGAAATTATGCATGAAACTTATACAAGCCAAATATATACATATTACATGATTTCATACTAAATACGTAAAATAAAGTTACCATAACAACCACACAGAAGAAATTAGAAAAAACGTCTAAGATATCAGGATCAATGTAACTTCTCATTAAAATCACATTTTAGTGCCATCCTGAATCGTTTGCTGCAGTTTAGAGGTTAACGTTTAGGTATACATGTATACAATACCATGTCTATTTAGGTATGGATAACGAACAGTATCCTGATTGTGTTTCTTACAGCCATGATAGGGGTCGGTTTTCCGAATGTACGCCTAGTATGCCAATGTTGTTTTTACTAGTTGATATTGATATTGGTAATATCACCAGTAGCCATAAAGTTAAAGTAAACAAAGAAATTATGGTTATCCTTAATAAAATTATTAAAATCAAATCAGCCTTCCAAAACTTCTTACATAATTTCTGTTATAAATATTTTTTGATAATTTCATTGAAACATATCTTCGTAATGGCAAGTTATCAATTTATTAAGAAAATATTTCTATGAACAATGCATATTTTAAAAGATTAAACATGATGAGGATCTAATTCTTTTTTATTTCAAATGCGCAAGTGTTCTATACCTTGAAAAATATTAACCAGAGAAATTCATTCTGTGCTTACTTATTCGAAGTAGAAATCAACAACTTTTGTGGTTTGTTCAATTTAGTGTTTATAGAAGTTGAGTCCCATTTTTTTTTTTTTTTTTTTGGCTCCCCTAAGCTTTACATTTTTTTATAGAGAAAAAAAATCGAACTTAACTTTAAAATTTAAAATACGTTCCTTAAGAAATTAGGTCTAAAAATTGACTACTCCTGATTATAGGCTGACGTTTCTCTGTCGGAGAAATTCGATCAAAAATTGTAGTCAATTTCTGGACCTAATTCTTCAAGAAACCTATTTTGAACTTCAAGAATCAGTGATCGAGAAGTGATATCAATATTAATAACTTCATATTGAAAAATGTTTTATCAGTTTCAGTATATTATTAATAATATAAATTATCTGGAAGCATTTCAAGAAAAAAACTAAACTATGATTGTGTTCTCAATAATCGGATAAGATGAAAAAGTTAAGTGGTTGAGTTTGGGATGAAGGAAGGCTGAAGGGCTCGTTAGAAGCTGGGATGACTGCAGGACTCGTCCAATCACTGCCCTGAGCAATTACAAAAATCACCTTTCCACTCATTTGTAGCAATGAGGAAACAATTACAGCACTCTTGTTAGTGTACCACTCCTAGCATACGGCCATTAGATATGTCTATAAAGAAAATCATTCGGTATAGTTATTTGTTTTCAAGGAATCCAGTTAACTGGTTTCAATACAATTTGGTTTTATTTACCAAATCATTGTTTTCTCAGTTTGCGTACATCTATTCACTGTTGCACTGTTGAATATGTACTCAAAAGATTTCTTCATAGGTATACTATCTAGCACCTCCCATTGGAAAGCTCAATAAACTTTTTATTATCAACGCTAACTTCTTTAATGTCCAGGTTCTTAAACAAGAATCCTCAGACGACAGTCGACTAATTTTGAGAGCTTCTAGGGAAGTCCATATTTCATTACAAGGCTAATACAGATCCTAGTTCATTTCACAAAAAAGAAAAGCACATCTTTTTACTTCCTTATTTGCACTTGTGTTCCTTATACTAGAAACACTAACCAAGAAATACCTTTAGAGCTGTTATCAGTGATGTATAACGAGAGCCAATTCTAGTCTCTCGTATACAATTTACCACACAAGTCAGTCTTTCTGGTGCTCTTAGAGCTGAATGTCTGCCTCAGCAAGTCATTATACTAGTTCTTCTTTACTTCTTATTATCAATTTTTAACTGGTTTTTAATTAAATGCTTTTTTAATATGTTTCCAAAAAATTTTTTTTTCTTTTATTATAATTGTTACTAGCTATTTTATTCACCATCTTGAAATAAGATCTCAATCCTCATATACTCTTATTCAACTAAAAACAAACTTTCCTCTAAATATTGACAGTCATATGTAGTTTAATGTGTTTTATTTGTATGTATATATTCAGGGTGATAATATTTAGAGTATTATAATATACATGTACATACATACACATATAATCAAACACTTATACAGCAATTTCTTTTTCAGAGTATATATATATATATAAAAAGATTTCACATAAACATGTGAAATAACAATCAATGATCAAACCACAATAATAAATGGGAAAACAAGACTAAGATCTTTCAACCGTAACAAGCGGTCTTCGTCAGAGTCAAAAACCCAACTGAGTTTTACAGTTGGGTTTTTGACTCTGACGAAGACCACTTGTTACGGTTGGAAGATCTTAGTCTTGTTTTCCCATTTCTTATTGTGGTTTGATCATTGATATATATAGGAATATATGCAACATATTGCACCCTACTGCTACTAACTGTAAAAGAAAATGAATAAATGATAAGTGCTTTTGAATTTTACATCAAAAAACTCCTCTAACTAGCGTTCTATTAAAACTTGGCAACAGTTGTAACCATTTAAAATATGATTCTTTTCTTTTAAAATCTGTAAAATAATTTCTTTGATTGTCAAGTCAGATGTGTTCGTTGTAACACTTCTGCATGAATAAACAAATAAGGAAAATTACCACTAATACTAGTTAAAGAGATTGGAAATGTCCTAACGCTTACAAGTGTCACCTGATTTCTAAGAACTACGTTCTTAAACTCTTTAAAAATGATGTAACTCTCGAAAACTCTAAGATAATATCCAATTTGTTTATTCCTTTTAGTTCATTTTTTTTTACTGCAATGTCACGTAAATTTATTGTAGCACTTGAGCATATATATAATTTAAAAACAGCTTCACTGGACTATGAATACTATTAACATGAAGAAAACATCACAAAAGGTTACAGACAGGACTCACTACGATATTTTGATATATAAATGACAGATCACTTGGTGTCAACATTTGAAAAAAGAGTGGCTTGCAGTGAATTAACCTGCTGGGGTTCCACTTTAGCATTTCAGAGTGATTTTAGGAATCCATGATAACAGTGGCAGAAGGCAGAATATTTCTTACAGAATTTAGTAAAATTAATTACCTTTCCAAGTCATTTATACTTCTGATAATTTTCGATTCTTAATAAACTCTTTTATAATAGTAATACAGATTTCTGAATACATAGTTATTAATAATAATATTCATCATCCGTTTTCAGAATCGCATATATTTTTCTTATTTATAAGAGTTGTATTTATTTTCGAAAAAGGGAACAATATATCATTTTTTTCCCATAAAACAGTTTAACAGAATATTAATATAGTGCCTTGTGATTGTCCTATTTTTGGCAACAAACACAAGTGGAATAAGTTAAAAATTCGCACGGTTCACTCAGATCAATATTTATATTGAGAATTTTGATAATGTTTATTAAAAGACATCAAACATTTGTTTTATACATATTGATAATATATTTAGTATTATAATCATTATTGTCATAAAACGTGACCAGTTTTAATTGAAAACAAAAGGAAATCTCATTTCGAATGGCAATATATGTGAAATAGTTTCTGTGATTCTCTTAAACAAACTTACTCTTCTACTCATAAACTAATGACTGGGCACATTAAAGCACACTATTGTCTCAGGCTTAGAGTAAGTAAGTGATGGTCATCTGTCTTAATAAATTTTGTTTTCTTGATAATTAATTAACTAAATTATTGAAATAATTAATTAATTGAATGAATGCCACTCATGCATAGTTATTATCGAGAAATAGTACATAAAAATGTCTAAACACTATTCTCCTTAAATTGTAGTTACTAATTTATATAAGATAGCAATAGAGGAGAGTTTTGTATCGAATGATGTCCCTATATAAAAGTTGTAAATTCTCTTTATGAAACAGTATATAAACAGTATGAACACTATTATGCTGAAATTATTGTATTTAGTTAATGGTTATACACGAGGAAATTGAAATTTAATTTATGATTTGAATATGTAAAAGAGGAAGTGTTTTGGGCGAAGACGACTGGAGGGTGGGAGGGTGACTATAAGGACAGTGCACAAATCATGGCAAGGGTTGCTCTATTTTGGGCATCTAGTGGCAGTTAATCTGTCCGGAAGCCATTTATAGTGGACGCAGAGAGGACGATCATTTAAAGGGTTGCTTTTGGAAGGGAATCTCAAATTGGTGAGGGCTCAACATCGTCTTGAACCCCCAAACCCTTATCTAGTCGAATATCCATTACAACTTCTAATACTAGTCTATCCCTAAACCAGTCAAAGAAGAGAAAGGAAAAAAAACCCTAACCTTTTGAACAAAAACAAGACTTTTTTTGCAGTTTAACTTTGGAAGGTATCAAATTACAAGCTGTAAAGGTAGCCTTCACAATTATCTTCTTCAGTATACAGCAGTTATCTGTTGACACAAAACAAGGGTATTCATTGGAAAGATCCGGCAAGTTTTGCCTGCCTTATCTCAAATTGGAATGCTGTCTGTTTGCCTTGACATCTGTGAAAGCAGCTCATTTGCATCCACTAAGTGATTTTCAGATCACACCTTTCCGTACTTGACTTACACTGATATTTTCCTTTCACATGACCATCTTCAACAACTGATAACTCTATCACAAAACAATTCAATTTAATCTTAGTGAATTTCCTTTTCTTTCCCAACGTTTTCGATTCCGAATGATTGAAAAGTTAGTATATTCTTTTACACTCTGATAGCTAGTCATTATCAAGTTCTTAGTCATGCAGTGATGTTAGTGAAATCATAAAAATAGGGGGAGCAATAGCCCAATTACAACGGCAGAGGTCCAATTATGTTGGTCAGGTATTACCACAAAAAAGAACTTGAAATATTAGTTTATATGATTCTAAATGTCAATGTATAAAAACCCCTTACTGGCATCACTTCACCAGGCTGGTTCATGTCCAAATTGGTTTAATTAATTACGCACGCATTAAAGATATCTATTCTGAAGATTATTAGATGATATACTATATAAAAGTTAAAAAGATTAAAATTAAAAAAAATATTTGAAAATAATTGTGATTATTTTTATCTGAAAAAAACATATGACTCATATGAAATCAAAATGTTAATCCTCGTTGCAGCAAAATATTTAATTTAAGTAGAAATTTCAACTATTTTATAATGGTATAAACAGATAATCAGAAATCTGTCTTCGCTTAGTTCATCACCTCCAATAAATGACTAATAATGTTAAATAGGACGAAAAAATAAGAAGAGAAACTATAATATTTCCGTTATCATTGTATGTCCAAAGAAGAAAAAAGGGTTTTTGGTTATTTATAATCATAGCCCTGCTACTTGAGCACGCATATATATTTCTAATATATGCATAATTTTGTGACTTTTTGTAATATTTTGTAATGCTTCTCTAATATTTATTAATTTATACATAAAACCTACAGTAATTAGTTATATTATATTCAATTATTTCTATAATACAATGATATAAAAGAAAATCAATGAAATGATTTTTTCATTCATATCAAGTAATTTCTTTTTCCACTTTGGTTTCTGGTGAGGAGTAAAGATTAAGAAATGGAGTCTGGGCAGTTCAGGAAATCTATAATAGCATAGTATTCTGCAATGGGAACAACAGGTAAGCTATGCATGGCTAGGCTATTCAGGGGCTAGACTGGACCAGAACAGCAAAGCGCCAAAACCCTTTACATTGCTCCAGGGAATTCTAAAATTAATACAAGAACAACAATCTACATTAAACAACATGGACTATTATAATTAATTACCCATATGTGCTTTATGCTAGAATCAAGGAATATAATGTAATATTACTTTCACAATTGTAGTAGATCATATATT
This sequence comes from Hermatobates lingyangjiaoensis, assembly GCA_026182355.1. Classification (NCBI taxonomy): domain Eukaryota; kingdom Metazoa; phylum Arthropoda; class Insecta; order Hemiptera; family Hermatobatidae; genus Hermatobates; species Hermatobates lingyangjiaoensis. The sequence goes on from JAPFBL010000068.1 coordinate 1,008,895, forward strand.
TTTAGTTTATTTTATCCTTTATTACTTGATTATTTCCCACACTATTTATAAAATATTTGCCAAATGATCATTACCTTCAATAATAATAAAATAGTTCAAATAAGACAATGTTCAAATAAAAGAAGATTAATAAAAAACAACTACGATTGTATATCTATATATATATAGCTCAATACAGACAAAGAAACATAGAGAAATCAAAAGAACACATCCACAGTCTCCAATTTTCGGTCAGAACCGTCTTCAGGAGAGATAAGAGAGGGAAACCAAGCGCACTGGTTCAGAGACGGTAGGAGACCCAACTGTCAGAGTGTTGGTCTCCAACCGTCTCTGAACCAGTGCGCTTGGTTTCCCTCTCTTATCTCTCCTGAAGACGGTTCGAACCGGAAATTGGAGACTGTGGGTGTGTTCTTTTGATTTCTCTATGTTTCTTTGTCTGTATTGAGCTGTATTTGTCCGTTTTGGATCGTGTTTCCAACGAAAGAGTATATATATTTATATATACTAGACTACCAGTGACACTTTATGTCACTCAGAAATTATAGCAATAGGTATTGAAATTAATTCACTGAATATGATTGACAGAAATAATTGTAATTGCAGTTTCTTATTCTTAAGGCACGGAAACAGATTCTTATATGGCCCAAGCTATTGATATAGTATTTTTAACATGATTAAATATATACACACAGCAAGTACATTTAGCAAACTAAAGTCATTTATTTTATCATATAAATAAATAAAACATCAATTCAAGTTATATACATAATGAAATATATTTAAAACAAACAAAAGTAGTAAATTGAAAAATTAAATTTCTTTAGCCAACGAAAAAAAACATATAAGAAAGGAATGTGTCTTCATAATATTACAATAGAATATTCGTATTTTATCTGACAGTTGTGCCAAAGTTTGTTTCAAAAAAATTATTCATTTTTAACCTCTGATGTAGTAGTTTATTACATATTTGTTACATTTATTTATAACACATTTTCACTACTCTCATCGGTGAGCACGCAAGCGAGTGGGCAACCCTGGCTCCATGCCTTTAGTTTATTACCAGTGTTTATATTATGCAAATATTAAATAATTTTTTTTGTTAAATTTATATATAATACATTTGCACTACTGTCATCGGCCGGCACGCAAGACGCTTGCTACTCTAGTTCTAATTTTGGGAATACAGTGATGATTTTCTTTGATTTAACATTATTCAGGTAATAAATAATACATATTTAATTTCAGGTCTCTACCTCCATGTGAAATAGGTGAACAAACAAAGAAACAAACAAACTCACGAATTATATATATACAGTCATACCCCGCTTAACGCGACCCCGTTATGCGCGGTTTCACTATAACGCGAAATTGGGAATTCCCCATCTTTCGACTTTGTTCTATGGGGGATTCCCTTGTTTGTGTTGATTTGTTCCGTGATGCAATGCCGGATCTAGGTTTTATCTCTAGGGGGAATACAAAATGCACTTTCAAAAATTTATTCAGGTTTGGACATATTGCAGAGTATAGTCAATAATGATGACCGTGCCTTGACCGTGTGTCAAATCATTAAAAACGGTGTTGGGTGTTATGAACGTATTTTACAAGAACGTAAAGAAAACGCTACCAAAAAGACAATAGATGTATTTTTCCGTAAAAAATAAGAGTATGTATTGCATAAAGTGTTCTTAGAATTAAAGTGATTAATTAAAATATTTGTATTTTTTTGTATTAAATTTTGGCTATGTTTAATCATAAACCTTGATACACGCGAATTTCAGTTAACGCGATTTTTTTCGGAACGTATCCCTCGCGTAAAGTGGGGTATGACTGTATACATTTATGCATTTAAAAACTTTATGTCTGATTCCACTTGATTTAACTTCGTCGAATATTTTTCCAAATTTCGAAATTTTTTCTTCATTTCTGGGTTCAACTTAAAAATTAAACCACCATATTTGTTTAAATTCTTATTTGGCATATTTCGGTGTTACATCCACCAACTTCAGCAAAACAAGAAATAAAATAAAATCAAATACAATTTTTCCTGCTTTTCATTTCTGTCTTTTCCGGCCTGTTTATTATTAAGGGTTAAGAATTGCTCGTTCCAAAGCCATTTAAATTGAATTGAATAGATAGTATATCATGAACTCTGGGAAACACCTTGTCAATAAACTCAAATACGCAATATATTCATATACGAAAATGAAATTAAAATCAACTAGCATACCTACTTGTTACACCTGTATATTTTCAAAATAAACATGCTGTGTAGTTAGTCAAACACGGCTCAAAACTTCATCTTTGAATATTCAATCGATTCAAAGCTTAGATTTTAAGTTGGACATACTCAAATCTAATGTAAAAAGTTTCAGCTTGCTCTATGTCTCATGGAGACGGAGTTTACTTGTGACAAAATTTCGGAGCCACTATCCGTTTCCATTCAAACGATTGCAATGTCTCGTCAGCGTCTGTTTTACAATGACGGTTACTAAGTCGGAAGGGGAAACTATCTACCATAGGAATTGAAGTGAATGAGACCAAGTTTTTCTCACATGGTCAACTGTAGTTTGTTTGCCCAAGAGTCAGAGGTTCCAACTCTTTTTCTTCCATGAACCTTCAGGATAGATAGCTAATGTGGTGTATACAGAAGCATTTGCTTAACATTATACTAACAATGATATTTTCTGCTATTATATAATTTCCAATGGTATTTTGGAATACCATGATCATCTCCGATTTTTCAAAAAAGTAAAAATAATTTCTGTAAATTATATCATTATATGTTTGTTTCAGTTTCAACTATTCTTTTTTTAATCTTTGAGTAATTATAACATAACCTTACAATTTTGATTATTTAATTTATATTTATCATATATATTTTGTACTACTGTCAGCGGCGAGCATGCAAGCCACTGGGCTACTCTGGTTCCATACCTTTCTTTATTATCAATGTTTGTATTTTGCAAATATTAAATATATAATACATTTGCACTACTATCATCGACGAGCACGCAAGCCACTGGCTACCCTGGATCCAAGTTTTGGAAGTAAATAATAATTTTCTTTTATTTAACATTATTCAGGTAATAAATAATATATATTGTAATTTCAGGTATCAATCTCCACGAAAATTGGTGAACAAACAAACAAACTCACATATATTTACATATCCTTGTTTAAAAATCACAGCAAGGAATTCATAAGTGGGACCAAGATCTATTGACGAAAATGACTGAATTGTCATACTCACACTTAACCACTGTCTCTCACTGACATGAGGATACTAGTTCTTTTAGTCACTAGATATGTAAATGTTATTTAATTTTTGTCTGCTTTCTAATGTAACTGACAGGGAATGATGTGAGTTTGATTTCACAAAAACCTCAACAGTCAAAAATCAAGAAATACTGAACTTTATTCGTGCATACCTTTTTGTTCTTCATTCGGTACATTATATACTATTTCATACATTTATTACATAAGCGTTCAAATTTTTAAGGCATTTAATATTAATGTTAAATAGAAATTAAGGGAACAAGTTATTCATTAATACTTCAAAATAAGATTAACACAACTGTAAATATACAGGCAAGTCAAGTTCACAATACACAACAACACACATTTTTTATAAGTTGTTTTGACTATACTAAATATAAAAATTAACGTTTGAATGTGAATGAAGATTTAAAAAAAATTAAAAAGATATGTATTCAATAACTAATTATTCAAAATAAACACATGAACCTGTTTGCATTTAATGTACAAGGGTACGGTAAATGCATCAATTGATAGTTAGTTGTACATTGGGTTTTGTAACGCTGGGACTGGTTTTTTCTTTCAGGAAATGAAAATTGCATCCCATGTCGTCTTTAGGAGGGGAATCGTAAAACATCCCCACACTAATTAGATTTGGTTTAGTTAGATTTATAGCGTGCTACGCAAAGTAAAACGAGCAACAAGGCTATTCCATTAATGAACGAATGGCTGATTACAAAGGGACTGCACACAGTTCTCTGCTTGTAAAAGCATAAAAAAAAAGTGACTGAGATGTCAGGCTGGAATGAAAACTTCACAGCCTAAATGCTATGATTCCTATTTGGTATTCAGAACAAGGAATGGTTAAGTTTTCTGGCCGTTTAACATGGCAGTTTTCTGACCTAGGAAAGCACACCCGCATCACATATACTCGTAGCTCATGCATAGATGGCATTATTGCATTATAGCAACATCATCTCACACTTCAATTTTCAATTGAATTAAAAAATTGCAGCTTCATATTCTTAGCGACGTTTTAATTAGACCTATTTATCAAAAAAAGCATAACATTATATGATTTCTTTCAAATACACTAGAAATAATATAGAGTTTTCAGCCAACCGTATTAAAATGGTTAATTAATTAATAACCAAGAAAAATTAAGATTTCTTCAGGGTACATTATGTTAACACTGACATATCAAATAAATTGGGAATACTAACCAATTGAGATTGATTCATCTAATTTTCAAAAAAAAAAATTAAAATAAATAGTTTTGAAATATAAAAATATTACAAAATCAAAGTTAATTATTTATATCAATACAATTATTATGAAAATAATAGTCTAATTAGGTAATATTAATATTTAAATTAAAGTAAATCTTGTCAAAAAAAGTATAATAACTGTACACACTTCTTGGAAACTTAACTATTTTATCTGCTGTTTTCAAAATTTATATTTTTATTTTCACTGCTATAAGGAAAAATATCATTTATTAGCTAACAAAAAAATCAGATGAAAACAATAAAGAAAGTTGTTATTTATCACTTCTAATCATTGTTTTCACCTCCGTTTTCGGCTAACTATAATGGATTATTCTTCCCATGTAGCCTTGAAACTGACAATACAATCTTAGGGAACGCTGGATTAAAGGTTAAATAGAAACTCAGGTTTCCGTTTAGAAAACAACATAACCCTAAAGAAGTTCAACAACAGTAGTTTCTTACTGTTTATACTTTCAGTGGTCCAAAATACGATATACATGTATAAAACATGCTTCTTGAAATAATTTTATCTCAAGTTAGGTAATGTACAGTTAGGTAAATATAGCTGTTAATATTCTCTATAGTCCCCCGAACCCCTGCCAGCCCTACCAACACTCCCTCACACCCTCAGCCCTTCGTAGGTAACAGTTGCAACCTCTCAATAGCGCAGGTAATTATAAACCTATGTTACTTATAAATTGGTTCATGTTCCAGCATGTGGTCATGCTTTATTAAGATTCGAGATTAATTACGTCAATTTTCTTACTCATTTCTTATTAAAAACTTCATTAGAGCAATTCAACATCCACATATTGCTTTCAATTTCAAATAATTCACTCTGATGTTTTTAGAGCTCACAGATACGTAGATTTTTTTTAGATTTAAATTTGAAGAAGAACACTAAGTGTAAGACAAGGGTAGTCAAGAAGCTATTAGAGAAATTGCATAGCTTCTTGTGTATACTGGTTCTCATGTGAAGAGTGTGAACTAGGTTTATATAGACTGGGAATAGGGAATGGTCCTGCGACCTGGGTCAAACAGCACAACTACTCTATCACAAAAAAAGGAGAAAAGTGATCCTTATTGTAATATGTTAATGTCAATAATGATTTAATTTTCATGATGAAAACAAAATCAGCAGGTTCATCAAATAAAGAGAAGAATCCTCTTCATTTCTTAATAAATGAGGGAAGTAGTGTTTTACATTTCCCCATGTGAGTCAATACCACACTATAATATATTGCACAAGTAATGAAATAATTTCATTAATCAAAGGTTATCTCTTTTCTAAATACATGCATACTGTTAGAACTATAGTGGTTATGAAAGTTACAGCTAGGAATATAAACCACCTTGGCTTGCACACTGCTGGTGGGTTTGCTCAACCAGTTTCAGACTTAGTCATCATCAACAAAGTAAACCATTCTTCAAGGTGGATTCTGGTTAAACGAAGTTACCACCAATACACAAAGCAAAACTGTTTATATATTCTTAATGCATTTTCATTGAACTTTTCACTCAGGATTAGATAAACAAAAAAAAATCAATACCTTTCAAAAACAAAAAACAACAACAAATATCGTGTTGTTTTCTGGTAATACTGAATGGTTTCTTGTGATAGATATATATAGATATATTAAATAAAAGCAATTGTCTTATTGCTATTATTTACATCAAGATGTTTAATTGTCTTGGTGCCAGACATTGAAGGAGCAATGAGGGGATAGTATAACAAGGCTGACTTCACAACAGTCGATTATTAGTGTTTCACGTAATACATAGGAACTTCACAAAAAATAAATGTATTAATAGAAAACTGAAATGCCATCATGATGAAATCATAACATATGCTTTAGAACTGTTAGTAGTGCTTATAAGTTACCGAAAGCTACAAATCTACATACTTACAGTTTAAAAGTTAGAGTACAGCTATAGTCAGGAGAGTGAAGATTGAAAAGACACACATTTGGAGATGATGGTATGCAAAAATGCCTACACTCATGATAACTGCCACACTCTAATTTGAAACTGTCTATCCATTATTTTGTGTATATTTGTATTTTTATCTACTTTAAAATGACAATTAGCAATTCGGAAATGTGGCCGACAATTTGTGAAGTAACTGGTCCTATTTCTAAATTGCTCACTCTTATTTTGACGTAAATTTCACTTCACATGATTATGTAAAATATTTTTACTCATATGATTTTTAGAGGACAAATACTTATACCCCCAGAAAATATATTATAAGAAGTAATAAAAAATAAATTTCCTCATGAATTACTCTCAGTTTTACTGCAGTAAAGCGCCAAATGAGTTTAAAACAAAATCGTTACTTATGTTTGAAATAGAATAACTGGCAAACACTTGAAGAGTATGATTGAATAACAGAATAAACAAATAAGATGAGTAACATTTTAGAACATTATTCACTCATGAAATAAGTTTGTAAACATTTTCGAGATAGTATTAATCAAATCAATGAATATATGCAAGAATTTGATATTACTTGATGGGTGATGAATTAGGACATAGGTAAATACATATGTCGTCCATTTACTTTCATTGTTAGAGAAGATTATGAAACATGCTAATGTTTACTCAAATACTCAAACATTTATATCAATTGGCAAAAGATTATTCATAATTTTTCAAATCTTAAAATGTTGCTTACAATTCATAAATTGTTGTGTACTTTGGGATTTCATGAGATTAAATTAAACAAATTTGATGACTACATGTAGCACTTAATCTTTGCAACTCATTAGCTGTGAAATCCGTAATTGTATGGTATTTACTCCTACTGGGGGAACACGATAATTCAGTCTCTACACAAAAGAAATTTCGACAGTTTTCATTACTCCTATTGTGTATATCATTCATTTTTTTTTATTCCAGATTATTGCATAATTTCTGGTTTATTTTCTGTAATTTTTTTTAATTTGTATTCTAGAAGTTTGCAAAGTGTTTGATATGCGTAGTTTAAAAAAAAAACTTCTTTTATGTGGAGACTTTGAAATACCGTTTTCCATCAGTATTAGTCGTTGTACTTTCTTCTGCTATACCATTTTTTTTTGTAATAACACATCTAAGCATGGTTTAATTAAAGACCCGATTAATATTAGTCCTACTCTACTAGGTATCACGATATCAAGTTTTTTTTTGTATCGGTATTTTGGGATAGTAATGGAGTGATTAAGCGCCTCTAACACTCAACTCCGACTTTCGGCCCTCACGAGGCTACTCTGTTAACCTGCTCAATGAAGGAACAAACGAAAGAGGAGGAGAAGGTGATCAGTGGCTGGGTGAATATCACTTTTTGACTGATATTCAGGTAACTTTGCTACACAGAGCAGGTGCTTCGGGACACTCAAGAAAACTATAGAACAACTTTTACCGCTCCACCAAGCAAACGTGCTGAGGTTCTTGGAGGCGTTGAAGCTAACTGCTGGGGTACTTTAGTACAGAAGGGAGGAAGTACAATATTTTTCTTTAAGAAGCAGTGCTACTGCCACCCTCAAGTAATAATAATAATAAATAATTAATCGGTATGTTTATATTTGATTTAGAAGGGTAAATTGATAAGGTGTACAAGAAGCACAAGGTAGATGCTGAGGAGAGGAATCAGTGATAATAAGGAAGGATTACGGTGTCACTAAAAGTAGGCATTAATTAAAGGCAATGACAAAGTACACGAGTAAGTTGAGCCTTACTAATGGCCGTTGTTTTCAATCGGGAAGGTGACATGGTACCGTTAGATATATAGCAGTTATTTCTCTTTAGGGTGGAGCTCCCTGATAAGCCTTGCGAAAACCACACTCTCTGGCACTCATCCTAATATCTCTGTACTTTTCAACTAAACCTTTCGTGAATTACACAACGCGGGGCTTAATCTTCAAGGGAAAGAAAAAAAAAGACTAATAACACTGACTTGTAACAAATGGGACCAGATATAACTCTTGAACTAAATGTAGACCAGTCTCAATTAGGTTTCAGTTCATTTCCTTGTACTAAATTAAACCAATCAATGAAATGTCCAAATAAATGATTGCCTTGGCGCTACATTTCATTTAAATTGGATTTTACAGAATTAATTATGAGGTAATCAGTATTCTATGAAACAAAATGAAAACAAAAAAAATACATCGAATAAGTATCTAGGTAATGCATTGTACGCAGTCTAACACCATTGGCAATATATTACGACACAGACCAGAAACTTTTGCAATCTGATAACAGCTTGTATCGCCATACCACATATCAATATGCACACCAAAATATAACCGCAAAAACAATATACAACATCACTATAACACAATATACTTAATTAATATACGTACCCACATTCACAACTAAAATACTACAATATAATTACTCATGAACAACATACATGTATTGTTCAATACAATGATATGTAACAAAAAGGTAGATTTGCTGTTATTCCCTAAACGTATATAATTTTATAAAAATATAGTAAAAAAAAACTCAAACATAACTAAGTCAACCATTTACACTGTGAACCCCACATGTACCATATGTACGAACATGATAGTCAACTTGTTATAGAAGGGTAACACTAAAGGAGTTCTAATTCGTCTTTGTAACCGTTTTGAATTGATTGATGCTAATTTATGGAATATCAATCAGTTAGGTTTCGTGAGTATCAATTAGATTCGTGACAGTGTTAGTCTACTATGACGGATGGCGTCATTGTCGTCGTGTTGGTTCAACGAGAGAGTAAACAGAAAGTTCATTCCGTTGTTACTGTGCTATCTTCATAGAAAGAATGTTTTACTAGCGTATAATATTAGTTTTATACCTTAATAACTTTGTATGGGTTTGTTGACTGAGAAGGTTTACTGATTGTTTTCGTTTAGAACCTGAAATGGTTATACTTTACAAACATTGTCTCGGATTGAAAAGGTTATACATTACTAACATTGTTTCAAATTGTAGCCTGAGAAGGTTATACCTTACTAACTTTGTTTCAGTTTAGACTTTCAGGAGACCAAACATTGCTAACTTTAGAATTAGCAATAATACAATCCGTCATACCTCGTAAAGTCATAGAAAAGCTCGACCGGTTTCGGGTCTGTCTGGATCCCATATATATATATATGTGATCCAGACGGACCCGAAACCGGTCGAGCTTTTCTATGACTTTACGAGGTATGAAGGATTGTATTATTACTAATTCTAATATTACTAACCTCAGTGGAGCTAACCCATTAACTATATTGCTAACTTTGTTTGGGTTTGCAGCCAAGAAAGCTTATACCGTGCTTACTGTGTTTCGGTTTAGATGTTGAGAAGATTAAACATTACTAACTTTGTTTCGGTTTGTAGCGTCAGAAGGTTATACCCTACTATCTTTCGGTTTGTAGCCAAAGAAGGTTGTAAAAGATTTGTATAATGCATGTGAATCCTGCCCGATTACTCCGCGATATGAAATAGTAGATAGTTTCATCATCATTCATTTACCATAAAGTTAACAACTAGTATGAAATAATTACTAATTACCCTCATTGTACTTTATTTGGATTTATAAGTAGGAATTACCAACCAATTTAAAATGATTCCATTGTTCTACTAATATCTTTACTTGATTAGTATGCATTATTCATGCAAAACCATTGGTACATCTAATTACCAGTGTCATTAAATTCACTTATAAAGAAAGAAATGTAAAGAAATTGTCTTGACTTATTCGAGCAGAAGATTGCAGATTTAATGCACTATAGATAATTGAAATCGTCAATGTTTCTGCACGAGCGGACTACTAAGTATGGTATTTGAGGAACACAAACGAAGTTTACAAAAGAATTCCAATTGAAAAATGAAACAAAAAACAAATATAATTTCAACAATTACTTTTGTTAGAGGAAAGGAAAAAAAAAGGTGATAAACGAAAATATAAATCCATGTTTCTAAAGGCAGGATAAAAATTGTTTTAAAACAAGCGATTCTAATAAGTGAGGTGAAGGCTGTAAATTATCTGTTGATTGTGGATAGGAATGGCGGAGTGTTAATTTAATCTGGAGTGATATTTGTGGAGAGTGTGGTAATGAAATGAAAACATTGCTGGCCGATCGATGTGGCCCAATGGTAGGCAAGCTTCATCGCCTTCCTAATCAACCCTCAACATTTGCTCGCTCTTTACCTTTTGTTAGGCCCAAAAAGGATACGGTCGTACAAGTTGTCCAATTAAAGTTATAAAGGATCTCTTGTGATGCATGACGACTGGGGGAACCATTGGACAACTCTTGAATAATGAAAAGACTCAAACATCGGACACCTTCATCATATTATACTAAACATAAGAAATAAGAGTAAACAACACCTAAAGTTATAACACACACAATATATGTTTGGCATCTTAAAAACATTACCTTTCCTGAAGACGGTAAATCCTATAATCCATCTAACTCTATAATATCTTAAATTTCACCGTGGTGATTATAGAGTAATCCCCCCTATATACAGTACTCTTATACGCGTTTTAGGCTTCTCGTACAACGTGTTTTCATATCACGCGAAACCAATCTAACATATTAGAGGGGGGGAGGGGGGATTTATTTGTTCTACTTATAATATTTCATTTTAATTAGTACTACTAAATGTACTTATTTAGTTACATTATTTTTGTCCCTTCTTCTCTTTGCATATATCTCTTCACTAGTGATGGTTATATAACCATTCGATCACAAGCTACGTTCAACCTGATGATAACCAATCTTCTGAAGAACTTAGGAATTCACACTTTCCTACTGAACATTGAAACTCATACTCGTATGCTAGGTTTGTCTGTTTCAAAGGCTATTTTCTCTTGTGCTGAAAAATGAAGTGTCAAATCAAACTACCTACAAGATATATTACGAACACTGCAAAGTAGACGAAAGAATGTTAAAAAATAATGCCAAGTGCAAGAAACAAGAAGACAATATCAAAATTATTAATTTTTACAAGAACAAAACTACTAAGCAACTTATTATAAACAACAATCATGAGATAAAACAGCCTTTCAAACACACAAACCTAGCATATGAGTTTCAATGTCCACTAGGAAAGTGTGAATTCTTAAATTTCTCATGTATAAGATCGACTGTCACTACACTTCCTAGGAGGCTGACTATGCATCTGGTTTCAGGAGCCCCAAAACAACAACTACAACAGGTGCATAAAACAAAAATTTCCACGGAAACCCTTGTTAATAATACCAAGAATAATGACGACAGAAAAAGACTGAGAATACTACAAGCACTATACATCCTTGAGAAACCTCCAAATATGAACGAACAAATTGACAACTTCAGCAGCCAGCTGCGCTTGCTTGGAAACGTCAAGCAAGTAAAAAGGAGACAAGATGGTGAACTGAAATTAAAATGTAGCCAAAGGTATTCAAAGACTGCAGTAGATGAAACATATTTGACCTTCCAGGGATCTGAGAAGTTACACAATCTGATACCAACACTGTCAACCACAAACCTGGCTGTGTAACCTGCTTAGAATGTTTACATAATTAGTGTCATTTAACTTTATGTTTTTTTTTAATTAATTGTTTGAGTAAAATTGTTTATTTCTAAAAATCGGTGAATGAAAGCAGCGACATATGTCAAATACAAATCTGAAGAAGTATGGTGATCTAATATTTGATTTGAATAACCCTGAATTGAAGAAAAGTTCCGAAGTTTAGAAAAATATTCAACAAAACTAAATAAAGTGAAATCGGACAAAACATTTTTTAAATATATGTATTCAAGAAGGACTGCTTCCAACTTTTACTAATATATATGTACTCATAGAAGATTATTGAAAACGATTCAATGGACTAAATAAAGAAAAATCACAGAGAGAAAATACAACTTTCGCAATATATATACTTGAAATATATACTATCGTATACACACAGAAAATATAAAATTTGCATATATAGTGTTTCTAGACCAGTTGGGTTATTTTATTTTAATGTTTATATACAAATAAGTTTATATCTAAACTATTAATCAAGCAAACCAATATAAAAATAAATAGAAGAATATGCAAAAGGTCATTATCCTTCTGATGCCTACAGATGAATATAGTGAGCTACTCGGAAAGCAATGAAGAATGCTATCAAATTGTCTCTGTTTTTAATAGTAGCAAATATTAATAGATATTTAAAGAGTTTGACAAAAAACTATCCGAACGGCCGAAATCATATTCATTTTAATAATATTGTCATTTGTTTGATATATATTCATATAAATTTTAAAAAGAAAGTCTAAGATTGGACAAAGATCTTTTTGTAAGAGTTTTTGTCGGAGTCGTAATACGAATTGACGGCGTGAAGGCAGACATGCGGTTTGGCAGTGACCAGCTGCGGTTAGAGAGGTAATGTAAAAAGTAGCAAAGGGCAATCAAAAAGAAAGGAAAAAGTAGGACAGAACAGTGTGAACAAAAGGAGTCATAAACAAATGAAAAACACTATCTGCCGATTTATTTAGACTTCTTAGGCAAGGCTTGTGCAGTCGCTCACTAGACTCAATACTAACGAGAGCAGTGGGCTTGTCTACGGGGTTACGTCAGCTGGGAGACAGTGTTTTTATTTCTTCTTCATTTCTTTTGTTGCCCTGACCTGCCCATCCTTATTTTCTTTTCTTTTGTTACACTTCACTGTAGAATAAATCTCATATACCACGGTAACAAGCAGTCTGATCCTATTTTAATGTTTATTAGTGTAGTTTTAATGAATACCTCGTTCAAATGTTTATCAGAAAATCGTAATGCGTAAATTATATATCTAGATAAAACACGAGTTAAAAAATCAAACCAACTCTATTCAGTTTGGCATAACAAAGTCGAATATATCTCTCAAGTTTCATTTTAACTTATTTTCTGATATTTTCCTGATAGTGAACTCTTCTCCGAAATATCTATCCAAATAATTGTTTTTTCTGACCTGGTTCTGTAAAAAAAAATTAATTTCTTGTTTACTTTGATAAAGTAATAGATCAACTCTTGAACTGTACATTTATGTAAATTTTCTCATCAAATGCGGTAAGAATAGATGTCAAGCATCGCTGTTGCATTATGGGAGGTAAAACGACCAAAGTAAATCTTTCTTAACTCAGCGTATACTAACTTTCCTTGACAAACAAAATAGGCAGGAAAACTATACTCACTCAATATATTTTAAAAATTTTAAATAGTTATTCTAGGAATAAACAGTCAATCAGAAACTTTGAAACATTCCAAATCCAAGTCATTCAAAGCTATTTTAATAGACTAACAATACAAATAAAATATAAAAAAATCAAACAATAGCTAAGAACGCCATTAACATTCAAGAACACATTGGAAATGTTACATGCATTAACATCCAGTAATTACACCTTAGATATCATTGTTCTTCATTCCGTAAAGTTCAGTAAACATTTGTGTATTACGTATTTGCGCAAACTGAATAGCTATATTAAAATTGTCATTCTTACAAATAGTTCCTTTTTGATTTAATGAATCATTTCATGTATATCCTTTTTTAAATTTCCATTCCGTAAGTACATTTAAAGTTTGTCTGCAATAATTACATTAGAAAAACGGTTAAGTTGTAACGTTGTCTTTTGATGTGTATTTAATTGTTGATTACTAATCACAGAAAAAGGTTCAGTAAAACGATAACTTTAGCATTGTAAGTTTTATCTCAACATGAACAAAAAAAAACAATTAAAAATAAACAATAACTGTCTTCTCCAACTCTCTCTCTCTTCTCGTTTTCCTGTTTTCCTCCCTTATGCAAATATAATATTACTACTTGCATTAATTCATTCCAAATACAGATAAACTCCTCAAAACATAACGAGTGAAGAGATATTCCTTACTCTCACCAGATCTTGGCATTGATGGCTAAACGAGTCGGCGCTTGTAAGCAGAGATCCGTCATGTTTATTTGACGACCGAAAGAGCGCCTTACTCCGAAAGGGCCTATGCACGATTTCAACACGCAGTCATCTCTTTACCCTCTTTTCTTCCATTGATATTGGACTGAAGTTTTCAGCTTTGATTACTGCATCCCAAATAACAACTTCAAATTTTTCCTATGAAATCAATTAAATCCAATATGGGCACTTCAAAAGAACCGGTAAAAATTAATGAGTGCATTAGGAAGTGCTTATAGTATAAAAAGGTATACTATTTAGTGCTTATAGTATATTTATCAATTCTTTTACTTAAAAGTCAACCAAAAACACTAATCATAAATAAATAATAGTATAAGGTACCTTGATTTTAATAAAACTGCATCTTGTCAAATATGAAAAACATGATTCATTACCTGCAACAGAAAAAATACAAAAGTTATTCAGTGTTCTTTATTTTTTCAAAGATTGTTGGTGTTAGCCTATAAATATTACATCATTGTTCCTATTCATTCCGTAAAGTTCAGTAACAATGTGTATGGCCTGTCCAGGTTTCTTTCCTTCCAAATAGACAAATAACTCTGAGTGAAATAACCAACTAGCAATATCAAATATCAAACATGGATTGATGAAAAAAGAAATAGAACCGAATATTGAGAAATCTACAATTCGTGTGTCTTATTCATAAAATTATAGAGGAATCTATAATTACAATTGGTGGTTTGGTGGTCGACACAAACTTATGTGTCGACCACCATGAACAGCGACAAACAAATTAAAAAAGTTTTTTTTTATATTGTTTACATTGAGGTTTTATTTCTTTTTTGATGTTCACTCATTAGAGAATTGTGGTAGTTGTCGTAATAAAAACAGATATATATTTATATTGTAATGTAAGGCGGCTAAGGACGTTGAATGTGTTAATCCTCTACACGCCATAGGCACTGGCAAGAGGTTGATCTGATTACGTCCCTTTCTGAGAAGTAATAAAGTTTCACGTACCGCCGGCTGACTTAAGATAAACCACTCTAAACAGTCTGACGCAAGCGCATGCGTGTTTGATTATATCAAGGGGTCAGCGCTAAAGGTAAAAAGTACAGGCGACATTTTATTTCAGAATGTTCAACTTTCACTTTGCCCTTTAGGTTTGATGTAGTTATAGGAACCATTTTTTTTTTATTTTAGGTAAAAACACATATCAACGTACATATAATCAATTTTTTTCTTTTATTTATTTATTACTTTTTCATATTTCCTAATTTAATTTAATTATAAATTGATTCCTGTCTACCTTATTCTCTGTGACAGGGCGCGCATGCGGAAACATTGTTGGTCTCCAACCGTCACTGAACCAGTACGCATGGTTTCTCTATCTTATCTCCCCTGAAGACGAGTCACACCGAAAATTAGAGACTGTATGTGTGTGTTTTTAATTTCCCTATGTTTCTTTATGTACATTCTACTATATATATATATACATTATTCTAAAATACATCGATAATATAGTATGAGTATCAGTGATTCTATTTCTGAAGATGGTTCATTAAATATAGTAGTAGTTCAGTGATTTCTTTTCTATGTTTCTTTTAAATTCTAGTATATATATATATATATATATAATATACAATTAAAAGAAACGGTCCAGCGGACTTTTTTAAATGAAATAAATTCAAAACGAAAAGAACACACAGAAAGACACAGACATAACTCACATCGATATGACGACGATGGTCGAAATATCGATGTGAGTTATGTCTGTGTCTTTCTGTGTGTTTTATTCGTTTTAAATTTATTATATATATATATATATATATATATATATATACAAAACTAACAAAACTAAAGTTTATCGGGACTCGGTCAGTTCTTCAGGTTCAAATTAACTCTCATTGCCAACGTTTCGGTCTTTATTTAAAACCTTTTTCATGGGCAGAAGTATAAATTTTGAAACAGAAAAACTAAAGACAACCAAAAAGTCACTAAAACACAATTTTTCATCTATCGACAATGTTTAACTTAACTGTGCATTCAGACTACAGTTGTTGTTAAAATCCACATACTATTTTTCTTTGTAAAATAATTTGTAATGTAATAATTTTTCTGTTTCAAAATGTATATTTCTGCCTATGAAAAAGGTTTTAAGTAAAGACCAAAACGTTGGCAATGAGAGTGTAATTTGAACCTGAAGAACAGAACTTCTGTTTTGTTTTCTACCTGATGATGGCTAATGTGATCCGAAAGCTTGATATAATATAGATAAGTAAAGGTATTCAAAAACTGTGTAGTTAAAATGTACCTAGGAGAGTTACTCCACCAATTAAATGTTCAACACCGGAAAGTGTTGAGAAAAAAGGAACAATTACTGAGAAAGATCGTAATATTATATATATATATTCATATATATAATATAAATATAATTATAGTTCAATAAACAAGAACATAGAGAATCCAAAAGAACACACTTACAGTCTCTAATTTTCGGTTTGAACCGTCTTCAGGAGAGATAAGAGAGGGAAACCAAGCGCACTGGTTCAGAGACGGTTGGAGACCAACAGTGTTGCCGCATGCGCGCCCGGTCACGAATCAATTTATAATTACATTAAATTAATGGAATATGAAAACAATAAATAAATAAAAGAAAAAAATGAAAAATTAAGGGAAATTGATACATATTAACGAACAGAGAAATTGATACATAAACAAAAGTACTGACTAAGCAATGATAGAATAAAATAAAACTAAGAATACAAATAATAATAATAAATGAAATAATTTATTAAGAAAATTGGTGATAAAATATGAAAAGGCAAGGAACTTTTAAACATTATCGCTTTAGATTGAGGCCAGATGCACTGCCCGCACTTAATAGCCAAATATGGGCTTCTTCGGAGGCTCGTAGTGTGAGATCTTTGCAGTCAGGGGGTATATGTCGCAGAAGAGAAGAGAAAGATCTCACACTACGAGCCTCCGAAGAAGCCCATATTTGGCTATTAAGTGCGCGCAGTGCACTTGGCCTCAATCTAAAGCGATAATGTTTAAAAGTTCCTTGCCTTTTCATATTTTATCACCAATTTTCTTAATAAATTATTTCATTTATTATTATTATTTGTATTCTTAGTTTTATTTTATTCTATCATAGCTTAGTCAGTACTTTTGTTTATGTATCAATTTCTCTGTTCGTTAATATGTATCAATTTCCCTTTTTTTTCAATTTTTTCTTTTATTTATTTATTGATTTCATATTCCATTAATTTAATGTAATTATAAATTGATTCCTGTCTACCTTATTTTCTGTTAACGGGCGCGCATGCGGCAACACTGTTGGTCTCCAACCGTCTCTGAACCAGTGCGCTTGATTTCCCTCTCTTATCTCTCCTGAAGACGGTTCAAACCGAAAATTAGAGACTGTAAGTGTGTTCTTTTGATTTCTCTATGTTTCTTTGTTTATATTGAACTATATTTGTCCGTTTTGGATCGTATTTCCAACGAAAAAAAGTATATATATATATATATATATATATATATATCGCCTCCGTTCATCGACGTGGGGAGATCTCTCTCACTTCTTCCTCTCTTCTAGTCTACTCCTGTTGACGAACAACAGTTCGAAATATTGAATTCTGTAAGTGTTCTCTTTATTCTTTTTTCTGTGTCGTGCTTTATGTAATTTAAAGTTATATATATATATATATATATATATATATATATATATATATATATGAGTCACCGCCCTGCATTCCTGCGGGACTCTTCGCTCTTCAAACCTCCTGATGACGACGATGGTCGAAATATCGATGTGAGTTTTGTCTGTGTCTTTCTGTGTGTTTCCTTCGTTTTGAATTTATTTTATTTAAAAAAGTCCGCTTGACCGGTTCTTTTAATTGTGTATATATATTATTAATTGATCCCAGTCTACTGTTACTATTGCTACTGGGCATAAGAGTATATAATAACCCTATGTATAAAGTAACAATGATGATAATATACTAATAAGACAGAGAGAGTGAGAGGTCTTATTCTTTTCATCTTCTCTTGACGAGGGTAAAATGATACAAATAAAAATTACGTGTAGAAATTCTTAAACAGATCAGAGTTCCAAAACTATTGTCACCATGAGGGATCTTAAGAGGCGCAGATCAATGTTCTGGTGCTCGAATAACTCTTGTCTCAATTTCAAACGTTAGTTGTTTTTATTATTTTTACTTCTGTTTAAATTAACATTTATCTCTTTATTTATCCGTTTTAGTTGATCTCTATTCTTTACTTTTGTCCTCCATTTATTGTATTTTTTTCTTACTTTATTTATTTGGTTCAAACTATTATTTGTTCTATCGATATTATTTAATTTTAACTTTTAGTCCCTTTCCTCCCTCCATATTTTGACAGCAGTTTTACTGCAACATCTCTTTCCGTGATGACGTCTTTTCGTCAATATATCAAAGTGAGTTTTTGCAATGTTCTCTTAGTGTGTTTTTTTTCTGTTTGATTTATGTATATATATATGGGAAAAAACAGTATAAGAATTGATCCATACACGTTAGTATTGTATTTAAATTACATTGACATGTGTATCTAGAGTAAGTTTTAAATTAATTAAATTCAAATACCATGGAATAGGAATAATTGGAGTGACCTGTTCAATGAATCTGTCTGTACTGGAGTGATTTAGCATGAGGAGGGAAAAGTAAATTAAACGCGACAGCCAGACGGAGTCTGTTTTCAACTAAATGCGAATACTTCGCTGGCTACGCTGTGCAGCGCCACCTGATTGATTTTATTCACCTCTCCCCAATAAGATGTCTATCAGTGTTTCATTCTCGTCAACTGGCTCACTTTCTTTTTCGATAAATTTTCCACCAAACAGTTATTTCACTGAAATTCTATCAGAAATTCTCGTCACGTTACGATTTACATTAGAAATTCATTCTATTTCGATAGTCCATCATTTCCGATCATAGAATCGATTTTGATGTTTCAGTAAAAATATTATTGTTGTAAGGAATTTTTTTGCAATTTTGTTATACAGTCAAGAATACAAATATACTTTATATAAATCATCGTGATTCCAAAATAATTATAATTCATAAATATTATAATTCATAAAATATAAATAATTCATCGTCAACATTCTCCAAAATATACTTCAGGATAATATTTTTCAGGGTCTCCTAAAACAGCTTCATTTAAATCTCTTCCAATAAAGCCAATTCAGAACTCTTATAAGAAAGGACTTTTAGACCACATAAAAATATCTTCAAATGCTCTACTTTTCAGATAATACTTTTAAACACCTCGTAATATAGCTCTGTTTTGACCTTCAAGATTCTGCAGCCTGTTAGTTCAGACCATTCATAAGCAAGCACTGGGTTTTGACTCTGACAAAGACCGCTTGTTACGGTTGAAAGATCTTAGTCTTTCTTTCTCATTTTATATTGTTGTTTGACCATTGATTCTTATTTCACGTGTTAATGTGAAATCTTGTTACCCATATATATATATAAACTAAAATTTAAAAAAGAACACATAGAAAGGAAACCACTGAACTCACTACTATATTTCGATGTCCTCGTCTTCAGGAAAAGAAGTGAATCGCTCCAAAGGCTGATAACGACTGACTTGGCGTTCGAACTGAAGCACTCAAACAGTGTAGCCAACTTTCGGAGGAAAGGTAGTCAGGGAAGATAAAGAGATAAAAGCCAAATAAAAATTAAAAAATGAAAACATTTAACTAAAATAAAATTAAAGGCTGATAACAACTTTAAAAAATAAATAAATAAATAAATAATAATAAAAAAAAAATAAAATAAATCAACGATTGAGGTTAAGCCCAGGAGCCGATCTACCGCCCAGAAGACTAATAAGTGCTTCTTCTGAAGCTCTCAGAGTAACTTTCGAATTAGTCTGATCAATCTGCCTCAGGACCTGTACACGGAAACAGTCATTAAAACTGAGTCCGTGAGAACTGGCATGAGTAGCAACGGGAAGGTCACTGCGTTTGCCAACGGATGACCTGTGATTATTCATACGCAGGCTTAGCTTGGTGGAAGCCAAACCCACATAAAAAGAATCACACTGGGTGCAATCCAAACGGTAAACGCAGTTACCAGAGGTACAAGAGGTCTTGTGAGAGATAGGGTAGGTGCGTTTACTATGGACAGAGGTAAAGGAAGGAACAGGATTGATGATAGGACAAGTAAGACATCCACGACGTCCACATTGAAACATACCACCAGCAGTTTTTGGAGGCTTAGGAGAAGAGATGTGAGAGAAGATAGATTGAAGATTAGCAGGTTTGCGATAGGAAATGGAAGGTGCCTCACTAAAGACTGAAGAAGTACAGGAGGAAGAAGAAAGTACAGGGAAAAACTCCCTGACAACTGCACCCAGCCTATGGGCACCAGGAAAATAAGTGGTGATGTGGAAATTAGAGTCACTGCGATCCCTCCTAGGACCTGAATTATGATGAACGTCTGCAGGGACTATACGGTTGTTAATGAAATTAGAAGGATATCCTCGGTCAGAAAAATTCTGTTTCAATAAATCTATTCGGAAGGAACGATCTTTTATTCTGCTACAAATTTTATGGATATAATACAATGATATATATATATATATTTCCTTGATCTCGACTCCTTAGTTCCATTTTTATTATTTTTATTTTTCTCCTTTGCGGCAGCACTGCTTTAGCCCTCACCCAGTGTGTTCTTTAGTTGACTGTCGTCCCTCCGTCAATTCACTTCTTCTCCTGAGGACGACCGCCATTACGGTCGAAATAATGAAAAGTAACTCTTTGTTATGTTTCTGTCTATGTGTCACAGTTTGTTTTTATAATATATATATATATATATATATATATATATATATATATATATATATACTAAAAATAAACTGTGACACATAGACAGAAACATATCCCAATTTCGTCCCCTTCCGGGGAACAACAATTGTGTAGACCAGTGAAGCAGAGCTCTTCTTTTTCTTATAAAGTAATATACAATTTTAAACGATACACTGTTCCTGTCCATGTGGATGGTTAATAATAAAAAAAATCTTATAGATAATATTTACTATGGAAATTTGTTAAAGAATAAATCAGCGACTCAAGAGAGAGTGTCCTATATTCAAGAGTCACTCTTAATAAAGGGCTTCATGCAAAACCGCTTTCGTTTTAAAAAGAACATACTAGGTAATAGGAGGTTAATATTTTCTAAAATATTAGCTGAAGTAGTACAAATGTCTTAATGCAATACTAGGTCGTTTTATTCCTAATGATAATGTGAAAACATGAACATTTTATGAAATAGAACATAGATCAGCGGTGTAACGATATTTGAAATTCAAGTCACAGATTAAGCACATACTTGCTTACATTTTTAAAACCAGCGAAGGAATGAAATAAATGAAGCTAAATGTTGAAAATCAACGGAAACAAGTAAGATGATGTCAGTTTTAAGAAATTTTTGGTGAAACATTGGTATGGCGTAATGTTTTGAAAACTGCAGTGAAAGTTGATATAAACTGCTTGTATATTCCGGCGTCGTTGGCCTCTGTCTTCAATTTTATAGACCTTATATGTATTCAGCTCGCGTGCTGACTCGTGCAATACCATGCATTCCTGGCCATTATATGGCCTGGGATCATCGTAAAAATACTGCCTTGAATAAGTATTAGACTTGTGCCTTTCCGACAACCATTTCCCAACCCGCTACCTCTTCTCATTGTGCCCATTTCTTAGTTTGAAATATTACCTTTTCTAGCATCACACTAATTGCACTCGGGTGCAGTCTCCTATCATAGTCGCTGTGAACCTACTTGTTCAGAAAAAATGGACACTATTCAAACTCTTTTCTCTTATTTTTAAGAGCAAAAGTATCTTATTATTGCAAAGAGGTTTACACGCTGGTAATATATTATACAGCACCTACATGTATATATATAAAAAAACAACACTTGAAGCTATCCATAATGATAACAAAGTAAAACCGCAGGAAATATACATCTATTTATCATTACAATAAAATAAACAAACAGACAGAAAACACACAGTAGAAAATAAAACAACACTATTTTTGACATCTATCGTCATCGGGAGGGTGCAGTGAGATAAACGAGGACTGGGAATTATATATATGCATTTTCAGGAAGTTATTTTTTTATTTATATATATTTTTGGCGATGTCACGGGATATAAAACAACAAATAACACACACTAGAATACAAACATTCCTTTACTTATAAAAAGAGTACAAAAGTGTTCTTCTTCACAGCGAGTTCTTTGTTTTATGTATAGATAAACAATTAAGGAATGCTGTTTGACAGCTAAAGAGTAAAGAAATAAATAAATAAGGGATAAATCCAATGAATATGAATGCGGTCAGATACGTAAGTTCAAATTAAATCTTACTGGTCTATGAAAGAGATTTCAAATAAAGATCGAAACGTCAGCAATGAGGGTTTAATTAGACAATCTGACCGAATTCTGATTCACTTTCTTCTACTTACCTTTTAAATTGCAGTTATTTTTTCCTAATATATTTCGGAATACAAACGGCACAAAATATAAGCACTTGGAACAGATTTAGAATAAAGATTATAACATTTAAAGATTGACCTTGAAAAACCCTACCCAGATTAACTCACTCACTCTCTTAATTAATTCACTTCTCTCTCTCTCTCTCTCTCTCTCTCTCTCTCTCTCTCTCTCTCTCTTTATGTATATATATATATATATATATATATATGAGTAGTAGTTTGCTTCTCAACGCGAGTACTTCGCACTTCTTCCCGATGACGACGGATGTCGAAATATCGAAGTGAGTTCTGTAGTGTCTTTCTGTGTTCTTTTCTATGTGTTAAAGTGTATATATATATATATATACAAAACTATAGTTTATCGGGGCTCGGTCAGTTCTTCAGCTTCAAATTAAACTCTCATTGCCAACGTTTCGGTTTTTATTTAAAACCTTTTTCATAGGCAGAAGTATACATTTTGAAACAGAAAAACTAAGTATTACATTACAAATTATTTTACAAAGAAAAATAGTATGTGGATTTTACTTTGTAAAATAATTTGTAATGTAATACTTAGTTTTTCTGTTTTAAAATGTATAGTTCTACCTATGAAAAGCGTTTTAAATAAAAACCGAAACGTTAGCAATGAGAGTTTAATTTGAACCTGAAGAACTGACCAAGTCCCGATAAACTATAGTTTTGTTTCTACTCCACGCTCGATACTTTTATCAATATTTATTTATATATATAAAACAACATTTCACATATTCACATAAAATAACAATCAATTATCAAAACACAATTAGAAATGGGAAAAAAAGACTATTATCCTTCAACCACAACAAGCGGTCTTCTTTTTGAGTGGTGGCTCAGTTGGGCTTTTGACTCTGACGAAGACCAGTTGTTGTAGTTGAAAGATCTTAGTCTTTTTTCTTCATTTAATATTGTGGTTTGATCATTGATATATGCGTATATATACACTTAAAATAAACTGTGACACATAGAAAGAAACATAACAAAGACTCACTTTTCAATATTTCGACCCTTATGGTGGTTATTTCTGTGTTTCTATAAAACACAAAACACAAAATACAATATGTGTCACATTGTATTTTAAATATATATGTATGCCTGTTGTTTTTTAATTATACATATTAATCGAGTGACTTTCTGGATTAATCCAGAATATTAATATTAATTCCCATATTAAGTATATTTACTTGATATTCGGATTATTGAAGCATTTACATTTCTAAGCTGTTTTTCCATACACCGTGTTTACTGGAAGGCAATGCACCATAATACTTCAAACAAGGGGTTTATTAAATGTATTCCGAGAGCTAATTCTCTCACCTACCCCGTTTTCCATTACATTACACAATGATATCCTTTTAAGCCACTGCCATACACGCCTCCTTTATTAGAAAGTGATAACATCGAAAAGACAGGTCTGTCCTTGGCTAGGCGACTGTTATCGACTAGGCAGTGTAACGTTTCGATTACCTTATCTCTGGCATGTGTCCCTCTCGCCCTGTCAATGTTCAGATAGTATCAAGTGTTCATGCTTTTCCTTTTTTTACTCCAAACACCGCTTTCTTTAAGAAATAACATTATATTTTCAACGTATTAAATCCTATTTAACAGCAGGTATTTAAGTATGTACTTCCTAAGAAGACATTTAAGAAATATACTTCTTAAATACTCCTGTTAACAGCTAAGGCTTATGACCGCCTTTAATCCAGTCGTTTAATTAAATATTTTATACAACAATCAATATTTAAGGGATTTGAAGTTTGAACTCCATAGATAACTATGCAGTTAAATTATTTATTAATTATTTATTTATATATTAATAATTTTTAAATATAATTAAATTATAATTTATTTAGTTTATTCAATTATAATAAACTAGTCATATTAACTATTATTGTTGTGCACGTTCTGTAACGAAGGCCTGGTTTACAATAATTAAATATTGAGTAGGGAGCTAATTTCAATAAAAGTCCGAAGACTATGAGATGTTCACTCAATATGCCCAATTCATATACCTTTCAAATTTAGAACACATGACAGAATTTTAATGATTTCTAGCTGCCTCTATCACGAAAAGGATACGAAACCTTACAACATTTACATATATCTTTAAAATGTGTTATATTTGAAAAGACTTTGTTATTGAGAGTTGTTTACTCAAATTTTGTATTATAAACTTGTAGTTCAAATTAATGGACGAAAAAATCAATGGAATGAAACGAAACTGTTCTTTACATATTGTGTTTTATGTAAAATAGTATGGAAATTTGTGTCTTATAAATTACTTACTGCACCATCCACCAGGATAGGTATTTGAAACAACTAGAGTGTTCTTTGTAAATTCAAACACTATAACACTCTCTCATGTCAAATGTTCTAAATCTCGGGTTATTAGCACTGAACAGTCAAACATTGCGAAAATACCATAGGCCAATCGTAAGGGCTAAGCCATAGAAGGGTGAAGCTGCCTCAGTGAGCTTTACATGGCGAATTAACCAAAATATAAGAGCGTGTAAAAAAACACTTTTAAAGGAGATCTGCTGTCCACTGATATTCAAGGATTTAAGGGATATCTGAAATATTGTCAATACTTGACATTTGAATTTAATTTATTACCACTTTAGTAAATTGAAAAATATTAGTATTTTTTAGTAATATTTAATATTTAGTCATATAGTATTAGTATTATAAAGTACTACTATACAAAACATTACTGCGACAAACCTGGACTTACGGACTTGAACTATGGGGTTGTACAAAACCATCCAATATTCATAGAATACAATCATTGCAATCTAAAATCCTCCGCACTATCACAAATGCTCCGTATTACGTCAAAAACTACACCCTTCATAAAGCCCTAAAAATTCCATTCTTCCAAAACCTTGCATCTAATCGTTATAAGTCATTTCACAACAACATTTCCTCTCACTCAAATCCATTTGTACGAATCCTTGCTTCTTCCTCACCTTCCCAGAATCCCCCAAGACGATTCAAGAGAGAATGGCCCAGGGATCTACTATTAGAATAATATACTTTAAAAAAACACAAAAAACAAAAAAAAAACAAAGTGAGAAGTTGAACCAGTGGGTTCCATTCTTTGCTCATGTGCATCGATGTTATTGTGTAATCTATTACCACATATGCTTGTTACGCATAATATGCGTAGTTGTATATTTGTAAATAAAGATGATAAAAAAATAAATAGTATTAGTATTACTAATACTAGGTAATATTTATTTGATTCCATCCATTTATGATGATTCCACTGACAACTATACCTAATCATAAACTCTAATCGAGAAAAGGCACTCTATTGCCTCTCATTAGAAGAATTTCATTAACTTGATGAAAATATTAGTCATTAGCCATAATGATTGCTTACCTTATGATTTTAGATTGTTATATCAGGCATATTGTATTAAATAAGGTCTAATAATTATCCTGAGAAAAGTTTCGCAGAGACAAGAAATTTGTTTTAAAATGAAATGGTGTGAGCGCGTTATAAGAGGACGGCCCACCCTGCTTGTGTAATATCTTTAGCGAAGTCGAGAACTAAGCAAGCTATTTCAGCTCCCACATTTGCATGCACATTCATTTTGCCTGAAAATACAGTGCTTCTAGTTATCAACCAGCCAGATTATTATTACTGGCATAAAGTTCATGCTTCAAGTTTTGAAATAAGCAGAACATGTTGAAGGACTTAGCAGCTGTTAGCGCCATCATAAGCCTGATAGAGAAGGAAGACTGTCCGAGAACAGCCAACGGTTTTAAGCCTATCATATGAGAGCGGATTGTTATGCATATTTCAAACTTCCATTTTATGTTTTATCTAAACATTTATTAGTTAAGAGATTACGTGTTAACTTAAGTGAATTGCAGTTCTACATCAGTATTAACATTATAATCCTACGATAATTATAGTGTGCTAAATTCAGCTATTGATGAAATCAGGTCAATACCGATATTGACTTGAATATTACTTACTAAGAAAACTGGTAAGAAGAAAGAAAGACAGAACGAGAGGGAGAGAGAGGCAGTAACCTGTACGGAGAGAAATGAGAGAGTGAGAATACAATATATATATATATATATATATATATATATATTCGTTAAAATGATGACCAATAAGAGAGGAGAGTACGATTTGTAGGTCCATGCGTTCGGTCCCAGTTACCCGCTGCACAGCGAAGCCTCCGTTATTCCGCCAAATTCTATTCTCCTATTGGTCATCAGTTCAACGACTCATATTTCTTTCTCGGGACAACTCATAGAAAACAATATATATATAAAACAGTAATGAATTGTCGACCGTGGGACAGATATGTAACATAAAAAGGATAAATCGGGATGCGGTCAGTTTCTTCCGCTTCCAATCAAACTCTCATTGCCGACGTTTCGATTTTATTAAAAATATTTTTCAAAGCTCTACAATACAACGGAAATTATAAGATTAAATACGTACATTTTTAACATAAACAAAAAGAAGTACATTATGAAAAATCAAATAGAATCATGAGTATTAGGATAACAATAAAAATAAAATAAACAGAAGAAACCTATCTAGAAAAAATTACAATGAAATTAATTCAAACGTGCATTAATCATAGAAGCGACATACCGAATTTAAATAGTGTTTATTCTAGTGTTATGGATACCTAACGTTTTTAGTGAAAAATTGTGTTCTATTGTTACGTGCTCACCAGCTGTACATAGATGTTTATTAATGATTGTCAGTTGAATAGTTTAACCTTCCATATTGTTTTAGTAATGTAATTTGTAATAGTTTGTTCATTTCAAATATTCCTACTTTTGTAAGTTCATTGTAATTTTTTCTAGATAGGTTTCTTCTGTTTATTTTATTTTTATTGCTATCCTAATACTCAATTTTGTATTTGATTTTTTCATAATGTACTTCTTTTTGTTTATGTTAAAAATGTACGTATTTAATCTCATAATTTCCATTGTATTGTAGGCCTTTGAAAAACATTTTGAATAAAATCGAAACGTCGGCAATGAGAGTTTGATTGGAAGTGGAATAAACTGACCGCATCTCGATTTATCCTTTTTATGTTACATATATACATATATATATAAGAATAAAGACAGTAAAAAGGAAAAAATAATGTGGGAAGAGAAGAAAAGAGAGAGAGAGAAGTATGTATTTTTATGTCTCGGTTTTGGACGGATAAAGGGACTGTGTACAAAGGGTGTATCATAGAGTGGAATACACTAAATTTATGTGATGTAAAATGGAACAAGGAAGCTCCGTAGACACGAACTGTAAATGTAGGTTTTTCGAAAAATTTTAAACACTAATACGGTTTTCCTCACCTATTATGGTTAAATCAAAGAAATTTAAAAATGTATTCTTTTCTAATTCTATAGTAAGCTGAATATATCACGAACACATCCTTCTAGTCAAGCTTAATGTATTTTTCCTCACTAATAATAATAATTATTTACCTATCATTAATCATGAATACCCAACAAATTTATTACTGTGTGAGGTTTATTGAAAACATGGGATACTGGAACAGGGAGAGAACCTCAGTGTTTCAGAGTGAGGAGTACATAGGAAAACCTTGGTATACGAGTTTAACAAGTTCCAAAACTAAAACTAAACGCGGCCATCTAATAAGATTTTACTGCTAAGTTCTGTTTGACCGAGTGCGGTCTTTTTCTCCAACTAGACTCTTAAAAGTTGATGAGATGAAGTGGTTAGTGGAAAATTAAGTACCATCTTAATACAATAAAAGAACAATGAAAAATAAAAATATTAACGAAACCACAAATTTCTATCTTGCATGGCATAGAGTATTTGAAAAAGAAAGTTCAGGTATGATTAAATATGTTAAATAAACAAAGGTATTTAATGCAGAGTTATCTACACTGCTGGTTACCTACACGTCAGGGTGTTACTTGTCCTGAGAGTGTTAACCGAATACTGGTTACCTAGTGTGCTGATTACCTGCAGATCATACAGATGGTTACCTGAATTACTTATTACCTGCAAAGTAACAGTAAGTAGTTAGAGTAATCTACTTCAACCAGTACATAAACAAACATGAGACGCTACAGTTTTTAACCAATACTCATTATGTTACGAGCAAAGTCTTCAGAAATAGATATTTGAAGGATAACATGTGTCTATTTACTTTTGCGGTCAGTCATCCGTCTACAATAATGTGCTGATAAATATTTTCGAAAAATGTAAACAACACTAAGCTGGAATATCAAAATCATGTTATACAAATAAATAAAATGAACATAATAATTTATCTTTTCTTGTTTATTTGAACATCAAAGAACAGATTAAAAGCAAAAACACATCTAAAATATGAAAATATAAGGGGG
This sequence comes from Hermatobates lingyangjiaoensis, assembly GCA_026182355.1. NCBI lineage: Eukaryota > Metazoa > Arthropoda > Insecta > Hemiptera > Hermatobatidae > Hermatobates > Hermatobates lingyangjiaoensis. Next base: position 1,038,212 of record JAPFBL010000068.1, read on the forward strand.
GAGATAAAGCAGAAGTGGAGGGAGCGGGCTAATTTAAACAAGATAAAGAAGGCCTCCCCAGACGCAAGGACCCCTCTTATCCGCCCTCACCGCTCGCCCATTCCATTAAGTACACTTTTCAATTCCTCGTCTCCTCGCTGATCATCCAGCAATAACTTCTTCAATCAACACTTCCCACACTTGTTATCTACATAACTACGGCTTACTAAATGTAATTATCATCAAGCACGTGCCTACAAAACCTTCATAAATACGATTGAGTAATTATCAATAATTAATGAATTGTACTTATTTATTACAATGTATTAACTCAATTACAAAAACACTTTTCTAAATATTGACACTAGTCGTCATCAACAAGTGATGCTGAGGAAAACTAAGACTGATTGCTGGGAAACAGTGAAACAGCCAAGCACAAGGAGCAGAGGATAAATAAAACTATTCTGAAACAAATGGAGAAGTTAGTGAAAGAAATAACGCAAACTTCTTAGTTGCAGAGGAGCCAGTACTTATATGTTGCACCTTGATTACTCTACGCCGTCATTGTGGTTTTAGTTCTACGATTATGTCTAATGCTGGGCAATTTATCTTCGTCTCAAATAACGACATTTAAAATCCAATTTTATACTCAGCACATAAAATCAAATACACAGCACATCAAGTCCAATTAATACTGCGCAATGATAATATATTTTATAAATATAAAAAATTGTTACTGTTTGTCAGTCAAGCTAAACTCATCTTCTCCTTCTTCTGTTTACGACGAGTTCGAAATATTGAGGTGAGTAGTGTGTTGTTTCTACATGTTCTTTTATTCTAATCGTTTGATATATGTTATATATTGCATAAAAAAGTGACAATATTAAAAGTAATTACATTATTTAATTATGTAGTATTTACTTTTGTATTATCCTTCCAAGCTAAAATCTTATAAATGTATTCTTTATTTTCCAAACTCACTCTCTCCCGCTCTCGTTAATATATACATATATGCAATGATAAAATAATAATCTCCTGTAACAAAAAAAACAACGCCTAAATCACAGTAAAAACTTTAAAATTGATATTTAATATTAATTTCTCCAACTAGACTCCTTGTGATGATGAGATGTAGATAAAGAGTATGAGATGAAGTGGTTAGGCCTTGAAAAAAGAAATCAATTAATGTTCAAATGCCGGGAATTAATCAAAATCTGTTGTTCTGTTAGTATGTTGAAGATATACTGCCGTTGAAAAGGGAAATTAAGTTTGATCTAATAATAATTTATCGAACATATTAAATTTAAGTACAATGTAAGGTACATTATTTCATAATCATTCAGAATTGTTTTATTTATCTTTCTTCGCATCTCGTGTTTGGTTGTTAGACTGTTTCCGAGAGATCAGTCTAGGTTTGCCTGAACATCCCTAACCGATAACGACTCATGCCGGAATTTAGAAATGTCTTTGTTGTATTTTTATGGTTAAAATTCAAAAACAGTGGATTGACTGGACTTATATGAATCTAAAAAATATTTCTGGACTCTTTTCTCGTTGTTTTCCATAGAAATCAATATCTTCTCCAGTGTTGGCTGGAAAGCTATAGGTACTGAGGCAGAGGACTGGAGCCTCCAACTAGTTAGAGCACTAATAGTTGGATTTGAGTTAAAAGAAAACTGTCAGTTTTTGACTGAACCCTAAAGCTGGAGGAAATAGGACCCTCTTTTTGTTCCTTCAATAAACTCATTGAAATAAGGACAGGAAAAAACTGAAAAGGAGTTAATTTAATTAGTTAATAAAATTGATGTCCTTTTATATTAAATTCATTATCTATTCTTTGCACGTAAAGTATAGATCTAACCATGCTTGATAATTTGAAAGAAGAAAATGAATTAAGGAGATTGTCAAACGATAATGGAAGATAGATAATTGTGTTTCCCAGACTCCGTTCTACAGGCCGGTAGACAGACACTTTTGTCTTCCATTATTGCTTAAAATCTATTTACGCTTCTTTTCTGTCTAATAATTAAGCATAGTTAAGTTTATTCTTCACCTTCAAAGAAAATAATAACAAGCGAATATAAAAGCACATCCATTTTCATTATATAAAATAAAGCTAGACTTAATATTTATATATTATTTGTTATTCTATTCAATTATTAATTTTAAGCATGGCTGATAATTTGATGGAGGACCTGCTTAAATTAATTATTAATAAATACTGATTGGTCGATAATAGGCGAAAGGTTTGAGAGAATTTTATTTTCTAATCTTTCGGAAGTTACTTTGGTGGAAATTTTATATTCTTGAAAAAATCCTAACAAAAGCATATTTTAAAACAGTATTGCATGAACTCTCTAAACAAATTATCATATTCTTATAATAATATTGTTGTTAGCAGCACGGACATTGTTAGTAAAATAAAATAACTCGTACAAGGGAAGAGGGTTTAATTATTTAGTAACATAATCAGGTTTCCTTAAATTATTATAACTGCGAATAACTTGACAAAGTGGAGGAGCGCTTCTTCAGGCTGGAGTAACAGTGTTGGCAGTTAGCCAAAATATTAATATTCCTATACCTAGGCTTGCAAACCTTGTATACAGGGTCGGATTAATCCCTTTAGGGACTCTAAGCACATTAGACTTTGGGGCCTCATTATATGTAATTCAGCTCAAACATAATAAAGACATTTTATCCATCAGAATTAATTAAAGTTAACATTCAAAAACTTGCTCAATTGTAACATTTACTCATTTTGGAGAAAATAATAATAATAATAATTATAGTCTCCGCAAACTTCACAAATGTGTTGATACAAAAAACAGCGTATTTCAAACAAGTGGGCGAGAAGAACGTGTTTTTCACGAGGGTTATAAGTGAAGCAGAACAAAACGTATTCGAAAACGCATGTTTTTTTTTAAAAAAAAATTGTTTCTAGAGACTTTTAAAATTAACATTCACCCCCTACCCTCCAATCAAACAAAAAAAAACATTAATAAAGTAAAACAACATTTACATTAATTAATTAGTTGAGCATTCACACTTACATTTCAAAATAGACTGCTTCTTTAATTACAAAGTAGTTTTTATAAGTACTTAAGTTGCTAAAAAGTTAGGAAATGGGTAAATTTACCAGTGAATATACAAGAACGGCAACACAGTCAGTTTTCACAGTTCAAACTGGTGACTGGTTTCTTTTGTGTAATACGCCTTATCCAGGTTGTGCTACCTATGAGTTGCACAATTATTTGTTATGTAGTGCATACTTATTGTGACAATAAAAAAGTTAACCAATAGTCTTCCATACAAGTTAGCAACCTTTTTGCTACCCTAGGCAGTCGTAAGACTTGATAATCCACTGACATTCAAATATTTATTTTCATGAAATTAAAATCAAGGACCTAATTTTAGACTGTTGTTATTAGTCCCAAAAAATCAAAGGATAACAAAGATTTTTCAAAACAAAAAACTTATGATTCAAATCATAAAAAAATTGTTCAATTATATTAACTGGCTATGTTAATATATATGTTAATATGTTATATAATTATATTATATCAACCACTTTATAAAAATATTTTTTTAAAAATTTAAAATGCATTTATTTTGAATTTGAAAATTATATATTACAGTTGAAAAATTCGTTTAAAGCATTATTACACATTTAAAACTTAAAAACAATTACGACTTTTAAAACTCGTTTTAGTATAACATTTCACATTGTTTGTTAGCTTTTTATGATTTTAATTTTTTTTCTTTTTGTTATTTGTACACCCTCCAAATGATGCCTTGCTACTTTGCACCCTGCTACGAAACTGATGCAAACTAGCTGTTTCAAACACTGCGGTCATACTCAGGTTATAACAATGATTAATGATGTGTACTTGTTTCACATCACATGCTTCCGATTAAGAATGTTAAACTGAATTTGTGTGGAAACTTTTTGGTTTACTTATTTTAGTATTTTTTTTGCATTTGACTGTGCACTGTTCAAATTTACCAGTTTTATTAACGAAGCATGAGGGATGACTCTTTGGCTCAACCCTTTTCATGAGTCAAGTGCCATGTTGGCTTCTTAAGTCCAGCCGGTATATATGCAAACAAGAGATGCGGAAAAGCTGTCATTCAGTATGCTTCCTACAGGAATGTTGTCCAATGAGCACTTATTTTGTTACAAAAGTATTGTATGTCTATTTTGTTATGTCTATTTTTTAATCGCGTTTAACAAGGTATGATTGGAAAGCATTAGCTGAGGTGTTCAACAAAATAGACGATGAAAGGGGTGTTCATTGGTGAAATATCAGCAGCGATGGGTGGTGTGAGTGCGGGAAGGGTGAGATATGCCGGGCTCAATAAAGTCATCCCAGCTATAAATCATGGATGAAGAGTTTTATTGAGTCCGAGTGCATGTCTGGCGTGCCTGGGTGAATGCACTCCAGCGAGGGGCATCTCATTCCTCCCAATACACCTACCAGCCCACCCATATCAACCCCAATAAAAATGCAAACCTTCCGAGTATTCAGTCAAACATTTAACAGCCCTTGAACCTAGAAACCGCTTACAAGCCAAACCAACATCATTGACAATGCACTACCTAGTTTGCACAGCTGATTTCAAACAAAACAAACACTTTACACTGCTGGGAGGGACGTGAAACCCTCAAACCTCAAAAAAATTCTTATAATGATTCAACATCCCACAGTGGAGAAAGTACAAAACTGCTATATGTTGTTTCTCACACAATATTTAAATGTTTTTCACAATAATTGTAAAAAACATTATAAACTCGTTATAACAAATTGCTGACTAAGAATAGTAAAAATGATAGAATAAAGTATATTTCTGATAAAAAATAATGCCAGATATTAGCACTGGATGAAATATCAGTCATATTACTGTTTCTTTAAATAAATCAACTTATCTGGGACTAAAATTTTAAGTGTGAACAATATTTACTTTCGAAAACGTTTTTTTCCAGCTCTAATTATAGTAAATAAAACGCTATTATCGTTAAACCATAGTTGTAATAATTATTAACAACATATGAGTATTCAATATGAATGTTTAAACGGATCCCTTAGCGGGTAATAACGTCTACCAGCTTTTCGTTAGATCGGTGATTCTATAGATTCTACATTGAGAGTCCTAAATTTTGCTTAACTCAAGTGTATATAGCGTAGGGCTCTTTAAGGAGGAACTGACATCGTACAGGCTCGGGACCGACTGCTTAACGTCCTCTCCGACGACGACGTACTCAGGTTTATTCACTTCCCACGTGAATAAATCTAGAGCCAGGTGAGGACCGAACCCCGGACTGCGAGCCAGAGGCGAGTACGTTAACCGATTCAATTGAAAAACTTACTTCAATCACTGCATCCAGTTAAAAAACAGTTCATATATAAGACTGGCAAAATGTTAAATACGTGATATGTGACACTGCTTGAGTAACATTGAGCAAAATTCGGCTTGTGTTTAGCGTTTTTAGTGCTAGTATTGATGGTACAAGGTTATAATGTTTAACTTTTAAAACAAAATATTGCAAATTATGGGTCCATCCAGACGTGGCATTTGAGCATTATGCTATGCTGACCACTATCCATGGGGCTGTTCTATAGTTCTCTTTGTGTTCTCATTCCATTGAATGTTAAGGGCAGACGAAAGGTTGTGATGGTCTCCATCATCGCAGGTAAACGTTCAGGCGGTGGATTCATGTATGCCACACACATGTGCACCAATAATTTAATAGTTACCTGATAGTAGTTCAGAAATAAGGTAAGTTCACTGATCCTTGGTAAACTGGGGCGAACTCAACCATCTATCAGAAGTCCACTCTAAATATTTTCTGTTTGAACCCACTGTATATTAAATTCGCACGCACTGTCATCGTGCCCAGGCATACTGCACGATATAGAACACTCGCCAAGTAATCCTACAGGTTTGTATAAAGCCAATGTTCATGACAGTCAAAGTAAAACCGTAGCAGCAGTATTCGATGAACTTTGAAACATAAATTAAAGAACAAAGAGATAGTTACAAACAGTAACATTATAAACGAGTTGGGTTATACTTTCTTTCTTGGCAACTGACTATCAATTAAAACTGTTTACATATATTACCAGAAAAACACATTTCATCAAGTAACTCATGTTCGTGTTTGTTTTCCTTACCAAGCAATTCGAGATCTTCAAAGCAAATCCGCGATGTGTTTACCCATTTCACATCTCATGTACGTTACTCATTTATCAAAGTTCTAAAGCATCTAACATTTACCATTTGGCATTAAGAAGTTACTGTGTATCAATATTTACTTGAGATTTACCTAGAGTGCGCTCTCTGGATCCATAAGTTAAACGTAAAATAGTAATATAATTTTATATTCATATCCAATAATTTTGCATCATAATCAAACAAACTGATACAAGGCTAGCTATGAAACCACTATTATTCGTATAAATAGAGAAAAAAATGTTTTTTAACAACTATTGACTCCGTATGCAATTGTAGAAATGATCCGAAATTTCTGCCTCTGAAACTGCACTAAGGTTGAAGGTATATTGTGGCTAAGGTCAAAAAGAGCTTACACAATCGGAAATATTTACTATTAATTGGTTTATAATCTTAACTGAATAAAGTACAAACGAATAAAATATTATTAATAATTAAAAAATAGAGAAAATTGTAACTTATTCCATTATAACTAATTACGAACACCATGTCCATTAGCATTATAAGGTTCATGCACCAATCTACCTGTTCAAGCAAAGTTGTCTGCTTGAAACAGCCCATGAAACTCGTTACCCATGATGTTCAAAACCTCACTGAGAACACTACTGCGTCAACGACTCAGCTTGTCTTCGGAGTGTCTCGCATATTTCTACCTGATAAAATATAACAGTCGAATGATGGTAGTGAGTTTTGTGGTCTCTTATAGTTATTTTCCTTCGTTTTCCTTGTATGTGCTGAAATTATATACATGTACATAATATGAACAACCCAAATCTATTAGCAACTAAAAGAAAACTTGTATAGCAAGCTAAATAGGTATTCTGGTAAATTAATAACATGTGATGCGATAGTTATCAGCTGAAAAACTTTGAAAAACTTCATTTGGCCTATATTGAAATGCAATTCATATTTTAAGTTGATAAGGTCTGGAAAATAGTATCAGTAGTTCTGTCCAATGATGTAGAAGACTAGAAACATAATTAGTGAGGAATCTTTATGACAATGAAGAGTCAGCAGAATTATATTGTTAAAATATGACATTTTGACTCCATTTTACTTCGTATCCTACTCGTGATGTCGCAGGATCAGTTTTAGAAATGTCCAACTTCAAAAAGAAGAAACCGTATTCAAAAACGTGTTTAATCACACCAATAGCAAAGTATACTGTAAGCTGATCTTTTTAGTTTAACACATACTAGCATTTAAACTACTACAATACAAATATAGATGTATTTCGTATTGTATTAGTTTAGGAACTGTTCAACAAATTGCCAACAAAAAATTAACGCACTTTTGTCAGAATAAGGCTTAATGTCTGAGCAAGTCGCATTCAACATTATCTATTATTCTTATGTTGTTATAAACTTTCAGTATTCTAAATTGAAATGTATGATTTAATAAAGTTATAAGTACACGGTGAGTTTTTCAGATGCTGATAATTATACGGCTATCGTCTTCTTCCTGCTTGTCACTGTCTTACATGATTGCAGATTCATAATGGCTAGCTAGTAAAGCAGTTTGGTATTGTGAACAGTAAAGTATACATAAACTAATAACATAAAGTCAAATCCAACGATTACTAAAATCAAATCCGTTATCTTCGTAAAGGAAAATCGAAAAGCTATTGACCTGTTGCTATTTGCTATGCTGATATATGGTGAGAAATGAATTGACTATTACCCATTAGTTTTGTTAAAGTCTTCAGTAAATAGAATGCAGTTCATCATTGTCAAAGACAAAACCTATTTTGCAAGGTATCGCTTTGTGGCGAATGCTTGGCTCTACTTGATTTATGCTTTGTCTTTCTCAGATATGAAATTGCCTTTCCTTTCCTGACCTGCACAGTTTTCTACGTGACCAAAGCCTCACCTTGCAGTTGAGTTAACGTCTTTTGTCTTGTACCTTTCAGTGACACTGAGTACTATTAGTCTGCACGTTAACACAATTATTCTTGTATTTGATGAAACTCAGGATTTCTAGGCTGTGCTCACATTTTATAAACAATAAGTTTCCAAATAAATATAGAAAAACATTAAGCAATAATATTTATATATCAATCTTATATTTTGTCCACTTCTTCAAACAAACATGAAGTATTCTTTTTTCGAAAGAAAAGTCCATATTGAAAAATAAAAGTAATTAGAGTTGAAGCTTATTAGTTAATGTGATAATGATTATCAATCACTAACGAGATGGCAGCTTTGGCCACTATTGAGACTCTTTGCGATACATCACGTGTAAATCAAACAGAAAAACTAGGGAGAATCCAAATTTAAATAAAATATATCGTAATAATTGAATTACAATATTAGAAATTAGAAAAAAATCATGTAATTGAGGAAACAGCAACAGATTCATAAGCAAAGTATATGGAATAATTTATTGGACTGAAATGCAGACAGAATGAACAAATGATCTGAATAATTTATTCTTTGTTTTATTTATTAAAAGTTTTCCCTCCAATAAATATTTAAATTCGTCTATTTTCATGTTTGGAGTGAATTAAAAAGTAGAATGATATTAATATCCAAAACTTAACATAATCGTATTAAGCTTGTAACTTTTATACTTATAAATTTCACACAAAGAAATTAATTATAAATGATACCATTTTTCATTTTATTCACATCATTATATGAAATAAAAAATTAACGACGCTAGATTTTTATTAGAGTGTGAATTATTTTATGCAAAAAGTAGAACGATAAAAAAATATTAAATATTGTATTGATTTTAATTAACAGTTCATTTTATAATAAGAGAAATGTTAACAAACATTATATTTTATAAGGAAACGATGGAAATTAATGCTTTGATTTATGAGATGAAATGGACCTAACGTACAAATGTGACTGCTTTCCAGTTCATTGATTGATTGTTTCACTGTCATGGCCTTTGAGGTAAGAAAATTAGAAAAAAATCGGTCATGAAAACGAGAGCATGGGTAGCATGTATGTTAATGCATAAGACATGTTATAATAATGTAATGAATTGCCAGTTGCATGATTGCAATCCGGTTATTCCTGGAATGGTACACCACTATAAGTATTACTGGAAATCTGCTGTCATTATTATAGATTTCTACAATTTATATTCATTACAAATAGTATAAACATATATGATTAAACTGTAAATAACCTTAACACAATAAACATAAACCAGTTCTGGAAAGTAAGGGCAAAATGAGGAAAAAGAAGACGAAAAAACCCAAAAACAAGGACGAGTACTACAGGTCATTAGAGTCATTCTGACTTTCGGCGAGTGTCTGTAACTGCTAGTAGAACTGGGAGCTTGTAGTGTGAATATCTGTGAGCTTGACTCTGTGTCTTTGGCAAAGTCAAATCACAACTGACAAAGAAAGCTTGTTACGGTTGAAACATCTTAGTCTTTTTTTCTGATTTCCTACTTTGGTTTGAACATTGATTGTTATTTCACGTGTTTAAAGAAAAATCTGAATTATATATGCATTAGTAAAAGTTGTATGTGTAAAAGATAAGTCTTATCATAGTTTTAATGAAGAGACGAGGAAGGAATTCCGGAAACTGGAGAAATTGTGTAAGAAACAGACACAAGCCAAATATGGGGCGTTATTTAACAATATATATATACTTAAAATAAACTGTGACACATAGACAGAAACATAACACAGACTCACTTTTCAATATTTGGACCGCCATTGCGGTCGTTATATTGAAAAGTGGGTCTTTGCACCATTATCGTTGAACAAAGCAACCGCACCAGATGCGCTTAATTTTTTTCTATTAAAATTGAAGACGTCAGTTAGCCTCTCGTTACCTCTGTAACCTCAGCTAACTTCAGAAACTGATGAATACTCGTATGACCAATTTTTACTCACCGTACGAGACAAAACTACTTACGAATTCCAGCTTGTAAAGCGAATTCCTCTTACAACGAGGCACTCATACTACAAAGTTCTACTGTATTAGTATACGATGGCAGCGAATCCTCGCTCAAACATATTGTGTTAAGGTTAAAAGCAGCTTCTGCATTTATATTAATAGGGTTAAAAAAATATGTAACTGAAAAGGAGCAAGAATTAAATTTATTATATAATTTATTTTAAAAGAAAATTCGTCGAACGTATCTTTGCAATACTATAAAAGAAAAACTAATTTTTAAAAAGGTGTTTATTTTCATGAAATAAGCATAATTGATAAAGCCCTAGGATTCACTCAATAAGGAGACACAAATTTCATAATTCCATTATTTTTTTTTTAAAAAAGGTAAAATACTTGAAAGAAGTTGCCATAAGGATTTGAATTTATTCACCCAAACTAGGTTACTGTTCTAATGTCGTGCAAATATATGCAAAGGTGTGACAGTTTACAAATTAATTTTATCGATTTGACTACGTTGAAAGCCTTGCCTTAGTAATGTGTTCAACATAACTGAATTAGGAAAACCGTTTCCCTCAGCACAAATCACATTACTTTTTTTTCTCATCTAAAGGAAAGTTTTGGCAAACACAATCAGTATCTATTTATTAAATATTCTCACCAAAGTTAAACAAATACTAAAATACCAGCTCAACGAGCCGCTGTAAAACTAATAAACACAGAAAATAAAGGTGGGATCAAAACACTCACAAAGATGAATACTTAGAAGAACAGTTAAAACAACAGTCCCTCAGAAAAAAATAAGAAATAGTAGAAGTAAGAGAAATTCTTCTGTTGACATAACATGCCACATAATATAAACAGGGTGTTCTAAACACGAGAGCGTCACCTAGCCCCTTCTCTTGCAGACTCTCACTAAATTTATTTATATTGTACACCTTGTAACAGAATATCATTGATATGCCAGTAAACATTCATTGGCATATACCTTCTTGCATTCTCATTTCATTGTGTGGAGACTTTTGTTTGTTTATCCATCTTACCTCAGAATATATATATATATATATATATATATATATATATATATATATATATATATATATATAGATAAAAGTATCGACCGTGGAATAGAAACAAAACTAAAGTTTATCGGGACTCGGTCAGTTCTTCAGGTTCAAATTAAACTCTCATTGCCAACGTTTCGGTCTTTATTTAAAACCTTTTTCATAGCAGAAGTATAAATTTTGAAACAGAAAAACTAAGTATTACATTACAAATTATTTTACAAAGAAAAATAATATGTGAATTTTCACAACAACTCTAGTCTGAATGACACTTAACTGTTCAGTGTCACGTGTTCATTCAAACTACAGTTGTTGTTAAAATTCACATATTATTTTTCTTTGTAAAGCCTATGAAAAAGGTTTTAAATAAAGACCGAAACTCTGGCAATAAAGTATTAATATATAGCAAGAAAAAAAAACGGGCAATACTACACTATTATTATTCACAATTGTTCTTTTAAAGTAGTTAGTTATTTGATTTGATTTTGCATTTCTTATTTATTTACTTTCGTATTTATTTATATTTCTTATATTACAATTGATATCTATTTATATGTTTGCATTTATTTGTAACTATATTATTTTTTACTGTTATTTTTTTTGTTTATATAATTTGAGCAAGTTTGATTTATTTTACTGGTGTTCCATTTTTTTGTTTCTATTTATTTTTTTTACTTTTCTTTACTTACTAATTTCCCTTTTTCTCTTTCCTTTATGAGGCTTTCCTTTTATAAATTTTGTTTACCAACTATTACCTATGTATATAAAGTTCTGCACCAATAACAATCCATTATGTACTATTAACCAAGCGGAAAACCCTGTCTTTTTTAAGATTAAATTTATATTATAACTCTATTACCTAAGGTTAGACGGTGTTTTAGTAAATTTTACATTTCACATTACTACAATAAAAGATGCGCATTGTTTAATCTTCCAGAAATAATCCCACAAAAGATAAATAAATTTCACTATTCTCTAAGAGGAAAAAATTTAAAATATATTGAAGGAGTTTCCTTTTCACTGAATGTTGAGAGCAGGAAATTTATTATACTACATTTAGCCAACCTCCGACTATCCTTCCTCCTTCTAAAATATCAATAAATAGCTATAATAGAACAAAATAATTATATTTGAAACATGATGAAGTACATAAAGTATACGAACATATAATAAGTATTAAATAGTTGAATTAAAAAAAAGGAAAAAATAAACTTTGCTTTCATTTTAACTTACATTCAGAAAATATTTAAAAAGGAATTGAGTTATTAATCGGTCAGTAAGTCATATTTCAATAAATCTAAGGTTGTGTAATTCCTTTATTTTAAGCAATAAAGCAATAACATTGAATTTTATTTTTGTGTAGCTTTCAAAAGTAAAATACGACTTCTGACAAGAGTGAAATTAAATGATTTATTTCTAACATAAAGCAAAATTAAGGAAGAAGAAGTATAAGGGGAAGGATAGAAGTAATTTCATGTAACAAGGGAGATAAAAAACGGTTAAGGATTAGAGCAGAGGGGGAAAAAAAGGAGTCTGAGAGTGTAAAAAAAATGAGGGAGAGGGTAGTGTTTTTGCGACAGTACTGGCACAGCAATCAAGAGCCTGCCCAGCAGTCATTAGAGGGACAAAACTTAGCCGGTCGGCCGGTCTCATTATGCACCGATATGCACTCCATTATGCACTGTTAACAAAACAGACTACGCTCTCCTTTCCAAGATTATATTATAATTATAGCTGTATAGTCAAAAAACTGTGACATCACTTAGGAAAGAAATAGATAATTAGGAATAATACTGCAAGAAAGGTAAATGACATACTAAATACGACAAACGGAAATATTTCAGACAAAAATTAAAAACCTTCAAAAGTATGAGCCGTTGATAAAGTATGAACTGCTATATTGGAGATTTGAAAGAAGTATGTTCAACAATTCAATGTTAGAAATTCTTAACTATTCGGGTTACAAAGATATTACATGCTGACAATTTAAAACCAACGAAAAAGAAGCAATGAAACTTCACATTTAAAAATTAGAGAAACAAATGTAGACAACCAAAATAGTTTAGCTAACCTCTTCATAAACAACTTATTTAGTTAAAGGGAACATTAATTCATTCTATAGAATGACATTTCTAGCGTTTTTTTATAGTTCTTTTGTTTCCTAATTATAATCTTCATGTTATTCATTAATATGGATAATATTATCTTTATTAATTGAACCCGCTTCTAATGCAGAGTCTTTGCCCATATATTTTAATATGGGTATGAGATAATGGTGGATTAATCCATTCTTTTAAGAAACAGGTTTTCTCTAGATAATAAACTTTCGAATGCTTTCTATATTTAATTACTTAGACTAAACAAAAACACTTTATAAATATTTTACTGTTTGATATTTAGACTTAAACAACAACAACAACACTTCTATTTTGAAGTTTGCAATAGAAAAAATTAATTATTAATGTAAAAGGGTGACAATAAGTGTTTAACAGCTGTAACAGTCATAACCGATGACAGTGGTATACATAATTCACTGAACCCACTTGCTAAGTATCTTTCATCACTACATACTTTCCCAGAGCATTCAAGTTGTCCTAATACCTAGATCAACTCCATCCTATCATTCCCTTTTTCTAGTCAACCTCGAACTAAGTTCATCACTACATACTTTCCCAGAGCATTCAAGTTGTCCTAATACCTAGATCAACTCCATCCTATCATTCCCTTTTTCTAGTCAACCTCGAACTAAGTTCATCACTACATACTTTCCCAGAGCATTCAAGTTGTCCTAATACCTAGATCAACTCCATCCTATCATTCCCTTTTTCTAGTCAACCTCGAACTAAGTTCATCACTACATACTTTCCCAGAGCATTCAAGTTGTCCTAATACCTAGATCAACTCCATCCTATCATTCCCTTTTTCTAGTCAACCTCGAACTAAGTTCATCACTACATACTTTCCCAGAGCATTCAAGTTGTCCTAATACCTAGATCAACTCCATCCTATCATTCCCTTTTTCTAGTCAACCTCGAACTAAGTTCATCACTACATACTTTCCCAGAGCATTCAAGTTGTCCTAATACCTAGATCAACTCCATCCTATCATTCCCTTTTTCTAGTCAACCTCTTCTAACTGTAACTTTATTCTCGTATTTCTTACGAGACAGGAATTGTTGGGGGGCCCCCCCCCCCCCCCCCCCAAAGCAGTATTAACTACCATGTCCTCCACATACCTCTTGCACATCCCTCAACTGCCTATCCAGTCTGGATTGTAGCCAGTGAGATGCTTTCACCGTTGGTATGGTCTCCACCAAACTCAACTTGCATGCATGAAAATATTCTTAACCATGCTATTTCCCATGGACTTGACTACTAATTAATCACTGCTTCGTGTCCAAGTCCTTACTCAGATCCTTGAACCGATCTCCCAGATTACTTTAAGAGTTTTTAATATCCTTTAATACCCTTTAATTTTATTATCTTTAATATCTTTTAATATCTTTTAATTTTATTATCCTTTAATATCCTTTTTTTAATTATAATTTTTTGGATAATTTATTGGTTTTTGCCAATTTGTTATTTCTTGTTGTTTATACGTTTTATATCTTTTTATTTTTATTTCTGTATTTTAATTTTTATTTCAATTTTTGCATTATTTTAATTTTATTTTTGTTTTTACTACTCATTGCTTTATTTAGTTCTCCTAACTTCTGCTTCTATTATTTTTAGTTATACTTTTTTAGTTAGTTCTCTCCTTTAGTTAGTTACTCTTTTTACTCGTTAGTTACTCGTTAGTTACGCCGCTTGTAGAGAGCACGCTAGTGCTTATGGCTCGTGTCAGTCAGCTGCTGCTGCTATTTATTCATAGGCAATAAATGTTAATAAAAATGTAAATTTATCATGTTTTTTGATGTTAAAAATTTTATCATGGTATGTGTAAATATATTTTCTATGTTTTTTCAAGTTATAAATGTTACAGTCACATAAACAGAATAATGTGTAATTACCATAATAACTAAACAAGTGGTGGAATTTCTGTTAGAAGCTGGTTATATTTGCTACAATGATAACTGAAACAGGTAGGTGACATTTCATTAGCTCAGCTGGACTCTAACTACAGAGTATTGCGCAGTAAAGCGAGTAAGGTTGTAAGAGAGGCATTTCAAGTCCTTGTATGGAATGCAAGTTGGGGAAAGTGGGCCTGCCTGGGTTCATTCGCCCTCCTGGCCTTGTAATATATACTGCTCACCAACCTCCCACCTTCCTCGCCAACACAACATAGAAAAACACATCTTATCTGTATCGCTGCAAAATGATTCATTTACTGCAGTGTCCATGTGTTGCAGCCTACAGACATTTTGCAATCAAAAGAAATCCCAATATAAAGATTATTAATCACAAGAATTCTCATTCAATGAGAGATGTGGCCAGAACAACAAGAAAATATGACTAAGACACCTTTCATTACATAAATGATCGACCATTAATGATTATTTTCAGAATACAATTTCTGATATATCCGTCATAAGTTTATATCAGAATTCATAAGTCATAGGTTTTATATCCGTCATAACATTATAAGTAAATATTTTCACTAAATTCTGTAACACATGATTTCACAATAAACACTAGAAATAACAATCAATGATCAAACCACAATATGAAATGGGAAAAAAAGACTAAGATCTTTCAACCACAACCAGCAGTATTCGTCAGAGTCAAAAATCCAACTGCTGGGTTTTCGTTAGGATTGACAGTTCGGTTTTTGACTCTGACGAAGACCGCTTGTTGTGGTTGAAAGATCTTAGTCTCTTTTCTATTTATATCACCTGTTATTGTGGCAATTTTGTATATATATATATAACACTTTTTTGGTGAAAATACGATCCGAAATGGACAAATATAGTTCAATGTAACGTTCTACATGAAGAAACATAGAGAAATTAAAAACACACACTTACAGTCTCTAATTTTCGGTTGAACCGTCTTCAGGAGAGATAAGAGAGGGAAACCAAGCGCACTGGTTCAGAGACAACCTGGTTGTTGGGGAGACCCAACCGTCGTCTCCAAGACCCCAAGACCGTTGGGTCTCCAGCCGTCTCTGTACCAGTGCGCTTGGTTTCCCTCTTTTATCTCTCCTGAAGATGGTTCAACCGAAAATTAGAGACTGTAAGTATGTGTTTTTAATTTCTCTATGTTTCTTTATGTGCATTGAACTATATATATATCAGTGGTCGAGAAGCAATATATATATATTAGTATAAGTGGGCAGCAGGTCTTCTTGGATACAGATTGAATTGAAATGTGCAGCAGCCTCTGCATTGACAACCTTTTTACTGATAGCCTCTATTTTTCGTACAATCGTCCTTTGCTCTAGAGGTAATTTCCATAAGTAGTTGGCCAACGACATGTAGACAAACAAGGTAAACAACTGATAAAACTAAATGACTATATTGAGAACACGATACACTAAAAAATCACAAGCTTTCGACCATACATTGGTCATCTTCAGGTTTAAAATATGTTAAAACTATGTATAATATCAATAATAAATAATAAATGAATTTCTAACACTAAACAAAACAGGTGTAACAAAAAATATAAAGGGAGAGAATAAAGTACATGAAAGTAAGACAATCAAAAAAGGAAGAAGGTTATAGTAGGGTTGTAACAACAATCAGGTCGGACCCTCAATTGTTGCCAACCCTACTAGATTCGAGATCTCTAACAAATTTGTAACTGCTATCAAAAGTGGCGCTGCTTGGTATAACATTGAGTTCATGATTTTGGATGTTCAGGCTCGGATTGTTATCTTTGATGTGTAGGGCTTCCAAAATGGCTAATCGATCATTGTCAGTGTTATATTGCAGTACTACAGTCCCTTCAACTAACATGCCTCTTGTGAGCTTGATACCATGTGCTTCCTCGGTGTGTTTCTTGGGGGCTCCTGCTGAAAGATGCATTGTCAAGCGCCTTGAGAGCTTCGTTGCAGTCATCCCAATATACCTGGAATTCAGGGTTGCACAGTCCCCTGTTGAACATGAGTACTGGTATGTTAGGTGACTGCGTTGAAGCTATGGGGTGTCGACTTTAGGTTTGTTCGAAATCGCGAGGTCACTAGTCTTCTTATTTTTGTAATAAATTCTGAGCTGTAGTCTATCAGTTTCGTTTGTGGGCTTCACGTTGTCTTTTATTAATTTATGGAGGGCTCTTTCATCTTGTTTATATTCTCTATGCATATATGCTCGATAGTAGAGTGTAAGGGGATCACCAGAGGCAGGAGGCTCTACTTTACTATTGTACCATTGATCTGGAAAGGACTTTATAGCTTTCGTTACTTCAGCGTTGGAGTATCCGTCATTTTGGAAGCCCTACACATCAAAGATAACAATCCGAGCCTGAACATCCAAAATCATGAACTCAATGTTATACCAAGCAGCGCCACTTTTGATAGCAGTTACAAATTTGTTAGAGATCTCGAATCTAGTAGGGTTGGCAACAATTGAGGGTCCGACCTGATTGTTGTTACAACCCTACTATAACCTTCTTCCTTTTTTGATTGTCTTACTTTCATGTACTTTATTCTCTCCCTTTATATTTTTTGTTACACCTGTTTTGTTTAGTGTTAGAAATTCATTTATTATTTATTATTGATATTATACATAGTTTTAACATATTTTAAACCTGAAGATGACCAATGTATGGTCGAAAGCTTGTGATTTTTTAGTGTATCGTGTTCTCAATATAGTCATTTAGTTTTATCAGTTGTTTACCTTGTTTGTCTACATGTCGTTGGCCAACTACTTATGGAAATTACCTCTAGAGCAAAGGACGATTGTACGAAAAATAGAGGCTATCAGTAAAAAGGTTGTCACTGCAGAGGCTGCTGCACATTTCAATTCAATATATATATATATATATATATATATAGCTTCTCGACCACTGATATTTCAAATTCACCGAAGAAGTTCTTGAGAACCCCAAAATCTTATGACTAAAATCCTCAAGAACCCCTTCGGTGAATTATATATATATAATATATATATATATATATATATAAACAATCTGAAGCAGGCACAAATTTCAATATAATTAAAACGAAAACAATGGAGGATCAACACTTACAGCCTAAATATCAGATTTAACCTACATCAGGAGAATAAATACAAGGAGTACAAACTCACTAATGCAGGTGAATAACAATTTTTTTATTAAGAAATATCTGAAAACGCATTTACATATTTCTTATCTATTTTATTTGTTATATACTTTTTATTTCTTACATATTTTTTACGTAATTTTATTTACTATATTTTTCATTTTTTTAACATTCAATGTGTCGCTTATAATTTCCTCATAGTCTTATTTTTTTCCTCATAATATTTATTAGTTCTTTTATTGCTTATTTTATAACTTTCTATTTTCATCCTTAATTTTTCGTTAATTTTTTTTTCTTGCGTACTGGATTAGTAACACTGTTGTTTTCTACCATCTCTGCATCGCTTTGTTTACTATCTCTCTATTTATTTTCCTTATGACGGCTCAAACTAAATAAAAAATTATACTGTAGATGTTAATATGTCATTATTTGTTCAACCTAACTTATACTAAACAATTTATATGAAAGAAATAATCATACATTAAATAGAAAACTGAGAATGTTGTAAGGCCTTTAGAGATAGCACGTTTTCAAGAAACAGAAGAAAAGGACAACGACAAAAATAGAAGATGGTTCAGAGAGGGGGAAGGGTAGATATAGAAGGGGAGGAAAGCGCCTTCAATCAAGTGGAATATTACAGAACCGTTAGACAAGGGAAACCGTTAAGACAGCTGTTGCACCATCTTATCAACAACCACCTGATCTAATTTGAACATACCAGAGCTGATATTGAACAATCATTTAGTTAATTAATGCAGACTCTATAATGTAACGTTTGCTAATTTACTATTAGTGAACCATTTCTTTGGCATGTTAGTATTAAAGTTGTTAATATGTCCAAGTAAATCAATGAATGATTGTTTTAGTAGTAGTAGTTTCTTTAAATATTATTTTCACGACCCTTATCAATTAGTTCAATATATCTGAGGCTGACATGCATACAATAAAGTTCATAAATATCCTTCATTCTTAACCTTCCAATGGTTTATCCACAACCCACCACCACCATCTTTAAACACAGTTACAACACCAAATTTTTAATTATTGACTATACTTTTATGTGGTATACGTAATTAATTATGACTAAATTACTGCATTTGTAATCTGTAATCTAATTAGCCTTATTTTAATTTCTTAATGTATATAGTATAGAAAAGTTGGAATATTTTAACTTCGCGACCTTTTAAAAGGTGCCACAACAATAGCTGAAAACCGCAAAGAATATTTCTCTATAAATATGTTATTTAATACTAAAAGGAGAGGAAGAGGAATAATGAAGATAATTAGCCTCTTGGGTTGTTGGGTTACTGTAAACAATAAATCCTAACACACCACCAGTGCTCTAAAGCAAAACATCCAAAAGAAGGTAATGTTCCATCCATTTCAGTTTCTCCTGTAAACTTTACGCTTGAAACAAAATTACTTAATGAAGATGATAATGTTTAAATATCATTCTTAGCGAAAATACAAGACCATCATCAACAGCTTACTAAGCGAAAAGCATAAAACTTATATTCAAAAAATTCAATATATAATTTACTTAAAACACAAAAACTTTCCATAGCTAACGAATTATCCTTTATAGAAATTATTATTCGAAGAAAACAAAAAAAAAATAACAAGAAGAGCAATACAGACAGGAGAGCTCGACTCTTGCCTATTTATTCAATTTTCGTAATTTTTAGAAAATATTTAACAAGACATCCGTTAAAAAAGACTTAATATTAAAACAAGCAATATTTAGCTGTTTATTGACTTCTTCTTTTTTTTTTGCAAGGTTAAGACGTTACTTCTTTTACTCCAAATGTAATTGCAAGGACTGTAAACCCCCTCCTATCTCCAAGATTAGTACATGGGATTCACTACAATTTCTAGGATTGAGACCTCGCATCCTGAAATAGTTGCAGCTCCCAAAAACAACGGGAAGCAACTTCATAAAACAAAGTAACTCTTAAACATTTATTAGTAATTCTCTTAAAAGGAACAAGAATTGCAATAAAATTTAAATAATCGATGCTATACCTACATGGGCCTTAAACAATGTGTTAATATACAACTTGAATAGAGTGGCAAAGTATTAAAACATGAAATCAATCCAAACCCAAGTATGATCTCTCCAGGTGATGGTATGGACCTGCCCAGTCACTCAACTTCTCTGCAGTTAAAGTTTTTAAGGGATTTCTAGTGAATCTACATTGACGAAGACCGCTTGTTACGGTTGAATGATCTTAAATTGTTTCCCTTTTCTTATTGTGGTTTGATTCATATATATATATATATATATATCATCTGAAATAAGGACCAAGATATAAAGGATAAGGTAAAACCATTACAGGAGACAATAACACTCGTACAGTCAATGATGCTTCACATACTCGTGTCATGTCTTACTATGTTCAGACGTTGATGACATCACCTTCATTCTTGTTATTGCTGAAATCAAATTGTGGCTGTTATAGCACTGATTTTGTTTGCAAATACATTTTGGTTGTTGTACTCGATAAAATAGTTCCCTAGATATTACTTCACCATGTAGAAGTTATATTTTGCTCATTCATATTAGAAATAATCGACATAGTAATGAGAAGAAGAAGGTGTGGAAGTAGTGTGGCCTACAAAGAAGACTTGAAGATCCTTCTGGCGCGTACCACCCAGACTAGAATACCTCCAACATACGCACTCTGGACTAACCACAAACTAGAGTTATTTTAAACAGTACACGTCCTATTAAGAATTCCCTATCTATTGTTGTGAAATAAAACACCTGGATGTCATTGCAATTTATTAATTAAAACCAAAGAAAGGGAAAGTGAAATACTAATGATGATGAATTGAAAGTAAATAGCAACACATGACAAATGACTTTTGTCATGCACATATTTCCCTTGAGTGATATTAACTACAAATTGAAAGTTTCGAAAGAAAAACACAGCACTAGTTTAATTTAATAAATCTGGAATCGTATAGACTAATTATATTCTGCAAAACCTATCAAAACCATCTAGTAAATTAACTGAGTTGTAATTTGCCAATTACATTTGTTAATTATTATGATTAAATGATTGGGATGACCGTTTAGAATAACTTGTAAACAATGAAAGCTACAATGTGTCTTAATGACAAGGAGCTAACAAAAAAAGTAACAAGTAAAATTTGCTTACATAATATGACGTGGCAATTAAGTTTTTAATTATAAAATTATATAAGCCATTCCAATATGCCAATAAGCTAGATTTATAACAAAGAAATATATTAATAAGATTTTACAATATGAAAAAGAAATAATGAAAGCATCCAAAGTATGTGTTTTTGACGTTTAGTTTTGTCTTCGAGGGTGGAATTCAAGCTCTTCTAGAAAGCTACACCTCGGATGCAGAGAATATTGCTTAATCTCCCTAATGGTTATACATTGGGAGTCCTAAATTTAGCATTACTCAAATGCATTTGCGGTAGGAATCATTAACAAATATCTGGCATCGAACAAACTAAGGACCGAGGGCGCTTAACTTTCTATGGAAGAGGTAAGAATCTCAGACTTTTTCACCTCTAGCGTGACAAAATCGAAGGCCAGAGTGAGAACCGAACCCCATTCCTCCTGTCTAGAAGCGAGTGCGCAAGTTACTCGGCTACTCTGGAACCTTGCGTTTTGGTAGTTATCATTTCAGCTAGATTACAAAAAGATATCAAAATGAGCAAATATAAACAATTACTTCATTTAATTTAAATATTACATAGTACACAAGCAGTTGCAATCGCATTTGACCTAATACATGAACTTTATAACCTAAATTAGTAAGATTTATTAACCTACATTAGTAAGCCAATAACACCTTACAAAGAAAATGACTTGATGATTGGTCTTGTGTAAAATGTGTTCGTGTTTGGTTTTTTATGTGTAATTACCTTTATGCTAGTTGCTAGTTTACAGTTTTCATTTTCCAGTCGGACAGATCTACTTTCGACATGTTTCTGAAGCCCTAACAACTGATGTCTTAAACTTCCACTGACTGAAAATTCTAAACAAAAATGTAAAAAAACAACGTAAAAGTGTAAAATGCAAAGAATATTACAACTGAACTGTGACTTTTTTTGCCTTTTGACATACTCAGAACCTTACCAGAGCCCACCTATCTTATAAAGTAAAATTATTTCCAAATAAATACTGCCACTTGCAAATACAGAGCGAACAAACAGACACACAGAGAATTTATATTAATATGTATGATTATAGATATCGGAAAACACACAATCAAGGCAATTATAAATAAAAAAAATCTGGAGTGGCCTACACTCTACTTTACTATAAGTAACTCAATGTCAAATTTCTTGAGTATATAAAACATAACGTATCATTTAAGCATAACATAAATATCTAAATGGGATATAATTATTAGCATTGCATTCGTGAGGTAGTACAGATAGTGATTGAAGGACATATCAATTTAAGCTTATTTTGTACATCACAAATAATTTATTATTTGCAAATAATTTCATTAGTATAACTACAGCAGTAATATCATTTTTGAAAAACAATGTGAACATTTCTTGAAACGAAATATTTATCCTACAAGAGAACATGGCTAATGTTCAAATAGCCAGTAGATTTCTTACATCGTTTACTTAACATCCTTCTACATTGAATATTAATGTAAATTTTCAAATTTAAACAGTAAAATACCCCTTTTTTCTCTGAAAAACATCTTAAACAGCGAAGAAAATGTTGTTTTAAGGTGATTTGTTAATTAAAGATGTACGATAATTACAGTTATTAATCTCTAAACGAAAGATTTATATTTTGAATTATCTTTTACATTTTGGTTTTTTAACAGAATTATTAATGGAATTTTATGGCTTCTTAGTATTTAATAAGATCATTTCTTCCCTTTGTCAAATAACATATATACGATTTTTTTTTAATGAGTGTTTCATTTACCTGCACAATATTATTCATCTTACATTTTATAAGTCAAAATATATTTTCATTAAGATATCAAACTGATCAAATTTTAACAATTACTTCATTAAATTTTAATATTAACATAGTACACAAGCAGTTGCAATCGCATTTGACCTAATACAGTGAACTTTATAGACCTAAATTATAAGATTTATTAACCTTAATTAGTAAGTCCAATAACACCTTACAAAGAATTTTTTATGACTTGATGATTGTTGTCTTGTGTAAATTTAAATGTGTTTACGTGCTTTGGTAAAAAATTTTTAAAAATGTGTAATTACCCCTTTATGCTAGTTGCTAGTTTACAGTAAAATTTCATTTTCCAGTCGACAGATCTACTTTTCGACATGTTTCTGAAGCCCTAAACAAGCTGATGTCTTAAACTTCCACTGACTGAAAATTCTAAACAAAAATGTAAATTATAAACAACGTAAAAGTGTAAAATGCAAAGAATATTACAACTTGAACTGTGACTTTTTTTGTCCTTTTGACATACTCAAGAACCTTACACAGAGCCCAAACTAGGTCTTATTAGAAAGTAAATTTTAAAAAAAGTTTCCGAAATAAATACTGCCACTTGCAAATGCAGAGCGAACAAACAGACACACAGAGAATTTATATTAATATGTATGATTATAGATATCGAAAAACACACAATCAAGGCAATTATAAATAAAAAAAAGAAGAAACACTAATAGAAGTCTACACATTATAATGATTAATAAAAAATAAATTGTTTTGAACACGTAGTGTTATTCATATAGTTACTTCCTCCCAACCCTTAGGATCATCGGTGACCTCTGAGAAAAAACCTTAAGTGTTTGAAATGAGGTGATTTTATTATCTATTTGGATAAAATTTATTAAGTCATTTTCTCTACAAAAGTGAACAGCATATAGTAACTGTTGCACAAGTTTTCAAACAGGAAACCAATGTATTATACAAGATAGTTATGGAAATTTTAAATAAACAAAACAGTGATAAGAGGTAAGTTAGCCAGTAAAATTTGAAAAGCTATATCTAGCTAGTGCTCATGAAAAGGTTAGTTGATTGAGTAACATATAGGAATGCAAGTAAAGTTAGTTCATTTTACCCATTAAATTGAATTTCAAACCAAGTTACAAAACTTTTATGGAAAACTAGATTGAAGCAAAATAATGTTTCAGAAAAAAAAAAACACACTGGAAATGTGAGTAGGAGGGGGGGAGAGTCCACTTAAAAGTTTGTTTTTATAGTTGTTTTGGAGTTGTTTATGGCAAGGCTTGTCCCCAGAAAGTTATTAAACATCTATCAGAGACTGGGGAGTTGGAAGGGAAACAGTCTGATACAGAGGGTGAAGAAGAAGCATTTATTCGGATGGATTAGAAGGGAGTTCGGTCTGGAGTAACTCAAAAAGGGAGCAACACTAGTTTTGCTGCGATCCATTAAAAGTTTTTCAATTAAACGCTGCAGACAGCGTGCGATCGTTCCCAACACCCTGCAACTCTAATTAGCATAATTAAATAACACTTTTTTTTAAGTCTTCAAAATATTATATATAATATATATATACATTTTTTTTAATCTCTCCTATATTAAAAATTTTCTACAGTAACTGAAACAAACTTAAGAAACAAATTCAGATCTCCATGGTGCTGCATAAAGCGAATATTATAAAAAAAAAAGCTGACTGGAAAAAAGCTCTGCTTCAACATGGTTGGTTAACTTTTTTAACTATTTTTCAGAAGGAAACTTTTCCGGTTTAAATTTTATTGTAGATAACCATTGTAGTGATTAAGGAAATTTACTTTCCGTATAATAAGTTCTTGTATTTACGAGTATAACATTTGATACAATGTGGTTGTTTACAATTGTAAATAATATATTTATATACAACTTACATATCAATGATAAAGGCAAATTTACAATTTCTTTTCTTTTCTTTTCTTTTATTTTTTTTATAAAAAGGAAGTTGTTTTCTTAGTGATCAATAAGAAGGAATTCATGAATAATAAATAAGGTGAACACCTTAAGCGATAATTTTGTTTTCCATTATTGAAATGATTTTGAGCTAACTTATCGACTTGAATAAAAATCCAAATATAGACATCTTACAACACAAATAAAAGGCAACTTTATACTTTCAACCTAATGAATCGAAGAAAAAAAAAACAGTTCAATATAATGGAAAATACCTAGAGGAATAGGCTTATTAAAATTCAGGTAAATTTTAGAACACACCTAAAAGAGATCTCAAAAAGTCATTATTACTTTACACTACTTCGTCATCAGGTAAAATTATGTGAGTTGATCAGAAGAAAAGTGACGACTCATATTATATTATATTATATATATATACATATACGCTTTAAGAAAAAGGAAAGAAACAGAGAAAGTTACTACAGAAACTCACATCGATATTTCGACATCCGTCGCCACCAGCAAGAAGAATACGAAGTACTGGTGTATTTTTTGACAATATTAATACAATATAGTAAAAAATATAAGTTACAAAAACCAAACACATATTGTTAACACAGTCGAGTCAAAAATTTCACTGGGTCTATACAAATGTAGGACGAACACAAAGAAAAACAAACAAGAATAAATGAAGAATAAACAAAATAAACTAAAGAATTGTAAAATAAAATAATAAAAAAAATGTACCATTTCCTCCATAGACATTAAACAACTTTTGAGGGACGAAAATGATGGCCTTTATGACCATAAAAACTTGAGGAATATTTCGAGGAAAAAGAAACGCAATCAAAAACATACTCTTTGATATTGTCATCGGTGACCATCACGAGATGACTTGATCTGCTCCTAATCGGTAATGTGTCATCACTGATTATCAGTGATATCTACATTAGTTCAGAGTAACTCACTACGAGTACATCACTCTGGCAACAGCTAGTGATACTTGAAATGTGAAGAGAAGTATAAGAATTATCAAATCAGTAATTTGTAAAACTGAACTCGCCAGATATACTAACATCTCCATATTTATACCACATGTATTTATATATATTTCATCAGGAAGAAGCAAGCAGTGATGTGAAAACCCTAAAGGGTTTCGAAGGTAGATGCACCAGTGGAAAGTGACCTACAGAAGGCCAGAGACCGGTGTTACTAATGGACATATGTTAGTGGCCAGTACAAAGGAACTCCTACAGCCATTACCTCAAGAGGCTTTCCGAGTTTCCTACTACTTTCTCTGTCAGTGCCTTGGATTAAACTAAACACAGAGTGAGCAGAAATTAAACTGTGATAGCATAACATTAAGAACACTATAAGTTTAACTCGATAATGAGAAGAAATAGAATCGTCAAGTGTTTCCGTAATATAGTCACTTATTAGAATGACGACCTCCTCCTCTGCATTACCCGCAATAGGTATTACAACTTTACCGTTGTCATTCAGAGCTAACAGTGAAAACTTGTTTCAATTTGAGGCATTCTCTGAAACTGTTGGAACATACAAGAATATATAGACATTTATTTAATATATTCGTCACTGGCCAGACATGCTCTCTATCAAGAGAAGTAAACGATCACAGTGGCCACTATTTATCATTAGTACATAATTACTGCATTCACCTTGAAAAATACGCCTTCCAAGTATATATTTTGCTTTCTGCGAAAATTTAATTGTCTTCTCTTATATCTTTTCCTTCA
Source organism: Hermatobates lingyangjiaoensis (assembly GCA_026182355.1). Classification (NCBI taxonomy): domain Eukaryota; kingdom Metazoa; phylum Arthropoda; class Insecta; order Hemiptera; family Hermatobatidae; genus Hermatobates; species Hermatobates lingyangjiaoensis. Next base: position 1,065,115 of record JAPFBL010000068.1, read on the forward strand.
TCAACGGTTCAGCATATTAATTAATTATCATTTGATTATATTCAAATCAATGTTATTGTTGAGATATTATTAAAAAATGAACTGATGGTATTCATGATTGTAAGGTTAAACAATCATCATAAATTATTGAAAACTAGTGGATCGGTCCGCACTCAACTTTACTGCAAGCAGACCCAATATGAGAAATAATGAGCAGTCCAGTTAAATAAGTGATTTATTATAATAAAGTTATTTATTTTTCTGTAATAATGATGACTATCTAATTGGGATAACTGTTCACTTTCGAATGCTTGGAAGTTATAGTCCTTATAAAACACTGGGACTAATGACCAGAAGGAAAAGGCAACATTAGCATCAGCTTCGTCATATAATTTATGAAATAAAATTACCAAACTCAAATTAATTTAAGAATACATATTTAATATGCATGCTTAGTAACTCTCTTAACGATATTATTAATCAAATTATTAAGTGGAATGAAATATATAATTTATGTCATATGGTGTGTTAGAAATTAGTTAAAGCACCATTTACATACCAAATTATATTCCCAAACAGTTTTGGTTATTATTTCAAAAATTTAATGAAAGATAATAAACAAATCGTCCATTTGTTTAAGTAGAAAGGTACTACATCATCTACCATATTGTATCGAAACTGACCTATTTATTTTATGTCAGTAAAACATGATAAAATTTATGTAAGTTTTGGATATATCACAGAAACACAACAGTCATATTACCCAAGTAATCTTATTAAAATCTTAACAGTTGTAAATATATATTTCATTATATGAAAATTTCGTTTAAATAATAGAACAATCAAGGTAATCTATATTTTAAGATAGTCAATTAGATGACAATTACACACAGTTGGTTAATTAAATGAAATATTGGTGCTCTCTAAAATGTTAAAAATCAAAATAACATAATGATGAATTATAATAATTAATGTCAAGTTACCGTGAATCATTATACATAGAAATAATTTCATTAGTCATAATCATTGATTATAATTATAAGTTATTATTAATTATGATTATTAATTGAGAACCAATAAAGGAAATGATGTTTCACTGGTGTGTTATTTTTTAGAATTAAGCTTACAGATTCTCTGTTTACATTTTTATCAAACTATAAAACAAAAACATTACCATTTTATCTTTTCCAACAAGACAAACTGCATCAAAAAATCAATATACAGGAATATTAAAGTTGCTTTAGTAATTCCCAAAAACAAAACTATGTGTTTTGTTTTTATAAATTACCTTACATTAAATCGAATGGACAAGATAATTTCAAAAAATGTCAATTCGTAAAGTTCAGATAACAGTGATTATCATAAAATAATATTCGAATGTGTACTATAATTTAAAGATTTAGTCACAGAAAACTATCAGATAACAGGATTGGTAAATTCTATTTGCATAAACATGGCTTTTAAATGAATACTAGTTCATTACATTTTTGAATCAGTACTACTTAATACACATATGTTCTAAAAGATGTACAATTCTTCTAAACAATGGCACTGATTACATATTCAACATATGCTGCAAAACATACATCGTTTGTTACAGATCAATTAATTACATTATCATTATTTTTAATAATGGGACAAGCCACTGTCAATTTCAGTGACAACCAACAAAGGTTTTTTCAGAATTTTATTCGGATTATTTCATTTAACTTAAATATTTGTAGCAATAAAAATAATTACAAAATTACAGTTAAATTGGTTATTATTTGTTTTTAAATTGAGTGAAAAAGCTTCAATAAATTGTCTACTATGACCTATTGAGAATTTAATAAAGTCAGATGAAATAATCCGTTTGTTAGTACCTATTCTTCAGCAATCTGTTTTTAATATAATTAAATTTTCCAAAATGTAGCATTTTATATTTAGATCCATGCAATGATTGATTGTATTACACAAATAAACATACTCTTTGGAGAACATATTGTTCCTATTATTAGATCATGTACAACGTAAAACACTGCTGCTGTTTAGTACTTCATTTGAACCTCCGTATCCTATCAACTTATATTGCTGGAAATATTCCATAAATTATTATCCGTTTAAAGTGGAAAGATTTTGTTGTTTTTGCATATCCCATTCATTCTTTATATGGTCATACCCAGTTTATGCAAAAGTTTAAGCAATTGATGTAGTTGTTATCTCTCTCAGTAATAATTACAAAGACTGCTATTTTTACATGTGCCTTAATTAACAAAGGCAAACACACAAGAAAAGTTATGCAAATTCCCTGTGATATTTCAACAGTTATTTTCATTCCATGGAGAAGAAAACTGGGTTGAAAGGAAAGCCAGTTTACAGGGTTGTCTCATCCCAAAACTCTTCGAGATATTGTGGTGTTCCCCGCCTTATGGAAAGAGGGTAGACAGAATCAGAGAATTATAAATAATATATATTTGAAGAAAAGTGAAATAAAATATTTTAAGTTCATGAAATAAAGGCACCTTCACAGAAACATATACGACAAGTCAAACACCGGCTCAGCTTAGTAAAAGACAAAACAAGTTAAAAAAGCGTTTATCACTGGGCTTCAAAGAGGAAACGGAATGAACAGGAGTTGCAAACAATTGGATTTTTACAGGACTTTTCGCATGAGCATGGATATCTTACTCCAAACAAAGAGTAAGCTTTTTTCTATAATGCATTCTATCATTGCATTAGTGTAAATATAACTAATTATTTTGAAAAAAATATAATTATATATCAATTTAGATAATATTAAAACTGAGTACTGACTCATGAAACGACAGAAAAAATAACGGTTTATACTGACCACCTGAAGTATTTGGTAATGACTTTTTAACTCCCATTAAAATGAGCCTCATTCAAAGAATAAATGAATTGAAATTAAACTGGGAACTTTACCAATAGGAGGCATTGTATGTGAAGAACAATACATCACAGCATGTTTCAATATCTCTTACGAGAAATACCACGCATAGCTTGTATGGTATTTTATAAAGAAACTATGCAACTCTCACGAAATCTGACTCCAAATAAACGTCCCATGGCACAAAGACTAAGTAAATCATGAACATACTATTAAAATCTCTATATAGTAATAAATCTATGTTAATAATATTACTTTAATTTTTTAAACCTAGAATGACTAACTGATAACAATCCCCATAAAAAGCTGCAAGTAACAGACATTTATGCAGTAAATATTTATTACATATTGAAAGAACTGTATTTTATGTATCTCTAAGGGAAATAGTAAACATAATTTGAAACCACCACAAAGAAGGGTGTACCAGGAAATAATCACATTTAAAAATTTACATAATGTGATTAAAATTATTGATTTTTTTTTTAATTAATACTAACTAACTGTCCCGACGAACTTCCCCAACTGTCAGTGAATGTCGTGTTACCTTTAGGGAACCTTAATTTGGTATTTAATTATTAACATAACAGCTAACTGAACAGACACTGTCCTGCCTTACCTATAAATATTCAATTTGAACAAGAATAAAACTAAGATAAAAAATCTACAGTGGCCTAAACTCAACTTTACTATAAGTAAACATAATAAACTCCTTAAAAACTAACTTATGTTTTGTTTGATTAGTTAAACGAGTGTTCTACAACTATCTATCGTTCCATGGAATGATCAGAAAATGGGGTGATTTTATCATTTATCATGGGTGAATGTATCATGGAATGTTTGAATTGGGGTTAATTTTTTACATATAACAACTTTTTTCTTCTAACTTATATTAGCTCATTAAAAAAAAAAACTTTTTTTTAATAAACCTCTAAATGACAATTTTATTTCAATTGAAAAATATATAAGTCAATGTAAACAATGTAAAAGAATTCAAACAAATTCGACCAGTAGGAGAGGTCATAATGCGAAAATAAAATTTCAGTTTTTATAGTATATTGCCCTATGCAACAATCGGAATTTTATTTTTGTTTTTTATAAATTGCCAATCCTAGGATCAATTTTTTAAAAAAATTTGTATTTGTAAAAAGGTATTATAACTTCCATTCTTATTTATGCAATTTAAAAAAAAAGTTACTAAACTCATCCTCATATAATGTGCTATGTTTAGGTATGAAAAGCAAAAGTATGTACATGGAATAAAGTATTTAGCTTATTCTGTATTAAATACTAACAAGAGAATGTAATGCTGTCTAATTATGATGCATTTGACTGTATCTGTAATTTAAATGAAACAATGAGATATGCCCAATTATCAATATTATGACAAAGCTTGACGCAAATAGGTAGGTAGTTACTAAGGTATTAATATATAGGATCACAGTTCTCTATTAATTACGAAATTTTAATTCTTCAAGAGTTATTATTTCAGTAGTGGTTTTAAATTCACTTAATAGACAATTAAGTCCTATCCTATTGAATAATATTAACTAAAAGAGAAAATAGTACATCTTCATTGTAAATATTTTTTTTTTTTAATATCAATTGATCCATTAAAGAGATCACCAGTATCAAAAGCACAAAATTTTGTATGGAGACACATACACACATACTCACTCTCTCACTCACACACAGACACAGACACACACACACACACACACACACAAAACCTTTTTTATGTAACTTCCTTAAATTCTAAAAGGTAGTCCTCTATTTTGGTAGTTACTATCATTGTCTTAGTAAGAAAGTAGCTGAAAATCTTCATTTTTTTTCATAATTTTTAAAAGTAACAATTATTGAAATAATAAATGTTACAGCTCTCAGTTAGAAGTCTCCTAAAGCACTACAGAAGATTCATGTTATGAACAGTAAATTGTCCTAACTGAGACTTTTTGTTTTTCTGTTTTCCGTTTCTGTATTGACGGCAGCAGATGGTCTGCCTTACAAAGAGTACCCTTTCCCGTACTCAGAGAGTGAACTGCTTCTTTTGACAGGTATCGAGTTGTTATAATTTAGGGAATTAAATGAGAAAATTCAAGGCAGTTTTCTCAACTGTTGACAAATGTTTATACTATATTTCCTGATGACTTGGCACTCTTTCACTAAAACATGCAAATCAGTACCTTTCATGGGGATTATTTTACCAGATAACAATAATTAATTAATTTGAAAGCACGTTATAAAGTTTTAAAGCAAATAATTATTTGATGTATATTTTAGGTAATTAAGAAGTCTATTAATTGAGCCGGGAGAAAGTTGAAACTCGGGGAGTTATTCTAATAAAGTGGCAAGGACGTGACGTTACGACGAGGCTAATTAATGCTTTCCAAGTTAACCAATACAAACTTACAGATGGAATAAACAAGTCGACGTGCCTCTCTCAGCAGGCCTTCTTGGCATTAATTAGCCCAAACAGCCGGCACCGGTGAGTGACAAACTTAGCAATCAAGTCAGCACATGCTTTCAGCAGGCCATTCGTCTGCGCGGCCTTCCCTTAACTTGTCCCACACACCTCTTTTGGTTGTAGTCTTACAAAATTCTGAATACGATAATTCATTAATCACAATATCATTGCTTCTGAATATTCAATTTTACACCGAACATTTCAACATGCCTTTCAATTCAATGCATCTAGATTCAATGGTTTAGCAACTATTTTTGCCACCAGGGAGGTCGTCCCCCCCCCCCCCCCCACCGATATTAACTTTCAAAATTCCAAATATTGCTTTCATCATCGAATTACAATCAAGGATCTTATTTTATACTACTGTTATTAGTCCCAGAGTTTCATCTATTACAGTGCTCGTATACATATGCTGTCATCATCAAACAAACCAAAGATTTTTCAAAACAGGAACGTATAATTCAAATCATAAAAAAATTGTTAAATAAAATTAATTGGCTAAGCAAACAAATAAAATAAACTTACAATACCTTTAAAGAACTAGTTTTGAAAAATTTAAAATAAATGTATTTTTAATTTGCAAATATTATAATTTCAAAATCCGTTTAAAAGGAGTATTATACGCTTAAAATATAAAAACAATTACCACATTAAAAGCTTGTTTTGGTTTAAAATTTCGGATTTCTTTGTTAGGTTTTTAAATTTTAATTTTTTTTCTATTTTTACTCCCTCAAAATGCCCCCCCCCCCCCCCCACACTCTTACATGCTACACCACTGGCTAGGTTAGTCGTTGGTTTGAAAGCTCAACATCCCGAAGTGATGATCCAATGTGTTCCAGCTCCTTCTCACTTCAGTCTCATTTCAAACATAAGAACCATTAAAATTCCCTTTAATAAGTAATAAGCTCTAGTTACACCTCTGTAAATTACAGATATTAATTATTTTTTAATAAAATAGATAATTTTTTATCTCTAAATCTATCCCTCAGATCAGTAAGTTCATTTTAGCTTGAATCAGATTGTATTACTTCCATTTTAATACATTATAATAAATTATAGATCTAAAATAGAATTGTTTTATTTAAGGTTAAAACATAATTATTATAACAAATACTAATATTAAAATAGTTTAGTATGTGTAATTTTAAGATAGAATAATAACAGATACCAATAAATACAAGGTATACAGCAAAAACTTTTGAATGCAATATAAGTAAAGTAAATGATAAATTCAGTTATAACTATTAATGGACATTATGGTAATTTAATAGTCTGATATTTAAAAGTTTAAGAAATAAATAATGACATTCTTTGGTAAATAATGTTGTATGTAGAGGAGGACATGTTACTGGTGTGGTTAATATTCTCTTGTACGGTTAATTACAACATTTTGTAAAATTATGTAGTCAAAAAGAACATGTATAGTGTTCGCGATGCCTATCTATCATAAGAACAAGTTAGTGAGTTCATCGAGTGAAATCACAATATATACTCCTTAAAGAGTCCATGCCCTGATAGCAATCTACTTGTAAGGTAGTTTGGTACGTAATGCTTCACCAGTACTCTACATTGAAGAATAGCAAAATATTTCTGAGTCACCGTTTCCATTACTCAAATCAGTACATGAGCCTTCTAATTTCATCAAGCTTTCTGATTGGAATCATACTTATGTACGATATGGAGTACTTGATACATAAAGGGCGCAGAGACTCATTCTTTCTTCCTTTCTTCACAACACCTAATTCATTTTACTAACTCGATTTTTCGATAAGACATTCCTGAACTTCAGTTTCTTACTTAAAGATACACTAGAGACTTTATAATATCCATTCTCCGTAAATTCAGAGTATTCCAACTCTCTAGTTTACAAGTTATTTTTCACAAGGATTGGAAAACTATGATGACATTAATAATATCAAGTTTAAGTGAGAGCGATTGCACCTGAGAATGATTCCTGAGTCCCATTCCCAGTCAAATATTAAGTAAATTACTTTGTATAATGAATAATAGTAAAATACCGTTCAGATATCTGGACCAATTACCAATGTCGGTTTACGTATCATTAAAGGAAAGAAGGATACAATATTTAATAGAATCGCCTTGGGCTTTAGTAAATATTAGTAAAAAACTTAGCTTTGCACAGAATGAATTAGCATTAGTATAACATACCGTCTTATCTTGTATACTGGAGCAGGAGTTACCTGATCGGTTTCAGACGTTCTTAGAAGTGTCATACATCACGCGGTTCTATTTCAAAATGAACACATTCGAAACCTGTCAAGTAACTCATAATCCAATCTACGAGCTAAGATAATATGATTGAATAATGTTACTTCAACTAACATGAAGTGTAATAATAATACACTTGTATTTGGCCAGGCTGTTTAAATCTGTAACATCAGGATGGCTACAATAAATCACTAATTGTATTAGTCAGTTGAGAAACTGGGGATCATATTCTTGCGCCTCTTTACTACTACATTCTTTATTATTCCTATCATCAGAATTAGGAGAACTCATGCGAAAATTCAACAAGCATTATCTAGAAAAAATATAAGTATTATAACTTTTCACCAACATTACAATTAGAAACAACAATAAAATTATATACTCACCAACATTCAAACACTCCTTGAATTCCATTTTGTCTAAATTGGTTAAATTTGTTGTCTTCTCCTCGGCCAAACAATTTAAGTTTCGCTTAACTGAATTATTTAGTTGAAAAGCAAAGTTTAGGTGTTTTTAAGTAAGTTTACTAGTTTATTTTGGGTTTCCCTTTGTGCCTAAATATTACTAAATATCTTACTGATATATTACAGATACCTAGAGGAGTTTTCATTTACCATTTTTTGTATGTTTCTTAGACTTTTTTATGCTAATTCTGTATTGTTAAATCAGTTATACATAACTGGTGGCTTTCATTCTTCTAAGGTCATAACAGTACTGTACTATAGGTAATATAAGTAATAAATCACTCTACCACATATCTAAACTGAGATTTATTGCTGCGAAAGGGAGTACAGATTGTGGACAGTATTGCCATCAACAGACTGAACGGATTATAAAACAATGATGTAGACAACAAATTACTATGTTTGAGTAAAAAGAAATAAAAAAGTATTTGCTTGTTTTCTAGTAGTATAAAAATCTACCTGTTAGACGGAACGGCTAACGAATAAACTTTTAATTAAGTATTCATGACGAATTCAAACTTCATTTAAACACCAGTGCCAAACTGTTTTACAAATTACTGCTGTCACTTTCAACAAGGAAATGAATCATTTGAATATTTAAGTATGTAATAAACATTAATTTGTTCCTTGTTCATCAGTTATTTGTTCTTTTTCAAAGAATTTAACATTGAAACATTCATAAAGACCAACCATTTATTTGAATAATAATGTCTTTAAGAAAAAATGATTATAATATTATGTTGAAGAAGCGATGAATATAAATTTTCTAGATCAATAAAGCAGAGGAAGCTACGATAAATATTTCTCTATATTCTTCTGGTTGAGAAAGCGAATTCTGAAACGTAACGAGAATTTTTCTAACTTTGCATCGTAAGCACTTTTCGAGGCGGGCTTCGTCTTATTGACCCAAGAACCCCTTTCTAATTCTGAACAAATATTGTTCTCAGCAGGCTAGAAGCGCCCTTTCTTTTGCCAAGCTTGTTTGGGGTGGTTGGTAGAGGAGGAGGAGACGGGGTGGGTAGGGGGGAGTGCAAATTAAATTTTTGACCCACTGCTTAAGGGGGAAACTCCACCTCCCATCTCGCCCACCCCACCCACCCACAACTGTTTCGTTTTATTAGGCACACCACGTCCGTCTCGCCTTTCTCAACAAATGAGTTGGAATGAAGTGTCAACCGGCAACTATTTCACAAAAGGGAATATTCAATTATAGCAACACAGCGAACCAGCCACGACTCTTGACAATTCAGTCCTCTCTGCAATTTTCTCACCTTTATTCTTTTAATCCCGCTCTCGATCTGCTTCAACCGACAGTAAGTCAAACAAATTACTCTAATTTATAACAAAATTTATTTCTTATGAAATTTAGAAACTTAATAATCATCTTTTGTTAAACTAAATTAGTATACAAGTCTTGTATATAAAGCTTTATTGCCTTCTGGAGAACTTGGTAAAGTCAGACCACAGTATCAGTAGATTTAGAGCTAATCGTACTTTTCTTAATCACTCGACCATTATGAACTGTTCAAGTTACCAGGTAGATAGAAATTTGTTAAGTTGTTATGTAATTTTTTTACAAGTTTTTACCCAACAAAATCCATAAGACAGATTGCTTGAAAATCTACTAATTACTAATCTACTAAATCTATTAATACCTTAGTAGGAAAGATCCAGGTTAAAGAGCCATCTTATCTGATATAAGAATAACACTAGTCTTATAAATGGACATACTGGCTGCAAATGATTAGAGGTCACTCCCTCATATTGGGTAGACTCCTGATACGTACAATCTCACTTCAAAGACCCTTCCGCGTTCCTAAACAACGGGTACGTTCTTATCTCTCTCGCCCTATCCTGCTAATGCAGAAGGCAATTATAACAGGCAATTTGGTCACTATTTAATCTGGTAAATCAAGTACAGATTTCAGATCAGTGTGCCATTCCAATGGATATTACATACCATTGGCATCAAGGAGATGAGTATGGCCTACTGTCTCCCCTTTGAGTGGTAATGGTTGTTCCTTACCAAAGGAAAGGGTATACAAGTATAGTGGAGTCCCAGCGTTGCCAGGTCAGAAGGAGTATCCTCGCGTGAAGCTGCCTCCACAGCATCAAGTGATGCGTAAGAGCCTCACTCATCCCAACAGAAGGCTTAGATCTATGATTTAAGCCAATCAACAAACCAACATCTCTTTGGGTGAAACGGACTTTCTGCCTAAGCTGTCAACTTGTTCGTGATTAGTGATTCATTTTGTTTCATAACTATACGATTCCTTGACTCTTATTACTCTGCCCTAAATCTCAACACAACTTCTAATTTTGGGATTATTATAACTATAACAGTTGTTACATGCGAAAACTGTCAATAATGTTTCTGTAAGATTTATACAAAGCATGATAAAGGTAATTATAATATAATTGATGATAACAATACCAAACAATAGAAAGTAATATAAATTGAAGAGTTGATATTCAATGTTTTTTATGTTTATTTAATAGACCTATGAAAGACAGGTTCCTCAAAGCAAAATACAGCAGTAGAGCCAATCAAAAGTCTAGTTTTGAGGATGTTTTCATCCATTCATCGTCATATGTTTGTGTTAAATTACTCTGAATAAGTTTCCCAACAACAGGGAGATTAACGTTACATGGTGAAAGTTGAAGCAGCATGTAAACTGCTTTTAATGCCCTTTGTTCTAGTCCGTACAAGTACAGTTCAAAAACATCATCTTTGATTTTACAAGTTCTTTTGGTCATTTGAAAATTTTTAGAAATACTAGTGCATGTCTAGCTACTGAATTTTATCATTTACTGAGTCTCTTCTTGAAATGTCATTTAATAACTACAATGAATATTACGATTTTTATTTAATGCAAACAATATTGAAACAATGTTGTTTCAGTGATAAAGAAGAAACAAATTGACTACTCCCGTAAGAGTTACAGCATTCATGACTACTGGTGGAGTGCGAGAGTCTGTATTGCATGTTCTATCAAATGTCAATGCCATCCAAATCATACATCCCGCATGTTTTGTCTAGTAATCAAATAATTTCAAACATTATTCATGAATTACGTAATTCTACTATTTATATTCATAACTTGACAACATGCATTAGCATTTTAATTTCTTTTCTGCGAATCACACTTGTTTTTAGTGTCCATATTTTACAGCATAAGCATTATATTTATTTTAAAGTATAACCTTTAGATGCAAATCAATAAATATTTCGAGCAGATTTTTCTTTAAACACACAATTTTGATGTGCTACTTCTCAAGATAATATTACTTTTTGTACCCCAACGCCATATACGCATAAATAATAACATTTAAATATAATGTTTAAGAGCCAAGTAGATTTCTTTTCCCCACTTTACTCTAAACCTTTCGATTTATTCTGTTCGGAGGATTCCTACTCTCCCACTCTGGTCAAATCCTTAATATATTCAATGCCACTTCCCATTTAACCAAGAATATGTTGATGATTTTCATCTGACATAAGTCTTGGTGAAGTTTTGATGAATGCATGCTACAGGTTTGATCACTAAAAAGAGTTTACCATGAAATAGGATTCTAAACAATAGTTGCCATACAATCTAAGCTTGTAGAAAGTACACATCGTTGTTATTAACAATTTAAACTAAAACAAGAAGTAGGTTTTGTTAAAGAAATGAATATGAAATTGATACCGAAAAGTTTGAGCTCTCCATCTAGAGTTTTATTCTTCTCTAACCCAAAAGCAAGTTAATGTTTTCTTAGCTTTGTCAAGCAATGCCCGCCCTTTCCAGTACAAACAAACCCAAGTTCTCTACTAACTTTCTACTTGCAGCTGTTTTAACAACACGCCGCATTTCACTTCCAACATGCAACTAATTCAGTTTTTTTCAAAAAGGAGAAACCATGGTTGAAACAATAGAAAATAGTATGTTGTAGGTTTTCTTAGTGTCTAAAAATGATCCTATCACACTTAGGCGATGTTCGATTAATTTATACAACTATTTTCTTAACTTGTATACATAAATAAGATTTATTATGAATTTTGAGTAAAAGTCCCTTCTAAAACAGTATGTAAAGAGCAGTGCTTGACAAGTGTTGAGGCAAAATTAGCAATGTCTTGTACAACATCGATTTACCTTACCATTTATGATAATACATAGAAAAAGTAATAATTTATAATATATTGGGAAAATTCAAAAATTACGTCTCTGACGTAGCAAAAAGTTTAATATGAAAACTAACAACGCGTTTTGAACACTTAATGTTCTTTTACAGTTTACATCTAAAAAAAATATCTGTGAGCTTTAAGAACTGTAAGCTTAAGATTTGAGCTATAAGAAGAAAAACACTAAGTGTTAGGAAAGCATTGTTAGTTTTCATATTAAACTTTGTTTTGTGGACAAGTAATTGTTGCATTCTCCCACTATGAGTAAATACCAACGTATAACAGATTGCACAAGTAATGAAGTAATTTATAAAAATACAACTTTAAATCGCAGGGAAGTATAGGAATGTTTTATCTGAGGTAAACCCTGTGATACCTAACACTCCGTCTGCAAGGTTATTGGGCTGTCACTGAGGAACTGATGGAAGATCAGTGTGATATGGGATAACACACCAATTTGCAAAACTTATTCTATTAGAATTGAAAACTTGGTATCAAAGTTTTAGCCAAATAATATGCATTTATTTTTCCGTATTTTATAGAGAAGGTCAAAGAAAGTAAACAAAAAAACATCAAACATAAAATGATATTAAATGTTATAATAAAAAGGAATGTAATTTTATTATTATCTCGAACTAAACGAATTATAAGCGAGATATAATGAATATGAATTCTATTTATAAGGGAGAAGCATAGAATTTGTTTAATAAAGCTCAAAGTGCTACCCAATGTAAGGCTTTCATCGATATTAAAGGTGATTACAACTTCGCTAATAAATTGCAGAGAACCTCGCTAGAGGAAACTGAAAATTGTCGAAATGACCCATTTCCATAATACTATGCATAACTGGAGTTAATTAACCAAAACGCTGGGTCACAGCCCTTATCACTTCATTTAGAACTTAATCAGTCAACTTTAAAAAAAAGATTCGCCCCCCCAAAGAAAAAACGACCATCTATTTAGCCAACCAATATTGGTCATTAAAGGAATAATACTGAGTTCAAGTTTTTCCGGCCACTTCAAATTCTTCGTCATAAAGATTAAATATCCCTCAATTACCCTTAGCAAGTTTTCAAGATTTTTTTATATACATTTCAGTTGAGTTACACTCTAGTTTTTATTTTCTTTTTTTTTATTTTTTTATTCAGACCAAATAAACCGAAATTTAATTTTCTTTTGAAGGGTTTTTCTCATAACTCAATGCTTTTATAAAACTTTTATTTATTTATTTTTTTCTTTTAGTAGGGTTTTAAACAATTTATTTATTATCTAGAATTGCTTTATCAATATTGCTTTCATCGGATTAAACAGTAATATTACGAACCATGATAAATATTTATGGTAACAATTAAATGTACATTTCCATTAATACTTAAAGAATACTTCATACCTTTTGCAATTCACAAATTAGCTGCCTCTTATCCTAATCATCAGCAATAACCTATGCCTTGTCGTGGATGTTCCATCTTCCTTTGAAAAATTTAGTTGAATGTTTTAGTAATTGATATATATTTTGAACTTGTAATTATTGATCTATGGTTTTTAGTCCATGCAAATGTCCAGTAATATACAACCTGGACCAGCATTTCCCAAACCATGGGCCACAAAAAATCATAAAAAGTTTCGACTAACCGCAGCTTATCGAGATAGTTCAAGCCTCAGGCTTTCAATGGCAGACTGGTTGTGTATCGAGCAGTAGGTCTTTTCAGGGGCTTAATAAATCAAGAGATACTTATTCAATCAAGTTATTTCGAAGAGCAAATCTTTAAATAAACTGCAACCCTCAAGTTCTATACGCCTCAAACTATCGCATATTCCATTATTAAACGTAACAATCATGCTACGTTTGCTAGGCTCAATCTTCTCACTGTGCGATTAAAATTTGAAATAAATTTCTTACATGAATGTTTTTACCCAGTAAATTCAAGAGTGTAGCTCTCAGCTAGAGTCATAAATAGTGGTTCATGACTCCAAAAGTTCGGGAACCACTGATACAGACGCAATGATAAGGGAGTAATTAGGTCTCCTAATACACAAGGTTGCACAAAAGTACGATGAAAGCAACACAATATAAATTATTTAATTTATTTTATTTTCCAACCAGTATTTGAAAAAGCAAGAGAGGCATTGTAAAGGGCGTAAAGTGCAAGTAAATAGAATAAAGGGGTTAGGCAAGACAACTGAGAGTAAACAAAGAATATCATAAAGAGATAAGTAAAATTAATCTTCTTCAGTTTTAATAATTAACTAATCTGACCTTTGCATATTCCATGTAAATTATGTAATACAATTTCAATATATATTATATATAACATGCCTTCCGAATTTCGTAAATAACATATACGTTCGTCTTATAGCTAATTGAGATTTGTATGGCAGGAAAGTGGATATTCAAAGGTTCCTCAAACTATTGAACTATTGAATCTAAAGAGCTATCCACCAATCGACTGGACATCCCAAAATACCATGATATATTCAACTGTTTTTACAAGCCAATCTCACAGAACACCATAAAAAAACGTGTAGCCCCAATGACTATAGAAATCTTTTTCATTGCTTCTCACGGCTAAAAGAATAGTAGCTGTTTAACTTGAAGGCTACGAAAGAAATCTGAACATACCAACCACAACAAAACTCTTTTAACATTTACTAACTCACTCACTCACTCATTCACAGAAAACAATTTGCAGGAGATTGGTAATGAGAGTCATAAGTTGCATAATCACTCATGAAAAGAGTGTATGGTCACTACAAATGAACTTATTTTCATGGGGATTAATTTTTATTTTATTGTTGGAAAAAACTGATACCCAGATATTGTTAATAATGCATATAACAAAATTTAATGCATATCACAGTAAACAGGAAAATAAAAGCAAACGTTTACAACAGTAAGGAATTAATAAATATAAATAATATCTTAAAACCAAAACAAATACTCGTACTATTCATCAGAGTCTCACTTATATTGAAAGACGTGAAATAAGATATTTTGTGTGGTACTGAGAAGAAAAGTAGACAATAGAAGCATATTAAAGGCGTAAAGTACAAGGAAAGCGAACAAAAGGCAGGGCAAAGGAAGCCAGGGTAAGGAAAGAAGTTCAGAAAGAAATAAGTAAAAGGTATGTGCTATCTGCTATATTTAGCAAAGACAAAGCTATTGCTCTTGTGAACACTGAGTCAAACATGAATAAACCATTGCTAACTATTACATTCAATTAGATAAGGATTCAATAATGTTTCTTAACAACATCGAATATGTACATGCCATCATTTTAGCTTTGTCTAATTTACATCAGAATTCTCATTATTTATAAGTAAATGTAAATAACAATTTACCAGTCTAACCTATGAATATTTTATGACAATATTTACATGGCATTTGATTCTGTTCTCGACTGTCCTCTGTACTGGTAGATTCTCACTCTGGCCCTCGGACTTTTCAGACGGGAGGTGAAAAAAATTTGATGACGTCGTACTTTAGAGTGCACGTCAAGCCGTCGGTCCTAAGGAGCCTGTGTGATGCCAGGAACTCAATAATGATCCCTTAATTTAAATACTACTGTGTTTAGTAAGTATCTGCATTGCCATATGGCTTGAGTTCTTAAACTATCTCCCTTTCTCACACTCTCCCTCACACAAACACTCATATTTTTAATTTTTAAAGAAGTTTGGCTAAGCTTATTACTAAAGATAGTTAGAAACCATCTATGAGGGAAGCTCGTTGCACAAACTGAACAGTCCCTGAGTTGTGGGTTGAGACATATTTAGGCCGATTTGTTTCAGGCATTTATATACTTCTCGCAAAACAAAGAGGTTAGGAACCCAATTTTAGTTAATATATCAATTCAAATAAATAAACAATAAATCCGGTAAAGTGAAAAGTTAAAGAAAAGTTTTTAATTTTTTTTTAAAAAAAAGTAAAACAAATTTTCAGTTACAAATTTTTAATGAGAAGAGTAAGCAATAAATCTTGAACACTTTTGACAACAATGCCAAAAGGCCAGCCCCCTTATCTGGGACGAGTTTAATTAAAAATTTTCCTATTACAACTGGGATGGACTCAGATAAATCACCCCTGTTGCCGCGGCATGGCCCATTAGCTCACATTCATTCCCCTTGGCTGAGTACTGTTGACCACTAATAACGCTTCAACATGCACACTTCCTTTTATTTCAACACTAAGACTTTTTAAACATCTGAACAAGATGATTGTAAATTGATTTGATAACATGCCACGCTGTATGAGTAACTATACAGACATGAAATCAATTCCCAGATTGACAAAAATAGAAACGACACATCAGTCGCTTTTTCAGCAGAAGTCATTTGCTTCAACTACCCCATTGGATTCCTTTGTATTGAGTGAGTTTCTATGAAATATAGGGAAACGAAAGCATTGCATTGGTGAAGAAAGAAGAGTTTCAACGCAACTGCATATTTTCAGGTCCCTTGAGTCAAATAAAATAACTGTTGTAATTATTTCATAAGTAGGATATGAATTACTCAAGAACTCAAGAACGAAAAGAGATTGAAGAAACAAATTTTATATTTAAGCACCTGCGATCCCTAGACGAAACAGCAAACTTGGCATCAAAATTGAAGTTTTCTTAGGGCAATATATATGAAAAAAAGGAGGTCTTTACTTCGTTCAAAACTGTCGACACGATTTTCACTGCAATAGCTGTACTTCTAGCTTTTTGGTAGAAAGTATACATTCATACAAAACGGTCAACGTCTAACAGAGAGTGAGAAATCCGAAAAGTTACAAATACTATGTGGCCAAAACAGAGTCTTCGTCAGAGTCAAACTGATACTGACTGATCAAATTGTTACATAATTATACATAATGGCTTTGTGAGTTATTGGTTGATTTAATGTACATCATCACAATATAGGTATATGTTGGCAAATAATTACATTATATATGTATGTATATATACAAGATTTCACATTAACAAGTGAAATAATCAATGATCAAACCACAATATGAAACGGACCTCGTCAAAGTCAAAAACCCAACTGAAACACTAGAAGCAGAAACATCTGGTGAAGGGTTGAGGAGAGTGGGAGGGATGAGTGGTTTAACTTTTTAATACCACTATTAAAATACTACTCATCCCACAAACTCTTCTTAACCCCTCACCAGATATTTCTGCATCTAGTGTTTGAGTTTCAGTCTCTGACGAAGACTGCTTGTGGAGGTTGAAAGATCTTAGTCTTTTTTCTTTCATTTCATATTGTGGTTTCATCATTGAAATGTATGTGTGTGAGTACATATATATACAAAACTAAAGTTTATCAGTCAGAAATATATGACATATATATATATATATATATATATATATATATATTCTATGTTTTGTTATTCAGGGCTAGGTCAAATAAAAGAAAATAAACTCCTTCCTAGGCCAACGTTTCGATGTATTTGTACATCATCTTCAGGGCTAAAATTAGAGTAAAAACTATAATACATTTACCAAAAACAATCTACCAGTCACATAGAGAACTAACACAAATTTTTGAGACCAACAGATACATACAAAAGGTTATTTTATAATCAGAGTTGTTGAGTACATATCTATTTCAAAGTATCAGACAAAAGGAAATTAGTTTTACCTTGGAAAGTGTGCTAATGGTTATTTAAGTTACATGGTTATA
The DNA here is from genome assembly GCA_026182355.1 of Hermatobates lingyangjiaoensis. NCBI lineage: Eukaryota > Metazoa > Arthropoda > Insecta > Hemiptera > Hermatobatidae > Hermatobates > Hermatobates lingyangjiaoensis. The sequence continues at coordinate 1,082,958 of JAPFBL010000068.1, forward strand.
TATGGTTATATATATATATATATAAAGATTCTACATGAAATAATCAATGATCAAACCACAAACTGAAATGGGAAAACAAGACTGAGATCTTTCAACCGATGGGTTTTTAACTCTGACGAAGACTGTTTGTTACAGTTGAAAGATCTCAGTCTTGTTTTCCCATTTCATATTGTGGTTTGATCACATTGATACATATGTATCAATATATATAACTTGAACTAAAAAAAAATTTTTTTTTCAGCTCAGTGCCATGTGTTTATTCAAACTGTAAACTTGTTTATTCAAACTTGTTTCTTTGTAAAATAATTTGTAATGTAATACTTAGTTTTTCTGTTTCAAAATGTATATTTCTGTAAGTTTTCTCACTAACCTATTGTCAAAATTTCTACATAATTTCTTAATTGCACTTTTATGTATGTTTGATTTTTGAATGATTGAATTATTTCAATCAATTTCAATTTTGAATTATGTCAAAAAGGTTTTAAACAAAAACCGAACGTTGGCAAAGAGAATCTGAAGAACTGAACGAGTTCCGATAAACTTTAGTTTTTATATATATATACAATATATAATAAAATATACACAATGCGTGTGTGTGTGTGTGTGTGTGTGTGTGTGTGTGTGTGTGTGTGATAGAGTATATATCAAGCCATACTCTAATGGAGATACTTATTTTCATATGAAGTAACTAATGCGCAGGAGTATATAATTATAATATTTACCATCTCACCCATGTAAAGAAGGCTATCCTCAGATCCCTGTCAACATGCCTTCATCAAAGTTATAATAATTTAAATAATTATAGCGCCCAAATTGGCAAATTAAAAAATATTTGTTTGTCTTATATACATAACCATTTCTACATTAGGGTGTGTGGTACCTTAGTTTTTGTTAAATCCGTTTCTTAGAAATGTTTGTTTCTCTATTATATCTACTTAGTTAGTTTTTTCTTTTTTTTTTGAACTAGTATATGAATTTGAACTTTTTATTAAATTTCACGCTTACTTTTAATTTAATAGCATTTCTATTAATTTTTAAATCATTCTCCAAAATTTCTATTTTTATATGCCGACATCTTTTGGTCCAAGTTGAAAATTTTCAAAGATTATTAAAACTACATTTGAAAAACATGACAAAAATCTAAATGCATAACATAAACAAAAATAAACAAAAACTAGAATTAAAATCCATATTTTAATTTTATGGGAGGTTGTATGTATAGAGTTGGGAACGGTGAAGTTTCACACTGGCCGTGTTTCTTCCATCTTCAGCATTGATCGCAAAGAGCACACTGACTTCTTTACTCTTACCTGCCTGGGTTTTCGTATTTCCTTCATATCATTTCAAGATTCTTGTGAACTCCTCCACTTTGAGTATTGATAACCACTTTTTTTTTTTTTTTTTTGTTCTACATATTACCTCCATAATTCATAGTCTAATTTCGTCGTTTTCGACCATGCTTGTAGTTTGGGGACTGAGGGATAAAAATGATTTGTTCAGCGTTTTCTAGTTCAAAATATGTTGGTTGTAGAAATACTCTATTAAAAAATTTTATACTAAAAATTTTTTAGAAAAAAAAAATTATATTCCACGTTACAATTGATTTCATAATGTTTTCCAGCCATGTTGAAATGGAAAAGCACTTGCACTATATGTATAAGAACTGCAACGGAAGTATGCATTGAATAGCACTGAGCAATGTGGCTTTGTTGCAGCCTTGGGCCATATTGGTTGTCTTTCTGTCTCTGAAAGACTTATTATTCTATAGCCAAGGAAATGACAAAGCCCCAACAGATGCCCATCATAAATTATTCATAACTCAAAATAAATCATTGTGTTTTTTCTCTCGTTTTTCTGAGCGATAAAAAGTTAAAGCTTGCGCTTTGGTGGGGGGGGGGGGGGGGGGGCGGACATTGGACTGATGCTGGAGAGGAAGCCAGTCCTCTTGTGTGCGGGATGTCTGAATTCAGCGGAATATTTCCCTTTTCTCTCCCTAGGAACACTCCAATCAGTTTGCAACATCACTCAATCCCGTCACATCCTTTGCCCTCAGTTTGTTTTATACCGGTCGAGGTTGAGTTTTGAATAAAATATCCTTGTTTTTAAAGCAGACGAGCCTCGACTAACCGAATTATCTGGGACGCTGCCACAATGTTATTAGCCGTCTCCCCTTCGCCTGCTTAATCCCACATCGTTTTCCTTCAGAATATAAATCCGAACCCACCCAACCAACTTGACACTTAGCGGATTTACAATTAGTACTTTACTTTTCATACCAGTTACAACATAATGATGACTTGAATAAGGAAGTTAGTCATCAAAGGCACCATCTCAATTCAATGATAGTCAAATTTATTGATTCTGATCAAGTCGGCATAACACCACTTCTTTTCACAATGAAAACTCCGATGGCTCAACTTTCTTTGCAAGTTGCTACTTGCAAGACGATGCAAACTGGACACAATACGAGTTCAAAAATCATCGTGAGACCTTGTAACCTTCTGTGGATTTTGAACTCGTATATGTATATGTCCTAGAGTAAACTATAGGTACACAGTAAATAGAAAAACACTATTTACGTGTACGTAAATTTACATGTAATTTTCGGTTTAACCGTTATCAGCAGAGAATAGATAGGGACACAAAGCGCACTTACGAAGTGACGGATGGAGACCGTATTTATTGGTATTTTCCTATTCTTTTACAAAATGAAAATACCAAGGAAATTATTTAGCTTATAACTTTTTTTCAAGTTACATTAATTAATTTCTGTATTGATGTAGCCCTGAAGATAAATAGACAAAACGTTTGCTTAAAGGCGTTTTACTATTTGACACTAGGCCAAATATTGATATTTTAATTAGTGGTTCAAACAATTTGAATACTACTGAATATTGTAAAAAATTAATTATTCACAAAAAAATCAATATGTTTCCTATTGACATGTGTTGTGAAATGTTTGATGTAATCAGTATATCAACAGTTTTGTTAGGATGCTAGATTAGTTTAATGTCTGTGTTTAAAGTTATTTCGGAGGAGGTGGGACGAATCGACAGTTTCTAGTAAAGGCATTGACCACTGTTTAGTGCAGCTATCCTTGTCCTCAAAATATAGATGGTGAGTCATCCCGGTGTACTGCACTGCCTTCTTACATAATACAAGCACGTCATGACTTCATGTGTCTCGAGTTCGACCCAAATAGAAACATTACTGTAATTAGGTAACAGAGAACAAATAATTAATCACGTTCCCATACGCAAGGAGCATTTCAACAAACTAGCATTCCTTATTAGTAATACTCTAAATTAATAAGTTTATGTTAACAAATTTATTTACTGATTCAATTAAATAATTAAATAATAAAAATAAATATTATCTTAATAAATGATTAATGAGTAAGAAAGTCTCCACTACGTGCGTCAAATTCAACAGTGAAGTAACATAGTCTTGTAGGAAGGATAGTATGTAATTTTATGGTATTGTATATAGCCAGGGTGGCCATACCTGGCCATCAATCATATTCATTGATAGTATGATAAATATGAAATATTTTGCGAGCAGCAATTAAATACGTATTTCAAAGGTATTAAAAAAAGTGAAACAACGACGAAATATAAAAGTAAGTTGAAACTAATCCTTAGAATTTCTTGTATTTTCATAGACTAATATATAATTAAGAAAGTAGAGATAAAATCAGATACATTATCCAAGAATTTGTTCATACTGAAAGAATGAACATCTCTTCCGATGACGTCATCTATAAAAATGTTTTGCTTAGTCATTCTCAGTATTTCCCTGTGCTTATTGAATTTGTTGTTATAAAAAGAAAAGTTTTCTTATATAATCTTTTTTACGTTTTCTCTTTCTACAAACTCAGTTAATTCAGTTCTTCGAACCATTTTATAAAAGTTTACATATACGTATATATATATATATATATATATATATATTTGCTAGTCATCCGAGCGATTCACTTCTATCTACCTGATGACGAGGCCATAGAAATGTAGTAGTTAGTTTGCGTTTCAATTTTTTGTGGTCTTTCTGTGACTATGGTACTTACATATACAGACATATATATATTTCACTGATAAAACGAAATACGATCCAAACTGGACACAATACGAGTTCGAGATTAACAAAGAGCAACACACAAAGTAGGGAAACACACTCACAGACACAAATTTTCGGGAATCCGTCTTCAGGAGAAAGAGAATGGGAGACCAAGCACGTTGTAGACGCAACGGCAAGTAACTAAAAGAAAATAAAAGGGTTACTTGCCGTTGCGTCTACAACGTGCTTGGTCTCCCATTCTCTTTTCTCCTGAAGACGGATTACCCGAAAATTTGAGTCTGTAAGTGTGTTTCCCTACTTTGTGTGTTGCTCTTTGTTAATCTCGAACTCGTATTTTTTATATATTATATAATATATATATATAATTAAAGTTACAGCTAGAGAACACAAGAAAAAGGACTAATACTCAGGAATCTCGATAATTTCGGCGTCTTGCCGTCTTCAGGAGAGAAGAAAGAAAGAAAATAAAAGGAGAAAGAATGAAAGGACGGAGACGTTTCTTCATATTTTATCATCAATTTTCTGTTATTATTTAATTACTTGTTTTTTATTGTTTCATTTTTTCTTATTAAATTACTTTATTCTTTAATATTATTATTTGTATTCTCAGTTTTATTTTATTTCATCATAGCTTAGTCCGTAGTTATATTTATGTATCAATTTCTATTTTCATATCTCAATTTTTTCTTTTATTCATTTATTGTTTTCATATTACACTTATTTAATTTAATTATAAATTGATTCCTGTCTACTTTATTCTCCGTGACAGGGCACGCATGCGGCAACATTGTCGGTCTCCAACTGTCTCTGAACTAGTGAGCTTGGTTTCCCTCTCTTATCTCTCCTGAAGACAGTTCAAACCGAAACTTAGAGACTGTAAGTGTGTGCTTTTGATTTATCTATGAAATTTGTTTCATTGTGGTAAATTAATCCATCTATTACATCAAGTGTTATTTTGATTATTATTCATATATATATATATATATATATATATATAAGAAAACACAAACAAGTGTAGATAGTAGAGTTGATGATATATTAGAGTTGCAAAGTGGCCTTTATAACGGCATATCGACTCAATTTTAAGAACAAAAGTTAAGTAGAAGGTCGGTTGCTTTTGCTGTACGGCATGAATTTATAACTGTTGCTGGAGAGTCGGTGGTTGCGGCAAGTCAAGTTAGTAACTTTGCGGGAGTGCATAAAGTGATTTATTACATGGAGTTGGTCCTAACAGCCTTCTCCCAAACGCAGTTTGCACCGAGGACACTCCACCTCTCTACACATAACTGGATTCTCTGTGCAAACCTTTGATCTGTTTCTAAAACTACACCCAGGCAATTTTTTTAACAATTATTTTTTTTCTTTTCCTTTTATGTTTTTTCAGAGTATACTTTAACAGGATTATCGTAAAAATAGACCTCCTACATCAGTAGTTAAATATTCAATCGGTTATTACCCGCATTAATATTCAAATACCATTACCTCAATTAAAATAAGAAATTCCCATAAATTATGGCAAACAATAAATATTAGAACAACAAAACGTTTGTAAAATTAGAAGTTAAATAATAGACATTCCAAAATTAAGTAAAGGACTAATACATTAGAATTATTTTTTCGTAAGGTTGACATATGGTCCTTATTTTATGTTTCGTTAAATAAATGTCCATTTCTGCTTTCATTTTTGTTACATACCTTCCCAATGATATAACTTTCTGAACTTGTGGAACAAAATTTGGAGTTAAAAACTGGACAGATTAAGCACCAACGGCCTCAACGTCTTATACCACTGCCAATTTTATTACCAGGTAATCAAAGATTAGTGGGAGTCCTAAATTTTACCTAACTCTAGTGTATTTAGAAGAGGGATCTTTTACGAGTACCTGACATCTTCAAAACTCAGGACCGACTTGTTAACCCACGCAATGAAAGCTGAATAAGCAGCTAGTTTCGAGTGCTGACATTAATTATAATTAAGAATATACTTAGCCATTTACATGTTAAAACCTTCAACAATCTACGTATGGTTTGAATTTAAAATTATTTTTTAATCATAAACGACTATACCATAGTAAGAAATTCAGAAATAGAACTAAGATATTAGAAGTCCAAACTAAGACAAAAAGCTGGTCTTAGTCAGAGTCACGCTTAAACTAAAATCTGTCACTAAGACTGTTATGATTTTTATTCAAAGGTACTACAGTCAGCTATTAGTTGGTATTTATGAGTGAAATCCAAAAAGCTAATAAAACAGTCTCCAAATACAGATGTTTAATGAGATAAACAACGTGTTTGGAACAGCTATTTTCTTTTTCATAAATCTGAGCCGAAAAGTCTGACAGAATTGTTGCTGTATCAGTTGTATGCCAGACTTGCCGACTTAAACCTGAAAAAGAACACTAAGTGTTCGAAACCGTGTTAACTCATTGAAGATCCCTGCAGTGGGTATAGATCACTATACTATACTATAAAATTTACATAAATTTACCATAAGTACAGAATTTTACATTTATATATGCTTGTTAATTGTTCTAGGTTTCTGCAGAAGATCCATGTTTAGTAAATAAAACTAAATATTCACTCTCTAAAGAGTGCAAAGGTTGCAGTCTGAGAACACCTGATAAATAAAGCTCATTATATTAAGTTTTTGGAAGAACGAACATTTTTTTCGTTAAAAACCTATTTAAAAATAATGTTCTTCAAATTACAGCAGTTTGATATTTAATTACTCATAATATTGAAGCTTAGCATTAAATACAAAAAAATGTCATAATTTTATAGAAAAATTAAACATATTTCAAATAGAATAAAACTTCTATTAAGCAAAACTTGAATTGTTTTTTTCACTATTTAATCCTGAAACAGAAATGACTAGTTCAGTTTTTCAGACGAAGAAAAAAAATCCTAACTGCGGATGGGTTTTAGAAAACAGTTAAGCTCCTCTGCCAGTAGTTATTCTACCATTTTCTTATCTTAAATACCCATTCCGCCAACTTTTTCATTTTCGCCGCCCAGCCCAGCTGCATACTTTCCAAATTTAAAAACAAACATTTCGTTTTATATGATTTCAATGTTTTATTTTAGGATTTAAAATTGTCTTTTTTTACTTTTGTAAATTTTTATTTTCAATATGATATTAGGACAATCAACATGTTTAATTAATTGTGTTTTTATTAACTAAACTAGTTAGATTACTGCAAATCATCTTAAAGATAAAGCTTTATGATGAACGATATGTTTAGTTTAATAGTTTACGAAATATACACTGTAAATTGGAAAAAATACTTTTTATTTCATTGTAGGGGCGAAAATAGTAACTTAGTATTGTAGTAGTTAAAACTAAGTTTTACTAAGTTACTAGTTCATCAGTAACTAGGGGGTAGTTAACTTAGTAACAACCAAGAAATATAATTCGCACTTTAAATAAACAGATGGTTTCATTCTAGGAATGAAATATTACAGTATTTTGAACAAAAACTTTTACGTACCTAATATGAAAAATTAATTATTTATGAAAAAGAGAGAAAGTCAGGAACAAACTTTTTTTTAACAATGGCAGTCGTATTGGCGATAGGCTAGTAGACGAAGAGTTGACCAATGTAGATTAACCCAGATAGAATGCACCGATGTCATTATTATTATTATTCATCGTAGCAGTCCTTCACGAGTCGTCTACAAAAGTCCACTCTAAAGTTTATGAGGGCTTCGCAGTCTTGAACACGTAGTCCCATTCATTGGGATATGTCCGCATGAGACAAACGTTCTACTGTCAACAACACCTAGTTTGAAAAATGGTTGCATGGAGACAATAGAGACGCTATATCTATTTTACAACTACTAAATGGTAGTTTATACATTCATTTTGATTTCACGAGTATGTTTTGAAATGTACTTATGCAGAGAATTAGGTTTGCCAAAAAGAAATCTGATCTAAATCGTCACACGACTTTTACTTACCTAATTATGAAAAGTAGTGACTTTGTTAGGGTGGCATAGTCGTATCACGGAGGTGCTGTTGATGCTCAGTGTACTTTATTTCCTAATCATATGTTTGTTATTCTCTTATTTCTCTCCCTATTATTTTAATCAATTCGGACTTCATTCAATATTAATATCTTTGCTACATTATTATGTCTAATATATGCATTAACCCAAACACAAATCCACTAAAAGTTTGTTTGCACCGTTGGAGAACAGTTTTTTGAACTTTTGAGCCTGATATCAATATATTAACTCTGAATATATACGAATGGATATATATAATATAAAATGAAAAAAAAAAAAGACTAACATCTTTCAACCACAATAAGCGGTTTTCGTCAGAGTCAAAGACTAAAAGTTTTACCCATTTCATATTGTGGTTTAATCATTGATTGTTATTTCACGTGTTTGTGTGAAATGTTATATATATATATATATATATATATATACAATATAAATACTAAAAGTCAACTAAAACGTCATAATTCAGTGATTGCAATGAAAACCACGGGAACAGATTTTAGAAGTAAAAAACATGATTTTGTTTTCAACTAATGCACTTTACAATTTTGTTACTGAGCCTACTCTGAATTGTCCTACAATTCCTTCTCAAAACCTAAATATGAAATTTTGTGGTTATAGTTGGTCTCACTTTTAGTGTCACCTACACAGAAACAGAGATACACACTCACATGCACAGGTTTTTTTTGCGAAATAATAATCGCAAAACTTATTTTCTTGGACTCGACGTTTATTTACGTTAAAAATGCAAAACCCGAATGAAATAGTTTCATTTCATTATACTTAACATAGAAAGACAATGGAATAAAAAAGATAGTGCAAATCTACTACGGTATTAGTGGGATCTAAGACTAATATATTGCTGTTTGGTTTTTGCAAGCGAATGCAGATAGATAACATTATATACTACTTTTTCAAGTAGGTTTTGTAATGATGATTCTATTTCATAAGTAAAGATGTATCTTCACAGGCAAGGGGAATGGAAAAATAAATACAGCTTTAAAAATGCGACGGATTTCGGCTGAATTGGTGTCCTAGAAAGCGAAGGCAAATCAGTGTTGGGATTCAGTCACGCTCCAACTAAATCAGACGATTCACCGTCCAACATCCCTTCTACAGCACCAACCCTTACGCGTATTACCAGTCGAGGAACGTGCTGCATCCCTTTGCCAAGCTATCGAAGAAAATACCTTAGACAGCGATTTCCTTTCTATTTCATTGCTTGAGCTTGACCCAAGAAATTGCAACGATATCAATTGATATTTTTTTGTTAAAATATACTTTGTTTTAGCATAGCTTTTACATAACACCTTTACAACTCAATGTAATGTAATATAGATGCTCACGAGGTGGGTTTGTTGGTAAGGCTACTTTCCCAGCAGATTTGGGTTCTAATCCTCAAACCCTTGTATGTTTTGAGTTTGTCATATTTCATACTTTCGATATCGGTTAGCGGTAACAAGGATAGCAGTCGATACTTTTATTGATAAGTCAATACAATCAATCATTGGACATTACTTTGCTAGTAAAGAAAATCAATAAAGGTGAAGTGAAGTACAACTCAGACTAGTGATCAAGAACAGGTCACTTGAAAATCATCACATTCAATCACTGCATCATTATCAATGCCTACATGTTATCAATACTATCCGTTAGTCAATTTCACTTATTGTACGCCACACAAATTACGTACTTTATAATCAACTCAATAACGGCAGATACATACAGTGATTTATACCACCATTAATATTAACTGAAATGATTCTTTTACCATCAGTCTATGAGCATTAACAAGACTACATGATTATCAATTTTACTCTTACATTACCAACATGACTATACCTGCATTCAATCTAATTATAAACATTATGTTATGGTCAACTATAATCAAAGGAATGAATAAATCTCAATAATTTGATGATCGTCAATTTATAGTCCCATTTTAATTTCCAATCTAATATAAATATGAAATTATTGTACCATACAACAGCGATAATAAATTATATGTCGTGGAAAACACAATCCAATATTTCAGGAAGAAGAATCACGATCAATTAAGAGATGCAAAGGTCTTCTCTTCAATGGCCTTAGTTCACTAATTGAGTTTAGTTCAATTCACTCTAATCTTTATCTCCTGATAACGATGGAGGTCGAAATATTGTAGCTAGTCTGTATCTTTTTTTTGAGTTTTATACAGAAACTTAACCAGTTGAATCTGTAAATAAATTAATAACTAATATTTAATCAATATTACAAATTTAATCACTATAATATAATTATCTTCAGTGAGACAATTAGATTATCATGAATAAATAATTATTAATAATGCCTTATATTATTAAAAGAATTACTAATTCCTTTTTATCCTAACTTATGCTGATAAATTATAATAATTTAAATTAGATAATTCTTGAATCACCCTCACGATGTTGACATTAATTCTGTTTACATATTACGTTCTAATCATAACCCCACATTTTAAACATTATTCTATTATACAGTAAGTCTGTATTAGTACTATTGACTGTATTAATTATTAATCTAATAACGATCTTAAGATGAAATACAAGTAAAAATTTAATCACAATCGTTGCTTTATCATTTATCATCAATTTCTTTCCCACACTCTATTTAAATCAATTTACTATAATCGATACCTGACCCAATACAATAGGTATTATTTTCTTAATCATAATTATGGCATTATAATCCATTTTAATCATATTAATAATATCAATTACTCATAAGGTGAGTAGACGATTAATACAAGGTGAACAAATGATAATAATGAAATTGGTTCTAAACATTCAATCAGCGTGTCTCGACATTTCTTACGCTAGAATAACCATAAAAACCAATTACAGTTTCTAGGAATCTTCAAAGAAAAATAATTCAATATCATATCCTTTTCCAATTATTTATCTCGCTATTCAAGTGATCAGTATCACAGTATATATAGTTGTCAATAACAGTTAACTGAGAAATTGATACATTGTTATTGGTAATGATAAATTAAATTCATATTATTAGTTTTTAATTATCTCCAGGTAGTTCGACTCAAACAAAAGATACCTAAACTCAAAATAAATAAAATCTATTAAAGAAGAGTGTGTTATCTTAACTAGTTATTTGTTTGAGCGCGACGGTTTCGAACACTTACAGTGGCACTGAGAGTTTACAGAAAGATATACTATATTTAAATTACCATATTAATTTTTTCCGTGTTTTTTTCAGTAACGTAGCAAGTAGCCATCGCATGCTTAGACATTCAATTTATTTCCATTCTTACTCTTTTTAAATATATTTAATTTATTATTAACTTTTACTATTTTTGTCATGGTCGTATTGTTCTCTTATTCGTCTCTTGTTTCTGTTTTTGTCTTTTTCTTAAAACTTTTGATTATAAATATTTGATAGTCTTTGAAAACTTTTAGTGTAACTCTAGAAAACGTATATAAATGTCAAAAACCAGTTGAGTGGAGAAAAAAATAGCTGAGTCAGATGATATATTCTTCTTTAATTGGTAATAACAATCTTGAAATGATCACATAATGTTATAATCCTAAGTAAATATTACAATATGCTAAGTAAGGTAGCATATGTTTGTCATAAATAATAACAGATATAAGGAAAAGTCTGTGTGCACTGTAGAGAATTGCATGCTTGCAATGAAAGAAAAACTTAAAAATGCCTTGTTTTATCTTACTTGTTCTCAAGGGAACTTTAAGAGGTCTTTTATGGGGGCGCAGGGTTCAAGGAAACTCCGGTTGAGAAACTGTGCATTAGATTAGAATCAATGTTACACACTACATTATCATCAATCTCTGGGACTATCTTAGAACGATTCATAATCATAATCATTATCAATCATTGCATTTATAATCAAGCGAGTTATAATCATTATATTATCATGACCAATTAAATGAAGGGAATTACAATCAATTATATTCATTATGGTCGCGTTGTAATCACTCATTAAGTTTGTAATAAAACAATCACAATAATTAGACTATTGTTATTATCCGCCACTGCGTTTATATTAGGGCAAATAATAATCATTAAGTTATCATTAAGAATCAAATTAAGATAATTACATTCAATTTTATTTATCATTACTGTTTACTGACACTGTTGACTGTATTGCAAATATTTTAATCATTATTTTATTATGTTGCAAAATGAGAGAACAGCAATCTGTTTTAATTATTACATTTTAAATCAATTACTGTTATCGGATTAAAAGTATTCATAACAGTAATATTGTTAATAAATACAACCTAAGGTATTCATTTGATTACATCATTTAAATTATTACTTTCTTACTTAATTAAACCGTAGGTCAATAATACCTGTCGTTTTCATTATTCTGTGAATACAATTTACGAGCTTCATACCAAGAATTGGTGCTCTACACGGATATAAATAAATGTTTAAAAAGAAATTTAAGTAACTATAATGCAAAGATTTTGAACTAATTATCTTGTAATGTTATTGTTCTCACTGAAAAAGACAATTTCTGTTGGACTATGTAAGTTGTTTTCATAGAATAATAGAAAGAACTGACGAAGTAAAGAGAAGTGTCATATTAAAATTTGAGATAGAATATTACAAAAAGAAAGGAAAGTCGATATTAATGATTTCATTGTTGTTGGTGTTAGTAATTTTTGTAATCAATGATGGTTTGTAGTCATTGATGGACTGGTTGTGCGTTGATGGCGCGGGTGTGTTGACGGTGAGGCTGAGTCCGGGGGCCTGGACGGCTGAGGGATGTGCGTGCCACGTCAGCAGAATGAGCACGTTGAAGTGCATACATTGAAGGCTCGAGGAGGAGGCTTACGCAAAGGTCGATAAGTGGCCGTTAGGCTGCCTAAATGGGGCCTGGCTTTGGCCTAAACCAGCCCTCTTAGGGCACAATTAGCAAGTCTACCCGACATGTCACACCCCTCCTCAACACACTGCCAGGGAATAAAATAAACACGCAATTCCAACAGTAGACCCCCAATCCTATGGCAACCAATCTTACTATTTTTATATCGTAGCATACTTTTTTTTAATTAAATTCCGTTTTCAAACAAGTTTTCAGTAACTTGGTTTCATCGAGCCAATAGACTACTTTTTTTAGCCACCGACTAACTTAAAAAAAATTGCCCCACAAGTCATTTCGCACTATAGAACTTCAACTAACACTAAAATAATATTTACTTGACAATTAAGTCATTCAACTTCTTCTCATAGTAGAGGCTAGTCAGGCAAACAATGACAAAATGGACGAAAAATGGGCGAAATGAACTAAAGACCTATCAACAAAAGGAATTCTTTCCTAGAGAGCAAAAAAGACTATTAATGAATCACTTTGAAATACACTATAAACTACCCCAACATATGACTGACATGGGTCATTTAAAGAATACCTCAACAAGTTAAAAACAGCTCCTAGCCCATCATGTACATGCAGCGCGGCGACACCCCATATCCTGGAAACTTGCTACATGAGCGTTGACTGAGGGAACCACACAGACTGGCTCTTATTCGAAAAGTTTTACTTTGTGGAGAGGAGTGGTACAAACTAAACCTTCCTCATTAATCACAAATCAATTTTATCAAGATTCGTCAAACTTGTGTACAGTTTTGAGCTCCAAAAATATTGTAATCGAAAGGCATTTCATTAATATATTATCTGAGAGAGTTTTATATCATTATTGTTCTAGGACATTGACTTAACACAACAAAATCTTTATTTCACAAAAAAAATGTATTATTATACTATAAAATTAAGAATTATTGTACTTAATGTGAAACATGTTCGACATTTTTTTAAATTTTTGAAAATTTAAAAATAAAAAAAAAGATCCGATGGTTTTATATGTAATCACATCGTCTCCTTTGAATCATAACTAGGAGCCTCTCTACCTACATAGAAACATTTTCCTTTTATTTTATTTCCTAATTTGTGTATTTGTATCAACAAAATATATTTGTATTTTGTTTTTTTGTGTCATGTATTTTAGCACCTGCTTATTACTAGCACAACTGAGAGTAGACATCAGAACATTACACAAAGCTGTCTCAGCTCGTGAATCTCTGCTGAAGTCGTCCAGCTAATTTTATACGTACTGTACTACAACCTCAAATCCTACCCGAAGATGGACTATGTGCGAAACCGGTTGGACGGCTACAGAAACGATGTGCGAGGTAAGACAGACTTATATAATAATATGACATTTATATTACTCCCATGCATTGATAACGGCTCATATAATTATTGATATGTTATTTATATACGTATTTTTATGTTACAGTAATAAAGTAACAGAACTTCAATAAACCCACATTATACTGGTAACGCCTAAATAAAAAAATAGTATATATTTATAAAAACAAACGAATTCAGCTATAATTGTAGATGTTGGTGTAAATTAAATCACCAGTTTAAATCTACCTATCAGTTTAAACCAGTCAGAAACGAAATATTGACAAGCAAGAAAAAGGTATGAAGAAAAGGACAAGAACAGGCTAATCATAATGGAAGCATTGAATATAATAGAAAAACGACCGAACATGAAAAATCAGGCAGCAAGCTTTAATGTGTTAAACTACTCTGTGATAAGTACACCATAGCTAGCAAGGGGCCCAGAACCTGGAGCCAATAGTGATATGTCCCTAACTATTCACCCAGACACTGGAGTGAACTGACTACATTGAACCCATGAAACCTTCCAATTTAAGTAGTTCAAATTGAACGTTTATAATTTTAATTAATTATAAACAGGATAAATTTCCTATTCATATTGCTGAATATTAATAATATTCTCTATAGGTCTCACGCAAGCACATACAAGTTTGCATTCGGCTTGAATAGAGTCGTGAAGCAGTGTCAGACATGCATGCATGTTCAGTAGCATTTCCTTGACTTTGTTCTTGGCTTTATTGTCTGACAAGGTAAGAACCAGTTAATAATTTCCTAAATTTGTTACAGGTTATATTTATTCTAGACAAACTGCCTTTCATGAGAGTAGTTCCAGCCTAATGCCTTGTTGAAGCTGGAAAAGTAAAATTTTTCGCAACAACGTACGACCGTTCTTCTTCACTTAATATTTGCAAGATAATAGGTGGCATAATATAGGACAAAAGTGAAGGTATGATGCTGCAGGAGCTATAAGTGGAGACAATAAGTTAAAATGGAGAAGAAAGTTAAAGTTGCTTATTCGGTCTTAATCAAGACGAATGCAACCTCTTCTTGAGAAGAATGGAGAAAACACAGTTTATTGAATGTCTCTATAACCTTCCAACTACTGTTCCTAACCATTAATATGAATTTTATTTATGTACTTCCTTCAATATTGTCTTTGCTTGTGGATTCGAGGTGCAAAGAGTTACTAACTCCCAGCGCATTGTGCTTTCAAAAGAAAAAAAAAGGCACAAACGAATTTTAATTCTCCATGGTGTAATGTAACATAAAATAGTTTGAGAAACACTTTATCAAATGAATCAAAGAAATCCCTGAATGTTTGAAAAAATTATCTGTACAAGTAGAACGATATGTTCTCTTTAAAAAAAAATAAAAAAAAAGTGATTAAAATACCTGAAGAAAACATCAGTCCATCTTTACACTTACCTGAAAAAAAAATAAGAACATTAAAATAGCAATAAACAATTATTGAAATAATTGGTTTTAAATAAAGTTACAAAGAGGTTTGTATTGTATTTGTATTAGTTGAAACAACACAATTATAATTGATTATTCTGAGTCTGTATGCATCTAACACCCAGTCAACATTATGATTCAAAGTTGTACTTGTATGACATTAACTGCTTCTGCATTCCTGTTTTTGCAGTAAATTATGGATTATTATATAAAAAAATATATAATGGGAAAATTAAGTACAATCCTTTCTTAAGGGCTATAAGAAACAAGTTATAGAGAAACAGAATTGTCATGAAACAGTTTTGAATACTCGACCTTCGTAAGGTTACATAGTCTTATAGAGGAAGTTTATTTTTGCTCACCAATTCTAAAATGTTTAGATTTCACGTCTTTATTAAAATCAAGGAGCTACAGTGAGTCTCATTTTACAGCAAGTGACATTATTGGGTCTACTTAATCAACTTGATGTCATCCATCCAAGTAGAGACGAAACCTAATATTGCTTCACTTCGGTGGTTTAGTGATACCAGGCAGTTGACATAAGTAAGGCTGTAAGTTTGATATAAATCTAGAATACACTTCTATTCTATATGAAATGTCCCCGTCTAGTCGTGGCCAACTTTCTCAAACAACTCTGACCGTGTAGGGATTGTTACTGTGATTCACAGACTAATTTTCTACTCTCAATATCGAATAGAAAAGAATTGAAATAGAAAACAGTTCACTGATACATACAATATGAAATGGACTATCAATTATTACACTACATGTACACAATTTGAATAATAGAAAATGCACAATCAATGTTTTATTAAAAATTTAATACTGAAGGTAGTTTAGAAATACAAGATAGACTCACTGATTTAAACCATAAATCGTCTGGTTTTACTCCTTAATCTGTTTTTCCCATTTTTTTATGTAAGGTCCACTGAAGGACATATTAGGATAAAAAGGACACCTATATTATAAAAAGAAATCCCTTATTTTATGCCCAATAACGTATCGTTCAGTGAATTTATGGATAAACTTGAAGAGTTCTGCAATTGCATGAAAAAACTGGAAAGTTATAGCAAATTCATGCATAAAACTTGGATTATTTTAAATTTTTATCATTTTGCGTAATTTCAGGAATATTAAAGATATTCCATATCATTCGAAAATCAAATTGAATATGTGACGGACTAACTGACCAGACATGGAAACATTTAATCTATGACTGTCCCAAATTACATCCTTACAAAGACCAATACAAAACCTATAGTAAGAATATTGGTTCTCCTGTATGAATGGTTCTGACAATTTGCAGGGATTCAGAAAATATATGGATAAAACTGAAGGATTTAGTGAATGTATCAACATAAAAGTCTTAGAGAATGCAGGGATAAAATTGAGTGTTCAGCAAATGTATGAATTAAAGTTGAACGGTTGAATGAATGCATGGATAAAAACTTAAAATGATTTTAGCAATTACAGCGTTAATATCGGAAGGGTTTAGGAAACATATCAACAAGACATGAAATGTTTACGGAATGCATGGATAAAATGAAAGGGGTAAGGAACGCATAGATAAAATTAGAGTAATATACTTCGATGTCATTCAGGAATGCTTCGATTAAATGGTTCACAGACTACATGATTAAAACTTTAAGTGTTCAACGAGTCCATGAATAAACTTAAAGGGTTTAATAATTGCATGGATACAGCTGAAAGGGTTCAATGAATACATGGATAAACTTGAAGGTAAATCATCTCTCTATGAATCAATGTCATGAAGCATCAGCGGATGCTCAACTGGTTAAAATAGTATAAAACAACTCAAATAATATGTAATAATTATGGCATACATCTTAAATTAGCCTACATAACTGTAACAATGATTCGTTAAATTATAAGAGCAAGCACATCATTTCTCTGTAACTTAGTAGGTCAAATAAGTGTTGGAAAGGTGTGAAATGGATGAAATCATAGTCCTATTCGTTAAAGAATTGGCTACTCATGGCTTATCATTGATATAGTAAGAGTATTAGTTCTCCTACATGCATGATGGAGCTCTGCTGGCCAAAGTTGCACCGAGTGCCAGAATTCTGGGAGATGTTTTAGCGGTTCTCGTTGAGGCAAGTTGACTTGTTTCCTTAGAATTAACTTGAGGAAGTGAAAGTTATTATTCGTGCGGCAAACTGAATCGTGAGCGCCTACTTCATGTCATTCCAACTGATTTACAATCTGCTTGAGATTTGTATTTAATATTATAAATCAGCAGCTTGTTGACTGTTTGTGTGGACATAGGATACAAACTTGAACATGAATGTGCATCTCCCACACTAATAAATAACAGGACTCTACACCCAGGAAACCCTGTCTGTATCACAATGCAGTCACAGCTCTCAACCGGCAACTAGTTTGCAGATCAACATTTCTAAACAGCACAATTAGTAGTCATCATGCTTAAGGAAAGTTATACGTTCTCTTCAACTTAGTCTAACATTATTCAATACCTTAAATTAGAAACCTATTTGAATTTATTCATTTATAATAAATGACTTAAAATAATAGAATATTTATTTCAATACATCTGTTTAGTTTGAACTTCACAATAAAAATGGTTAAAAACTTCAGTTCTTCCATATTTTATTTAATAAAGATTTAACAAATCTAGCATTTAAAACCAATGCGAGAAGAGCAGATTCTTCTTTGTTAACTCAGTTTAGATCATTTGCCTAAGAACGTATTTCTCGTATCATTTTCACATATCTTCTTTTTACAACAATCTGTTGTCACAATTATCAATCATAGTAAAAAAATAAATTTTCTGACAATTTAATTATCCTTGTTATTAATATCATCAACTTACAGAATGTTGGATGGTTTTTAAATATGATTCAGATACTTGGGAGTAACATTTCATTATAGATACAATTTTATGTACACCATGCTATACAATGTATACCATTTTATTTTTAGTATACCATGCTAATACAGAGTGCGAAAAAAGTTTGCAACTAGTAATACAGAGATATAGGGTATGACAGAGAGCAGAAGAAGAAAGAAACAGTACAGAGAAGGAGAAGTGTATAAAAGGGTGCAAAGGTTAAAAGAAGTAAACTTAGACCGAACATTCAATAGAAAATTAAAACTATGATTTTTTTTAAAAAATGTCATTCTTTATAAGTGTATAGAATTTCTATTTTTAACTAGATAATTATCTTAAATTTCTTAACATTATTAACTAATTTACTCTAAGTAAATAAATTATTACTTACTTAATTATTATATTACTTTCTAAATATAAAAACTTTTTTATATCACTTGCAGAAATAATTTCATTTATTTCATCTACTGAAACTACTTTTATAATACAATACATTAAGTTTACTATAAGTTTAACTTTATTAAAATATAGTAGTCAAGAAATGTTAAGTTTCACACTTTTTTAGTCTCCTGTATGCATTTTGTCACCCTTTATTATGGTTGACTGTGAGCAAGCGGGAATAAATTTAAAAAGTTTGCGATCACCCTACAGGTCCAATCAGACATAAAATTGTAAAATTTGGCAAAGGAATAGTCAAGGTTTTGATAAGACTGCATAACTTTCGGGACAAAACCAAATAATGGTAGTGGTGCTCTATTCGCAATATGAAGAAAAAAAAAACAGTTTTTCACTCTTAGAAAAATAAAACGAAACATTTAGTGCAAATACAGAGTGCAAAAAAAGTTTGCAACTAGTAATACAGATATATATATATATATATTATATATATGTGTGTGTGTGTGTGTGTGTGTGTGTGTGTGTGTGTGTGTGTGTGTGTGTGTGTGTGTGTGTGTGTGTGTGTGTTTCTAAAAAATGTATGCCAATTTCATGCTTGGTTACCATACATTAGAGAGGTAACCAAGGTTCATGCTTAGTTACGTTAGAGAGTTTCTGTAATGTCCTACAGTCTTGCAGGCACTTCTAAAATTTTTAGAAACATGTTTCCAAGAAGGATTGCTACACTATATATATATTCATATAGTGAATATACTAATTAATATTCATATACTAATATATATATATATATATATCTTGTTTTTCCTTTTCATATGGTGGTTTGATCATTGATTGTTATTTCACGTGTTTATGTGAAAACTTTATATATATATATATATATATATATATATATATATAAAGTTTTCACATAAACACGTGAAATAACAATCAATGATCAAACCACCATATGAAAAGGAAAAACAAGATATATATATATATATATATAATATATATATATATATATATATATATGCCCTGGTATTTATACCAAGGGCTATGCAGTACATGCTAGACACAATAATATGGTGGAATAGTTAATTATGTCAGACATTTCTATTAGTTTATTGCTTTTTTATCTGGAAACCTAATGGCTGTGACATAACTCAATGATTGGTAATAATATTGAATTAGGTTGAACAATAGCGAGAGTTGTTTATTTGTAGATATAGAGGCAGAGGAGTCGGGAGGCGACTGAGGCAGTCAAGCAACATCAATCTTGTTTTACTGATTGACAGTATTTCTTATATCTCCCTTGTTTACTACAAATCAAAGCTGCTGACAAAACTCTTTTCCCCCATTTCAAGAGAGCCATAACAAAGTCATAACTGTCTTCTATGCGTTCATGAAAAGATTACCATTATCATAGTCGGAGTCATTTATCTTCAAATTGTAAATTGGTAATCTATGTTACATGTTTAATCTTAAATTCCATAAGATTTCTTAAAAATAAAAAAAAGGTAGAAATATACTGAGACCCAAACATAAAAGACCATTCTTTTCTCCTAATATATCTAATTCATTAATGGAGACTTTAAACTTGTTTTGTTACGCTAACTAGCACAATTTTTTTAAGTCGCTTATTCTTCTCTTAATCCTCTTGAAATAGAGCTAAAGTCCACTACTTAAGTCCGCTTTATTCCGGTAATTCTGTCCACTACTCACAATATTTTAATTATTGTAGCTTACAAAAGCTCGGCAATGTATCTTATGAAACTCTCTGACTATACTCACAGAAAAAAGAACTTTTATATCTTCTTATTCATCCCTCTGATTAGTTTACCTCTGTTTTGTAGTAGCCTTACTAAACGCATTTATGCTGTTTCTTGATTATCAAAGGGCAAGTCAACAGCTTTAGTTCCCAAAACCTTGGCTAAAAATATTGACAACTTAAGCCTTAAAGGTATCATTTTGTCTGGAATATGCTTCTTGAAAGAGGTTTTGATAACATACCTTACAATTCAATGAATCAAAACTAATATACAGGCGTTTTAATTGAAGAAGTTTGGAATCAATTACAATAGTCTAATATAGGAATAATTAATTCAAGTATGGGTCTAAGACAACAGAAACTGTCACCAAACGGCTGCCTTCTACTATCGCTCCTAGTAAATACCATTTAGATAATAATCAAGATTTTGATACGTAAGGATGTTCTTGGATGACGTTCTTATCATAAGACGAGTAAACCGTGCTGGTAGTGCCTTTGAGCTTATGAGCCAGGATTTCTAGATTGGTAAAAGACGGGTAAAGTAGAAATATGAGCATATAAATCAAACTAACGCAGTCCTTATACCTTTCTCAAGATAACGATTTTAGGGCTCAAAGACATTGATAATTATAAACTAAAACTTCGAAATTGAGTTGCACATACAGAATCAGTCTACAGAGACTCATTAAACTTCAACCCCAAAAAGCTCAATTGGTGTCAATGAGTTTGATATTATGTTTACCTACAGTAAAATGTACTCACCATGTTTGCTGTAAAGATGGTTTTACGACCATATGGTTTGCTAGACCGAATGTCACTATCTAAGTCTGCAATCATTCCACATCTTCAAGCATGCATTTTGTCACTTTTCTGCTGAAGACGGCATGAAGCTGAATGGGTCATAAACCCAACAGTGCTTTCTACTTTTTTTAGTTTTTCAGTATATAAAAGTTTTATCAGTCTTAAAAAATAATCACTAAAATTAAAATTGTACTACAAAAAAATTATAAACCTTAAAAAACATCCTAGAAGCAATTTTTTCTGATAAACCCATAAAGTAACTCAGATATAAAATGTTATTTCGTCGTGTTTGGTACAGAGCCATCAAATTGTCCAAACAAGGGCGATTACCTTGATAGAGTTTGTTTTTACTTCCACTTAGATTACATGAATGAATTCCAATTTTCTCTAGTCAATTAACCTTTATTCACATACAACAGTCCGATCAATATGTCCGGATAAATAAAAAAAAACATATTAAAGTATTTAAAATGGGAAATTAATAACTTAGACGATAAATCAATAATAAAATCAGTTCATGGAATTGAAATATTTCAATAACTCTAAATCAATGTTGGTATTCATAATGGGAAAATTAAAAAAGAAAAACAGTCTAAACATCGAAAAACAAGTTTTATGAAATACAGCACATTTCGACCACTTTTCACATTCTCAGGTCAAACTTCGTTATCTAACTGGTGCTGTCACGAAGTGACAGTCCTCTATCTCTCGCCTGCCTGACAAGCTAGCGTTGCCTGAGTAATAATATTTAGTGTCCAAAGGGGTTGTTTTTACATTAAAATTAATTCTGACCGCAAGGTTATTACAACTACTTTAATTCAGATTCAAACCGGTTTTAATATTCATTATATATTTCTATTGTTTATTCCATTTCTCTTATAATTTATTCAATTGGCTTTTGTATTTTCTATAGAGTGTGAAGCAGTTGAAAATATGCACTTTTATCTCTTGAAATTTATTGATTTCATTGCAAATATATCTGTAGTTGGTTGTATTTTTCAACTATTTTCACTGCGTTTTGTCCAAAAAGGAGTAGTACATAGAAAGAGATATTGAAAGTATCTAGCAGTCATAATAACACCTTGCGTTGTTGGAATGTCACTCACTGCAGCCATACATTATTCTTGTCAACAGGTAAATAAAAAAAAAATTGGACATCGCCAGTTCAATAGATTCATAAATCTATGTACAAGTTTGCTATAAATTAATATTGCTATAAACAATAAGAAAAACATAAATTTATTGAGCTTTTCCGATCTGTAGGAAACTGACACAACGGAAGGTTCAAAAGATTAGTATTCCTCTGGCATTGATGAGGTTCAGCAAGCATAACTGCTCAGCAGTTTGCACTTCCGAGTTGCATAAAAGGCCTTGACCTCATTTGGCAACTAGCCAATTTAAATAACCTAGTTAAAGTGATTTTTTTTTTATTTTCCTAAGTAAATGGTATCCTAAAGTTAATATTTAGGCTTTAGCAGGTATATAGGTCATTGAGTCAACGGGAGTCTAGGAACCGGTAATAAAGGGTTATTTGATGGTCGGTGGATCACGCAAAAAACTGATCCCCTGGCCTTAGCCTCCCGGTGGAAATGGTTTGCAGCACGACAAGGTGAAATGCAGTATCGCCAGATTTGCATTACATGTAGCTAACATGGCTTATTTTTGCTCAAGCTCTGTTTTTAATACTGCAGATATATTAGTTTACTACAATATTGCTCTATTTAGTACTTCCAATTTTTAAACTAATAATAATTGAACAATAGTTTATTAGTGAAGAATATTCTCAATAATAACTCTCGTTGTACTAAAACAGTAAAAAAAAACAAATATAAATATTATAGAATTAATTCAGAACTATAGAAAGAGAGAAATTAGTAGAAAGAAATACAGATCATCTCTAAGGAAATAGAAAAATAAAAACATACGGACTGAGAGAAAGTCAAACAGACAGAGAAAAGAGAGAAAGTGAATCTGATAGAAAGAAAGATAAAAAACAGATTGTCTGAGATCTAACAATAAATACAACTAACAGAGAAATACAGACAGATGGGCTAGAAAGAGAGATACACTTAGGGGACAAGAATGAGAAAGAGAAAGGAGTAGAGTAAATGATACAGACGCAGTGAGAGAGAAGGAGAAAGAGTGAAGAACAAGGAAGAAGTACAGAACAGAGAAATTTACAAACAAACAGAAAGAAGAAAAATGGAAGAAAATCTAACAGACAGACAGATGCCCCAAGAAAACATTGAAACAAAGAAAGAGAGATCCAAATGAACACACAGACAAACAAAGAGATGCAAAGACAAGCGAAATAACAAAATGGCAGACATGCTAAGGGATAGAAAAATAAAAGAGAAGTAAATAAAAAGATGTTAAGCAGATAAACGTAGATAAAAGAGACCTTTCTTTTCAACACAGTAACCCTTCATCGAGACCGTATATTTACAATCAGTTCCTTCATAGATTACACATTTATCACTAACCTAAAATACTACAATATATCTTATAATGTAATTGAGGGTATATCTACTGTGAGAAGAGACTTACAGCTGGACAGAAAGGAAGAAAGATAAAGAGGCAAAAAAGCAAACAACCGTGAAACCAAGGGCAGAGTGATAGATTGACACACTGACGAAATAAATTTGACCCATGCATACCCCCCCCCACACACACACACAAACATACACACGTTATATTGATTATAAGCCAAAATATAGCAACAATTCAGCAGAACTCAAAACCACAAAGGAAATTTCAATTTATTTTTTCATTGAATAATATTATTTCGTATACTAAAAATAAATGTGAATAATGCGCCTACTTATCAGAAAATACTGCAGTTTTGTTATGGCTCTATGTTTTATAAGGAAAGATTTTGATAAGAAAAATAGTAGGAGAGTGTGTAGGATTAAAGGACGAAAAGGGCTCGATTAGAGAGAACTGGAAGACTAAGGCGACGGGCAGGATGTGGCTCCTTTAGACCAATTGGTCCATCCTCTGTCGTTTCCTCACATCCAATCAGTCTGGCTCGCACACCCCTCTCAGTCTGTCTACAGCCTCATTAGTCTCTGCACTTCGTCCTACTGCTGGCAACCCTGCATACCTCTGGCATGTGCCTTTGTAATCCACCTTCTAATCACACAGCCAAGGACTTGCCAATCTCTCACACTCCTTAATACTCCATTCAAACAATTCATTGGCCTGCATTCAATTTTTACAGAAATAAATAAGCGGTTTTCACAAAAGCATTTTCTTCAATACGTACAATAATCAGTAAGTTTCCAATTAGGACTTGATAATTGCACTCCATCTAATATACATATAACACCGTATCAGCCAAAAGAAATCTACGGGGATATAGAATCACAAGGAAAATATAATATTCCCTTGAGAAATCAGCGTCAGAGGTGTGTGTTGCTTTCCAGCAGACCCCTGATCTTTCTGTTAAAAAAAACATGGTGACATTAATCGCAAGCGATATCATAGTCATATTAATCAAAAGTGATACAAGTGATCATATTAATCACCTGTGACATCATTATTTATTATATTAACATGTGATATCACAGATTATTCGATGATTATTAATGTTCACCACCTTTAGATAAAATTATCATCTCATTAGACCTGTGTCTTACTAAATTTACTACTGGATACCACTTTAAAATTTCAGTAAAATAATGTCAAGTTTTTTTTTAGAAAATTGACCAAATATGTGCAACAGAATATGCTAAAAAATCGAATTCAAATAAACTTTTCGAATCTACATTTCATTTCAATTCTAGATATGTTGAATTAGTTAAAATTATGTATGTACAAATCTTAACCATTCCGTTCTTAAAATTGAGTTGATATGCCGTTATAAAGGCCACTTTGCAACTCTAATATATCATCAACTCTACTATCTACATTTGTTTGTGTTTTCCAATTTATATATATATATATATATATATATATATATATATAGAATTCACATAAACACATGAAATAACAATCAATCATCAAACCACAATAAGAAAATGGGAAAAAAAGACTAAGATCTTTCAACCGTAACAAGAGGTTACGGTCAGTTGGGTTTTTGACTCTGACGAAGATCGCTTGTTACAGTTGAAAGATCTTAGTCTTGATTTCCCATTTTCTTACTGTAGTTTGATCATATATATATATATATATATATTATATTTTTTTTTAATAAATTGTTCTTGACCTCTTCTATTCTATTGTATGTTTTGTTATTGAGGGCTAGGTCATATAAAAGAAAATAAAATCCTTCCCAAGCCAACGTTTCGATGTATTTGAACATCACCTTCAGGGCTAAAATTAGAGTAAGAAAGAGTTAGAATTAGTAAGAAAAGAATTAGTAAAGAATTCTTACTCTAATTTTAGACCTGAAGATGATGTACAATTACGTCGAAAGGTTGGCCTAGGAAGGAGTTTATTTTCTTTTATATGACCTAGCTCTCAATAACAAAATACATATATTATATATATATCAATATATATATATATATATATATATAATTTAATCACATACAGCCGGCTATAGTCCAAACAAAAGGATGTTTGAGTATAATTTTGAAACAAAATTGCTTCGGAAGGCATAATTAGATTGGAATGAAATGTTCCGTTCCCAGGTAACAGCAGCGTGTTCTGTTTTTAGAAGGTTTTGATATTACTATTTTGTCTATTCAACAATGCTCAGATTGTTAATTACTTTCAATTTTCGAAGTAATTATATCAGACACCATAAGA
The DNA here is from genome assembly GCA_026182355.1 of Hermatobates lingyangjiaoensis. NCBI lineage: Eukaryota > Metazoa > Arthropoda > Insecta > Hemiptera > Hermatobatidae > Hermatobates > Hermatobates lingyangjiaoensis. The sequence goes on from JAPFBL010000068.1 coordinate 1,109,244, forward strand.
ATAATATTTCCCTTTATCTGTATTGAAATCACGAATGGCTGACCATTGTAAGTTATTAATTAATTTCCTCGCTTTTGTAGGTGAACTAAATTAATTTATATGAAAACTGTTATCATTGTACAATTATCAAATCGGTTGTTGATTAATTAATAATATATCTTGTTACTTATGTTAGATCACAATACAATATCCTGAATGATGATAATACTTTCAAACTGAGACTTGTTCGGTATCAGTTGAACTCCCACGAAGCCCACTTGTTTCAGTATCAATTAGACTGACAAAGGCTACTTGTTTTGGTTGAAATATCATAGTCATTTTTCTTATTTAATACTGTAATTTATAGAATGATTCTTGTTTCTTGTGTTTATTGTCACATCATACTATTGATGAACCTATACATATAGATATACTTAATAGTTAAAAACAAATTTAAGAAGAGGGACATAAAAGTTAAAAACTACTTGATATGACCGGACGTTATTAATCTACTTTATTAGAAATATTTGTATTATAGATCTAAAAGTGTTAACTGAGCAAACATTTGATTTGGTATCATTGTCCCTGATAGTGTAAGTGAAGAGCTATTACAAGTTCTAAAATTGCCATAATTTTTGGAATATGAGGAGGGGATTTTTAATATAGTGCACTAAATTCCACTACATGAATTTCCCAATGTGCATTAGTCCGGCTATCAACACGACCATTAAAGTAAATTAATGTGTTTTCTTCTTTAGATCAACAAGGATATTCAGGTTTTATCCACAAACAACTAATGGTAAGTGCTGTGGTGTAATTTGTAATCCGTGTTTTGTAATTGAGATCAATATATTACCATGATGCATTAGATAAACATCTGATTATTTAACAGAAGTATTAAATAGGATTTTATGATAATACGATTCAGGGATTACTTATAAACATTTCAATATATATCTTACTACTTAACGCTAATAAAGGTTACTAATGCAGAGGACGATAATAGGAGCGTTTAGAAAGCACATCGATGAAGGGCCGAGAGTTCAGAGGGTCTCCCGTGATTTTATTATTACCTAGCTCTTCCACGACTGAACAATAACACCCTCTTCCAAAAACAGCTACCTCCCTACATACACACCCATGCACTTATCAAAGTGCACACATCTTTTTGCTTTCATATTTATCGTAGTTATTTAAACTATTATATCAGACATTGATTTATCAAGACATCTGATGATATGGGGAAACACAACAAGTTTAACATCAAAATTATTATTATTTAGTTATTTTTAGAGAGCGATTAAGGGTCTGCTACACCTGTGGAATTCTTTCTCAAGAGAATACCACCTCATCCAAATTATTCTACATTGGGACTCCTGAATTTTGCCGAACTCAAGTATATTTAGAGTAGGGAACTTTAAGGAGTAATTGACACTGTCATGCAGCAGGAATACAACATTAAACCATGTAAATTCTAAATTTGATTAATAACCATATATTGCTTACGACATTAATCAGTCTAACGACTAGTGGTTAGTAACTCTGCTTTGCAAGAGAGTTACAACTTACAGTGTAAGTCACTCACATAATATAAATATAACTACTTTGATGTATTACCACTGGCTAAAATATCTTTGTAAATATCAAATGGATACAGCTTGATCATATGTGATGTTAATTACAGTGATATCAACAGTACATTAAGAAACCAGGGTAGCTCAGACGCTTCAATAGACTCATAGGTTTACGTTCATTTCTCACCCTGGATTTCGATTTTTTCATGCGGAAGTAAAAGAATCTGACTACGTAGTCCCTGGGAGTGGAAGTTAAGCAATCGGTCCCGAGCCTGCGCAATACCTGATATTCGTAAAAGACCTCTACTCTAACTGGTGTATATATCATATCGCTGTCTCGAGATTTTTCACCTCGAATTTTTTTTTTCAATCAAATCCGAGATCGGGTCGAACGAATGCCACTCGGCTACCTTGGTCCATTTAATTGAATTGTAAATTGCATTTTTAAATTTCAAACAAAAGAAGCTTTTATTTAGTAGCAATGAAAGATTCTAAAATGTTTTGAGTAAATCATGCACAGCTCATATGTTATATTGCTGTATTAAATGAATACATTTAAGATTGCTGGTCTTTTGCTTCGTATCAGTGCAAGCAAAAATCATTCAAAAGTTCGTTTATTACTACTAGAAGAATACTCCAGACTTCTGTACTTCTGAATCGAAAGAACGATTTCTATGCACATCGAATCGTATATATGTACAAGATTTCACATAAACACGTGAAATAACAATCAATAATCAAACAACAATATCAAATGGGAAAAAGACTAAGATCTTTCAACCGTTTCAGAACATGCTGCTGAAGACTAATTGTTACGGTTCAAAGATCTTAGTCTTTATTTCCCATTTCATATTGTGGTTTGATCATATATATATATATATATATATATGAAATATAAAAATATCGACCGTGGAATAGAAACAAAACTAAAGTTTATCGGGACTCGGTCAGTTCTTCAGGTTCAAATTAAACCTCAGTTCAAATTAAAGTTCAGTGTCACGTGTTCATTCAGACTACAGTTGTTGTTAAAATCCATATATTATTTTTCTTTGTAAAATAATTTGTAATGTAATACTTAGTTTTTCTGTTTCAAAAATCATACTTCTACCTATGAAAAAGGTTTTAAATAAAGACCGAAACGTTGGTAATGAGAGTTTAATTTGAACCTGAAGAACTGACTGAGTCCCGATAAACTTTAGTTTTGTAGATATATATAAATATATTGCATTCAAACTAGCAGCCAATACCACAGCAGATTTAAACAAAAGAATGCAAAACCCGAACTTTTTTCATATAAAGTACCTCTAAAAAAGTACGATTATGGTCTGAAATGTTGAAGGTGTAGGAACGGTAACCTGAAATTTGCTGATATAGCCTTGAAATACTTTGCCCTCGCACGCATACACCACACACACACACACACACACACACCTAGACGGAAACTTTGCAAAACTGATTTTATGCAAATTATTAGTATCATAAAAGTTAGTAAATATCATTTTATTAAAAAAATACGTCATATCTCGTGAAAGGGTGCTGTAGCTGCTCTACGGGTTATGCACGTGGTGCATCTTCAAGTGGGACTTGAAACCGATCTAGTGGTTTCAACACCGATTCACAAGGTATGACGGATTTTTATTATAAAATCTTTTTCCATTGTATTCAGGGGACCTCAAAAGGTATAGTTTTGAGTTCTGTCGAATGTTGGCCCTAAATGTTTCGTTTCTCTGTTTCCTATATAAGTACATGAAAGTAAATCGCCTAATCCGTAATCATAAAGACCAAACAAAAGATTACAAAATAATAATTTAAAACTATTCATTTCTAATGGTTTGTTCTATTATCATTTTAATGTTGTTTTCAGGGAATAAACTAATTAGCTTTGGACATAATATTGGTTAATCTGAAGTAACAGTTGATTAATGTTAAGCACAGTCAAAGGCTATTGCATCAAAGGTTTCCTAACGGAATCAATATTAATTATCATTTGAAACAAGACCCTGGCTAAATTGCCATTTCACTTTTGCTAGACTGGTCTGAAATAGCCAATGAATGGTATATCATAAAAGGAATTATTTTGCATTGTTATTCCATAAAAGAGATTTCTCGTGTCAATGAATTTGATTATAGAATTATACAGAACTTATTTAAAACTACAAAAAAGATTATACAAAACATTTGTATTTAGTCGTTTATATATATATATATATATAACAAGATTTAACAAAAACACTTGATCAATGAATATAAATAACAATCAATGATCAAACCACAATATGAAACGGGAAAAAAAGACTAAGGTCTCTCAACCACCAAATCGGTCTTTGCCAGAGTCAAAAACCCAACTTAGTCTTTTTTCTCCATTTCATATTGTGGTTTGATCATATATATACTAGAATTTGCTACTATATCTCGATGGTCTCGTGATCAGGAAGATAGATGAAAATTGTCCCAAAAGCTGATAACGACTTTGAGTGTTCTTTTTAGTAGTTATCAGCCTTTGGAGTGATTCACAATACCTTCCAGATGATGAGGCCAACGAATTATAGTAGTGAGTTTCAGTTTCATTTTGAAAATTCTAGTTTATTCAGTTCGTTGAATTGTTTCATTCACTGCCTGTCTTCGGAACGACTTATATCCATCTTCCTGATGACGATGCCATCGAAATAAAGTAGTGAGTATCTTTTTCACTTCTGTGTGTTCTTTTTATGAATATAGTTTATATATATATTTGATGAATCTTCTTTATATAAATACATAAAAAAGTAGTTACAAATGTAATAATGACAATTTAATAATTTCAATATAAGACCATAGGACAAGACTGAAAAATGTTAAATACTTAAGTAGCAAAGAAGACAGTGAAACAGTAGACGCAACAGCAAGTTGCGAAATAACAGTGTTTGAATGCCCGTTAAACCATGGACATCTTTTCCTGATCATAACGTTCACCAATAAACTGAAGAAGTCATTGTCGTAAAGACGTAAAGAAGGTATTTGGTTTTCACTAATCAAAATATGACATGGAAAGCAAAAGCTCCAAGCGCAGTAGAGTGTTATCTCTTTTTCAAAGAACAGGAATAAGCGAAGCAGGGATAGGAGAAACACCAAGAGGAGTAGGAGATAGCAGTGAATCGGAAGAATATTTTCTGATCCAAAAATTTCTGAATAAGCCCTACATTTGGTGAAAAGGAGACAGAGATAGTCAAACGACACTTGCTTCGCAACCTTCTTTACCAAACGCCCATCTATTTTATGTAAACAAGGGCTGATGCTAATCAAGGTATCAAAATGACTTTAATTCATTCCTTGTGCAATATGTCATAGCGTTGCTTAGTCATATTTGGGAATTTAAAAAATTACGTCTCCACACAAAAAAAAAGTCGAATATCGAAACCAAAAACACGATTCATATCTTCTTCAGGTTTACAACTAAAAAAAAATACTTATCTAAGAGCTTTAGGAACATCAGTCTGATATACTTAAAGCACGTAGATATTTATATGTTTTATACATTAATCTCAAGAACAACTAATGTTAATGATAATGAACTTTTTTTTCTGATATTAAACTATTTTCTTTTCGTAGAGACGTAATTTTTGAAATTCCACAAAACTATTTTATATCAAGCCAGATTTAATATTACACTTAAGTATGAAGTTTTCATGAACTAATACTTGTTACAAGTTCCTAGAATGTTGAAATTTACTGGTTCGCGGAATTAAGGCATTCCATGTTTCTCTCTTATTAATCTTCTAATTATGATGTTCAATACATGCTTCTAGCGTTTACCTCGATAAATTTCGTTTACCCAAAATAATTTATGTTCACCTTGTATCAAGGACCAGTAAAAAGTAATAAAACACTATAATAACAGAAGTGGCTGGACTCTTTAGGGATTGCTACATATTGTTGCCTACAGTAATTTGTTGTTTTTATTGTTTTTACCCTTCATCACTTCCTTCATTATGCTATTTGAGTTTATAATTTTTGTTCTTTAAAATTGTTTCTACTTTACTTTAAAATTTAGTTTAAAATTGTTAACTCCTACTTATTTGTTAATTCTCATACTACATAGTAACAACCACATAACCTCCTCAGACCGTAGCCCGAGTTAACTCCTACACTTGGTGTAAGCTATGTTTAATTTATCATTTCTACGTTTTAATACATATATTTTGTTACTAATCATAAATTATGTATTTTCTTGTAGCCTTGATAATGGAAATATAAATTTTCGAAACGTTGGAAGGCAAAGTGAGTTTTTGACTAGACAAACATTTAAGAGTGTCCACCAACTTTAGTTGTTGTAATGTTTTAAAAAATAATTTAGTCTGCAATCATGGCAAGAAATATAATTATTGCAAACCCTTCATTATTACTTATTAGACGCTTTGCCACTGGGCAACTCTTTATACTTTCAGAATACTTCAAGAACATTAATAATGCTAAACTGTTTTATCAAGATAGACTGCGAACTAGGGACCCACTAAATCATAACATAATGATACTAATGATACATAAAGAAGTGAATGGTAGAATTAATACTGTTTAAAATGAAATGGGTTGAGGGAGGGGGAAGGATGGACGAAGGCAGGAAGGAGCAGAGATGAAGGGAGACGGTGGAGAAGGCAGGATGCACTGGGTTCAGTATGCAGGCTACCCACTTCCTCCTCTAATGCAAGACATTACCATGCACTGCTCAGACTCGCTGCAATTCAATCTCTGCCCTCTCCCTGCTCCGCTATACACGCCAATATATCACTAACCTTTCAATATTCAACCATGTCTACTCCACCTTATATGTACTCATTCAACCATCCTACCAACACTCACTCTTTAATTTGAAAATCTATTTTCTTATTGCCACAATAAATGGTATATATAATATGTAAATTTTTTTTTGCTACTATATATAATTTAACGTCCAATACAGAATAAGAAATGAGAAAAAAGACTATGATCTTTCAATTTTATTGTGATCTTAGTCTTTTTTCTAATTTGATATTGTGGTATGGAAGTTAATTATTTTATATATATATATATATATATATAATATATATTGTGTGTGTGTGTGTGTGGTGTGATGTGTGTGTGTAAGAGGACAGCAATTCTTCACGTAAGCATATTTCATTAAAATGTACTGCAGCCTCTGCTTTTACGACTTTAAAGCTAGTCTGCAGCAATTTTCTCACAACTTTGCGGTAGGCTGGTATTAAATGCCATATTAATTACCCAAGAGATATCTTAATTTATCATGAGCAGATGAAAAAAGAAAATCACAATTTTCAAACGAAAAACGAAACTTCATAATGTAAAACAAAATTCAATAGAAAAAACAACAATTACAGTGAATAAAAGCAAATGCGGTGAATGGGAACCATTACAGTGGAAAAACAATACTTACAAGAATTAAAATGTGCACGAACAAGCTTTCGACTTCCACACAAGTCATCGTCGGGTTAATGATATGGATAACCAAATGTATGTACATGACAAAAACGAAAAAAAATACTAGTTAATCAGAATATGCAAATTAAAAATACAAGCCACTCAGATTGCAGGATCAGATCAACTAAGATTGCCACTTTAGACATGGCACGATTGGTTGGCTGTGCTATCCAGCCTGACCAAACGTACAGCCTCTCGTTCTACAAACTGGTAATGAGTATGAGTCAATATCTGGGTTGAAAAGTAGCACTGATCAATCAGCTGAGCAGCCACGAGGGGCAGTCGCTTGGCTACGGTGAACCGCGATAACAGGGCCCCGTGTGGGGACTGTAGTACATCGGATAAATTATCTGTTCATGAAACATGTAAATATGAAAATAATATTGAAACCTATAAGTTCTTTTTGTTTCTAATACTTGCACAATATAACAATGTTTTATATATCGGTGGAGGAGACCTTGCAGAGGTTGAGTTACTCCGTACCCCACCTCTTCTTAGGGACGGCCTTGCTAACCTGATGTACAATCAGAGGGTGCAGTAGATTCGCGGCAGGTTATTGTATTGGTTCCTGATTTGGTTTATCCATTCGAGTAGTTCTTCCAGCCAGGTTCTCTAATAGGTAATCTTAGCTGAACAGGTTATAAATGAGGTTACCCTGGCTCTGAGTTGTATGCCGCTGAGTTCATGATATCATGGTTCACTTTCCAGCCATTCCATACGTAATAGCTAAATACATGATACTGCTAGTATCACAGAGTTAGTAAACAATTAGGTCTACCTGAAGATGCACTTACGTGTGAAACCTGTCGGAGGTCTGCAACAACATTCACCTGATAAGAGAAGTTGATATAACAATATTACATACTAATTTTTAATTTTAACAGCATTATTACTCCTTGTATAGTCTTATCATGTTTGTTTTAAATATTACTTTCACCTAGTCGACTCAGAAAAGTTAGCAATGTTTGTCAGTTGTTTGGATAAGGTTAGACAAACCATAAATATTAACTTTTTGATAAGGAATATATAGCGGCATTGGTTGCAGCTTTACTAGTCCAGGCAATAAAAGCCATCATCCTATGTACTGCGACAGTTAGTAACATCTCATAATCTTCATGTTGTATAGTGATTTATAACAAAAAGGTATACTCAACATTTGATTATCCTTTTCCACTGTTCAAATTGCATCATTTTTAATACCTATAAGTATTATTTTAAATAATTCTTCTATAACAATTTGTCCATTTACTGTAGATTGAACTTGATATTAAGTATGTTGCTTCAATCAACAATTTAAAGTTACTAAATTTGTATATGTCATGTGAGTATTAAGGCAATAATAATTATAAAACTTAATGTTTGTAGAATTACAAGAGAACAGAGTTCAAATTAGTGACCGTTTTGGAAAAAATAAATTATAATTATAATAAAAAAAATCAGATTGTTTTTTAAATATGATGAAAGAAAGGTTCAAGAATTAGGGTTGTGCTGCTAACGTTCTCTTCTCAATTAATGCCATAAGGAAATACTCCTCCGAGTGGAATCCAGTATTTGTTTCCATTAATAACAACTGCTTCCTTTAATCAAGCACATGTTTATATATATTCCTTTGACTGCATTTTGATTAAACAGATGTGTATAAGTAATAAAGTAAACAAATAATTCAATAGCAATCTACTTTCTTTACTGCGGAGTAGGAATCCGATTTAAAATTGTATCTAGCTTTTCTTTAAAAAAAAAAACTATTTCGAGAGAAAAGGAAATAAAGTGATGTTTTTCATGGAAAATACATCAGTGGATCATACATATTGAAACAGACACTTGTTTCTGTTGACGGAAATTATATTTTCACAATCCCCAGGGGGAAAGAAGAGATTTTGGATTTTTTTTTTAGTTTTTCTTTTTTTTTTTATTCCGATAACAATATCAGTACTCTGTTTGAAACATTTTAAAAAGAAATTCATCTGGTTAGAATGGAAAAGCTTTAAAGGAGATAAATTTTGATTTATCAAAGAAAATATTCCACAAATATTGATCTACGACAATCAATTATTAAACGTATGGGGCAAACACAGTATCAGACTGAGCGTCGCCTTTCTCATATACCAATCATCAAGATCAAACTGCATCGTTACTTTGTGCTATCATTATTTTGAAGAAATTACCCTACTAACCGACTGCTCTTACAACTATTTATTTCATAAAAGGCGTTTCTTTTATCTAGCCTTTGTGGCCGTCTTCGCTGGGATAGTTAAGTTTTACATCTTGTAATGTAATTCAATCACACCAAACACTATCAATATTTCGATTGCAGATTTTTGGCAACATGCTTTGATGTTTTATTTTTCACAGAGTTATTGAAGTCTGCCACTAGAAGATGTGTACTTCATATTTCAATATAGTAAATACTTTTTTTTATACATTTCCGAAAGCAGTTTTCATATATCTCTTTTTTGTACCAAATCATTTAAATGAACTTCTATAGTATATGAAGATGATGAAATCCAATTAAAATGTGCTTTATTTAATTAAGTTTAATTCAATATAATTTATGTTAAAAAGCATCCATTGACTAACAGGTGACCAGCAGAATATATAAGAGCAAAAGTTAAAAGAAAAGAATATAATATGATTACTTCAGCATATTATTAACCTTTTGATTTATTTAAAATTTTCTCCAGGTCAACCCAAATTAACATGTGAAATTGATGGAGATTAATGAAAATGCAATCAAACTAACAGATAATATATAGTTTTAGATGTTTAGGCGTTGATATATATTGATTTACGAATGCTCTCTCTCTCATCTCGTCTGTATAGGTCAAGCAGGTCAACCCGCGGTGGCCTCGCGGCGTTTACCGGTGACTCAGGATTGCGACTCCCCACCCCAAGGGTACATAACATGTGACATTAAGTAAAAGCCGATCTTAGCTTACCTTCATTTTATTTACAGGTATAACTACAAATCCAATAATGTTGCCTATAACTAAACCATTATAAAATAAAATTTGATAATTGATAAAATTTGACGATAGTTCAAAGAATACAACAAATTACAAGAGCGGCTCAAACAGACATACAACAATAAAATGATATCATTTGTAGTATAGACTACAAAAGCCTGAAAAATCATTATAAAAATATAACGTTTTGCCCCTTAAGGTAACCTCATGATTAAACATTTTCAGAACTCGTCTATTATCAGGATCAAACTAAAGGCTGTTTCATATTTCATGGGTATAATAAACGACCTTCAGTTTTGTCCCTTTAGACGCACTATAAAACGGAAGTAGTTTCAGTTTCTCAAGTTGAGTACTTGATTACTATGTCATGTTCATACATATATGGAAATTTGTGACAATGTACCCTCTTAAAACAACTAGAATAATAACAAATTTCTTTATGCAAATTTTTTATCTATAATTCTAAAACATTTAATTTGATATTGATAATTGACAAATTCTAAAACAAATTATTGCGTTTTCCAATAGTGTTCTTTATTTATAAATATACAGGTTTTACAATTTATTACGATTTTTTCAAACGATTTTGATTAAAATCACAGCTATTGTGGCTTTTAAGTTGAACTGCAAAATGTATGATGCAATTTATTTATAATTTTTCTTTTAGGGTTAAATTTTTAGACAAGGAAGTAATTTTTAAATGACTCCAACTAAGTTGTTATGGATAATAAACGCTTTATAATAATAAAAAGAAAAACATTGGGAATGCTATCCTGCTTCAAAATAAAGCAAACATCGTATAGATTCTGGTAATCTATGAAAGGTAAGTCGCTAAATTGGTTTGCATGATGCATGGTATCTAATGATACAAGACTACGTTCTGGTCCTGAGGCTAATGGCGTAGGTGCTATCAGAAAATTAGAATTGCTCTTTGTACATCGCACTCTAACCAAAACAGCACAGCCAGATATTCTGGATCATATTTATGTATTCCTTTTGAGTGTTAATGGTGAAAATGAAATTACTTCTAACCCAATTTACAATTAAATGTATGAAGAAAACACATGGATACATCATAAACAAACAAAAAAGTTATTTTCATATTTAAGATGTCAACCCTGAGACAGAACAGTAAGCACATCACCTAGATTGCACATTTTTAGGGAGTACTTTCTATGAAAATAAACCCTTTTTTCTTCGATTTATTAGGTTTTTTTCAAAACAAAATTTGAATAAAATCACAGAATCATGGCTTTCTAGTTGTAAATCTCATATGTATAAGATGTGATGTCCATGTAATTTTAGGTCAAATGCTTAGAATTAGTGAATTTCGATTTCACTGTTGTGAAATTGATACGAACCATTTTGTAAAGGATTCAAACGAATTTGAGAGGGGTGTCAAACAAATGCCGTAAAATAATAATCATAAATCAAATATAAGATATAATAAATTAATGATACCATCCTTGTAAATAAACTTTACTTGAACTTGTGCCAACATAGTGCAAACGATAATGGACATATCAAAACCTAAACAAATGTACAGCAAGTATTTGTATTTTTTTTTTATCCAAAATCTCTAATGAATTATTGGAATCACTATAATTTAGTTAAATGCATATTAGTAATAAAACAACTATCATTCGATAGGATTCCCATGCTGAATTTATTATTTTTCTTTTAAATATGGGACTTAATAATAATTTATAAATGTTCTATTATTTTCAGAGAAATTTGATATAGGAAAACTTAATATGAAAATGATATTTATATTTTTATGTTTAAAATAATCAAATAATATTAAATGACATTTAATTTATCAGATGAAACGACAATCTGTTTACAATTATAGAGCTGTAAAAAATAATTAAAAAACATAAGTAAGGAAACTGAGAATGAATTGATGACAATTGCTTTTTTTCACGCCCACCTTTAGTTTTCAATTAATTCATTATTTTTATCTTTATAAAACCTGTCGGGGTATTCCTTTCCGTTTCTCTTTGACAAGTAACTTTGGACATTTGTTTTTTTTTTAGAAAAGAGTTTTCAGATTATTGAATGTAAAAGGTAGGCTTGAATTAATAAAACTGAACTAGTTTAATATAACTAAAATACTATTTGATTGTTAAACATCACTCTGTAATTGCAGTTCATGCCAACTCCAGTGATGAGTAGGGCATCTTTAGGATAATCTAGCTCACACATAAACATTATGAAATATTCATAACATTTAAACACGTGGAGGGTCAAATCTGACTCGCTATAAAGAAATCATTATGGTCGTTAAATCTCACTAAAGTTTGTCAAATATAGATTTCTGAACGGCTATCTTTTATAATTCATTATAGGGTACCAATTTATCTGTTAAATATAATAAAGATATTCGCCAGTGTGAAATAAAAAAGTGACTTTTTTAAGAGTATCCTATGATCAGATACATACATATATGCAGCCAAATGCATTTGTCCATAGGGTAGTCCTAATTCAGCAACCTGAGTTCTGAGTACATAGTTGATTGGTACTTACAAGATCTGCTCATAAGGCAGTCTTAACTTGGCAACTTGAGTTCTAAGTGCTTTACTGGTAACTACCTGCATCTGCTAAACGGGCAGTCTTACATCAATAATCTGATTTCATCGTTATCACCAGTAACCAATGTTTCCACAATATGTAATTCACAAGAAACAACTAGTGATAGGAAATAACAGAATAGGATGTAATAACTTTTCGTAATGTTCTGTTAATCGGAATGATACAACAGATGGCCAAACAAGTACTATTTACCCGTTTGCAGTGTCATACCGAGGTGCTCGTACACACAGGTCGAGTGACGAACTTACATTTCACTAGAAAGACACAAACGTATCTGACGAAGAGGTAACGAAGAATATTACAGCGTGAAGACGAACACACTGTTTGTCGAAATATATTGCTCAAAGAATTGGGTCATGAGCATCTAAATTTCCTTTGTTCTATAATTATTCTTTATTATACAGTTCTGAAGTTAAACAGTGCGGATATAATCAAGTTTTATTTTGGTAACTTTGAATATTCGTATAAATATATGCCCGCGAATAATTGAATTATCTCTCGTTAATGAATCACAGCAGGGAGAGAGAGTGGGAGGGGGTTAAGTATGAATGACCTGGGAGTCGTTTAACGAGCGTATAAATTTAATTGTGGGCTTACAGCGTGAAATAAGGAAATAAACAGACAAAACGCAGCCAGTGGTTTGCATTGTCAGCCTGTCTGTAATTATTATTCCATGATTGGGGATTGCTTGAAATCAATATCGCTGTTGGAGAAACAAAAAGCGCTAATGAAAAGCGATAATGGCTAAATTAAAGGTTGCTGTCAGAGGCCACATTATATTATAACTGAAAGGCCTATAATAAGAGAACGCTATTTGCATATAGTGTCATTGTAGGGCTAATGTTCCAATTCATTCCATGCCCATTATCATTTTGGAGGAGAGCCAAGCGATTAGAAATTGTTTGGGGGGGATAAAGAGATCTCTACACAGTATTTTACTAAAGTGAAAGTGCTAATCATAAAACTCTAAGCGGCTATGCGCCCAAAAGATCATAACTGGGACGATTTAAAAGACAATATCGCTTAAATCCTCCAAATAGGGACAGTTCAGCTGAAATTACCAAATGACAGTTGGAAAAGTTTTCAAACCCAGTTGAATTCATTGTTTTAGCTAAAAAGATAATTGAACTAAAAAAAAATAGTAAATGTTCAGTTCAGGTGTAATACATTGATTAAATTATATGCAGTCCATTTCTAGTAAACATGCTATTTGAATGTCATAATATTAATGAGATGTTATATCTACTGGTACAGTGTAGCTCAAATAAACAAAAATAATAATTGCAAGAGGAATAGAGATTTCAATAGCCATGAAAACCTTTAACAGCAAAAGTATAATTATTTAATCACAATCTATTGCTACTTCATAAAAGAGCACAATGGGCAGTATGATATGACCGACATCTGCTCATAAGGTATTCTTAACGGAACAGGCTGTACAGCTGGGAGGCAGCTAAGAGAAGTAATCACAGAATAGTCTTAAATGAACACACTCTGCACATCAATCTGATGGCAATATTAAATCAAAATACCTTGTAAGAGTAATTATGGTAGGCTAAATGAACCCGTTAATAGCCGATGTTAAATTAGAAGAACTGGTCTTACATTAGAAGTTTTAGTACATCACTTCAATTAAATGCATATGCTAATGGCGTGGTATTAAATAAAAGTGTGTTGTCATGGTGGTAGCCAAATGAATCTGCTTATAGTTGGTCTTCAATTATAACAGTGTGCAGGTCAGCATATGAGAATAGCTGGTATTAAATTAGAAGACTGTGTAGGTCATTAGAAGCTCTTTCCATTTCCTTATAGCTGGTATTAAATTAGAAGACTAAGTAGGTCATTAGAAGATCTTTGAAATTCCTTAAAGCAGGTATTACATTAGAAGACTAAGTAGGTCATTAGAAGATCTTTCAATTTCCTTAAAGCTGGTATTAAATTAGAAGACTAAGTAGGTCATTAGAAGATCTTTCCATTTCATTATAAGCTGGTATTAAATTAGAAGACTAAGTAGTCTTTCTTAGTCATTAGAAGATCTTTCCATTTTCTTATAGCTGGTATTAAATTAGAAGACTAAGCTAGTCATTAGAAGATCTTTCCATTTTCTTATAGCTGGTCTATTAAATTAGAAGACTAAGCTGGTCATTAGAAGATCTTTCCATTTCTTTATAGCTGGTCTAATAAATTAGAAGATTAAGCTGGTCATTAGAAGATCTTTCCATTTTCTTATAGCTGGTATTAAATTAGAAGACTAAGTAGGTCATTAGAAGATCTTTCCATTTTCTTACAGCTGGTATTAAATTAGAAGACTAAGTAGGTCATTAGAAGATCTTTCCACTTCTTTATAGCTGGTCTAATAAATTAGAAGACTGCGTAGGTCAATGACAGCTCAATGCATCTGTTCATAGGATAGTCTTATCTCAGTAATCTGAGTAGCTAATTGGAAAACTAAATGCATCCGCCTATTAATGAGAAAATTAGAAGTCTGTGTTGGTCAATGACAATTTCTTACATCGTAGTGTCATCTATCTCAGCAACCTGAGTACTGAGTAGTTCATTACTAGTGCTGGGTAGTACTGGCAGCTCGATGCGCCTGCTTATTGGGTAGTCTTACACCAAATAACTTGGTTTCATCATTGTCACCACTGTACAATGTTTCAGCATTCACAAGAAACAGCTAGTGATATGAAATAATATTAATAGGATGTAATACCTTCTCGTAATGTTAGGTTAACCAGAATAATTCTATAAGAAGGCAAAAAAAAACAGACGTTAAGCCATTTACATACTTGTAGTGTCATACACAGAGGCTTCTCCAACATACACATAAACAATCAAACATTTCACGAGAAAGGCTACATCATACGCCTGCTCCCACCTCTCTAAGAGAATAACAAACTTGAACAAAAAGAATAAGATATTCTTGACCAATTCAAAAGAATAAAAAAGAAACATTTTCTTGTATCAGTCTCATTAATTGACTCCAAGCGGCAGGAAAGAAACTTTAACATTGCAAGTTTTGATGACTACGTGGCAAGAATAGGATAGAAGGCAAACTTTATTGAGCCTTCCTAAGGAATCTAGTTGAATTCCAAACAAACTCTTTATAAACTAAAAGATTAAATATTCTCCTTTTGTTTAACAGAGAAATCCAGATTATTTTAAACAATTTTATATAAATTGCAACGTTTATTTAGGATTTTGAATTATTGATGAATTTGATAAAACTTGTAAGAAGAAATCGTTCCATATTAGCATAATTTAATATATTTTGTCAACTTATGAAGTAAATTTAATAATAAATTTAACTAATTCATTCAAATACAAATTATGAAATAACTTAAATAATTAATCAATGAAATTACAAGTCATATATCATTATTATAATATATGACTTATAATAATAATACATAATTATAAGTCGTAGAAATTAAATTCAAATCTTCTTGGTTATCAAGATGTGATACTCAGTTCAAGTAAAAACTTTAATTGTTTTTTTTTTATTTCTATCTCTTTCCTTTCTTGCGATAGCCTTTTTCTCTCCTCGTATTGCATTGAGCTCAGCTGCCACTAGAACGAACAAAAGACCTATCATGGTTAAAAGCCATCGACACCTAGCAGTGTGTAAAGGCCGACAGACTCAGGTAGGCGCTGTTGCAATAAAACAGCTAGGGAGATAGATTCTCTGATTTTTTTGATATATGTAGTTCCAGACTTGTCTGAAATGTTACATTCATATATCAAAAGAGAAAACTGATTGTTACAATTATTTCAGAAGTTAAATCAATAAAATTTGTATTCTTCTAGCTGAGATAACCACAAAAATTAACAAGAAAATTTTTGCGTACTGTAGCAGCAAACGATTAGGCAATATGTTTTTAAACATATTCAAAACTAATACTATTATTATTTCTTAATAAATGTATTGAAAATGCGAAAAAGCACATTCAATTTTCTTAGTTGGGCTATTTCCAGCTGTAAATATTATTAGTAGTACTGCTGGACTTACAATACTTGCACCGTGGGCATACTGAGTTTTAATTGTATTTTTCAGTAGAATTAATAAATAAGTCATCTAAAAAAAATATAAAAATTCAATGAATCAGTGTTTTAACTACAATAATTATATTCTACATTCAATTTTATTATATATATATATCAGTTCAAAATTGAAGATAGATAGTACACAAAGTAAAGAATCACACTTACAAACTCAATTTTCGGGCAATCCGTCTTCAGGAGAAAAGAGAAAGGGAGACCAGACCACAAGCACGTTGTAGACGCAACGACTGATAACCAATATATATATATATATATTATATATATATATAATTCATATATATACTTACATTATATATATATATATATTTAAAGAGTTTTATGTTTGATTATTGTTATAATGTCTATACACAAATATGTATGGGTGTATTGAGTGTTTTGAGAGCAGATCCTCAATCAAACATATTTAATTAAATAGTTTGTCAATCTTCATTTTGGTTCGTTTTCTGCTTTACTTTTCTAGTTTTTTAAAATAGTTTTCGACCATTGATATACTAACAATAACAATTCTTCAAACAATCTATTAATAAGATCCATTACGTTACTTGATATTATAGTTATTGGTACTAAACTCCCTGAAGACGATCAAGAATGACTGAAACATTGGAACAACATAAAAACGATTTCGCATGTAAGTATTAATGTCCTGTTAAGTAATAATAACGTAATGAGTCTAATCAATAAATCGATTGGAAAACTGTTTAAATAACTGCAATTAAATGAAATATAAGCAGTCGTTGTAAATATGCATAAGAAACGAGCATGCATCTCAATAGGGTTAATCCCTGCTGTCAACCAGGCTGAATCCCCTAGTTTATGGTACTTCAAGAATACGCTAACCAGAAATATGTTGTAATAAAATTATAAATTATGATTTCCAGTCTGATTCACCAGCTGCAATGAATTCATTATAACTTTCCGCATGTATTTCTCATTATTGAACTTTTTTATTTGAAGTGCCAGGAAAATATATACAGGTTTTTTTTTGATGAGGTTATCATAAATGTTTTTACTATTTAAAAAGTTTATTCTTGACCGATGGTTAAGAAGTCTGCGTGACGTATCTCTTGGAGGAGGGGAGCCTGGAAGATATAAACAGGAGGTTATTCTAAGAAACAGATGAATTGATCATTGAAACAACCTTGGAAGCCAAGGTTACTGCATAGACTGGCATCCTACCAAAGAAGGAACACTGGGCAGACTGAGCTACCGTCAGGTCTAAACCGTTGACATGGAGTTCTTCAGGTCATTTGACACCGAATGTGCGAAACATGAGTCATAACCAGTTAAATCTGAATAGTAACTCTAACCTGAGGTATGATGCCTGCAAAAGAACATGGCACTAGCAGCAGCGGACTTTTTATAGAAGAGGAATCACTCATCCCAGAGTGACCAACAGTGCAATGTGAAAGGCAGTACTAGTCCGTTACATGGCAATCTGCAATAAAGAACAAAGAACTGGGAATAGCATGGCATTCTCGTGAGTGTTGGAGCCACGCTTGGTCCTTATTGAACAACAATACTAAGTAATTAGATTGAAAACATCATGCAAAAAAATGTAAAATAGTGAATTGGGAGCAGGATACAATTGATACGTGGCTTTGGAGCCCGTGAAAGTGCACGCGTGAAAAAAGAATATTCTAGAATCGCCTTTAATACTCTCTGAAAAACAGACGTAACACTATGCATGAAATCTTGAAGAAAAACAACGTTTGTTGACAGTCCACGATTACATCCATACTGACTTGTAAAGTATCCACTTGATAATACTAGGAAACAAAATTAAACATATAACCTTCTCCGTCTGAATGGAGGATCAGTGTTGGACCTACAACCGCAGAGCATAAAGTTACATTTAGGCAATCTAAAGTGCTTTACCATATGGAGCAACTGCGAGTCGAAAAATGACAGACGAAAAAGCAAGTGACATCGCAACAGGCTGGATTCATAGCCGATATAATAAAGCAGCTTAGATGGATGTTGGATACAGTCAACTGTCGAAAAAGGATAATACACGAGGATACATGCGAGCGCACTGGAACTCTAAAAAGTCTGATCTGAATAAATTTCACCTTAACTGAAAATATAAATCACAATAAAACATAAGAGATAGATAGTTTGATAATAGAATTGAAGGGAAAAAGGCATTGAAATGTATGAAAAAATCAATATCTGATTTTATAAATACAGTAGAAAGTGATTCAAAGATATTTCGAATAATAGCAAGAGGTGGTTATAAGAGATCTCTTACATGAAAGCCTGTCATTCTTATTTATTCCTTTAAAAGAAATCTCTTAAAAAAGCACTGTTGACTAAACCTGAGGTCTCTATTATTCTGTGAATGAAGCAAGTATCGAGAATGGAAAGCGAAAGTTATTCAAGATCGTGAAGCGCAAAACAAGACAAGCAGTAGACGAGGGGGCATAATAACTAGCTTTGACATGCGAAAGGGAGAACAATATGCATATCTATTATATGAAGCAAATTACACCTTTATCTATGTCACCTATATTAATTTTTGTTAGCTAATATACTTATATATCACTGAACCACCTTCGATTTGTCGTACTGTGATCTTCTCCTAGTGACTGATTCTTTTACCAAGTATAATTCCGCGAAGTATTTTATTCTATTATTTGCAATTTTTAGACATTATGTTATATGTTGTGTGATAGTGTTTATGTTATATGTTGTGTGATAGTGTTTAGCCGACATAGTGTTATGATTTTCTCAGTTACCCCTCATCACATTCTAATTGTGTAATATTAGGTAAATAGGTAAACCGAGAATGTGTGAGACAGCAGCCGGCTATGGTAGATGTAATATATCTCCAGAGAGGAATACATTGCGGGCGGTAATGAACCCTGGCCAAACTAAACTCTAACTATCAAACGGTTTACAATGTTATTGTACCTTTGTTGTCATAGGGCGTACTGCAAGCAATGTATTTAAAACGCCATCAGACCCCTGTTTGAAGTGATCACACAGTGTAAGGCATTTTCGAAAATGAAAATTTGTTCAGCGAATCTATTACTCTATCACGTTTCTACTGGATACACAGAGCAAGGCAATCAGTTATACCACCACAATAAAAGGCCATGTTGTATTTCGTTTGCTACATAGTCACTAATACAGCAGAACATAGAACAGTATATGTTTTCAGATTCAAGGCAATACCGCTTATAAGATATAGTAACCTATAAGTAAAATTTCTGTGTTTGTCCAATTCAATAATTCAACTTTCAATCATACATTTCGGAAATATCAATCATTTATCAAGGTTACAAGAAAATATATAAGAAATTAACCAAAAAAATAAAACACAAATTAGTACAAATATTTGTGGTAACACGAAAAAAAATAGTATTGAGTATAGTATCTTATTCATATTATATTTATCAATTATCTCATGAAGAGTGGTGCCTGGGCTTCAGGTAGGTCAAACCCTTCAACCCCTCCACTCTATGTATTACATGTTATCAATGATAATTGCATTACTAATATCTGTTTTCATGTTTAGTTAGTTACATATGTTTTCTTCTGGCATTTATAATAAAAGTAGAAATTTTTGACACGTATGATAAGAAGTTGAATTTATTATTATTTGCGTTCAGCAAAATACAAATATTTTATATACTAAAAACCTGAAACAATGTAGTAATCAACGCTCCATTTTCTGTAAGAACACCCTAATCATGTACATTACATACAATAAAATTAGATTTTTCCTTTCCAAGATTACTTCAATTTTTTTCAATTATAGACACAAATTAACGGACACTGTTTACAAGAAATAGTGACAAAGCAGATTTTCTTTTAAGTGACTATGATTAGATATAAAATTAAATGTGGAACTTTAGTGTGAATTAAATCTAATTAGTTTAGAAACGAAATAAATAGTCATAATGGAGGACTATGACGTCAAACCGTCGGTCCCGAGCCTGTACAATATCAGGTATAATGTTACAGATCCCTACTGGAAATGCACTTGAGTTAGGCAAAATTAAGGTCTCCTAATGTAGAATCATCGATGAAACAAAAGCCGGTAAACGGCTGATGTTATCACCCACTGGGTGATCGGTTTAAATAATTAAAAAAAATGGTTAACTAGGAACCACATGTTATCAGTTAACATGTTTAACTATTGCTGAATTCCATTTGATTATTAAATCTAATCAAAGAAATGATTATCAATGGGTTTATGAGAAAAAGGTTGAACATAGTTAGATAATAAAGACATAAGAATGTAATATTGATTATTGTGATGAAGTAATAGTGATTATTACAAATAATTACCTCATTTCCGCCCATAAGAACACTAGTGAACACTCCAATTCACATACCTGAAAAGAAAACAAAATTAATACAAGTGAAACAGTATTTGTGTTAAGAGTTTTATTAACACGATGCATTTCCGGTTGTTACAGCTAAACTACTCTTTGCTTTTGAAACATTTTGTTGATGTTTTTATCTGAATTTTCACTTTTCTAAGTGATCTAAAGAGGACCTTCAGTAATTAAGTCATAATCGTTTTCAGAAAGAAATACTTACTGCTATATAGAATAATAAGTAGTTTAGAATTTTGAAATTCATTCTTTTCTTTAATTGAAACATCTAATAAAAGTAGGCATTGATATGTTCAAAGGACATAACTAACCTACTTAAGAACATACTGAACACATTTGAACTATTCCAAACATTAACAAGAATAGGAATAGAAACCTTAAAAACTAACAAAAAAAACTAACCAAATAGAAGCTTTCAATCACTTTGGTTATCTTCAAGTAAACAATTAAACTGTATTATAAAAAATAACAAAAATGAACACTAATATTACACTCACAAAGTTAAAGATAAGGCTGTTAAAATTAAGTCGTCTGATAAGCCAGTGCGACATTAGCGCACTCACGCGTTAGACAGTCTAATCACTCCAGTACATTACCAACGCTCCACGCGACTGACTGCTCACACAACAGGGGAGTGTATCGCACAATTTTTATTCTATAACTTGGAATGACGTACATGTCACTAATTCAAGAATACAGAGAGGGACACTTAACTTTAATGTGAGATGACTCTAAAATTTGTAAAGGACTGGGATTATTGTTTTTCACTAAAACTGAGGTGCTTTCTATTAACATATTTCTATTCAGAGTACCCAATGCTCTCCTTTTACATGAACGTTAGGTGTTTCTATGGGAAAGTGGAGGGTTAGATATCTAGACAGCTTCGTTGTTGTTATGCCGATATAAGAGGAAGGAAGGGCTGCACAGTTCCCTTGATTACTTGAAAACTGGTACACCAGATGACTAGGCTGAAGCTCCGGCGTCACTTCTCTATTACAGTTTTTCCTAAGTAGGTTGCTAGCTTATTTTCGAGCAAGCAGTTGGCAATATGAATATAAAAGCGTAAAAAGAGCCTCTTTTTCTTTCTAAAAAAATAATATTTATATATTTAATTAAAACACACAACAGCTTATCTGGATTTTAATTAAATGTGAATACGTGAAGAATTGCTGCCTTCTTATACGAATGTAACATATATATAAAATGAAACCACAATACGAAATAGGAAAACAAGACTAAAAATGTAGAATGCTTCACGATTTTGCGTATCATCCTTGCACTTTTCCCGTGGAGATAGAGACCAGAAATTAAATATATATTATTTATTACCTGAATAATGTATAAATGAATAAATAAAAGAAAATGATCACTATATTCCCAAAATTGGAGCCAGGGTAGCAAGTGTCTTGTGTCCTTGTCGATGACAGAAGTGCAAATGTATTATACATAAATGTAACAATTTTTTTTTTAATATTTGTGTAATATAAACACTGGTAATAAAGTAAAGTCATGGAGTCCGGGTAGCCCACTGGCTTGCGTGCTCACCAATGACTGTAGCACAAATACATTAAAAATAAATGTAACAAAAAAACTTTTTGAATTTAAAATTTGAATAATATAAACAATGGTATATAGTCAAGGCATGGATGGTAACTGGTCGTGGTCAAGTGCATGGTAACTGGGACTGGGCAGTTGTCTGCGATTAGTGTTCAAACGGGAGTAAAGATATGGCCAACCATCGCATGGTATCTAGGGCCTGGTAGTTGTTATTAACATGTTTGCGAATCTGTGTGGTAACTGGGACTGGTGTGTTGTTTGCGATTAGTGTTCAAACGGGAGTAAAGATATGGCCAACCATCGCATGGTATCTAGGGCCTGGTAGTTGTTATTAACATGTTTGCGAATCTGTGTGGTAACTGGGACTGGTGTGTTGTTTGCGATTAGTGTTCAAACGGGTGCTCTGTCCAGATGAATCAGCCATCTCTCTGGCTCACAACAATACCTTCTGGCCTGTACCATTGGCAATTGTTCAAACTCAATGTGCACATTCATCTTTCGCATAAAACCCGTGATACAAGGTTATTTAAGTATAAGTTTTTAATATATATACATATAACCTTCCCACAATTAATATTAGACTATTTTTGTAACATTATTATCCATTTCAATTAAAGTCAGTGGTAACATACTGGTTATTGTAATGCTCTATGAACAAACTACAATCGCATTCATGCTCGCGTCTCCTTAAAAATGTCTCATGCTATATAAATCAGGAAATCTTTAACCACGAATTATAAAATTGATACAATCTGTATTAACCATCACTGTTTCAAAATTATAATCCAGAAATGTCCAATTAGTTATAAAATCAGAGAATAATTTCTTTACTTTAGCAATAAATTTCCAATGACTATTATTCATTTACTGTTAACTGTTTCAACAATAGGATTCATAAATGTTTATTTTTGTATGACTCAGAAACTATTTCAAGCATAATAATAGTGTAAATCTCTATCTGATTCAAAAGATGTCAGCACGAATGGCTGTTGCCTATCTATAAACGATTAAATCTGTATCCATCAGAAATAATTCCAAGAATATAATCTAAAAATGACCTGCAATTCATTTCTCCATTTATCAAACATTATATAATCAGTGCATACCAGTAAACTTTCAACCATATAACGCATAAATGGTTCATTATAAATTAAAGCATTTTTCAATAATGTTATTTGTAAATTGTTCTGACGATTCAATTAATAATTCGGTAACTCATTTCTCTCTTTCACTAAAATTTAATTAACATTTTTTCTTCTAAAACACTATTATTATTATATTACTTTCAAAAGAATGGAGACCTTGACATTTTTCCAGGTTCAAATCAAACTCTCAATTCTTTTAATTCAACTATCTGCGAACAGTTATTATGTAGCATTATTAATCTCGGAGAGACAATGGAAACGTTGACCTATTTAAAGAAAAAAAAACTGAAGTGTTTCCAACGCTTTGTTTGTGTAGTGCCCATAGCATTCTTATTGTCTTATCTACGAATTTCTTGTCCAAAAGTGATTTACCTGAAATAAACGCTTTTTTATATTTTTATTTTATAAATCTATTTGTTTACACGAAGATTTTTTTCGTTTATTTTATTTAGAATGGATGGCATAATATATATCATTATTGGTTCCCCAGTGTTCTATAAGCTTTTTTTTATATATATTTTAATATTTATATAAAGAATAATAGTTAGAGCGATTCATAATAGACTTTTTTTTATTTCAAACGATATGTATGATCAATGAAATTTTTATCAAACTGTATAGTCTAACACACAGAAAAAGCTGGCATTGGTATTCAGCTCTGGTTGACCACAAATATGAAAAAAAAAAGAGGAAGGAGGTTGAGTTTAGATGGGAGACCAGTGAAAGATAAATGTTTGCTAAACACAGGAGTTTGTGACAGAGGGGACAGATAAAGACGTGGCACTATCACGTTTACCTTTTCAAAGAGTTATAGGTCTAGGAGGGACCTCTGGCTTACAGGTCACGCAGTCATACACCCCAACCTTTCACTTCACTACAGCCATTGAATATTTTTCTACAACCATTCAGCCACATAAAATATTTGTACAAGTTTTATATTTCGTTTTTATTTTTTTTTTGTTAGAAAAAAACCTGCTTCGTATTTGTAGTTAAGAAAAAAATATACGAGTACTAAAATTACTATTCTTTCTAATTTTGTGCTATTTCTACATGAACAGCCAAGTTGCCTCCATAGGAAGAGTTCCAGTCGCTAAGGGTTTGTTAGTCTACTAACGACATCTCGCGCCAACTTACCCGCTTTTCCGTTTTCGAGAAACAGCATTGCTATGTGCCAAAAGTTGTTTGTGTTGTTTTTATTTTGGAATTTTATAAAACCTCATGGTATATGTTTCAGTCTTATGTGAATATTTGAACGGTAAAAACGCAGTGTAAAATGAATACCATGTTCTCTAGATATCAGAGAGCTGAAATATAAAAGTGCTTGTGTTATACGATGACCTCTGGCAGACGATTCAGGCAAACAGTACGTAGTCCATGGTTCATTACAAACGATCTATGACACTCACTGTGACATCCATGGCACTCAGTAAGTGGTCAATGAATAGGTGCGCGAAATAACGCCAAAACAGGTCAATGATGCAAATGTTGGATGGCTCGTTTTAAGTGGTCCATGGTACGCAGTAATTGATCCATTGTATCCAACAAGGGGTCCATGCACGCAGTAAGAGGTCCATCGTACTCCTCATAGGGCCAATCGTACTCAGTAACAAATCAAGCAAGTGGTTCATGGTGTGTAGGAAGGAGTCCTTGGTACGTAGGAAGCAGCACACAGAACACCGTAAACGGTCAATGATACAGAATAAGTGACTATGAAAAAGTATATACTCGATTTACGATTATTGATATACCTAAATTCACATTCAAACATTATCATTAAAACATCAGCACAATGTTGTCATTCGTTTTTTTTTATAAAAAACTAATAAGAATTGGTACCTCATTTCTACCAAATGCCCTGAGCTTTTGTGTTTATACGTCATCTTTCTCCTTTACTATAATATAAACCGGAGCAAAAGAGAAGCATAGCCAGCCCACATGAGAATGTTTTGAAAAAGCAATCCTTAGATTACATCTCAAAAAACTTCTTTTGTACGCTTAAGTATAGTAATTAGAATAAGTAAACATACATGCTATGCCTATGTCTTATTACAATGATAAAATAATCCTCATATAACAGAATATATATATTCAAAAAATAATATTAAATAATAGAATTTATTAATATTATGTATATTTAGAATTTTGTTATATGTATGAAATAAACAGGAATTCTATAAAATTATTCATAATAATACATAATCATTTATATACATAATAATTTCAAAGCCCTAGCATTTCTTTGAAAATAAATACATTTTGAAGAAATAGTACAACAAATCTGTTATCCATTCTAAAAGTATAGACCAAGTTGGAGGAAGTCATTGAACGAATATCAATCCGTCAGAATGGCGGTTACATAATTGTTCAAAATAACTTGCACGACTATTTTTGTCTCCCGTTAGCGAAAATGTTAGAACAAAGTGATTTTCAATGTGTCTGGACTATTGCCATGTTTAGAGTACGGACAATGCAGACTGCAAATATTTTGACTACGTTCCTATATTAGAGAAAAACAACCTGAAATAACATCCCAAACCCCCACTCACAAAAGCAAAGGGTAACAACCAAAATATCTCATTTCTATAATTGGGAATCTCTCTATCTTTTCATTAAAAACAAACATTAAAAATATAATAACAGTACTCCTCGTGCTTGCAATTTCTTGATTTATCGATATAACACATATTAATATAATAAACAATAAATAGAAAACACACATTTAGGAACGACATTCTAAAGTGTTTCTCAAAGTAATTTTATGTTTCATTTTATTAAATTTGTTAACATTTCATCTGCGATAGATCTCTTCTCACTTTGTAAAATTGACAGAAAATTTAATATGATTCTATGCAAATCTCAAAGTGGTATATGTTTATTAGTGTTTCAGTTCTAAAGGTACATCAGAGAGTGATTGATGCAGTTATTTTTATACACTCTTGTTTTTGCATATCACACAAACAATGCATGTGACATAATTGTCTTAACACATCAATAATAAGGATTCTATAAAGACAAAGTGATAATCTGGTGTTAAGCTCCATCTGCTACGAAATGATCTCTTACAGCGGAACATTGCTTTTGTTCCCTAGCCAGGATAGCTGTTACATGGCTTTTCCTTTTAATCTCACATCTGAAGACCCTCCAAGAGTATGCCCGTTTCTCTGATAGTTTTAGGTTAATCTTTTTTCTCAGTAATGAATTTTAAGTGAATTTATCCCCCCACATTTCTTCTTATCAATTTTTCAGCAATCTGGACAGAATCTGCATCGTCTCAAAGCAGAACCATTAAGCATTACTCTTTTATAAAAAAAGATCTGCAAATTCTTGCATATCGTAGTCATTGTTGTGTAGACCATTCAATAGGTTATCCACAAATAATCACTAGAGTAAGAGCGAAAGCACACCTCCCTGAGAATATCTTTTTATGATCTTGTTTTGTTTTATTTCATTCTAATCCATCAAACGGTATTATTCGTATCTTCTTCACAAGATTTAATTTTTTTTTGCGTCACAATTTTTTTTTATTGATTAAAATAGCGTTTTAGTTGTTTTAAAAATCAGAGGATATTCCATTTCTTCTTTTTCTGATTTTCATGATACTTCCACATATTTTTTTCTCTCATAAATTACTGGAGGTATGCTTCAAGGTGACGTCAAGGCTCTATCAATCATTAATCCTATTATTTTATTTATATTAGAAATAGGGAAAACCGTCATGGCAAGATGTTCTTGGAGTCGTTGGAGCCCTTTCGTTCAATTGCGATCTAAGATGTACATCATCCGATAGCTCTCCAACGACTCCAAGAACATCTTGCGAGGTATGACGGTTTTCCCTATTTCTAATATAAATCATACTAACCTCAGTGGTAGTAACAATATGCACCTGTTATTTTATCTAGGTTCATCATTTGATCTGCAACCCACTGCATCACAAACCATTTGTTGCGAAGTCTGGATAATTTCTCACTGACTGATTAAAGTATCATGGGACAGAATTTCCATATGGAAATCATAAGGTAATCTATGATTTCAACTCTATTGTCACATTGATAGCTTCAGAAGAAGCGCGTCTTCTCTGAAGTGGATCAGAAGTAGTGGACTAAATTTAAATTACTATTAATTACTGTCTTTATTTTGATTAATTTATTTTGATAGTGTTTTTATTATTATATTAATTTAGTACTAGTTTTAGATATATTTTTAGATACATATTTCATTTGTATTTAAAAATGTAATTAATTTACTATTCTATTTGTTTAACTAATTAACAATAAATTCCATCTATTGTAATATGTAAGATTGCTTCTAAACAAGAAGTTTTTTTTTTTTTTATACCTGATTAAAGTGGTACAGTCACATTAAAATAAATAATATCAATAAATTATTTATCTATGAATATAACCACGAATATGATCATTTGAATGCCCAATTAACTTTGTCCACAGCAAAATTTTTCAATTTCAACGAACTTGATAATGTAGTTACCTGTAGTAAATATGAGTGTTGCCCACTCCAAATTTTGTTACCAAGTGAAGTAATACAAAAATAACTATTAAATGCGTTAACAAAACGTATAAGTAATACATGGAAAGATGTACTTATTTCATAATATCGCAATAGTGTATTAGTTTTCTCCTATTTGAATGTGCTTAGAGCTGTAATAGTGATTATCCCTGATCTTTAGATATAAAGCAAAGATTTTCCCATGCATTCAACATGATTTAATTGAAGATGCATTAGCTAGCCATTGGTAATTAATTTCAAATGCATAAATCAATATTACATGATTAACTACTGTGTTGTAACCTCTAAATTAATGTTAAAAGGGCAGTTGTCGAGATATTTAATTATTACTCGTAAAGCGACCTTGCGTATATTTTTTTAAAAAGGCCTAAGACTTATTAAAAGAAAGAAGCAGTGACATTTGTCGTTAGCATTGATAGCACTAGTGACGGAGGAGCTGGGCTGGTAAAGGTCACAGGCACAATTGCCTTACGTAAGTGAGTTTGTTGAGAGAATGGTGACATTCTAAGTCGATTTGAAAAAGACAAACATCTCGAAGGAATTACTTTGAAGTGATTACCGGCCAATGTGAAAGTAGCAGCGACCTCTCGAGTGGAGATTAATTTAGCTACTGAACATAAGATCTTGTGAAATTACAACCAGCATTGACATATCTAACCTCAGCTGCTGAATGGTAAAACATAAACACTGATAGTGTATGGTACAGGCCTTACACCTCAGACTTTGCCACACTATATATATTACCCTCTGCACCATTAGTGTTTTACAAGTGAGTAAATGTGCGTTACAAAAGAATGAACTGTGTACAAATGAGGAGAAATCCCAAGATTATCTTCTACGTTTTATTCTTTTTATATTATTTACCTTTAAAATTAGAGGTGTTCTCCATTTTTGCATCCTTACTAGATGATTATTATTGAAATATATAAGCAAAAAATTGTTATTTTTGATGACCTTATTAAGAAATAAAAATAGTGGAGGTTATAGCATTGAACTAACCGAATACTATGATCAATAAATTATATTTAAGTTCATGATTATGTGAATATCGGAGAAAAGTTGAAATGCGCTTAGCATATCAAAACATTCGGTTGAACCACTATTGTCATGTATAAATAAATCAACGTATGAACAAAAAGAATGAATTATGAAATAGGATAAGGTCATTCGAACAAGCAACAGTCTTCATCAAAGTCCATTACATGGTCCAAAGGTTTTAGCGCATTCATTGTTTTTTCCAAAGATGTACACTCATTGAACGTATATATATATACCAAGCGCACTTGTGACCAAGTGACCCGCAGTGTTGTCACATGCGTGCCCGGTTCAAGTCAAGTAAGAAAATAAACTAAGAATAAATCAAAATC
The DNA here is from genome assembly GCA_026182355.1 of Hermatobates lingyangjiaoensis. Classification (NCBI taxonomy): domain Eukaryota; kingdom Metazoa; phylum Arthropoda; class Insecta; order Hemiptera; family Hermatobatidae; genus Hermatobates; species Hermatobates lingyangjiaoensis. Next base: position 1,138,801 of record JAPFBL010000068.1, read on the forward strand.
TGAGCAATAATAAGTGAAACTGAAGAGAATGAGGAAATATAATTAATAAAAACTTGAAAAAACCTGGAGTGGCCTACACTCAACTTTACTATAAGTAAACTTAATATCAATCTTCTTGGGTATATAATTTATAATGTCATATTTAAGCATAAAATAAATCTGTAAATGGAAAAGGTTTGTTAGCGTTTCATTCCTGGAGGTAGTACTGATAGTGACTTATCAACTTATCAATATACACGTTTATTTTTATATATCACAATAACTACAGCAGTAATAACTTTTTTGAAAAGCGAAACTGAAGATTTTGTGTTACAAAATAATCTATTACAGGAGAACATGGCTTCTGTTCCAAAAGCCATTGGGTCACTTACATCATTTATCTGATCTTCTTCTACGATTTAAGACAAAGTTTCCCATTTAAAATATAAAAATATTCCTATTTTCTAAATCAATCTAAATAAATGAAAAAAGAATCAGGCAAATATAGCTGGTGATCCATTAGTCTAGGATGAAAATCCCCTTATTTTTTTTTAATCCGAGTTATACTTTAAATGTTGTTATCTTATGAAATGTTATATTCAAAGGTTAATTTCATTAAATGATTTCCAGACTTTATTGTAATAATCAGTTTAAAACGATGTTAAATGAGGATGCCTTTGAGTTTTATTAGTGATAATTTTCTTTGAAAATTGAAATATTCTATTGAAAATAAATTTCTATTGAATGAATTACCATGTCCTCTGCACCAGCTATTCGACAGCAAAGTGAATTTGTGAGCATAAAAGTTCCAGAAATCAGTCTATCAATATATCATGTCACAAAGTGGATGGTTTATTCAATTACTATGCAATTAAAGAACCACCCACATGACGCAGCTTACATGTAGGAAATTTTACACGCAACTATGCTATAAGTAAATATATTCTCAAACTTCTTTGGTATATAATTTACCATTTAAACATAATATTAATGTTTATAAGGCAGATGAGTAATAATATTTCATACATATGGAGGCTGTACAGATAGTGATTAACCCAGTTATCAATATATATACTTATATTTGATTATCACTCAAATGATACGTATAATATTCTTGATATTACTACAGAAATAACATTTTGGCAAAGCCAAAGCAAAAAAATGTATTACAAAATAATCTCTTACAGGAGAATACTCGTATGACGTTTGCTATCATAGCAAAGTGGATCTCATATGAGATGGAAAGCTACTATGTAACTAATGTAGCTACTATGTAGCTAATGTAGTGTATGAGCCAGTGGATCTCATACATGGCCATCTATAGCACTATAGTGCCAGTGAATCTGCTCAAAAGTTTATTTGAGTCAATTCACTGAAAAAATCTGGAGTGGCCTACAGATAACTTCACCACATTACTAACTTGACATTTTTACCTTTTGGAAGTCTCGTTAATACTGCTATTCCTAATCGTCATTTACCTCCCCCGTGATTAATATCAATAGCAAGCTACACCCCTGAGCCTGATCCCTTAAAGGAATATTGGGTCTCCTTAATAATTCTACTTCAGGAATCTTAAATTTCCCTAACTCAACTGGATATAGACTAGGGATCTCTAACAAGTACCTGACACTGTCCCTTAGGCTTGAAGGCGACGGCGTAAGGCTTCTTCTATGGACCAATCCTCTAATGTTTGTAAATCTCTTATGTGAAAAAAAAAGAGACCCAGATTTAGGATCGAATTACCATCAACTTGACTTGGGTTACTCTGGCCTCTGGTTCTTAGACTTTCGTTAACTCTGTTTATCGCTTAGATTGTAAGAGGTATGTCTCTTTTTTACTTAGCCTACGCATGAATGATAACAATTCATTCGTTAGTGAACACAGAAACTGAATTTTCTTATCATACCAACTCATAACACTGTCATATTATAAGTGGCAGTGTTATGTCGGATTTTGAGACTTCTTCGGAAAACTGATAATATTACGATTTCGGACAAAGTTCTTCTCTGGTTTTTCGGTGCTTGAATTGCTCCTTTGCTAAAGTTAAGTGAGACAGTATTTTTAATTGCTAATTTTTGTTACAACTGTACTCATTCTATTATTTTATTTCTCTACAATCTCTTGTTTTTCCATAAACTTATTTTCACCTCATGATTTACTGAATATTACTTTTATATTTTTGTATTAATTTGATAATTTTGATAATTCCCTCAATTCTCAGATTTTACTTTGTTTCAGTTATTTTTTCCACTCTTTAATTACATACAAAGTGAAATAATAACATATTTTGACACAATACGTTGTCACCAGGAGAAGATATGTGAGAAAATTAATCAAGAAAGGCTTATTTGTTCATGAATACATGTACTATTTTGACATGACAGGTTAAGTTTCTTCTCTCTCACTCTGTCTTGTCTTCTCATCTACTACTGATTAAAACTACTGTTTAATTTAACCATCGTAGAACGTGATTACGCTACGTTTATATTTTGGTTCCTTAAGTATAATTGTAGCCTACAGTACCCTAATTAAAGTGCATTAATTCAAAAGTTTACAAAGCGAGAGAAATTTGCACTCATTAAGTGAAAAGACTTGATATAACATAAATTCAGGTAGTACCCAAAAATCTTAAAACATAAAGAAGTTTATGACAATCATGTTATAAGCTAAGAAAATATAGAGAGAAAATGTTTTAACATAAAAACTAGTTTTCTTGAATCTCATTAAAAGGTGGAACATGATTCTCGAGAGATATCAGTGTTAATATAAAATAAATAGGTCTCTGGAGTTAATACAGTGGCAATTTAAATTCTAATGGTAAGAGAAGTAGGAGTGTTTGTGTGAGAGGGAGCAGTGTTTTACTGAGAGTCAGAGAGGGTGAGAGTGCATTCCAGCTTTTATTAGTGTGGTGACGAGGGCTTTATACTCCACGAGCTTGGCGACCAAACAAAATACCCTCTTCAACGTAGTCCACATCACTAAAACTTGCTGTATTCTCCATTGCTTCAACCCCACAACACATAGATAAATATTCTACTATTTCATGTTTTTATTGTTTCTATAATAAACTTTTTTTTAAAAAAAAAAACAAAATTATTTCTAATATAGTTTTCAATAAATAATGTTGAATAAGGTTCAAGTTATTAACCTAGATTTCTCTTGTGGAAATGTTCAGTAACCGTTGGACAAGACTAAAGATTTCCAGGTCCTCGTTAAAGATACGTACTCAAATGAAATTCAGTGAGGTAAAATTGACTACGCCCGTTGTAGAGTCATCAGGTATTGTGTCTAGTCCATCATGTCCATTACCAAAAATAAAATAGTCCAAAGATATAACGAAAGAAGAAAACTGGTTCACTGTAAAGTAAAATCGTATATATGTAAAAGTAAATTCTTTTTATAAATAAATATATGAGCCGAATAATCGAGAGTCGTGAGTGTTAGTCCCCTTTTTTATAGTTTTTGTGTTCTCTAGTTGTAACTTTAAATATATGAGTAGTCTTTCTGAAACACTTGTACTTGTTCTAATGATTTTTTTTTTCAGTTGATCCAAACATTTGGGTGCCCTGCATTAATTTGTTGATGCTCTGACCCTTGTTGCTCTAGGATAGAACAGATAGAAATCAGCTCCCTTCTGACGTACCCTATAATTCGACACTTTGAAACTTCAAAATATGGAGATTTGGAATTAACCAGCTATACCTACAACACTGTGAGGTTCATCCCATTATGTAAAGAGCAAAAAAAAACAACACAAACAAATGTTACGACAGCTATGTCCTCAACAGAATGCCATGACATACAGAGTGTCAGGATATTTTATATAAACAATATATTTCCTAATATTAATTTGTTAAATGATGGTATTATTATTAATTAATTAAATAAATAATATTATTAATTGCTGAAGTAAACACACATGCAATGGATCATTGTTTACTTTTTGTTATCCTATTTATTCTCTATTTTTAATAGCTCACTGATTTTTTGTTGACCATAAACATAACACTTTCTACAGTTACCTTTAAATAGTTAAAACTTTCTAGATTTACACTAGGTAAGATAAAATAAGGTTACTTATATGCTGGTATCTATTACGATAAAGTTATTCTCTTCTGTAAGAAAGATTTAAAACAAATTATAAAATAAATAAAGCTGCAACTGAATGAATTAAGAGTCTCTTTTCGAATTACCATAGGGCGGGGGTTATGAGATTCCATAGTGTATTCTAACCTAAATGAAGCCAATTTAGAAAAACAATATTATTATAACCCGTGTATAGTAAAATAAAAAGTGTTTTGCTTTGAGATGGACAATATCTGAATTAGTTCGAACAATCTTTATTCCTGTATTCGAGGTATGAATGTAGCGTTGACTAATATATTTCAACTAATTTCTGTGTTACTAACAATATATCTGTATATGGAAGGTTTAATGTTCAAAAATTTAATTTCTTAATTTTAAATAAATTTTTCTTATAAACTTTCCATTCTTTTTAATATAAAAATAAGAAGCTATCAGAGTTTATAGAGAGTTAAATAAAGGAGTTTACTTTTACAATGGTATCCCGGGTCAGGAACGCTTAATTTTCCGTAAAAATTCGTATTTGAAACAAATTGTTCGAAACGGCTTGGACCCTAAACATTGTTTCAGTTTCTAAAGTTGAATTTAAGTGGCCAAAACAATGAACATATCTTAATATGTGGCGTCTTTACATACAGAGGAGCAAAAAGGCGTTGTTCACGGAAAGTTCACTACTTAGGTAAACATGTATGAAGAGGGACAGAGCACACCCATAGTCATAGTCATAGTCATAGTCAGGATGAAAACGGAGGAAACTGAAACTTTATCTAAAGCCAGAGCACAGTGGAAAGCTGTAGGTCTGCCTCATACAATTACAGTGGAACTCTGCATAATTGAATAATGTTCTGCTTACAACAAAAAATTTCAGAATTTAAAAAAGGAGTTCATAATTACCAATCAACTTGTATATTACTTTCACATTTATAACACTACGTTTTAATGTTGAAAGCACTATATATATTTTGTATGTTATATATGAATTTATATATAGCATGGAGAGTGGAGGATATTGTTATCACAACAGCTTACGATAGATTTTCTGAACGATATTATTTTCGAAAACGGGAGTTTCACTGCACATACAGCTATCATCTGTAGTCATTTGTATTTCTTTTTAAGTTTTCCAATTGTATTTTATCTTGGACAAGGTTTTTTGCGAACGTCTTAAATTATTGATTCATTATGGGACAAGGTAATTCTATTTTCTTCTCGGTCCTCGTAAGTTGTATCGGGTTTTAATAGCTCACTGACTTTTTGAACAGATTACATCTTTTGGTATTCAAAGTTGGTCTATATTAAAGATACTGGGAGGAGAGGAGGCACAGTTCTCTTCTTTTCACGATAATAATATGGAAGGTGTTATAATTACAATATATATTAACAACAAAAGTTCTACGCTACAAACATCTACCAGCCTTTGGAATAATCATTATAAGTGACATCAAGGTTTACCAAACAAAAATTTTAAAATGGAAAATAAAGATAACCCTAAAAGGAAATTTTGAGTCTAAATAAATAGTTCTGTGGGTCTTTAGCAAGTTTTGGAGGTATAAAGAAGAAAAAAACGAACTCAAATAGTTTGCTGACGTTAACTTCCGATACGAAATCCAAAACCTCATTTGTCCACATTTAATAATAATATTAATTTAATGATACACAAATTTACTTCAATAATCATACAACAATAAATCTGATATTAGAACCAGGGAGAAATAAGTCTATGAATACTAAAATGTCAAAGACTTGATAATATGTCTGTGATGGACTAAAAAGTTCGATATTTCACATTTAAGACTATTACGAAGGTAAATAGAGCTTATCATTTGTTATTTGGCATACACTTTTACTTAAATATGGCTGAGTAAATTACCATGTTGATTTTTACATGAGGAATCCTAAGTTTAGCCTTACTGTATTTAGAAAAGTAGAAATCTTTTAGGAGCATCTGACATCCTAAAGGTCCACTGAGAGAGATCTGGTGTACAATATACTCGTACATGAAAAAGCAAAGGTCATAGTCAATATTAGCTATTTTAAAATCTTGCAATCTTTAGTACAAAAAGCAGGGAAGCTAACGTTAAAGCCCTATTGACCCTACCTCCCTTTTGCCTTCCCAACCCTTTACCACTATTACATTGCAAATGAGCCTCCTGAGTTGTTTGAATGGTTCAGACGTGTGATGGCAGCAAGAACACCTTGAGAATAAGTGAAAAAAAGCTATAGAGTTCTCGCACATTATGCGGGCAGCATTGTTATAATTTAGTCACTTCATGTGGGGGATTTCATTCAACAAAACATGCATTTGCAAAACACATATGTAAAACTAGATAGAAACCCTAGTATACTAGAAAACAAATTATACGTATTAATACATGCAGGTGTAAAAGGCCTGAAATCATATTCTGTATGGCTGAATAAAAAATTTTGAAACTATTTCCTTAAGACTCTACTGATAATCCAAACTTTTTCAACAGTATACTTTGTTGGCGGAGACCTGAATATATATTTTTTCAATAAATTATGATCATGGCTTATAATGATGATAATAAATCAATTCGGTCTTCCTGCTTGAACACCGAGAACTTCCAAAACTACTGATCACGATGCATGGCGTCATTACCGACTCCTGAAATATCAACTAGCGCTTACGTTACTGACACAATGCGTGCACTAATAAAGCTTGTTGCAGAAGTAATTTAAACTATTCAACAGAGAACGGCTGTTATTCTAAATATGAAAATTACCAGCCAGGTTCTAAACACTACTTTATAAGTCATTGCTAAATACAAACATTGAATACACTATCTATACAACAACAGGAGTTGTTTCAATGCGTTTCATAAATCCCCTACTTGTTTTAATTCGATTTATATTGTTATTCTTATATGCAAGTTTTCATTTCGTTTATACCCACTAATTTGTTCTTGTTGTTTGGTAGTATCATAAATAACTCACATTAGCAAATTTAATATACAGAAATATTTCTGTGGTTATTCCATTGCTTGTATAGGATATTGCTTGCACAAGTGAATCCACTTCTGACATCATTCTTGATTTCTGCTGAAAACCCAGGGTAGGAATATGGCATTCCCAACGCCCTTCTACCCTCAGAATAGCACTACGTTAAATGATTGAATAGGTTCAAATCATAAAATTCTGTTCTAGAGTTTGTATTTCATCAAAGCAAAGAGCAAAAACAATTCAGCATGCAGTTTTCTTATACTTAGGCAAGTCTTTTCATTCTTTTTAGAATAAGGCTTTTGTGAATAAACTTTACTAATATAGCATTCCTGACTGGTTTGTCAAAATTGTTCAATTCTTTTACTCCTATCACCTGCTTCAAGTAACAGAAATTGTGAAGCCTCAATGTCAAAGCTTTGCGTTCTCTCCAAGAAACGGCGTCCACCATATTTTCATTTCTTCGTTGAAAACCAAAGTCATAAGCAGGATTTTAAACTTGAATCTCCAGAACTAATTCTAATCAAGCTACTACTATACGATAATTGCCTGTCGTATATGTGGCTATACTATACGATATTTGATATCATATACTAAAATATGACTTTTATAATGTATGTTAATGTTATGTTTAATGTAATATAATGCCTAATGTAATCTTAATGTGTATTTTTAAGATTCAAAACTATACTATATGGAGCATGCTTAAAAAAAATGATAAAGTAAAATTCCTTTAACAAATAAATGGTGTTTTTCAGTGCAGTCTTCTATGTTGACGCTTTCAGAATATAGTCTCCAAGGAGGAGAGACCAAGTCATTGGATCTCTGCAGACTACCAAACGAGAAGCTGCGTAAATCCTGCTGTCATTTACATATGTATAATAAACGACTAAACCAAAAAGATACAATATCATGAGACACTTTGTATTAGGTCGATACAGTCACAGAGGTAAAAATATGTTATTAAACTTGCTCCCCCATTGAGGGTGAAACAAAGAAAAAAATGTTGTTTTTCCTCAACAGAAAGGCGAAACTGTAATGAGATCGTGACCAAGGGATTTAGGAGAAAATAGTGTTTTATTGTGAGTGAAGCAAAGGACAGGCAGGATTTAGGTTGAAGGGACTGTTGTGCCAATGGGCAGGTCACGAACCACTGAGCTGTAAAACTCTGCTTTAATTATTTCGCAGTGTCCGCTGAATTATTTGATCAGAAATTCGCCTTTGTTTTTTTTCTGACCAACACTGTTTTATGTCAAAGTATTTAATTTACATGTGTTCCAATAAATTATTTTTTAATTTGTTATTTAAGGTAACACTGAAACAACTTTATTTAACATGAGGAAACCACTCTGTTTTTACTAGTTTAATAACAAACAAGAGACTTGTAAATGCCAAACTGTAAAGAAATGGTAAATTTTTATTTACAATTTTTTTTTACTGAATATTTTTACTGCATGAAAACATATCACAAATATATCATTTCAACTCTTTCAATATTACAAAATAAATACTATGCATATACAACTGTTTTATTAGTAGTTTTTATTAGTACAGATACCTATTTTGCACTCCACTCCCGTAGACGATACAAATGTTAATGATTGCTGTTTTTCGTGACTTTGAAAGACGAATGTTTCGCATAAGTGTGGTAGGCATCACATTTATAATTAACCAGTTTTTTCCTCAAGTCATCCGTGTTTAGGGTATTCTGATCGGAGTACTAGTAATTCAGCTAATGGGCGAGATAATAAATAAGAAGAGTTTTCGCTCATTTAGTCCCAAAGGGTATAAAATTAAAATATCCTCGTAGTTTGAATTAAAATATCCTCGTAATTTGAATAATATTTTAAAGTATTTCTTTTAAAAAAGACAATAGTTGGAAAAATCTAAAACCATATAGTGAATTAGAAATAGAAATAACAACCACTAGGCCTTTATTGCTTGCTGATATAGGGGCAGTAAGTGTGATACTTTTGTTATTTGGCATTAATTTTATTAATAGGCGAGTCACGTCTAACTCGAGTCTATGTAGAGTCGGGACCTTTAACGAGTACCTGATATCGTAAAGGTTTGGGATTTGACTGTCCAGTTCCTCTCAGAGGGACCATGCATTGCAATGTTTTATCTCAGAGGTAAAAAACAATTGGGGCCAGAGTGGGAATCAAACCCAAGATTACCAGATCTGAGGCGAGCACTAGTCTGAGGACGAAGGACTAATCTTCATGATTTAAAATCAGTTCAAAACATGCTGATTTCTAAATAAATTTCTGAAAAACAAATAAATATACAAAAAGCGAATATTCAGAATAAAAAAATGAAAAAAAAGGGCGAGTTATCCTCGTTTCTCACAAAAGAGTTTTATAGTATTTCTTGTTCAGCTTACAATCTTCAAATGTTACATCCATTTCTAACTTATTCTATTTGTGACTTAACAACTGAATGTTAAAACATATATTGAAATATTAAAAATTAACTTCTCGTAAATTTAATTTTCATATTTTCCTTTGTAAGTAGTGATGGAATTTATTCTCACTTACACATGATAGTGTAATTTAACGAATTCTTGTTCACTGAAATTTAGTGCATATACTATGTAATAAAAATGAAAGAACTTTTAATAGATTAAACAGAGACTTTAGTTTCTAATAGCACTTAATTGTGTGAACGATATATTTGAATCGCTAATGAGGCAATTGTCAGGCTGTAATTTTTTTTTTATTGTATTATTAACCAAATTGGAAAAAAAATATTGTGAAAAAAAATGTACAGTCTGGTAATGATGTATTGTTGTTCTTGATTGTGAGTATTATAGTAACTAAAGTTAATTTATTTTACTAATATATTTTATTTATAGTTGTTCAAGGTATATAGCGTGAAAGTAAGCAAGTTTTAGGCAGTTTCATTCCATTAGACGTTTACATCAACTGATTATGAACTAGTAGGCAATCAAGGTTGGATTGTGTGAACAGGTTTTAAGTTTGCTTAATATACTTAGGCGACTGAAGAAGGTAACAAGGTTAAGATGGACTTGCTCATCACAGTCCATTCATGAAATCATGAAATCTTCTCAGGAATCATTAACAACAATTTGTTGATTCAAATCCATCATTAAGTTAAAGCTAATGAAATCTTTTCCTAACGTTTGAGCTTTTCGTCTATCAACCCAAGACCCTGTTTGGACTAATTTATGACACCTGCGCGCTTAAATCTCAATCGTTGTGATATTCCGTCACGCATCCGTCATTGGCTATTAAAGTGTTCAGAAAGTAATCTGCAAACAAGAATGGAAATATCAATCCTCAGATATTTGTCTTCTTAATAAAGAAACAAACAAGAATATTGACAACAAATATAGTGAGTAAATACCACACAATAACTGCTTGCATACCCCTTTATAAGAAATTGTTATCATAATAAAATTATATATTTTTTATTTATGCAAATGGATCAAAAAGTAGGTAAACATTACCATAATATTAGTGATTAATTAACCAGGTCATACGGATTTTGGTTACTCTATCATATTTTAAGTTTTGAAACTTCAGGTATTTTTTTATTGGCATTTTTAGCCAAAGTTTAAGTAACGGTATATCCTTGATCAATGTGGAAAAGAAATTCAGACCTTAACTTGTTGGGAATTTTTTGAAAAGTTCATCTCAAGTGAAACACCTTTGGTTTCAGCTCACTGATCGTTCACTTGTGCCAAGTCACAAATATACCACAGCGTCGCTTTTTGGGTTGCTTATACGTAAGATTAAAGCTGTTTGCATAAAAATTTATGGGTGTTGATAAAAAAAATAGGTTAAATGTAAATTCATCAATCCTGCATTTTAATGGTATCGAACACCTACCTAAAAGGGCATTATAATGTTTAGATCACTCGTAAATATTATTAAAAAAATATATATTAATAAAATTAATGAAAATTGAATATATTAAGTTTTTGTAAGGGAGTTTTACTCTTTCTTATATATCTCTAATTTGGGGTAGGGTGAATAGAGATTCAACACCTCTCCCGTTGTCTTGCAGGAAAACAATAGTGATTTTGTGGCTTACACATAAAGTTTAAATTTATCTACATTGAATATGTATGCAGTTTCAATAGAAAATCTTGCTTCATTACAAACGAAAATATTGAAATAAATTAAAGTTGTTATGACTTATTACTTATGATAACTAACATTTTTTTTAAATTTTTTTGCACTTTTACCTCTTTGTTAAGGGGTAGCTCTGATTAATTCATTGCTGTTCTCCGATGCAGTCTCTCCTCTAAGGGTCTCATCCTACTCTGATGATGACTAGTGTCGAAAAGTTCAAGTAAATTGTACCTCCTCCTTCTAGGTATTATTCCAAAATACTTTGACATAAATTTGCATATAGGTCACTTACATTACCAAAAATTCGAATCTATCATTTTAAAAGAAATTGTATGTTTCACCACATACTTTCTTAGTATGGACTGTAAGGAGAGCGTTTTCTGAGAATAATGGTAGGAAATGTAGAGTTTTAGTAGACCTCAATCAAAGATACAAAAAAAGAAAACAAAACAAATTGGAATAAAAAGGATTTGAAGAGAATTGAGGAGACAGAAGGAAGAAGAGAATATAGAATAGAAGGTGGTTCGACGAGAGGAAGTATTCTATAATATATAAACAAATTTTACTGAAAAGCAACACAATCGAGATCAAACAACTCACTTCAATATTTTGACTGCCTTTTTGATCAGGTGGAAAGATATGAGTTGTTTAGAAGACAAGGACAATTATTTATTGTATAGATAATTTATGTATATTTATTTATAGCTCAGTAGCAATTTCAATCGCTATTAAGCAATCTTGCTTAATATTACTGGTTATTTCTATGGGTTTCTATTATAAGGATGTTTTTCAGTATCATTAACCTAAAGCTATCAACCAGAAAACCATTTTGACATGGTACATCAAGATATATATTGTTTCTTGGAGGTTGGAAGACTGCAATCAGTCAGAGGGCCAAAAACAATCCGTCTGCCGCAGGTATCAATTTTCTTATATACAATTTATAACATAAGAGTTTTATGTATAAGTTGCCGGTTATGTCCCTGAAGTGAGTGAAGTAAATTGATTAGATAAGAAGGAGACAAATGAAAGCAAGTTTCAACAAGTGCCTGAGCTGTAAGACTGATTCGCAGGATGCTAAGAGATAGGGGGTGGTTTAATGGAGGCCGTGACATAGGGAGTGTCGGTGGGGCAGCTAACGTCCCCCTGGAGGACTATGCCCTCTCCTACATCACCCACAATCTCCTGCACCTGCCTCTCCGCCGCATATCTCCTCCCTACTAACTCAGCGCTGCCCAAAACAAACCCTTTTTCTTTCTTTCAAGAATAGACACCTCTAACACCCTCTGCAGCCTTTGTCCGATGCAAAAACATTAAACAACCGTGTGAGCAAAAAAACTCAATCATTAAACTGAAAAAGTAAATATACAACAATAACTTGCCTGTATATGCAAAACATATGAAAATTACTTTTACTTACTCAGGTGAACGGGTGGCCTAATACTTCTGCGCTTGCCTCTGGACTGGTAGATCCGATTTCCATTCCCACTCTTGCCCTTGTTTTTGACACGTGTGAGGTGGAATACATTAAGATTCTGTACCGAACTTTTTCAAAGTCAGTTACTTGAAGATCCCAACTCCAACACACTAGAGTGAGGCAAAGCATAGGACTTCCGATGTTAAATCAATCTAGCAATACGTCTCGCCTAATTCTAAAACGGATGCCAAATAATAAATGAGTCACACTTACAGGTCGTTTGAGCAGAACAAAATGCGAAAACTGATATATTGCGAGCATTGGAAAACAAAACATTGATCTACTCTCTACATGGAATATACATATATCAAGTAGTAATTTGATATGAGTAACAATTCTATATTGTTTTCAAACAAATAAAGCAAGTTTTGCGATCCTCTGAGTCAAATAAAATAGGCTTCACATGTTGGTATCTCAACACCGCTTGTGTGTGAACAGAGTACATCAAAAACGAAAAAAAGTTATTATCACATTTTTACTTTAAAAAAGTTAATATCACAAATTTTATTTATTTATTTATTTTAAGTTATTTAAATTTCTATTTAAGTTACAGTCAAGTCCGAGACAAAGCATCAAACTTGGCACCGATGTAACCCATTTTTAAAGACAGTTAACTATAAAAAGATATTTTTTGTAATCTGCCAGAATGTGGTTCTCATAATTTAGATTAACATTCCTTGTTAAGATAATATTTATAGGCATGATTATATTTTTTGAGGATGAACTCATTTTTTATTTTTTAATTAATTAAAAAGTATGAATCTACAATAGAGTAAATGATATTCAAGTAGCATCTCACACAAGATTTGTTGAAATTTGTAGTAATTTTTCATGCCGGATAATGAAGAGATTGTGAATGGGGTTCATCCCGTAGTATGTCAAGTCAAATGGCCTTGACATGGATGGTATAAGGCACATATTAAACTACTTTCATCTAATATACGCAAAAAAAAGGGAAAGTGCAGGAATTCGATGATAAATTCATATGTTTCTCGTAGTATGTGTCACTCCGGTTCGACTAGTTTCTGTGAATAAATTTCATTTTCACCAATGTTTGGAGTTCTCCTGATGATAAACTATGCTCAAAATATCAATTTAAATAGAGTTTTAATAAGTTGAATAATAATAATAATTAATAATACAATGAAAAATATAAGCCAAACTTTACCTGAGAGCTCTAGAGACTAATTCTTCTTCATCGAAATATATATATAAATTAACGTATTTTTTCAAAGGATATACCTCTCTCCACCCTAACTCACTCTCTCTCAAATATATATATATACTATATATATATATATATATATACATAAAAAGCTTTCACATAAACACGTGAAATAACAATCAATGATCAACCACAATAAGAAATGGGAAAACAAGACTAAGATCTTTCAACCGTAACAAGCGGTCTTCGTCAGTTGGGTTTTTGACTCTGACGAAGACCGCTTGTTACGGTTGAAAGATCTTAGTCTTGTTTTCCCATTTCTTATTGTGGTTGATCATTGATATATATACATATATTGATAAAATTATCGACAGTGGAATAGAAACAAAACTTCAATAGCAATGAAAGTTTAATTTGAACCTGAAGGACTGACCGAGTCCCAATAAACTTTAGTTTTATACACAAATATATAGTATGTGTGTACAATAAATTAAATGATATTCGAGTAGCGTCTCAAACGAGATTTTTTTAAATTAGCAAACATTTTTCATGCCAGATAATAAAGAAAATGTGAATGGGGTTAATCCCGGAAGATGTCAAGTCAAACGGCCTTGACATGCATGTATATATATATTTATATATCAAAATTTCAATTAAATTCTTGAAACCCATCACGGCAGTTGGGGTTTTGACTCTAACGAAGACTGCTTGTTATTGTTGAAGGATCTAAGACTTTTTTCCCATTTCATATTGTGGTTTGATCATTGATATATATATATTATTAAAGAGTATGCCGATCTTCATTTTTGTTCGTTTTTTTTAATTTCTCCAGTTTTCTAAACTTGTTTAATCTTCAGGAAAATAAACACTAACTCCGAAAGATATTCTTGAGTTCATAGTAGTAATCGAATAATACACCTAAAGCTAACTAAAAACACAAACTATACATTAAATTATTCCAACGTTTCGGTCACTTAAAACCTTTATTACTTAGGTTTAGAGTTTATATTTCGATTACTACTATGGAACTCAAGAATAAATCTTTCGGAGAGTTAGTGTTTAGTTTACCTGAAGAGTTAAAAACCAAGTTTAGAAAACTAGAGAAATTAAATAAAAAAACGAACGAAAATGAAGATCGGCATACTCTTAATAAAACATGTCTAAATGAAGGTCTGCTTCCCAAAATATACTAATATTTCATATTATATTATTATAATTTATCTATATATAGGAAAGAACATAAAAAATCACTACAGACCTCACATTGATATTTAGACATTCGTCCGTCTCTGAACCAGTGCGCTTGGTTTCCCTCTCTTATCTCCCCTGAAGACGGTTCAAATCGAAAATTAGAGACTGTAAGTGTGTTCTTCTGATTTCTCTGTTTCTTTGTCTATATTGAACTATAGACAATAAATTGTCGGGCAACCCATAATTTAGATGGGTTGCCCGAAAATTTGAGTTTGTAAGTGTGTTTCTGTATTTTTCTACCTACCTATTTTAATTTTACCTAACCAGTACTTTATCTGAGATAATTGTTTATATCTTCTCCTAATTCTTTTCTTTAAGACCGGGTACGGTTTTAAGCTGGCAAATAACGAAAATAACTGCCGAAGCGCCTAAAACGTGCTTAGTATCCCATTATCTTTCAACCTGAAGAGGATTAGAAAATTTGAGTCTGTAAGTGTGTTTCCATACTTTATGTGTTGCTCTTAGTTAATTTAATCGTATATATATATACTTTAAGCTATTGAAATACGATTTATTTAGCCAAATAGCAATAATTAAATGAATTATTTTTTAAAGGAATCGAGGCAAAGGAATATTCAGAAATGTGAAATAAATTGGAGTGAATCTCTGACAAACACTTGCATTTCCATCTAATGATTATGTGTTCGAGATTCAATGAAGGACTGTTCCTAATGCTGTAATAAGATACTTTCGATGAAATGCGAGCTTAAACTGACGATTGTAGGTCAATAACGACAAAGAAATATAGATTAAATCTAATTAATACACTGACAATGAATCATCTTTGAATTCAACAAATCAGTTCACCAACCGTTCTGAACCAGTGCATTTGTTTCCCTCACTTATCTTCTAATGAAGACAGTTTTCATCGGATTTGCTGATTAGATTTACTGTTAATATTACTTAACAGGACATGTTATTCTTATTGAAATCGTTTTGACCTTATTACATTTTCAATTAGCTTGATCGTCTTCAGGGAGTTCAGTACCAATAACTAGAATATCAAGCAGTAATAACTTGTTAGTTATGTCTTATTAATAGATTCCTTGAAGCAGTTCACATTAGTAGAGACTTTTATCGGTAAGTATCATATATGAAGTTAAGATTTAAAATATTTTTGGCATTTTCAATATTGTTGTGGATATATGGTTACCTAACGGTACATCTACAGCGAGCTTGGTCTCCATACTTATCTCAAATGGGATGGGTTGCACGAAAAATTGAGGTTTGTAAGTGTGTTTTCTGTACTTTGTTTGCAACCTATTATTTAATTTTAATGTTATATATATATACATATATATCAAACAAGAATTAAACACATTTTACTGAAGTAATTATATTCTCAAATATTAACCGTTTCAAAACGACAAAAATAACTGAAAATAAAAACAACACATAAATATCCAACCGTCTCTGAACCAGTGCGCTTGGTTTCCCTCTCTCCTGAAGACGGTTCATACCAAAAATTAGAGACTGTAAGATTGTGCTTTTAATTTATCTACGTTTCTCCTATATATATATATATATATATATATATATATATATATATATTTAAATATAATATATAACGATTTCGCATAAACACGTGAAATAACAATCAATGATCAAACCACAATATGAAATGGGAAAACAAGTTTAAGATCTTTTAACCGTTGGGTTTTTAACTCTGACGAAAACTGTTTGTTACGGTTGAAAGATCTTAGTCTTGTTTTCCCATTTCATATTGTGGTTTGATCATTGATATATATATATAATTTTTGTTGTTGTTGAGGGTTGAGGTCTTATGATTGGAACTACTTCTCTCGCCGACGTTTCGACCTATATTTATGTTACCCTCGCAACAATTTTTTACAATTAGGACTATTACTAATACAATATTGAATATTATTTGCATTTTAAATTTTTACATAAAAGGTATTAGAGAGGTAGTGATCAATAAATCTGGTATCACAACTATGGATTTTACAATTGATAATGGTACTTTCTTTTATTGCTTTTACCTTATTTTAGTACTATACAAATCAATATTTGCTTACCTCAGAAGCAAGATTGAAGTAAGCAAATTTTAAAGTAGCAATTATTCTTTATTACTTCTGCAATAATGTAAAAGCAATAAAAAAAATATCCATGAATCAATGTTAAAATCCATACTTGTGATACCAGATATATCGATCACTGCCTCTCTAGTACACTTCATGTAAAAAAATTAAAATGTAAATAATAACCAATATTGCATTAGCGATAGTGCTAATTGTAGGTGACATAAATATAGGTTGAAACGTCGGTGAGAGATGTAGTTCCAATCATAATCTCAATTATTCAATTGTACAAACTCAATCTTCAGCATTAAGACCTCAATCCTTAACAAAAAAAAAAAAAATTATGTCATACGAATAAAGGGTCAAGAAAACAAATCATGATTTATATCCAGTAACGGCTTTCGTCTGTGATTCAAAGAGAATTCCTGTTTGGATTGGGTTTCATTTTGACTTGTATTAAATAGATTAAGAAATGTGAATTATAATTATTAATTATTCATATTTTTTTAGGTACCTAGGTTGCAGTGGCAATCCCACAAGGGAACACACGTAGGCCAAGCATTTGCCCTTTGTGATACCACACAATGAATATTGATTCTTCTACAGTGGGAGTCCTAAATTTTGCCTAACTCAAATGTATTTAGAGTAGGGATCTTTAACGAGTACCTGACATCGTACAGGCTCGGGACCGATGGTTTAACGTCCTTCTCCGAGGGACGACGTGCTCAGATTTATTCACCTCCCGCGTGATTAAATCGAGGGCCAGGTGAGGATTGAACCCCGGTCCTATCAGTCCAGAGGTGAGCACGTAACCACTGAGCTAGCCTGGCCCCCCATTATTCATATTATTATTATTAATTTTTGCATATAACTGGATAGAATGTTAACAAAACTTTCTTATTTCTAATTATTAAAAAAACAGCAAAACTTGCTTTGATAATCTTAATTTTCCTTACATTAAAGTTGCAATTAATAATTAGATAAAGTAAAACTTTTAGATTCACTTTATATTTATTTCAAAGAGTAGCATTTGTTCGCTATTCCTTTTTAAAGTACGTGTCATTCTCTATGTTTTTAATTTGTTACTTCAGAACGGTAATTACTGACAGCATATTTTTTAATTACATATCAAATAATTAAGAACTTTTAATTAAGTTATCATTTTCACAGGGTATAACTAGAAATATTTACTATTTGAAATAAACATTATATTCTTAATGTTTATAAAATTAAATTAACAATATATGTTTGGTCGCATATTTAAAATAACTATTACTAAGTTAAGTTAATAAGTTTTATTTATTTATTTATTTTAAATATTAGATTCATTCAAGTAGAGTCACAAACTAACCGAGGACGTGCTTCATAATCTATACCATCAACTTTTCCCTGGAATAGAGCATAGCTGACGTAGGTTTACATCCGTTGAAAACAGCTGCCCTTGCAAAGCTTGCGTCAGACACTTGCAAGGGGAATGGATCATGCGTTTTGGATGAGTTATGGGTAGTAAATGTGGGGCAGGCTTTTATGAAATCATCCCGGAGGGCAACATCCCGGTTGCAAATATAGCTCTATCGTAGACGATGAGATCGATTCTATCAGCAAAGCGGCTTAGAGACAAGGAATCTTCAACACTCTGAGAAAGACGGTTTTTATCTTCAACTGTACCACAATACAGTCCATTTCATCGAAAGTTTACTCATTAAAGGAACATTCATTACTAATGTTGCAATAGTACACCTGCGTCCTTTCACAAGAGATGAACACACATTTCTACTGGTCTCTGGGCACTGAGTTCTGGAATGAGCCAAATATATTTGTTTTCACTTTAAAGCAGAGAACCTTTATCTGCGGACCAATTGATCATTCAGTGGTAATTGTTACCATCACCAGAATACCTCTAGGTATATATCTTACAAGTAGAAACTCTGTAACACAATAAAATCATCTGATCTCCGAGTATACGAGATATAAAATAGTAATGAAAATCTTTAACGGACTTGATATCTTTAATGGGCCTATTTTAGGACAGGCATGTACGACATTATAAACCAGATGATACAATTGACGAAACAATAATCAGTAGGCAATAAAAAATGAGTCACACATACTGCACCCTATTGTAGAAGTCTCAGCGAAATAAATAATTTATTATTAAAATTCAGAATATAGTATTTATTGGATTGAGCAACATTCTATCCATTTCGACCAACAACTCTTAAAGATTGCAACTCAGGCAAATTTTAACTAGAAAAAATGTGGGACTTCTCGCGTGGGATCAACTTGACAACTGAAATGGGTGCCGACTATCAAATGAGTCACACTACACCAATGAATAACATATAAAATAGAACAAATGCCATTTGATGTTGGAAACTTATTAAAATTATATAACAATTTTCCATGAAATTTCGTTGAATTTAAGTAAATATGTGGTATATGTAGTATTATATTAAGAAAGGTAATAATTTGTTTGATAATTTGAAAACTGTGAGAGGAATGTAGTAGTAATAAGGATGGAGAATATTCGGTGGGAGTTGTTGAACAGTATACAGTGGCATACAGTGGCGATTTTTGAGAGAGTAGGAAAAAAATAAGGGTAATATAAAAAGAAGGGTTAGTGGAAGGTGGGGAAGAGCCAATAAAGAGAACTACTGGGATACAGGGCGGCGGCGGGGGCGGCTTTAAAATGGAAAGCACGTTTTACGGCCTCGCGGGGGTCTTAGCGGATTTTTATGCCTCAACAGGAAGGAAAGAGCTTTACTAGCTTCAGTTACGTCAACAAAAAAATAAACAAGCCTACACCTGCAGGCTTTAATTCACTTGGCTGAAACAGTTCGAGGTTGAGAGGATTTTGGTCGTGTTTTCTAGAGATTAAGAACAAAAAAAAATCGAGTAATAAAAGTCGTTAACGAGAATTTTATAACGTTCAATGCTGCAGGAATCAGAATTGGAATACAAACTGTCTTCATCATTATTCAATTACCAAAAGTAATGTCTATGAATTAGTGAACACAGAATATGGGTACTGTCAGAGTTAAATCACAACTACAGTTAGTTAGAAAGATTTAATGCATCAACCAAGTGTGATCAATACAAAGAAAAAACCAAACTGTCACAGAACAGCTTGGTCATGGAGGAAACAACCGTGATAAATACTGCCTAACATCAATATAACGCCTTAGTTGGAGTTCAAAAAATATGACCTTGCTGTATTTCATTGCTCCTCATACCGATTTGATTAGATATATTTTTACCCTCGCAGTGAGCGATAATGCAGAATTGACGTCATTTGGGGTGAAATAAAGAAAAATAAATAAAACTATACTTACACCAATGATAAAGCATATATTTTAATTACTTTTATTTATGAATTTGGTTTTCTATTTTCGATTGTATTAAGAAGTGGTAATTTTAAGCAACAGCACCTATAGAAATCTCAAAAATCTTGGGGCCTAAGACTCCAACTTATTATTGTGCTTCATTGATGCGTCTTATATTGATAACACACATCAAATTAGAACGAAGAAAATATAGAAACAAATACATGGAAAATGAAGTGATAACCCACTAAAATATGTCGACAACTACCTTTATTGGAAAAGGAAAACGTCGACAGACAAGTAACGTGTTCATTAATCAGACTCTACACAAACTGAAATAGACTAAAGCAGAAAACATGTCTTGACGAAGGGCAGAAGCCGATAACAAAGCAAAACAATAATAATATCAATGAGAAACATATGGATACAACAAAATTAATGAGTAAACTATTGAATTAATAGAAAAATAAGTAACTGATATTTTCAATATTAATTCCTGTTAATTATGGTATTATACATATTATCTGTTTAGTGTCTATAATACCTGTTATATTTGTTACTGCTTTCTGTTTGTTCCTTCTATTACCATTTTGCTATATGCTGTCTTCATGTCTCATTCTCTTTCTTCTGTCTTCCTGCTTTTCATGATCACAATACTTTACTCATAGAAAAAATAAATGAAAAAAAATAGCAAAAGATATATGTTATGAAGGAAAAAGTCAGACTATCAATGTATTGATCTAGAAAATATAGCTTGCACTATGATTATACATGGGGTGGTACTTAGTACGCGATTTAGGTGTCATAAAATGCTTTGATATCCGATCTCGGTCACTCACCATGATTTCAACTATGCATAATCTGAAATTTGTTACAATCCTTATTCGGGATGGACGCCATCCTCATAAAGAAGATCCATGTGATTAAACCATGTATTTAAAAAAACAAAAATTCTCAAAAATTAGTTAGACGATATTTGTGTGAAACATATATATTCACGTGTTAGTTGATCAAGTTTATCAAGAAATTGCTAACGAAATGTATGCAGTCCTTTTTTGTATGATATGATACATTCAATAAAGAAGAACACGTCACATAATGTTCCTGTGGTCACATATTGTCTCGAAGATTATATAAAACCTAGAAATTCCGTTGCTAGAATGGAAAATACGAAACTTCTTATTCTATTTGCTTCGGAGATGCTTTACTTATTTCATTAACTGAAATTATTCACTGAATGGACAATTAATCATTTGACAAATTTTAAAGAAAATATTTTATTTCATTCTCGGTTTGTCATATGATGTGAGGAAATCATAGAATACTGTAGTGTACATACTAACTGGTAGAATTTATTTCGTGGAATAATATCGGAAATAATTTGAAATCGCACAAGCTATACAACCAACTACAAAAAATACACTGTCACTGAGATATCCCAACATAAGTACAGTTGAAGCACATAAGATCACACCGTCACTAAGTTTACACAATCCAAGTATAAACCAAGCACATTAGATAATATTGACACTAAGGTAAAAACTATAGACTAAGCATACAAGATCACACCATCATAGATCAAATAACAAAAGTACAGAATAAGAACATAAGATCGTACTTGATAACCAAACACAAGAACAGTCTAGGTACATAAAAACACACATCACTAAGATCGCATAATAAAAGTATAAACTGAGTACATGAGATAAAAAGTTTAGACTAAGCATGCAATAACACATCATCAGTAAGGTCGCATAGGAAGGAAATAAACTATGCACATTAGATCACTTATCACAAAGAAACATAACAAAAGTAGAGATTAAGCTTTTAAGATTACACTGATACTAAGGCCGCATTATAAAAAGTAACCACTAAGCATATAAGTTCACACCGTCTCTGTGATAGAACATCAAATTAAAACCTATAAATCATATCATACATACATTACTAATTATAGTTGTACTACAATAATGACGACTATCGCAACCATAACGAAACAAATGCTGCAATGCACGGTCCAAAAAACTCAAGCAATCACCTTAAATGAATTAATATGTCTTCATTAACACTTAACATATAAATTAACTCTACGAAAGAAGGTGAATAACTTGTTAAACAATATAAAATAGAGAAATTAGTTCTCTAAATTAATTATGATTAATTAATAGAGGTTGAATAAACCATTAGAAATATCAAATTAATATTTCATTACTAAATTTTACACTAACTTGTTTGATATCGATTCTGACTTAATTAACAGTCCTCAAAAGTTAATTTATTCCTATTTTAGAAATATTTTATAAGCATTTAATCTTGGAAGATGATTTCTATTCCTGCAAGGTGCAATATACTAAATGGTAATTTAAGGGTCAGAAGCTTCAAGGATTTGGATGAATATCATGCGCACAAATTTATACAAAACTAGGAAAAACTAATGTGATCTCCATGATTTACCCCAACAAAATGTAATATTAAAGCCAAACTTCAAGTTCCGTCTGAGGGCAAACAGTATCTTAAATATGAAATTTGTTAGTGAGTGAAACTCTTTTACTTTTTGAGAAATCCTCACAGTTACACACATAAACTCACCTGTTATTTATTTGACGCTGGGGATGATCTGAAATTGTGTATTTTCCTTTAAAATTCAATATCAATATATGAACTTCAGTGTATTTCTCTCACACATCCATATTTCATACTGGGGAAATATGAAAATGAACATGTATCCAATGACCTTAAAAAAACTGTAAGATGATAATAAAAAAAAAAAATTGTGGAGCGTTTTGATTACATTGCAGGATATTTCTTTTTTTATGTTTCATAGAACTTTACAGCAGTCATTAAATATTTTCAAAGTTGATGAAAGAAGTTTAACTGTAAAAACAATATTACTGCAATTACATCAAAAGTGTGAATATAAAGATATTAATAAATATAGTTTTATATTTCATATGACTAGAATGACATCGAATTTTCAATACATGAGGGAATATTTAATATAGTGGACGGATGCTTGTTGGCCGACCCAATATTGGCTTGACTGGTCCAATACCACATTCTGTTATTTCTTGACCAATAATTTATTTTCGAGACGTATACATATCACGAATCACCGAATAGTTCTGAGTAATATGGTCAACAAATTACGTTTAATAACCTCTTCATTATTAAGGGTAACAGCGTTTGTAATAGTCCACTGCCTTCATAGTTCAGTATTGCAATAATATAATACTACCTTCAAAGAATAACTTATTTGTCCCATGAGTAATAGATTTGCTCCTGGTCTTAATCAATGACTGCTTTTTCTTAATTTAACCTTTTAAAAAGTTTTGTTTAATAGTTGCTAATCATTTATAGTGTGTTTGTTATCAATTTTTAATATTTATCTTATTTTTAAAATTTTTATTGATTTATTTATTTCATTTATTCCTGTCTTCCCTGCCTCCGTAAGTTGGCTGCACTGATTGAGTGTCTCTTCTATGAGACTTCACTTCAGTCACCACTTGTCTTACGACTGACTCACATCTTCCTACTTGATGATGAGTTAGTCGAAATATAGTAGAGAGTTTTTGTGAACCGGTTAATTTGTGAATCCGGTTTATATATATATACGAGTTCATATATATTCTAGTAATCCACCAAAAAGAGTAGGCGATATTCTGAGGTCTTTCAACTTCACCTCGTCAGTGATCAAGCAGGAAATAAAGAAGACAAGTTATCTAACTTGGAAATTGGCAGCACTCGCTGTGTTTATCCCTATTAAATTATTAACAGTCCTAATCTGTTTGATTTCTTCAATTACAATTTCATCCAATTTAAAAAGACTTAGGTTATATCGACTAAATTGTTATAAGATTCAAGTAATTGTTTGTGGTGAATCACTTTAGTATTTGTATCACGTTTTATTGTGATAACTTTGCACCACAAGAAAAAATAAAAATCACAGAAATAAATGCTAAGTGACTTTTTCTCTTTATGTCATCAGAGAGAAAACAAAGAAGGCAACACAAAAGTTAACCAGAACAAAGGTAATGAAAAAGCTGAAAAATTCAATGTACAATATACCTTGATAAGAAAAAAATACCCAATGAAGTAAACAAGGTACACAGTATGAAAATAAAAACATATATAAAAATTAATAGATTAATTTAAAAAAAATATTTTCCAAATAATAATTAATTTATAAAAAAAATAATATAAACAATAAATAAATAAACGATATAAGAATAAAGAAATGGTTTAAACAACACATGATCAGAATCAACAATTCAGTCAGAGTACATGTCTCTTTGAAGATATGTTTTCAATGATTAATAGTTACCCACAGGTCCAATTTGATTAACTATTCCTTCAACCAAAACATCATCTAGTCTAAATAGCCCATC
Source organism: Hermatobates lingyangjiaoensis (assembly GCA_026182355.1). Taxonomy (NCBI): domain Eukaryota; kingdom Metazoa; phylum Arthropoda; class Insecta; order Hemiptera; family Hermatobatidae; genus Hermatobates; species Hermatobates lingyangjiaoensis. The sequence goes on from JAPFBL010000068.1 coordinate 1,163,558, forward strand.
ATGATTGAATTGATGAGTTTTTAAAAATGATACTTAAGGCACTTCCTACTAGGTTCTCTTTCTATATCAGAAGAGAGAAAGATGAATTCCTTGGAATCTTCACATTTTATGGAATGAATGTTTAAATTAACATGTTGAAACAACTTGCACTTGACTCTTTTTTTCTCCTAATAGAATATTCTATGATAGATAGGTGACTGTAAATTCTAATGACCTTATCTTTACTTTAACTCTGCATAACTCATCATCAGGACATGAATGAGGGAGTCAAGTGGCAAGGGGATTCTAGCCATGTGCAGAAAAGTGCGCGAAAATGTAATGGTAGACAGCGTGGTCTTTTACCACTCTAACTGTTTGGGAGGAGTGTTGAAGATTCTTTGTATATAAAGATGGCTGAGTGGTGGGTGGAAGTTTAGTGGGTTGTCTCGCCAGTGTTAGCAACATAGTTTAGGGGATTAAGGCGGAGGGTTGGGCTCTTCTTCTACCTGCGTAATCTGATTTGACCAACAAAGTAAACAGTTTTAATGGAAGGTTTAAACTGAAAATTTCAAGATTTATCTCTGGCTTCTTTTCCCCTATGATTATGGCGTCAATTAATTGTAAACATAAATGGTTTTTATCTTTATTAATAATATTGGTTTTGTTAACTATCAACTTGTTAAAGTAGACTTATGTGTGAGTTCTGTGCGAACATTCAGAAGACTGACTTACTTATGGGTAAATACTGATTCATCGGGATAAGAAAGTTGCCGTATCTATGTATGTGTACAGTATAGCGTAACACATTCTAATATGCATGTTAAACAGTACAACATGTCAATGATCAAACCAAAATGTGAAATGGGAAAACAAGACTAAGATCTTTGCGGGTTTTCACTTTCCTAATCCTTGACACCATAACTGTTGTTATTAATAGCACATTAATCATTAAATTACTAACATCTAATCTGGTGATATGTTATTAAGAACATCCTATCTCAAACTGAGTGCACTTTCTTTGCTTATTATCGTACTCTTTAAGAATACAAACAATGTGAACGTGGGTTTAGCAACCACTATGCTAAGCCTACGCATCATAGGTCTCAGTAGTCAGTAGCGATACTACACTACCGTTGCTATGTTATTCACGCCAATTCTCATAGTATCACGCTTACTAAGGTTGTCCTAATATTCATTTCTGAGTTTTTCTGTACATGTTTTCTTTGTGTCTTACTATACATATCGTCTTGAATTTTTTACGCAAAAACAATCTTACTCTAATCTGAGTTGCTAATCTCCTCCTGATAACGAATGTTGTTCTAGTAATAATTTTACTCCTTTCTATGATGCGTGAATTATTCTTTTTTATTCAGGTTGCTTGAATCACTGTTTTTTCATTTTAAATAAATGAAACTTGATTAAACTTTCATGTTAGTATGGACTCATAAATGGTCGAAATGTTTTTATTTTTTCTATAATTATTCATTATATAATAATAATATAATAAATGTACGCAAAAGAAAGCATGGGATAGAAGGAAGAACCCAGAAGAAATTTATTTCATTTGCTGAATATATTCATTTTAGTGGTTTATATGGGTAGGAGTTGTATATGGATTATGGGCATTAAAATTTAACGACATGTAGCAGGGTTTATGAGCGTGATCACTCCACAGCTTTATTGCGACACATATATGAACGACTGGGATGTTTGATATTCCTTGATGTCACATGTAAACAAGGCCCAAACTGACTGCAATCAACTATATCAATACCATTTTCTTAATTCTTTGTTACGATCGTATGATAATTATGATCTCTATGATGTTGGGAAACACCTTTATATTGATTTCCTTACTAAAACAAAAAGTAATATTATACTTATAGCGACTGAGGAGCACTCAATGTCCGAGTAATGAGCTAGTATGAAGAGGTTTTCTGCAAGCCGCACTAGGTTGATTCGTCAAGTAATCGTTTCAATGATGTAAAAAATGTATACAATTTGTAATTTACGAAAGAATTTAAATCTGAATTACTAAAGAGATTATTAGATTCAACAGAAAGAAATTGAAGAGGGTTCAATCAGCATTAATTAAACGTTCTGATATTACAGAAAATAAGTCAATTACAAATGAAAGACTTTCAGGAAATGATAGCAGATGAACAGTCTTAGTCACATAAGAAATCTGCTCTCAATTGAGAATGTCTGGGTGGGAATGCTGATATCAGAAACTATAAATGGCATGAGAGGGCATGTATATCGGGAATTTAAATAAATGTCTAGTGAGAGGGAAGACATTTTAAAATGTAATATGCCGAGCTATTTGGCTGGCGTTTGCAAGTCAAAAAGAACTAGTCAAGGTATAAGACACAATGCAAAGTGGGGGACAATACATGCAGTCATCATCTTCTGCGGAGACACCACGATTCTGTCATTCTTCTTCCTTTCCTTTGCTCTACTTTCTTCATTCAAGACCATCTAGAGGTCTCAGTTAAACATAGAAAGCCATCTCAGAGTCAGTCATTTGTTAAAAGTAGTCAGCACGGTTTCTGTTATTCATTTTTCTTTGTTTGTCTTTGGTGCTTTTAAGTTAATTTATTTATGCAATATTAAATTTAATCAGTCAAAATATATATTAGTCTAAAAATATATATTCTTGTTTAAACACTGTAGAACTAATGCTATTACATAGGTGATGTATACGGCAAAAAGGAATATATCAAATTATCTTTTACACTTTTACTAATTGAGTCAAATAGCTATAGTTCAATATTGTATCAAAATTATTAACTTTTGACTCCTTAAGTTATAAAATGGGGATCAGGCTGAAAAACAAGTTTGTCAGAATGTGTAGCTCTCCACAGCAAGAAGGTAAAAGGTATCATGTATCAAAGACCTATTTTTTTAAATATAATCTAGAAGTAAAAACTGTTTACTATGTAACTAAAAGTTGTTTAGATTTATTTGCTCTATATGATATTGTAATTTAAATTTAGGTTAAGAAATATAGTATTTGAATGTTTGCTTAAAACGTTTAAAAAATACAAAAATTATTTAAAAAACTTACGGACACCTATAAATCAAATTTCTTGAGAAGTCAGTATACCTGTAAAAAAACATGATGCAATTAATAATCTGCAGTGATATAAATAAAATATCTAGACTATTAGAACAACATATGATAATTTCATCCGGTTGTAAAAATAATGCAGAAAAGACAAATATATAGGAAGAATAACAAATTGTTTGAAGAAGAAGCTTAACAAAAGTTTTTGAGTTGTGTTATAAAAGTTGAAATTATGTGTTATTTGTACTGGTTATTTTAACGAGAATATTTGAAAGTATTATATATAAATGAGAGAAAGTAAGTACAAGTGTAAGCATTCTAAACTGGAAAGAATCGTTTGATCTGCTGCTGGCTATAGAAGAAGTAATCCTGGAAAACACAAACACCGAATGCACTCAAGCTTTTGTGTAACGTAGCTACGATAACAGTATATTTGTGTTTCAGCTTCCATGAAACCCAGGGAGTTTGTGTGCTGATACCTCAATATCTTAAATTATTTCGAATTCAAGATAGCATGAGTGTAATGTTACAGTGAATCGTGCTTGTCACGCTAACTGTAGTGTATGCTTGAAACCCACTATATTCTTAAAAATACAGTTTATATTATGTCATCATTGGCAACAAAATTGCATATGAACGTCATTAAAAAAGGCGCATGAAAAAATAACAAAAGCATAATTGAAATTATTCATGCATTTTCCTTTCCCATTTGCCGATGAGTTAAACGTGCAGGCAGTTCAACGCTTATTCTTCACCTGTGGAAGTCACTGTGTATATTACTATCCCGAACGGATATATGCATGAATGCATATACCTCAAAACTAATTAGGTTGGTATGTGATTGTACTGATACCTCTAATATAAAAGCAAACATGGAGAAATATTTCGAACATAAGAGAAGTTGCGCATTACTAGTGCGAATCCAAATAACCTCAAATATAGTGTTTACTTGGTTTCAAGGTTTACTTTTACAAAGGCCTTTTTCTATTATTTTTACAATTGTTAATAAATCATAATTTTTTTTTTGCTGAGAAAAAGGTCAATTTGAAAACAAGGCAGCGAAGCGATCCAAGGACGCAACACAGTCAAGCAAAACAAACCAAGCATCAAACAAACACCAAGCGACTTTTAAACAAATCGGCCATTAGCAAATTACCAATCGCATTGAAAGGCTAAAAATACAGCATTCAATCACGAGACGCCTGGCAGGGCAGGCTGATTCAGTAATAGAGACCGTCACTCTGACGGCACACACGGCCGCACCGCAAGTGTGCCACTAAACAAACAACACGTCAAGGATACAAGCCTTGTATAAATAAAACCGTCAAATGCTTATAATATTCAAGTCCACTTATAATAAATAATCTCCAGTAGTCTGCAACCAACTTCACTATAAGAACACCTATTAACAAAAAAATTGATTTGGCTAAATTATTGTGGAAATTTAAGCAGATTTATATGACCTAAATCAAGCATGGATGATAACAAAATTAATACTGAATGCAATATATTATCAATCAAAACATTAAATGATATAAGGGACGAGAGATGTAATGAATGCTTATCAATTTTGTTCGGAGGCCAGGTTAGCTCAGTAGTTAACGTATCGTCTCTGAACTGGTATATCCAGGGTTCGATCTCCACCCGGCCCTCGATTTATTCAGGCTAGAGGTGATTAAATCTGACCACATCGTCTCTCTTGAAGTACGTTAAACCGTCGGTCCAGAGACTGTACGATATCAGGTACACTCGTAAACGATTACTACTCTAAATATACTTGAGTTAAGAAAAATTTAGGACTCCCAATGTAGTGTTAACCCCGTAAATAAAATGGGTGCCAAATAATAAATGAGCCACAAATTTTGCTCCTAGAAGAGCACCAAACGATGAAAGACTTATAAGTATGGGCGTTGGAAAACAAACAAAACAAACAAACATCAATTCGGTGCGGTAGAGTTCATGCAACCAATTATTTTGTCAATTTTTCCATTTTACAAAAAAGATTGATACAGTAATTTTTTAGTAGTGGCCAAAAATAGAAGGCGTCGTTCCTCAACTATAATTACATATCCGTTAGATTTCATTAAGGCTTGTCAAACTGTCACACTTTTAGCGCGTTGACGGTAATGTCTGTACACGCTTCTATACAGTCTCATTTTAATTTCAATTTATATAGTGTACCACCCACACCATTCGCATATTATCCTAGTTTGCATGATCACTACACCTTACTTGCGGTAATATTAACAAACTACAAGCCAATATAGTCAACAAGGCAGCAAAATCCCTGCATAGGAAATTTTGATTCAAAGAATCACTTTAGATGGTTACTACTCTTAGAATCTCTTGCAATCCCTCAATCAATACTAAGAAAACAAAAATGGACACATAGCTTGTCCACAAGCAACTTGATTATAAGAAACACAAGAAAACACCATGTTGGAATACTCGACGACCATTGGTATATAACGATTAATCAAATTTGTAAATATAGAAAATGCTACAGTTGTAGCATTACAAAAGCTTGAAACACAAAAGATCTCTATATGAGACGGCAACTACCAAAACCATGTTGAATACGAATTTTATAATAGATCACGGAATAAATTTAAATGTTATTTAGTTTGTAGCTAAAATATGACGACATAAACGGCTGAAATATATTTCAGTTTATTGTAAAATACTCAATTTTATCTCTCATAAGCTTTCATCAAGTTTTTAACTTGAATTGTCATAAAGAAAAAAAGAAATTCAAACGTTTACCAAGTTTATTAGTAAGGTTTGAATGTAACTGACTGAACTGGGAGAGGTACAATCAGCCTTCATTTGTTGTGGTTAGGGTTAAACCTGCCTATGAGACTGTTCTGTGATACTGGAGGAATCAGCTTTCGCGGCCTGTCAAGATTATACTTTTGTGAAAGACGGCTGTTTGTTTGGAAGTGGTATTGGCTGATTTAGCGTCACCTTGTGCGTCCTTGGCTATGCTTCTTGTTTCTTCTTCTTATCCTTTCCATCTGTCTCCTACTCCTTCTTTTACTCTTAATATTTTATATACTTCTTAATTCACTATTCTCTGTTGCTCTTCTCTGGTTAAATTTCAAAGCCATGGGCCGGAAACGATTACAAAAGCAAAATCTTTATGCTTAACTGAAAATGTTTACAAATATTTTGATGAAGGATTTTTCTATAAGCACACTAAACATAGATGGATTAAACTTTATAATGAATTTTCTTTTTATATTCACTATATATCAATCAATGTCTAACCTCTCTACATTTGAAATTTAGCGATAATTATTAAAATGTATTTATAATTTCAAACACTAACTGTGTTGAACCAATTTGTTTAATATCAACTCGTTCTTTCAAGTTTTTATCAACCTATCATTGGAATACAATATTTTGATAGAGAAGGAGTGCTTGTTGAACATCGCTTCTTTGAAAGGGACATGAATGTTGTTCCCTAGAGGGTAGAAGATCAGGTGTTCATATAGTCCCCTCTTTGTAAATGTGTTTTTGCATGCTAGAAGATATATGCTAAAGGTGAATATTTGAAGTCACCCTCTCTATTTGATGGGTGTTTAATATTAACGTAAAATACTTACCTTGATGAGGAACAATGAGAGCTGTATTTGTCAAAGCAATGACTTCCAATGTGTTCAATTCACTTCTTATAAATATATTTAAATGCATTGCAAATCGACACACATCAATCTCTTTCATCTTATATATTAAGTAGACTACATCCAGAAAATTTACCAAAGGAACTGAAGTGACTTTATAATTTAGACATTCAACTATTTCTATTCAATTTCATCTCATTTAAAAAAGACAATTCAATAATTCTCTCTCCTGGGAATTATGAGGAAGTTGCACGAATTATAAGTAAATTCTTGTTATCACGAAAAAAATTCCCAAAATTAGTTTTATTAATGAAACATGCATATGCGAAATCGTTATCATGTTTTCACTAATGTAACATAGATTTACCTGAAGAACATTTCTTATTAGGAAAATGTTGTTTTATTAATGAAAGTTGTTTATGTGGAGACTTCCTGTAATGAGTAAATACCTCACGGTAACTAACTGAACAACCAATGAATCTGTAATACTCTTCAACTTCGTCCTTCAGCTAGTAAACTTACTTAATACTTAATGAATGCACAGCAGTGAACACGTGCTTCCTAAGACGGGGGTTAACATGTGGAAGATCGGCTTAGCAAGATAACCGATACTACATTCTGATGTCAACCTAATGCGTTCTACAGAAACTTAATTAGCTTCTGAATTATTAATAATTTCATGCGAAATCCCATTCAAACATTAGTGATTTTAACAGTATCATTGATTATGATAATTTTAAATAATAAACACACTTAAAATATTAAAAATTAACTCACAAAAGTACAAAAAAAACTTACATACTACCTCAAATTTTCGGAAAAACATCTTTATGAAAAAAGAGGGTTCCCTATAGTTGTGCTTCCGTAGCACGCTACGTGTTGGGAGGTAACCTTCTTTCCTTCCGGAAATTTGGTTGCCTTGCTTGTTTTCAGTTCAGGCCACGTGTTCATCCAAACTAGACATTTGTTTCTTAAATCTACAAACTCTTTTCTCTATAAAATAATCTCTAATGTAATCGTTAGTTCTTGCATTCAAAAATGTTATACTTCTGTAAGTTGTCTCACTAACTTAATGTTAAAATTTCTATTGTATTTTCTTATTTGTATATTTGCGCTTTTTAAGTATGCTTGATTTTTGAATGATTGTATTATTTTTTATATTTCCTTTTGCTTTGTAGGCCTATGAAAAAGGATTTCAATAAACAACATTCCGTCAGTGGAAGTTAAGGGAATTTTAACATAATGTTGCTTAACTATGGCAGATATTGTACCTTTTTAAAAAATTTTAAAGAGAAAATTCTTTTAAGTGAGTAGTTTGATTCCTCATGTTTAAGCATCACATCTAAACAATAAAGTAATATTTATATAAGAAGGAGTATATCTAAATGTTATAAATGCCTCTATTAATTGTTCAATCATACTTGATTAATTTGATATATACAAAAAGCAATTAATTTTATTACATTTACTTTAAATTTTGACTGGCATTTACAGATTTTATTTTGTTTAATTGCGATCGCCAAATTATATGCATATGCAGATGCATATAAACAAAAGCATGAGTAATACACATATCATATACGCACGAACATATATAAACAAACTCTCACACTCGCACACTCTCTATACCTCTCTTTTTTTTCTCTCTCTCTCTATCTCTCAATATATCTATCTCTCTTTATCTATCACACATGTACACAGACTCAAAGATACACACACAACGATTCAACATAGATTGTATCCCAGATAAAACTAACATACAAATTGACACAAGTGCAATCGGGTCACGGACGGTATAAGGAGTATCTGCACCGCTTCAAGGTGTTACCAAATGACCGATGGACACAACACAACACTACAGACATGGCCTCACATTATTATGGACTGTAGAGTATTCGATAGCATCAGACGGCGCTTAATAAGAAAAATAGTAACAAAATGAATTAAGTGACTAACAGAAAACCTAAGTGACCCAGATTTGTTCTGGAAATTTGAGAATTTCGTAAATAGAGTCGACTTTGATAAAATGTTGTAAATATGAGTAGCCAATGTATATTATGACATTACATCCTTGTAATATTTGTATGGAGCATGCAGAATAAACGTTTAAAAAACACACACACCAACACATGAAGCATTATTGTTCCTATTTCACTGAGTACTGGGAACATCATATTCTCTATTACCATTGAAAACTATTAACATGAAAATGTTGACAGGAATCCAATGCTTTCATTACTTTAAATTCCATATTGGCATTAAATGAAAGTGGATATACCTGTTTTACAACAGTCTGGTATGGTGAAGTAAAACTGGTCTCGTAGTAGTGCTAAGTGAGTTAGTTCACTTAGACCTCCAACTCTAATTATCAGTTCGCTCGAACTTATTCCACTGTGGCCTTTGTAAACACAGTCACCCGCAAGCGAGATTCATAATCAGTACAGTTCATGTGATAACTGAACCTTTATCAGCTTATTAGCCGACCCTGCCTTTGCAAGGGCAGACGACACAGTAATCATAATGAAGCACCTACTTCATAGACAAAGATATGACAAACATTGTCATTTGTTTTTAACACCAATATTCCATCAGAATAATCATTTATATAATAATATAACACATACTTATATATTTAGCCTAAAAATAAACAACTGTTCATTGTAATTTCTGCAATAGTTAAAAATACCAGTCAATAGACTTACCATATAATTCGTTTTTTATTTACACTACTGGTGTGTGTGTTCTGAAACTTCCTTATGGCAGAGTATTTGGGTTAACTCTAATTAAACTCTATTGAAATGGGAAATTATTATTCACGGCTGTTTAGACAGTAAAAAATAAAAAAAATAACAACTACTTCCAAATTCTTATATTGTTATAAGGATAAAGTGCAAACGAAACTGGTACGTTTCAGAATGTTTGTTTTTCCTTTGACCGCTATATGATACGACCGAGAAATTACACCTAGCCAATAAAAGTTGTCAAAAATCAAAGCATCCTACTTAATTTTTTCTTGATTATCTACTTGCGTATCCGTAGTCATGAATTATATAAAACCAATTTCTTAAGTTAGGTTAGGTTGCAGTGGCAGTCCCATAAGGGAACAAACATAGACCGAACATTGTCCATTTGTGATACAATGAAGATTGACTGTACATTGGGATTCCCACATTTTTCCTAACTCAAGTGTACGAGACATCGTACAGGCTCGGCACCGATGGCTTAACGTCCTCTGAGAGTGATGAGTGCTCAGATTTATTCACCTCCCAGGTGAATAAATCTAGGGCTAGAGTGGATATTGAACACCAGACCTATGAGTTTATAGGCGAGCACGTAAACTACTGAGCTAACCTGGCTCCTGTTTTCATTACTGCATGAACATGTCATGAATTAGTCTTCAAATATCTCTCTATGTATCATAAAGAGGGTCCTTTCACATCAGAGTAACAATTATAGACACTGAATGAGGAAGGAAGCGACCAAGGGATCTGGAGAGTGCGCAAAAAATATAGGAAATAACTTGAGTGTGACAATAAATGTCCGGGGAACGAAAAGATTTTCTGTGCAGCCTACTAGATGTCTTATTGCTTAAAATAAATATATCACTCATTGGAGGAGAAGGGGGGGGGGTTCATCATTGTTTGATTTATTGTTTTAATTTACTCTGAAACAAATTTAACGATGACACCAGCACTATAAGACAGGCTGAGGCACTGACGGGGGTGGACATTGCCTCGCTGTGCTGCAGAGCCGTGATACTCACACTCCACTAGAATCATATTAAATCTACCATGACAAAATAAATTAGCTACCCATTAATAGATTAATATCACTTAATTACAGGAATTACTATAAATCCTACGTGACTAAAAACACAATAACAATTATAGTTTTAAAAGTAAATTTAACATTTATTCCTGAAAAATTAGCAGGTTTAAGAGGAATCCCACATCAAGTCTCAGTCATACTGAAACAAATAGTATAGGACATCTGGTGTAGTATTGAGAAGAAAGGGAGAGAAGAGAGTGATCTTAATCTGCGTAAAGAGCAAGGAAAGGGCTGGGAATTCAGAGAAGTTGAGGAAGAAACAAGTAACAGTTACCTGCTTTCCAGCTGTAACCTCTGCAGGCAAAGCTACTGCTCTGGCAAACACTCAGTGTAGCTTGGATAAACGATTTCGGTTATATTTATCAATGTCGTCGTATGAAATTCGAATAGTTATTTCATATCCAGCTGGTTATTGTTGTTTAATAATTACAGTCCTAAATCATACTTACTTCAACACATTAATGGTATACTTCGCAATTTTTTCCTTCGAAATGTTATGTCCATATTTATTAAAAATGTTTTAAATCAAGATAAAACGTCTGTTTCTAACATTTGATTTGAGGTTAAAATCAAACTTTTGACACATTTTATATTGATACAATATATGACAAAGTTTCAGTACTCCATAATTTATTCTAAATTGAAATTAAAAAGTGTATACTTCAATAAAGTAATTAAATAGTCATCAAGTTATCCTTAAAACTACGGCTCATTATAAAAACTAATTAATCAATTCATACTTAAAGAAATTAAGAGAGTTTCTGTAAAAAAGAAAAAAAAAGGAAATAATAAAATAATCAGATTTTCTGTATAGAAAAGAAAAAAAGGGGAAAATTCTTTTGAAGCTTCTCCCATAGAAATGAGTTGAATAGAAGAATCTTGAACAGAATGGATTTTCTTTCCGACGAAAATTTGTCTCCTTTCAGTGAAATAGACTTGGCTGACAGAAAAAAAGAGTCGGGGAGTTTCTTTATAAGACGTAAACTATTTGAGGGTAGACAAGGTACTACCGGGGGTTAGTGGCACAGAGGTCATATTTACTAGATATTTTAAATGCTAGCTTGATTAGTTACCATAAAGTAACTCTATAATGAGCAGTCAAGTATAGATTATCTGCTCATTATAACCTATGTAAACTGCTGCCACTTAAGTTTTATTTTCAAAGCAACCCATTTATAACAAGTATTATTTGGAATACGTTATTTCGATAATAAAACATAAGAGTTAATAATAAACTAATATAAATAATAAATATGCATGACGAAAAATAAATAAAAAACTGTATGACTTATATTGTAATATTTTGGCCAGTAAACAAACAACAATAAAAAACCTATTGTTTGAGATTGAGACAATTTCCCTGTTGGTCATAAAAAGCCTGCCGTTCTTACCTGCGGGAGACCTATCACATACAGGCTCAGTTTAGTGGAAGCCACAATATCATAAATACAGTTTTAGATACAGTTTTGCAAAGTATTGGAAGTTTATTTAGAAATTGTGATTGTTGAAATAAACATTAAGACTGATTAAGAGATAAGTCTGACAGATACGACGTCCACAATGATGAATGCCAGTAAATTCATTTACAGATATGGGAAACACATGAGACAAAATATGCATAAGGTTTAGAGGATTCTAATTGAAAATAGAAAATGGAATGATTAATGATTAAAAAAGTAGAAGAAAAGAGGAGAGATCAGGAAACTTCTTACAGAACCCAGCCTATGAGGCTGGAGAAAGAATGGTAATAAACGGAATTAGTGTTACTATGATCACTCTGGACCTAATAGGTTATGAGTCTCAGCAGGTGAGACTGGACTATTGATTGAATTAGAGGGGTGGACACGGTGTGGATATTCATGTTTCAAGTGTAAAATGTCTTGTTGGTTGTCTACAAAATTACTGCAGGTGTTGTGGGATCATTAATCGTGGGGTATTTACTCAATATGGGAATTACAGATGTGAGCAACAAGTCTCCACATAAATTCATTCTGCTTGTACTTTATTTTTAATTGTTTCCAATCTCCTTTTATGTCATTAATCTTTTCATGTAGAAAAATGAGATATACTGATATGAAAACAGAGATAAAACCTAAATTATAAAGTACATCTAATGAGTACTAACTAAAAAGAATAAAAATGAAGTGAACTTTTTGGATAAATAAGGATACATTGACTAGCAACAAAACTACTAAATCAGAGGCAGGCGAAAACACCAAAGAAAATTCAGTTTGTTGATCATACTGTTTCATGATGGAACATCTCTAAAAAATGTTATAAGCTATGGTGACATTGTGTTGGTTAAAAATTACATATTTTTAAGTGATTCAAAGGAACTCATCACAATGTATATTTGTTTACTCAACACTCATTAGGGAAAGCCTTGACAGAGCAACATCAAGATTGAAGCTCCTTGAAGAAGAAATGCAAGTGGTAAAATTGCCAAGAAGTTGATAAGGTAGATAGAAGGGAGTCATTTAGCAAATGACCTGTGATAAGCGACACGCTAACTCATAATGGGAAAGCTGTCATTAAACGAGTGCATGGACTGAATTTCAATGAGGTCTTCATCAACACTTCTTTGGGACAATATCATTTTGAATTAAACTTAAGCTCTTGACATAGAACAAAGCGTTATTAAACATAGTCTGCTCAGGTTATGAACAAAACATTCTGGTCATCAGGTAATGTTAGTTACCCCTGTTTAAGAGCTCAGGTGAACCAGAGAGGCATTGTTCAAACAAGAAGACTACTTATAAATTTACAACAACTTGAAGATGTTGTGACCAACTCCTCGCTAGTTGGCCTTACATACAACCGGATTTTACATACCCGCATGCACCCTAACCTCTTAAATATATCGTGTAATTAATGAAAGCACACTATATGTTACTTAATACTCTATTAATGTCAAATATGGCATTGTAGAAAAATCTACACATGGTAACGTTCAAAGCTATAATTTCAACATAGCATTCAAATTATTTGGAAATAATTCATCCAGCTTTGTAGAAGAATAATAGGAAAAAGTATGTCCTTTTCTGGACTACTCCCCACTACCAGGTGTGGCCAACCACCCACTAAAAATAATCAGACTTGAAACCTACTTTTCAATATTTTGTTTTGTTTTGTCTTTGTTAGTCATTCTTCACTGTATTTCATTAATATTATATTAGAAATTATCACTTGAAACTAGGAATTAAAAAAAAAAAAAAGACAGTGAGGGTTGGTTTTCAATTACTGGGGAAGCATAAAGGGTTGCCAGAACTGAGCATTACTCAACTGGACTCATATTTTATACAATCTATGCATAAGTGCTTATGTTGTTAGATGTTGCTTTGAACTTTCTGATATCCATTTTTTGGTGTTCATATGGTTTCGTGTTCGACTATCAGTTAATTAGTAATTATAAATCTGTGCCTTTCAAAACACTTTGGCGCCTACTAGTTAAGGCAACTCCATGAAACACAATTGGCTGAAACTTAAAATTAAAAACTAAAGCGCGATAAAGTTGAGGTGCATTAGCGGCTTGCTTCTAAAGCATAAAACAATGTCGAAGAGCAGGCTCGTTACAAAGGACATTAAAAACCACCCCCTTTACACCCCCGGCAACCCCTCGCTCTCTATTATAAATTTACGCGGAAAACTCTGTCCGCCACTAGTGAATGTTTTATTCCACTAATAAAAACTTGCCTCAACAATAAGCATTTGTGCTTCTTAGCAACTTGCCTCTCATCCACAGTCTTTTCCGCCAAGTTTTGATTAAGTTGGAAAAAGAGTTTAAAAATGTATTATTCCCTCTGCAATTTTGATGAATATTCTACACTTTTCATAAGTAATTTTTATAAGAGAGAAAGAGAGAAAAAAATTGTGGTGAAGGTTATTTCAACTAAAGTTTATATTGAACACTTTCTTAATAAGTATTATGCTGGCTCTAGGGTATTCATAGTGAATAGGATTTACAATTATTTTTTTACAATAGAAATTAAAAAATATAACCATTTTTTGAGGAAACAAAATTATTTTCTGCAAAAATTGTAAAAAAAAATGTGTAAAAGTAATTCCGAATGTTATATGCGAAAAAGTATAAATAATACATGGAGAAAACAGTAAGTTAAATAAAATAGGATTAAAAATCATGATTACATGAAAACCGCTTATCTAAACATTGTGTGTAGAGCAATAGCCTAATCAGATGCTGACAATCGTCATGGAAACCCGACCAAAATGGCTTTTATTATTGGCTTGAAACGTCTTTTAATACGAATGCAATGTATTTCTTAGACCACTATCCGATACTGGACATCTTCAACAGAAAATAATCTACGTAATTGTGGTAATACTTCGAAACGCCTTATCACAAATTTGTGTATGTCTAATAGATCAATCTTAAACATGGATCATCATCAAGAGTGATTAAGTGATCTAAAGTGATTGTGGTATACCCTGGAAAAGTGATAGCAGAATGTTTCGTGGGGTGCTAGACCAGGTTCAAACACTAGAATTCTTCAACAGTAACCGATCAAAGCGGCTTGTGTTATTGGATAGAAACGTCTTACCACGAATATGGTGGGCCTGCCTGCTATACCATTCTCAGAAACTGGGATTCCTAAAAAACAACCTATCCATGTACCTTGTGTTGTTGGTTGGAAATCTTAATACGAATGTTGTGTGTGTTTTTGCCATACTAGTCTCAGACGCTCAATATTCAAGAGCAACTTGAAATAAGTGACATAATTCACTACAGGCTGCAAGACGAATGTTTCATGTGTGTGCTGAACAGGTTTCAGACAGACAGTCAGGACACAGATTAACTCCTTACCTGCATACAGGGTAACAACTATAGGGTAGTCCAACGTCAGATGCTAAATGGTGACTTACTGGGAAGCGAGGCGTAAAATTACAGCAACTTTTGAACTATGTTGGACGAGAGACGTTAGTAAAAATTAAAATGTTTGTAAAAAAATAAAACAAAGATAAATAACAGTAAGAAATAGCATATGAGTATTAGGCTAGTACAAGAAAGGACCGAAAAATAAATAAAATGTTATATTTAATATCGTTCTAATTTTAATAAATTCACTGTTGGATGAAAAGAATAGTCACATTAAAATAGAAGGAAATACGGGAGCGACTTAGAGGTCTTGCCTGCAAAACATCTGAACTTCCATTATGGAACAATGCAAGAATATTTGAGGAAACAAGGAAATGAAAGATGACTAGCTGAATATGGCTACCACAGTCTAAAGAAAGAACTTAAAAATACATGTGGGATATTTAATCAGAGATTGTATAACTATCAACTATTTTGTATAAATCTCAGAAGGGAAGAAGATTTCAGATTATATTCGGAAGAGGTCGAACCCTCGGAAAAACATAGAACGTTTTATAGGAATGAGAAGCAATCGCCTTTGCAAATGTTAATGTTTTTCTACTATCTTGAAGAATTATAGCCAGAAGTTCAATATACTTTCCAAATATCATTAAGAAGTTAAAATTATAATGTTTTTTATGAAACAATAAGAATAAGCAGATAGGCAAAGTACGCATGTCCTAGTAACAATCACCTGAACCTGCTTTTTCAAAATAATGATAGAACAGGTGTAGGCCTTTTTTAGTAAAAAAAAAAAAAATTCTTGTATTTATATTCAATTTTTATTTTGTTAAACATTAAAAAATAATGAAAAATGTAGGCCTTGCATAAACACGTACATTATGGTGTGACAAACACTTGAAATGTTTATCAAGAAGGTGGACATGAAGTGTTATTAATGAGCAGAGCTAACAAAAATCCTTCCCACAGCTTTACTTACCCATTATGGACTCAAAATTATCTTCATTATACCCCTCTTTTTATCTCATAATAAAATAGACCTTCAAAATTCATAAACTGAAATCAACATTAAAAACTTATCTTGTGATATGTACAGTTTTTTTCATTGCCTATTACATGTGTATTTAATAGACGAGAATAATCATATTTGACGCAAAGATGAACTGTTTTATATAAGCTGAAGTTATGGCCCTTCTGAATTGTACTGAGCAACACAGTGCTACTGAGGGGGAAATAATTAATATACTACTAAGGCTTAACAGGTTGAGAGAGGGAGTGAAGTCAAACAATTGTTAAAGTTCCATTGAACTAGGGGCCGACAAAGGCTAGAGCACGATGAAATAGTGGTCGACTAGAGACAAGGCAAACAAAGCATCACTGGAACTAAATTATTAGTTTGAGCATCCAAGCTCAACTTGTCCGACCTGCCGCTTCAGCCTGATTATCATCTGCTAAACGCCTCATCGTCTCGTCCCCAAACTTGTTTTTTTGAATAATCAATTTCAAACAACTGCAGATAGTCATTAAAACATATATGGGAGTGGTCTACACTCAACTTTAATGCAAGTAACCCATTTTCAGAAGTCATAAACAACCGATGTGATAAACTCATTAATTATATATATATATAAACTGCTGCTCAGTAGGTGTACTTCTACCTGATGATGATGCCAGTCGAAAAATAGTAGTGAGTCTTGTGTGTCTTTGTTAATGTTCTTTTCTTTTTGTTATTGTACCATATATAGATATATGGTAAGTAAATAGTACTGTTATTAATATGACATCATAAAAATCATATTCCAATCATTAGTTGTGCAATGCGTAATTGTGTGGTACTTATTCATTCTGAGGTAAAATGGATAAACAAACAAAAGTCTCCACACAAATGAAGTTTTATTCAACAACAATAACGCGTTTCGAACAATTTGTGTTCATCATCAGGAAGACACCAGGATGTGGTGCTGAAGTGTTTTCACTGGACCAAACCCTTCAGCGTGGTGCTGAAGGATGGTATCCTTGCGGAAGGATGTGGTATCCTTGCTGTCTGTCTGATGATGAACACAAAGTGTTTGAAACGCTTTGTTGTTGTTGAATAAAACTTCATTTGTGTGGAGACTTTTGTTTGTTTATTTTACCTCAGAAATTGTATTCAATCTACCTGAAAAGTTGTATATGATAATTAAATAATAATATATATACAACTACAATAGTTGCAGTTGTATATATTATTTAGTTGTAGTTATATTATTATTATTTAGTTTTTAGAAATAAAACCAAAAACAATATTATCTTTATTTCTAAGTATATATTTTGGATATATACTATATTAGTTTTTAGAAATAAAACCAAAAACAATACTATCTTTATGGCGGCAGCAGACCATAGAGAAATGATAAACTCTAAAATAATTCATTTCTAATATTGGACATAGTTTTAAGACAGTTCTATTTATATGCATTTTTTGCACCATTTGAACTTTCCAAAAAAAAGCTTTATTGTTTTCTTTCTGTTTGACCTTACTAAGACCAATATGTAAGTGGCCATGTTGAAATGCTGTTTTACATAAATGAACTAAAACTTTCTGTAGAGTCTCTCCTTGAGACTTATGAATAGTCGTGGAAAATGCTGTCTGGTCCGTTCTGATGTGATTTCATTTCAATACGTATATGTATGTATATACTTATATAATTGAAAACATTAATATATTCCTATTACCTGCTTTTGGGTTTAACCTCAATTATTAATTTTTTTTTAAGCTTTTATATATGTTTTTGTTTCTTAGAATGTAACCTTATACTTTGTTTTTGAGCTTGCTCTGCCCTTTTGAACTTTTTTTATGTAACTTTCCACCTCTTAAGAGGTCTGATCATTTAGTTTCATGCCATTCACTTTTGGGATTTATGTTATACTTGTCAATATGACAAAAGAACAATATAATAATGTTTTGGGTATATTTTAGTATAAAAGAGGTTAGTTGGAATTGCATAAGTAAATAATACTGTCTGTACGCTGTACATTGGTGTAGGGAGTTGTTCGTCTGGTTTCGGACATTGCCCGATATATTGTTATTTGTTAAAGGTGTTAATTGAATGTTTGAAAGCAGTGGTGACTTAAAGAACAGTTGGTGATGTGAGTGTGGTTTGATGAAGGCGGGTTGGTAGGCAAGATGTTGAGGGCAGGCTGTGATTGAATCGAAATATAAACTGTCGCAAGCTGCCCGAATAACAGCAGACCTCTGAGGCATCCTGCATGGGTGCTGCTATCTGTCTCTGTCACCTCATTACATTGTCGCCTCCAGCAATTTTTCAAAAGGCCTACAGTTGGCATTAATAGATAGCTTATTTCACACTGAAATAGATAAAAAAAATTTCACACTTATTTTCCTTTTGTTCTAATATATAGTTTTCTTCATATATATTTATCTCTATTACACCATAGAACAATTACACTGAAAATAGCGTATCATCTTTAACCCTAAAGTTATGTATTAACTAGAATAACACATATTTTGCAATATAATAATGGTAATTTACGGATGTCCTGAAGTCACACGACTTTACAGCTTATTGATCAGAAGTCGTATAAGATTTTGTATTGTAGATTTCTGTAAGATTTTTTACACTTAGTCAAGTTTTATTTAAACTTAGTTTTTAATGACTGGCTTTATTTTAACTCATTTTTATTTATTGATTAAATTACTTTTCTGATTCCATTTTAAATGATCTCTTTCAATTCCTCATTTGTCAAAGTAATCTGGAGAAGATTACCTTGTCTGTTCATAATACAGGTAGGTAAGCGATCTAAGCGATTTTCGATACCTTCACTCACAGCATTCGTATTTCACAAGAGTTTTAAAATACATTTTGTGATTTTTAATTGAATGAATTAGTTTATGCTGTTGTTTTTGTGAAGCATTGTCCTTGTTATATTCATACTTGTGATTTTTTTTATTCTTCTATTTTCTATGAGTATTTCTTAGTTAAGTTGTGTTATTCGTTATTCTTTGTTGTGTATTCGGTTCAATATAACTCTCGTCATTGTTAATCCAGCCATTAGGTGTCAAAGCAAATTTCTACAGAGAAATATGAACGTTCAGGAGGTTTTTCTGTCCCAGGATAACACTGAGGGCTTTTAGTTCAAAAACACATAGATTATAAACCTCATTAAGTACTGATTGAATGTGCATCATTCAAGAAAATGTACATCTGTGACTGTGTCGTATTTTCTAATATAGTATTATTAATAAGCCTCTCATATGGTTGCAAAGTTTAACATTGGAAACTCTATATTTCAGGGAAAAAGGTAAAAATGACTTTAGTTCCTCAATAAACATTATCACAAGATTTATAGCTTAACCTTGCGTGTGACCATCCTAAAGCCATAAGCGTATTATGCAAAAGAAGAAGCGAGTAAAAATACATTATGCAAGGCTGTGATTATGAATTAATTAATGAACTAATAGGAACATAGAAACTCAAAAAAAAAACTATTTTCCAGGAGTTCAAAAACTATAAAAGTGATTTTAGTAAGGATTATATTCAACTAATCGGATTGAAACAGAGCTGCCAGTAAGAGAGAAATTTAGGGCAGTATTAGTCAGAGTGTTAGAGCAATGTCAGGGGAAATAACCATTAAATTAGATAGTGTTTTAGGTGTTTATGTATTTGCATTTAAGTTTATGACCTGAGCAGGAGCACATATATATTTTGTTAGATGACTGAAATATCGCTTGTGATAAGGCATTTCGTATAGATAAGCTATTTGTTCACATTTATTCATGAAAAACAATAAGTCTGTCTCCAATACGTAGGTTTTGTAGGTATAAACCAGTAACCATTAGAGAGTGGTTAACGTAAAAATATGTATTTGTATCTTTGATGCAATGTATGCTATGCATATATATATATACCAAGAATCGAAAAACGGTCCAGCAGGACTGATTACACTTAAAATAAACTGTGACACATAGACAGAAAGAGACATAACAAAGAGTCACTTTTCAATATTTCCACCGTAATGGCGGTCTTTGTTATGTTTCTGTCTATGTGTCACAGTTTATTTTAAGTATATATATATATATATATATATATATATGCGAAAACGAAATGCAATCCAGAAAGACTGGCTACAACTTAAAGTAAACTGTGGCACTTAGAAAAAAACGTAACAACCAACAAACTTTTGGTTCTTTTTTTTTTGTTGATTATTATCTTTTTAATATATTAATTTTTTCTTATTATTATTTTATCATATAACAGTTTGTTTGTTATCACTCAAAATTCGAAAAAAACGATCCAAACTGGACGCAAATCAGCTCAGAAACGAAGAAAAGCAACACACAGAGAAAAAGACGCACTTACAAACTCAAATTTTCGGATGATCCGTCTTCAGGAGAAAATATAAAGGGCGACCAAGCACGCCGGAAACATAATGGCAGGAAACCGTCCCGGCAACCTGGTTTGTAAGTGTGTAAGTGTGTCTCTTTCTCTGCGTGTTCCTTTTCTTCGCTTTGAGCTGATATAAATATATATATATATATATATATATATATATATACCGGACCGTTTTTCGTTTATCCTGCAGGATTTGATTCGCACTCTAGCATTCGATTTTTTTCTATTTGATTTTTATTTAGTCATCAACAAAGAGGCATTATTTTCATACGCTTCATTTAATGTAATTATATTTTCGAATATTAAAGACGGACATTGAAACAATAAAGTAATAAGTGTGTTATCATTGATACACTAATGCTTAATTAAGTTGTAAAATTTAGTCATACAAACCGGTTATTAGTTTATTTGTACTGAAACTATATTGGTAAAAGATTAAGAAGTTATTTGCTTTCCAGTTGTCGAATTTTATGAACAGAACAGAAAGGGAAGTTGCCTGCAATGAGGCAACTTTATACTGTAGAATGTTGGAAGATTGTATGGTGGAAGGTGCAGAACTCGTAAAGTTCTAAAAGGAGAAATTCCTTTGGGAATAGGTCTTAGTTTTTTGAAAGGTGTAGTGTCTGAGGAGGGGGGAGTCGTCTCCTTCGGGACGTTCTGACTGCTGCCACATCGCAGTTTACGACCCGAGCCCTTGACGGTCTGGGATTAGGGTCAATCAGGGCCTTGCTTCTACCTAAATCCTACAGCCAAAGACCTGAATCTAATAAAAAAACATCTTCTTTAACACTGTATGTCTTAGATAAAATGCGTTAAATTATCAGTCAGAGTACAAGAATTTCTATAGTCCTGATAAACTCTATAACGTATAGCCTACCGCTGTTATATACATTTATTATATTGTCAGTATGAGTAATACATTTTTTACTTGAAGTTCATTGGAAACCACATTGATGTGCTAGTGAATAGACTACTCCTAGGCAGTCCTGTGCTTCTACTAGTGAATTGATGTGCCTAGTGAATAGATTGTCTGAGTAGCGAAGACATACTTGGAATATGCCAGACAATCACTGAGCATCTGCTAATTAGGTCTATTCGGTATATGTCGATATTACCACTTCAAATATGCCGGTCCTTCCCTAAGCCCCTGCTAACTAGGTCTTTTTAGTGTCTATAGTCATTGCCACTTCGAATATGACAATCCATCCCAGAGCCCATGCTGAATAGCTCTATTTAGTCGCCATTGCTACTTCGAATATGCCAGACCATCCTTAAGCACCTCCTAATTATATCTACTTGGTATTTCTTGGCATTATCACCTGAAATGTGGCAGTTAATACTTGAGCTCCTGCTTAATAGCTCTATTTAGGCGTCATTGCTACTTCGAATATGCCAGTCTACACTAAAGCACCTGCTAATTACATCTACTTGGTATTTCTTGGCATTATCATCTCAATATGGCAGTTCATACTTGAGCCCTTGCTAATTACGTATATTTAGTGTCTGTCGGCATTACTACTTTGACTATGCTAGTGACATATCGCTGTGATATTTAGGTGAGTTTATTTATTCTGTCTCTTAGTAATCATTATTTTCATTTATTGTTCCTTTAGTAATTAAGGATCTTTTAATTGTTTTCTTCTGTGAGGAGCATGTCCAGTGTTAATACCTGTTTGTTCCCTCTTTAATGCTTGTAGGTTTTTTTGAAAATTTATGTTTTCTTTCATATCCTGAACAAAATGTAACATGATTTCAATGTATATTATATTTTTTGATAATAAGGTAAAATATTTCGACATTAAACGTGTTTTGTAAAGGTCAATGCGTTTGAATAAGCAGTGTTTTTCCGGTAATACTTCAGTATCTTTTGAATGTAATTGCCCAATGTGTTTATTTAGTAATATATTTAGTCTATTCATATGATTTTTGATTTGTGTAAATTCTTTGTTGGGCTTAAGTGTTTCGTTGAGGAACTATTCTGTTATATTGAATAGTTATTGTATAAGTTTGGCCCTGAGAGAATATTGTACTTGGGAATGTCATATGTAACACATTTGTGTCTAGCTGTATTTATTGGTATAGTTATTAATGGTTAGATGTCATATGGAGAGTAAAGACTGTCTCCGAAGCCCACATATTATGAAGGACAGTCCATAGTCGGCTTCTAACTTCCATCACAGATACATTGAGTCTTCTTACTTCTTTGCCTTTGTAGAAGGATGTGTGATTACTATAATGATCCTATTTGCAAATAAATGCAGCATTCCGTTTCACTTTGCTACATAACATAACTGAGAGGAAACAAAGTATGTCATTGAATCAGAGCAGTATGATTTAATTCATTAAACTCCTTGAATAATTAGCTAGTTTACTATTGAAAAAATGACAGATTAGATAACTGCTAAACACTAGTTACTACTCAGACTTATTAGCATTGCTGCAAAGACACTTGTTATGCAAGAAAATTGCTTAATGAAGTAAGTTGTCTACTTCGAGCGATTAAATGTGGCGTATGTTGAGGTCATTTGAAATCTAGGTTACAACGTACATGGTTGTGTCTTGATTTATCATGTGTCACTGCATTCCTGCCAGTCTGGCAAGTTATTAACCATGAATAGAACCTTTACACGAAATACAACGCTGCTCACAAGACTAGTACATTTAATAAATTGAAAACTGCCTTCACCTTTATTAGTTGTGATGCCAGCGTGGAGTTTGCCACGAATTAACAGGGGCCAGGTTAATTCAGTGGTTAATGTACTCGCCTCTGAACTGGTAGGTCCAGTGTCGATACCCTACCTGGCCCTCGATTTATTAACGTGGGAGGGGAATAAATCTCAGCACGTCATCCCCCAAAGAAGACGTTAAACTGTCGGTCCCGAGCCTGTATGATGTCAGGTATTCGTTCAAGATCCCTCTAAATACAATTGAGTTAGGCAAAATTTAGGACTCTCAATGTAGAATCAACAGGTAATGTAGCTTGCCTATCAATAAAATTAGTGCCAAATAATAAATGAGGCTCAATTTCCTCCCCTAGAAAGAAGTAGAAGGTGAAAGCATCATAAATTCGTCTCGAAATACAAAGATTTCCTCGAGATAAGATCGTATGGTGATCCTGATAAAAGGAGTGGAAGTGAAGTAAAAAAATAAAATGCTCAAGTGAGTGAAAGTGAAGAAGGTCAAGGTCAAAATTAGAAGGAAAAGGAAAACGTACAAAAATTAAAAAATAAAAACTATCTCTCTCTATATGGTGAACCAGGTTTCGTTTTATGATAAGTGAAGTGTAACATGTAGAGTAAGAAAACTAAATAAGCTAAGTTCCGTAGTGTACATTAGTGTGTAAGTTACGGTAAGCTCCACATCAAGTCGTGTCCTCCTCTACCTCCACACCTTCCGAACTTTATCTCCCAGTCTCGAAAGTAAAACTATGTTCTATGCTTTAGTGCTTATTTATTTATAATTTATTTGTTTTAAATTTGTGTATTTTAACTGAATTATATTTATACGTATGTTTAATTGACCATATTAATTTTTATCCATATTTATGCAATATTTGTCGTAGTTTATGGGCCGTGGAACAAATTAATCGAATTATAGTGTATTCTTATGGGAAACTATGTCTCGACAGAGAACCATTTTGATGTACGAAAGTCGGTCCTGAAACGAATTAAATTCGTAAGTCGAGGTACTGCTGTACCATCCCTTTTATCATAAAAGGACTATACGTATTCTATTTGTTAGTTATCAATAAATTTACTAGTTCAATGCACATTTATAGTGCTAAGGGGTTGGGACATCAATGGAATCACAGGAGAATCGCAGGACTATTTTACCGGAGATCCTATATGTTTCAGGAATTCCTAAATTTTTCATTCTTAACCTCCCTAACAGCTAGGTTAGGCTATGTTAATATATTATGCTGTTATGCTACTGTGGTAAAATTTGTACGAGTGAGTCACCATAAGACGTACGTGCTGTTAGTCTTGTTTTGCTATTATGCATCACCCTGTCTGATTACCTCTACCCAGTGGTTCTGCATGACTCAATTTTTTCCAGTATTATTCACATGCTCCCCTCTTACACGTTGTATCCATCACTTGCACATTCTCTGTTTTCTTCTTCCTCTCTCACTATCTTTATTTCTATTTGCCTTTCTCATTCGCTCTCTCTCTTACTTTCATTTTTTTATTAATGTAAATGGGTTACATAGAGGTCAATGCAACTATGTCCTCACTCTTCCATTGACCTTCAGTCCTGGCACTCTGTCTGTTTCTTTCTTCTCGCGCAGTCTATATCTCCCATATACACACCTTACTTTTTTACCTGTCTTTTCCTATCTCTTCCCTTTTCTGTTTATCTCCTCTCTCCCTCTCCTCTGTTTTCTATATCCTATTCCACTGCTTTCCTCAGTTGCCAATATTTCTTTTCTACTTTGCCTTCCACTTTATCTTTCTCTCTCATTCTTACTCATTTACATTTAATTTAAGTTGATTAAAAAGATCCTATCTCATCTTTATATTTTAGAGATGGAGATATTAAAGAAAGAAGTATCTACTCTCAAAGTAGAGAAGCTGAACTCGTTTTTATCAGTAATATCATGACAGTAGAGACTTTAGGTGTAAGTCTGTTTGTGTTTGGAAGTTACGAAAATGTAATATAGCATAATAGAAATGAACTGGGCCCGCTGAGACACCCCCTCGCCCACCAGTTGTGATACAAAGGTAAAACTGAAGACAGGCATGTTTATTTCTAAGGCTTCCTTGCTTAGGAAAGAATTTGAAAAGCGTGTCTTTTATTATGTGCGGCAGACGAGGGAGGGGGACTTACTTATTAAAGAGGGGCAAAGCGGCGTCCTGATGTACTATTCAACACCCATTAGCGTGGTCTGACTCCTCTTATAGGATTTAAATTTAAATTAGGCCTTCTTGGTGGTGGTCTGAAAGGAATTCATTTGCGGTGCTTCACCGAGCGACACCGTTTTGCTCATTCACCAGCGCCTCCCCCTTTTCCAACTTGAAATATTCCCCTTCCCTTCCGTACCCCAGCTAAGCCCTTATTTTAAATCTTCCCTTCCTATAATTATCAAAAACCTGTAATTTCTTAGTAATTGAATACAGCTCACAGAATACACTCCAATGTAATTCTTAATTAAACTACAAATTTATTCCTAATTTCCTAAGCTTTACAACAATACATTTTGATTTAAACATTTCCTTTACTCGAATATTATAATTTTAACAAAACCATGAATGTTTGACATACTTGTTTAAAAATAATTCTGTATATTTAACATATACAGCTAGGATTTCCGAAATATAACAGATTTGTACAATAATAAGGACTGAATTCTGTAGTTAAATAAGTTATTATTCAACACTGGTACCCTATCTGGTTTATATTTGTACTTTGGTTATCAGTACAAGACATGCCAGTAACAACGATTTAGCGCAACACAACATAATGACTGAATGGATAACAAATATTTCTTCGCAGTACAGATCACATCGTAATTATCAATTTGAGACCAGAAGCCTGTACTCAGGAATTCTTTTAATAGTATTTAAGATGACGTTACTAATTGTTATCAGTCTTACAAATATATGTGAAATATTTGTACAGACTTATCAATTAAATGGAATGAATTGTTCTGTGTTACTAGTACTCAGGTGTGAAAGGTGGTCTCGGGAGGAGATAAGGTTCCGTTGGGGTTGAAGGGTGTTGCGAAGGCTGATGCTTGGGTTAAGTGCTTGGACAGGGGTATTATAGTGAGCAGCTTTTTGTCTTCATTAGGGGTAAGACGAGGGATACAGTGATCGATGGACTCATCTCAGGACGTGTCGTATACCCGCATCTGGTGAATAAAAGAAACCAAGCAATAAGGCGAGGTCAGCATTGTTGTGGGCAATGTCGATGCAGGATCCAGTATAAAACTGTTTAATATAATAGAGAAAAAATAACTTTAGGGTTTCCCTTATTCAAAGTCAGTCTTTTTCAGGTTCAAATCAAATTCCAAATGGATTGGTTTGGGTTTTTGTCTAATAAGTATTATATAAAATAAAAATTCAATAGTGAAAAATAAAAAGTATTAAAAAATATTTAACACATATATTTAATGCAGAATATATGTAGTTTAAAATATGTTGGTTACTGGGTGAAAGTGATTTACAAGATTGCATAGATAGAAAATGAATGAAAATTCCCTGCAAAGAAAAAAAAAAGAAGATAAACGTCAATGGACAGTGGAACAAGAAGAGAGGAAAGCAATAAAACAATAGGTGAAAGGTATTGGTGATGAATGATAGAGAGGGAAATGAAGTAGCTCCCAAGAGACCCACCCAGAGATCAGTATTTCAGGAAGTACACAGAATCCCATGATCCCACTGGATATAACTTGCGCGTAGTGCTCAGTTGGCCATTGGCTGATCTTCAACATTAACTGGATTCTCTCCAAGGATAGGAGTGCTTCCTTTCCCACTGACACAAGCCTTGACGTTTTAGTTAGACACCTAGTAACAGGGGATTTCCCTACATCATTAAAGTGCTTCATAGCTCTCATAATATATTCTATGAATTCAAAAAGTATCATTGAGAGCATTTTGCAAAGTATACAGTATTTTCCTTTGCCATTATTGTTTTGAGGTCTTCCTATGCATCATTAAATAGACTGTCATCTTCAGTTGAGTTTATAAAAGGAATTGATGAATCGGCGAAGAGAGGCGCTGCAATAAGAGGATTCTCAAGAGAAGTCTCTACATTGTGACTGCTCGCCTAAATAAATGAACACATTCAGACAAACAACTCAGGGGATTTGAATAGAAGGTGTCTGTCGAGAGTCACTTGCTTCGCAGAATATCCAAGCCCTCTGTCTTCAATGAATACACAACTCGTCAATGGAACAAGCATTTTTAATCAGTTCTTTTTAAATTCAAACCCGAATTACTATTAATAGAAAATTAAAGAAATTAAAATTTGTGAGAAGGCAAAGAAATATAAAAGTGTTAATTTCTGGACAACATTAACTCAATAATGTCATTAAAACTTTACATGAATTTATATTTTTTTGTTACATTTTCAGGTTTGATTACATTTATAAATTTTATTTAAAATATAAAGAAATGAAACTGTTTCATTTGGGTTAGAGTTTTTATCGAATTTTTAACTGAAATATATTGAAGTGTGGAGAGGACTAATATAATAGTTTTGCCAATTGGTCCTTCTACGTCATTATGTGTAGTTGTGTGTCTGTGTGGTGTGTGTGTGTGTGTGTGTGTGTGTGTGTGTGTGTGTGTGTGTGTGTGTGTGTGTGTGTGTGTGAGTGTGTGCATGTTGAATATTTTGTGAGTGTTTGACGAAGATGTTTCAAAAAAGAAAAAAACTCTCATTCAAGCACAATATAAACGTCTAAATGGGAGATGTTTATTACTCTTCCATTTCTGATGTAGTACAGATGATTACTGTATACCTATAGTAGACCTATAGACCAATAGATAAACTTTTTTTGTATGTCACAGAAATAAGGGATATACAATCATTGGTATAACTAAAGCAGTAATAATATTATGAAAAGCCAAAGTGAAAATTTGCTTATACGAAATATTTTCCTACAACAGAGCATAGCATTTGCTCAAATAGCCCGTGGATCTCTTACATAGATAATCTGACCTCCTTCTATATTTAATACTTAAGACAAATTTTCCCATTTAGAACATGAAAATATTTCTAGTATTTTAAAAATATTACCAAGTTTTTGTCTGAAATGTCAAAAACATGTAAGAAATAATATCGTTTTCAGATAATTTTTAATTTAAGATGTACGATAATTTCATTTATTATTTTTAAAAGATTTTTTTTTTAATTCTGAATAATGTTCTACATTTTTGATGTTTTATCAAATTATTATACTGGGAATTTCATGGCATGCTAGAGTTTTTTAAAAACTCACTTTTCTTTCTCTTTGTCAAAAATCATAAAAAACCAATTTACTCTAAGGGAATGTTATTTTTTCACGCGTGCTCTACTCTGTTATAAGTTTGCTGTAAATATATATTGAGAAAAAATATATTGGTAATTAGCCACCTTTGCATTCCGGCTAAATCTGAAATCAAGTTCAAAACCGACTTTTCTGTATTATGCTAAATTTAAAAGCTGGAAGGTTGAAATTTTTAAAAATAATGGTATGAACTATTAGACTAGAACAGTAAAAACAGTGGAAATTAGACAAAAACATAGAAATCTTTCTATAGGACGTAAAAGTTCATTCCAAAAACTTCAATATTACACAATAATAATGTTATTACGAAAAAAATCAGCATTTAAAGCTTTATAGAATTGTGCAACTTATAGATTGATTAGAACAATTTGTTAGACAAACCCATCATACTATAAAAAGGATCACAGATTACATGTTTCATATGCTCTATTGTAGTTGACATTTTACATATAAGAATTTTATTCATCTTACATCACATATAAGTCGTTAAATCATTTAAAAATTTTCATTATACCTCTAAACATGATATTTTATCGGTAAATTCACTGAAAAAATTCTAAGTCAAGTATAGACAAGTATAGCAGGTGATTCCTTAGTTCAGGATAAACAAACAGTTTTTATAGCTTTATTGCTCTTTGCTGTAATTGAAATAATATCATTCTTTTTTATAAATTGCTAATTTTGTGTTCCATTTTTGGACAAATTTTCATGATTTCTTAGTGAGCCGTTTAGCGTCAAAAAAACAATTTCTGAAAACATAAATCGTACTGTAACTCACCCACTCACGCACCCACCCACACGCACACAGGCATCATTGAAAAACTTCATTAAACGACTTTTGGGACCTCAAAACATATAATTCCGTGAAAATCTGGAATTTTTTCACGATCACTATACTTTACTTATAGTAAAGTAAAAATAGAATCACCAAATTTCAATATGAAGATCCTGTTGTCATTGAGACAGAACAGCAAGCATTGTAATATAATTCCACTTGCATATGATAACATTATATAACAAAATAAAAATCGATTGTTTCCCTTTTTGTAAAAATCTTTCCACAGGATTTCGATTAAAATTCCTGTGATTTGGTTGTTTTTAATGATTTTTAATTATAATATGAGATCGGCACAGCAATTGTTTTTACTGTGACATAGTTAAAACACTATTCCTAATGGTAATGCTGACATTTTGAAAGATATTTAACTACACCTTCTCAGTCACTCCGTGTCATTTCTTTCTAACTAGCCCAGATTTTCCTGAAGACGATTTCTCATTAGAAATGCGTTTTATATTCAATAAAACTTGTTTATTTGGTGACCTCCTTCATTATTCAAACAATTAAGTTAAACCCATACTCACCACCTACAAACAAATGAATTATCTTTCCATGTATATATCAATTATTTTATTGCATATATCAATTGTATATTTTATGGTCCTCTATATGGTATATTTTATATATATATATATATATATATATATAAATATATATGTATATAAATACAAAACTAAAGTTTATCGGGACTCGGTTAGTCCCGAGAACTGTCCGAGTCCCGATAAACTTTAGTATTGTTTCTATTCCACGGTCGATAATTGTATCAATTATATATATATATGTATGTATATATGTATTTTAGTGTTCTTATGAGGTAAATTTGCTGTAGCAAAAAGGGACAGGCATTATGCAAGAGATATACCTAACGAAAAACCTTTTTCGGAACGCACTGTTCTTTCAACAGAACTCGCTTTTGTGTCGATTTCATTTATAGTTCTCAAACTATGTAAATGCCACATAGTACTGACTTCACTAGTAATGTATTGATGAAGATCACCTGAAATTTGATTTATATTTGTGCCTTGAAACTCAGCATTAATTAGTAAAAAGAGACAAATTATAGCAATATTCAATTAAAAATCATGTTAACTATCAGTTTCTTTTAATGATATTTTTTATTTTGAATAATATAAATGTCATTAATCCTACCAGAATAATTTTGAACGGAAGCAGTATAATAGCGTTTTAAATATTCCAAGCACGAACTTGTAGAAGGCATAAATATGTGAGAGTGCATCCAAAGGAAGAAAAATACCTTAATGCTATCGTAAAATTCATGATTCAGTAACTTTGCCGAAACTTTCCCGAGCTTGTAGTTTTAGTTGGGCCTCCTCTCTTTTCGTATAAAAAGTATAACATAAATATGGTTTAAACTTAGCGCATTTGTATTAATTCAACAGCCAACCTATTTCATAATGAACATTTTTTTGTAATATTCCAAAATATTGATATTATATGTTATTAATTTTTTTATAAAAAGGAAAAATATGCATATAATTTTTATATGTCTGGGAATAAATAAGTTTTTTTGAATACAAGGGAATATAATACAAGCCAAGGCACTCATATTAATATCTACATCTTCAGATTAAACATTTAGATGTTTTGATGCATAAACTTATTGATATATGTATTAAGCTTTTGAGTTGTGAGTAGTACATAGAATTTTTTCAGTTTATATAGTTCTTTAGCCTTGATGCTAAATTTATATACTTAACTGAACATTTGTCAATCCAGACATGTTGACTAATTTGGACACAGGACAAAAGTAACTAGGAAGTCTGTAACTAAAGTAACTAATATTTTACATCTGATTGTCTGTATTACTATTATTGTTGCTCTGAAGTTTAATTTATTCTGAAAAGCCGGTTTTGAATTTGATTTGAGTTTGCAGAACTCTCTAATTACTGATATATTTTTTTCAATATATCCTTACAATATATATATATTTAATATATAATATATAATATATATATATATATATATATATAGTTTACTATGGGTTGTCCGGGGAAAGGAATATGATTCGATGCTATGTTGACCAATGGGAGTAGAGTTACAGGTCCAGGCGTAAGGTCCCAGTTGCCCGCTACTCAGCTGCTGAGCAGCGGGCAACTGGGACCTTACGCCTGGACCTGTAACTCTACTCCCATTGGTCAACATAGCATCGAATCATATATATATATATATGTGGTTTTAAAGCCTTGTTATTATATTTAGCATGTAATTTATTAACATGATAAATAATTATTTTAATAATATCATAGATAAATGGATTCTTATCGTGACATTTTTAATAGATGATAAATTTTATGCATACATTAAGCATAAAATTTGGATTATTTTCCAATTTCCAGCCTTCTGGTTAGTACAGAGTCGGTTAATAATTCTAACAATTTTAAATATAATATATATACACGAAAACAGAGTATTAAATAAAAGAACTAAAAACAATGGGAAAACAGTCAGAAAACACTGCAAAACATCTCCTCAATATTTTAAGAAATCGTCACCAACGATGATTATATATAATATATATAATATATATATATATATATATATATATATATTGCTCATTGCTGTTCTCACGACTCAGTTTTAATGACTGTTTCCGTGTACAGGTCCTGAGGCAGATTGATCAGACTTTCAATAAAAAGTAATTCGAACACAGAGTAATAATAACAGAGTAATTCGAAAGTTACTCTGAGAGCTTCAAAAGAAGCACTTATTAGTCTTCTGGGCGGTAGATCGGCTCCTGGGCTTAACCTCATCGTTGATTTTTTTTTTTTTTTAAAGTTGTTATCAGCTTTTAATTTTATTTTAGTTAAATGTTTTCTTTTTTTAATTTTTATTTGGCTTTTATTTCTTTATCTTCCCGGTCTACTTTTCCTCCGAAAGTTGGCTACACTGTTTGAGTGCTTCAGTTCGAACGCCAAGTCAGTCGTTATCAGCCTTTGGAGCGATTCACTTCTTTTCCTGAAGACGAGGACATCGAAATATAGTAGTGAGTTCAGTGGTTTCCTTTCTATGTGTTCTTTTTTAAATTCTAGTTTATATATATATATATATATATATATATATATATATATATATATATATATATATCAATGATCAAACCACAATAAGAAATGGGAAAACAAGACTAAGATCTTTCAACCGTAACAAGCGGTCTTCGTCAGAGTCAAAAACCCAACTGGGGTTTTTTCAGTTGGGTTTTTGACTCTGACGAAGACCGCTTGTTACGGTTGAAAGATCTTAGTCTTGTTTTCTCATTTCTTATTGTGGTTTGATCATTGATTGTTGTTTCACGTGTTTATGTGAAATCTTTTGTATATATATATAGCAGATTCAATAATATGTCGACCGTTTTATAGAATAGGTGTGTTCTCCAATCGGGATTTGGTCAATTTTCTAGGATAAAAAATCAAACTCCCGTTGCCAACGTTTTAAATAAAACCGAAACGTTGGCAACGAGAGTTTGATTTTTTATCCTAGAAAATTGACCGAATCCCGATTGGAGAACACACCTGTATATATATATATTATATATATATATATATATATATTGGTATTACTATTGAGCAGTTGTCTTGTTAACTTCACATGGTGACTATTCCATGTGTGCACTTTGGGGCTACTGCTGGAAGATGCATGGCTAACCTCCTGGACATATACTATACTATGTCGTTTTCGTATAGAGGCGCTGCACATCCTAGAGAAGAAACCATAATTAAATTCCCAGGCTAGTGGATTTAATAGGATTTTAAAGTTATATGGAGAAAAAAAGCGAGATGAAGAATGAGAAGCCTGGAGAAGGAGGTAACACTGATGTCACCAGTTGAAACTGCCAACCCTGCTGTAGCCTCCAATAATAGTACTTTTCATTTTTAACATGTTTTTTGTAGTTTAATACCTTTGTAGTTTGTATTTAGATATTATTTAGATTGTAGAATATACATTGATAATGGTTATTGAATAACCAAAACCGGTCTGTTGTTATTTTTAGTGTAGTGTGGTTATCAGTCAAAATAAATATTGATGAACTTTAAAAGCAAATCTCTTGGTGAGCTTGTTTATGCTCTTCCCTGTCAATGGACGTCTTTAGGCAAGCAATTTATGAAATATATATACTATTTTGATTTACCGTAGCTTCATCCAGTGGGAAAAAAATATTGAAAGATAGTTTTACTGTCATTATTTTTTTGAGGTTTTTTTTGCGTTGAAGGAAACATTCATAAAGAAAAATATTGTTAATATATGATCCAGATAAGAAAATCATGATTATACATTCAATTAAATGTTTTCGTTTGAATAAAACTGGCTTTCTTAAGTGAGCAACCTTTAAATATAAAAAATTTACTTTAGTTGATTTAATTTTAAATATAAAAGAAATTTGCAGTATATTTTATTCCAGTGGAAGGATTCATTGGTTTTTCAGTATATAAGGTGATGTAAATTTACCGTTATTAATTTATATTATTTCGATTAATTAATTTAAAGTATATATTGATTACACATCTTTATTTTTTTTTAAGAAATAGTTTAATACATTTCTTTGTATATTAAATTAATGTTTATATAAGAAAAACTGAAAAAAAGGGACTATTCTAAAATGAAATAATTTAGATGGCATTGACTAGAGTGAAGGTAGAGCTTAGTCATTCTAAAAAGGCGCCAATTACACTCCTAGTTTATGTAGTGTTCCGCGTCCTTTAAACTTGTTTATTGTCTTAACCACCTAGTTCTTTAAATTATGCATCAAATAGTAAGTACAACATCCTTTTTAACATATTTTTGTATTTTTAATGATTACTTAATTAGTTCAAAGTATTATTATTTTGATAATTAGTAATTAAATAAAACGATTCACAAACTAGATAAACTAAACTACTATAAATTTTTCACTATTCTAGTGTAATGGTTATTCTGCATGCTTTCTAAAAATTTTAAGCCTCGGTCTATTACATTTTTAAGTTACACTGAAAAGCTGGCTTTGAATTTGATTTGAGTTTGCAGAACTGACTACTTACTCATATATATTTTTCTGAATACATTTTTACAATATATATATATATATATATATATATATATATATATATATAACATATATATATATTTAAAATGTCAAAAAGTGTTTTAAAGTGTTAATTTATTTTAATATTACATTAATGAAAACTTTATTAATTTATTCATTAATTATTTTTTTACTGCTTTGTTATTACATTTAGGATGTAGAATATAAAATAGAAATATATTGTCATTTGATTTTTCTAAATAATTTGATTGCTTCATTAATGAAATTCTTTCTGATTGATGTATAATTTCTAATAGCGATAATAATCATTTAAAATGAGATTGAGTGAAGTGATGCAAACAGTTACCAAAGTTGCTAATTACATTGATTAGCTCCTGCTCGGGATTTGAATAAATACAATTTCAAATTTGGCTGAGCATAATCTGTGTATAAAAGATTGAAAATGAACAATAATGTTTGATTGGTTCTGATATCCATACGTATATTGGTTTTGGAACGATTCGATGAATGCTTCAACTAGATAAAGTTGTTTTTGATTGACTAATATGTTTCTTACCTGGAATTTTCTTGACACCAGGTGGGTCTCTAAACTGATGTTTTTTGAAGATTTTTGTGAACATTTGCGTGCCTTGAATGTTTAATTGCAGTGCTCTAGTAAGACACTTCATGTTATGTTTAACATAAAGGCTTTGGAAATGAAGCTAAAGGTGTTTATGAGGGATGTTTATAGTGAGAGATTAGGTACTTGCCTCTAACCTCACCTAACCATGGCGACTCTGTCCCATTGGTCTAGGGGTGGATGTTCCTAGTACTGGCGTCCCCGTCGCAGAGGTGGTAATTGGTATGCTGTGCAGCCAAGCAAACAGTGCAGGGCAGGCCGTCCCAAGCACGGTCCAGTAGCCAGTTCGGCAGCGTAATCAATGAGTCAAATCAATGATCTCCAAAAGGTTACTGTTTTTTAACATGATCGACTCAATAGTTGAGCAGCTCTTCACAAAATTTTGCGAGATGCAGAGAACTGGAAGAGACATTGAATTTCATGAGGTTTCTAGACAGTGTGAAACTGGAGGAACTAAAGTTACAAATGTTTTCATGAATAGACTTGGAAATACAGTTTATTAAATTTCAGAAGAACAAAATTTGGAAGCAAACATTTATTGACATTACAATTGACTTAGAAAAGATTGAAAAAAGTGATTAGAATCAGGAGTACCAGAGAGAAATTCAAAAAAACGAACTTTTGAGGACTTAGAATGCCATTCCAGACAAATTTTTCTGTTTAAAACATGGTTGCTTTTACATCACTTATTTGACTACTATATTTGGCTCTGACAAACACCACTAGTTATAATTGAATGATCTAAGTCTTTTTTTTATGATTTATTACTGCGGTTTGGACGTTGATTAGTAGTTTATGTATGTTGCACGTTTTTATTGTAGAGAAACCAGCAAACCAGCAATATGTGATACTTATATGACAATAAGTAATTCTGTATTTAGTTTTCATTTATTGCAGCATGTTCCACATTGCATTTTAGGCAGTAATTACATTTATTGTATATAATAATACAATTTTTCTTTATAAAATAAACTCCTTTGTCGTATTCAGTCAATATTAAAGAATAAAATAATATAAAGCTGGATCAAATAATGTGCACGTGAAATGTTGTGCAATTAAATTATTTTTAAGTATCAAAGCTGTATACAAATTTTATATATTCTTTCTAATATTGTTTTGTAATTAATATAGAATCCCTAATAGGTCACTCATCTCCATATTTTAAAACCTTGTGAATAAGAGCTAGTCATTGCGGACCTCAATTAGTATTGTTTTAGTATTGTTTATTAGTATTGTT